>LR999957.1:148582337-149207337 GCA_905220385.1 Xylota sylvarum | reverse complement strand
TTAATCAAACAACGTAACCGGAGGCGAACTTTGTCTGATTTGTTCACTAATTAATGAAGCACAGTGGGAAACGTAGCACCACCCTCTGTCAGTCGGGTCTCGCTGCTTCGAGAGGGGCTACATGTCATGTGAGAGGACTGTGCTGCTTAATGGCGCCATTAAAACGGAAAACCGCATTCAATTTCAGTATTTTAATTGCGTGAAGGAGGCACAAAACACGCTCGACTGCTGCTGCTGTTCGGTTGCTTATTAATAATCCTCGATGCTTGGTTCCCGTTTAGAAGGATAAGTGGTAAACGAGAGGTGGTGTGCCTCCTACGCTCGTCGTAAAAGATGCCGAAATGAGCGTGTTCTTGGGTTACTGTCGCCGTCTTTATTGCCATCCTTTAGTTATTCATAGGGTGACGATTTTTATGGCCCCCAAGTGCGATCAAATTTAAATTTTCGGCGGGATATGTGGCCGAAGATGATGAGCTTTGGAATGGGCCCGGCGGCGGCGACAGGGGTGGTAATGGTGGTGGTTTTTCGGTTTTTCGGTTGCGTGAGTGTAGTTGACTTGACTGAGGGAGATAAATGACTGGGAGGCTGTTAAATTGTTGTAAAGGTGTTTTATATAGGTGTAGGTGGTCTAGGCTGGGTGTGGAATCGTAAATAAATTTTCTTAACTCTTCTGTTACAGTTGGAGTTAGATAAGGTTGGATGTTGGATTGGTTTTCTTTAAGGACCGACACGCGCATAGGTCCTTAAATAATAATGTTCAGTTTCTAATTGCTGTTAGTGTTTTTATTTAATGTCTTTCTATAGAGTTTACAGTTTTATAATGGTTGAGCGCTTCGGTGAACCCTTAGTTCATTCTATGGATTTTTAAACTGACTAAGTACAGTGCCTCGGTGTTTCTGTTTGGTGTTATTTACACTAAAGGACCTCATGTATAGGGTTGACACAATGACGCAAGAGGTATCATTTTAAATCAATAGAAAAACGTAGCTTCTAAGGAATTGCCGTAGTAACCAGCGGCAGCAACACAGAGGAGTCTGGAGGGACGCGAGTCACTCGGAAAAAAAGGAAACAACGAGTGAACAGGATCCACAGATATAGCCACTATGTCACCTAGTAATAGTCGAGTGTTGCGACCAGGACGAGGTAACAACTCCGGAGGACATTTGCAAGGCAATAGGTGGCAGAATAATTCCCACTGTCAGCTAAAATAATCACTGATACTATCGAATCTTTATAGATGGCAAGAGGAGGATCTCAAACCGCCCTCGTTAATCTTAGACCCAGTGAAGCTAGCAAAATGATCGCTGCATGACATATGCGCATGAGTTTGGTGCGCTGAAGGATCCGGCAGCTCCTAGCACTGATACAATGTTACTGATGTCTAGAGTATGTACATGTTGCAAGGCATTGTAAAAATGAACAACATGTCTACGATGTGGCGCCAAAGCATACATCGCGTCAAAGCACATATCGAAACCAACATGTGCCATATGTCAACCTGGATGTAAGGGTGAACCTGAACACTCAACTGGAAGTTTCAGATTCGCAGCTTATAAAGGCGCAATTCGAGAAATGGTAAAAGGATCATAAACCACTTCAAGGCCGCTCAGGACTTGGTTGCACAAACGGCGGGAGAAGACATCGCGGATGTAGTCCTTATCTGCGAACAGTACAAAACACCTTTCTGCAGCGGAAGATGGGTAGAAGATCTGATTTGATCAAGAATATGGATGTGTGGCACTCACCCCTTCAAAACGCAAGAACCAGGGACGTTGGCAAAAATGTATCTACGTCAAGGTGAAGGGAATTCACCTCTTCAGGTGATATGCCCCACCGAGCGCGCCTATGAATAAATACTGTAGCCGAGGTACGAGGTAAGTCACCAGTGATTCTAGCCGGAGATTTCAATCCATGGGCCGAAGAGTGGAATAGTGCTAGGACAAACCCGAGAGGAAAAGCGCTCCTTGAAGCCTTTGTTAGCCTCGACCTAGTGCTACTCAAGCAAAGAAACAGGAACACACTTGACAATGGTAGACCACGTTCCGTCATCGATCTGGCATTTACCAGAAGATCAATTGCGAGGAAAATAAAATGGCATGTCTTAGATGTGTACACACTCAGCGACTACCAGGCCATCATCTTCGAAACAGAGGTTAAAGAGTTGGAAAACAAATAACATAGACAACGAAACGATTGATTATATGCTTGACACTATCGACACACCAACAGGTACAACAGAAGAGCAAGTCAAGGAAGCGACGAGGTTCTTATTCCGAGGATGTGATGCTGCCACACTACGTAATGGGAAAGGGAATGGTAGGAAACCTGTGGACCGACGATATCTCAAACCTCCGTGCAGATTGTCTTAGAATGCCAGCAACAGGGAGCCAAATGTAGAGGCTTAGGAGACTATGAAACCTTGCAGGACCAATTCCAAACAAGAAGAAAACAGCTCTGTAAGTTGATAAAAAAGATCAAACAAGAATCTTTCCAGACACTTAGGGATGAACTGCAGTACTATCCATGGGGAAAGGCGTATCAAATAGTACTGAACAAACTCAAACATGTCACGGTAGCTGCACCAACATCCCCGAACATGATGCCCCTGATTGTTAGCACCTTATCCCGGCGAAGGTGAAGTCCCGATACCCTTTCAAGAAACATCAAGAGAAGCTGAGATAATACCGCCCGTCACAACTGAGGAAATCCTTAAAGTTGTAGCGATAAACACTAACAAGACTCCCGAACCTGGTTCTGAAGAAAGCGATTTAAACAAGGCCAGAGATCTTCACGCATTTGTATGCGACATGTTTAGTGGAAAGGAAATTCCCACTACAGTGGAGTAGGCAAAAGGCAACCCACCTGGCCAACCGTCGTCATATAGGCCGTTGTTCATGCATGTGCAAGATACTTACTTACTCAGGTGGCGCTACAGTCCGATGTGAACCTGGGTCTCAACCAACAAGCCTCTCCAGTTAGCCCGTTCATAAGCTAACTGCCTACAGTCGCGCACTCTAAGTCGGTTGAGGTCCCCTAATACTTGTGCGCGCCACCTAAGTCGGGCTCTTCCTCTACTGCGTTGTCCACCCAGGTTTGATTCGAACACACAATAGATAAAGTCTTGGAAAAAATCATACAAACAAGACTAGAGCGATACGCTGAAGAAACCCACGGCCTCTCCAACAAACAGTATGGCTTCAGAATAGTATGGCAATAGAGGCAGTGTACGATATTGCGCGTGCAGCATTCGCGGGACTGAGATGGCTAGGAGAGACAAGCAGTACTGTATTCGACATCAAAAACGTTTTTTACTTAGTTAGCTGGAACTGAATACGTAACTCCTAATGTGGATAATTGACAGCTACTTCAAAGACAGGACCCTTCACTACGACACCAAAAAAGGTCAAAGAAGTACAACATTACGGGAGAAGTTCCTCAAGGTTCAGTACTAATGTATATCGTACATTATGTGCTATGGAACATAATGTACGATGAGATCCTGAAAATACCAAAACCGAACGGAGTACATATCATCCGCTACGCTGGCGATATTCCAGTAGTTGTTGTGGCACATACGTTAGACAAAATGTCTGAGAAATGTAGCTTCGTCATCAGAGATATCAGATGCTGGCTACAGATATCAGACCTGGAATTGGCAGGCCACAAGACAGAAGTTGTACCTCCCTATATACTGACTACAAAAAGTGACAGCCACACACCCTTTTTCAAAAACTCCTAGAATGGGTACAATTTCGCCTTACATTATTCAGAATATTCCAAGTTAGTCTGTAGCCAGTAGGTGCATCACAGCTCATTTGGAAAACCTAGATCGGTAAGCATATCATATCGAGTCAAGCCCACACATCAGATATCTCGGAATGCTGCTGGATCACAGGCTGGGTACAATTTCGCCTTACATTGTTCAGAATATTCCAAGTTAGTCTAGAGCCAGTAGGTGCATCACAGCTCATTTGGAAAACCTAGATCGGTGAGCATATCATATCGAGTCAAGCCCACACATCAGATATCTGGGAATGCTGCTGGATCACAGGCTGGGTACAATTTCGCCTTACATTGTTCAGAATATTCCAAGTTAGTCTAGAGCCAGTAGGTGCATCACAGCTCATTTGGAAAACCTAGATCGGTGAGCATATCATATCGAGTCAAGCCCACACATCAGATATCTGGGAATGCTGCTGGATCACAGGCTGGGTACAATTTCGCCTTACATTGTTCAGAATATTCCAAGTTAGTCTAGAGCCAGTAGGTGCATCACATCTCATTTGGAAAACCTAGATGGTTGAGCATATCATATCGTGTCAAGCCCACACATCAGATATCTGGGAATGCTGCTGGATCACAGGCTCAACTTCAAAGAGAACATGATGTACGCAGGCAGTAGCGGCACCGTCCAGGATAATGCCAAACATTGGAGGACCCAGGCAGCAAATCAGAAATCTTCTAGCAACTGTGAGCAAATCGATGCTTATATATGCGTCTCCCATATGGGCACCAACCACGGAAGTCAAATCATACATGAGGCGCATGAACGCAGCACACAGAATTGCATCTCTAAGAGTCTACTGCGCTTCTAGAACCTTGTCATTCGAAGCCATAGGCATAATTTCGGGCAGAATACCCATCGATCTAGAAGTTAAACGCAGTAGTAGAAGCAGTACAACGCGGAACTGAGTTGAAAGAGGGGAGAAGCACCAGCATTGCCATACAGGGAGAGTGGCAACGCAGATGGAATAGTATCACCAAAGGAAGATGGACATACGCTTTGATCCGCAGCAGTAGAGGATATGGAATTGTAATTTCTGTCCGGGTATGGATGCTTCCGGTAGTATCTCTCCATGCATAAGCACTTTTCTATTAACTTTGAATGACACCTCCGCCCAGGTCCACACCGGACTGTAGCGCCACCTGACACCTCTTGTTGGATGATCCTATATCGGTTAGATTCCTTTTCCTCGAAGGATGACTAACTGGCCAACAAGGTTAAGCACTCCAAATAACTTCATCAGTTGGGTTAGTCCAAGTGGTATACATGTCCTACATTATATAGCACCCACACACTGTACACGTTCTTGAGATAACTAATAAAACTAGAAGACACATCACTCTGTATTTCATTAATTTAGTCCTTCTTTGGAAGAAGAAACAAACTTACGTAAAAGGTCAAATGATAATTCAGTTTCGACCGAATTTTTCAAGATAAACCTACGCATCCCTCAACTCAATCCAAAAGGCATTAGATTTTTCCAAAAAAAAAAAAAACACAAATTACTTGACACACATCCTTTCTTTGTCTGATAAACTTAATTGAATCTTGTTTCCCGAAAAGTTAACGTTGTTCTACCACTGAACATGAATTCACTTAATGATGTTGTTCTGGGAAAAGTCAGGAGAATTGCCCCAATTGATTCGATATTTGACATCTTCCCTCACCTATGACCTGGCACACACAACTCTACGTAGATACTCACAGCCAACAGAACAGAGCAGTGCAGTCCAAATCCTATTGACTGTGGTAGTAGTACCTAACCTACTATTTAAATACTTGCAGATAGTAGTAGAGTTTGTGCCCGTTCGTCCTTTTTCCTCACTCCATCCCGATTGATGTTGTTAATAATTCATCATGGACGAAGGTGCGGACTGTTCGACAGTCCAATCACGTACGGGGCTAATATGCCTTAAGGATATCATTAAGGTACCATGCATGAGGGTTTTCTTCTTCTTCTTTCGAACTTCACAACACTGTTCTTCCCCGTTGCTGGTCGTCCCTTGGACTCGGTTCGGTTCTGAGAGTGGAAGTGAATTTCGTACTTCCTCACGTTCGGGGGAGATACATGTAGGCGCACTACCAGACGTGACTGCTATGTTCGTTCGGTAAGGAAAATTCTTCTCTTGAAAAGGCCAAGGAATTCCCTCCCTTGGCATTCAACTCGCTACGATTCGATTATTTGACGAAATTGGAATATTTTTCCAGGACACACTCACACTCACGTTCAGTGAAGGTACTCTGGACGTTTGAGTCAAATGGGGTCGACCGCATCTATTGCACGCACACACCAGATTCCCATTGTCAAACTGTTGGAGGCAGACCAACGGAAACCCACATCCGTTTTGCCACATCTGAGGCCCACGTGTGTGTGTACATAGGCATCATAATAATCGCAATTAATCGACGAGGAATTTTATTCGCGCCGCGTTATTAGCCCGTTGTCGTGGGTTTTATATTTGAAATTGCTCTACTCGTCGTTTTGTGACCCTTGTCACGAACTGATTCGGTTATAAAAATTAAACGGAATGCACAGGATGTGCAATTTTAAGGTGAGAATTGCTTGGCGATGATAGCATCGCGAAAGAAAATGACATTTGAAGGAGAGTTCGAGTTCCGCTGGAATTTTCACCCGCGCTATGCGACCGATGCGACGTTTATGCAGAATGAACAATGAACCACTTGCAGCGGAGGTCGTCGTCGTCGTCGCCATTGCAAATCGAAATGGAGAGGAGTTTGATTCCGGGCGCGCGCTAATCCAGTGCTGAGATCTCATTAAATGTGAAATGGATTCCCTCGTGTTAAGTTGAAGCCATCGCCTTTGGTAGTTTGCACGAAAATTGGAAATTGTTTTGTTGATTCAACTCATTTGGAGCGCTATTGAAAATGGGAGCGCATCCGACTTGTGGGTATACACTTGTCAAATTCAGTACAAACATGGATTGATAGAAGGCTTAACCAATGTGCTATAACCTGTCCATCTTGAGAATAGGGTAAGTGTGACTAGAGGGCTCTGGCTCTGGCACAAGACCCCATAAGGGCTTGTGTCAACCCTTGCATGGCCTCACTGATTCCATAGATGACCATGGGTTCCTTTGGTGACTAAAGTCTAGTGGAAATGGTGGATAATGGTAAGAGACGCTCTATCCACCAACCGATGAGAGACGCCATCGAAAGCATTAAAGCGCTATAGAGCTGTCTGCTATAGAGATGCACGGTGACAAAGCTAAGGAGGTCATTCGTAAGAACAACGCCTCGCAGACATCTCCTTGGTTGAAGACAGTAGTGCACTCAAAAAGAAAACCGGAACCCAATGGAGCAAGCCCAGGTCCAAAACGACGCTAAAAACCTCCAGCAGTTGAGGGGACAAAGGTACCTCGAAACAAAGCTGATCCTCAAAATGATGCTCAAAACGATGAGAAAGTTGAAAAAAATGCGAAAGCCAAGCTTCAAAAGGCTGGCAAGGCTGCGAATGACAGGCAAGTCGAAAATAGCGCATCAACTGACCCAAGGAATCACGACAGCATGCGATGCAACGATGCAACAATGCCCAGGAGATCACCTAGCAGAAGCTACTGGTGGAACGACGAGATCAAAACGCTCAGGGCAAAATGCCTAGAGGCCCGACGCAGATCTCAGCGTTCCAGGGGAAGACCAGAGTTCCAAGAACGTCTAGATACCTTCAGGTTGGTGAGACGTGACCTTGAAAAGGCCATCAAAGAAAGCAAAGCAAGATACTTCCAACAACTCTGCAGCGAAAGCCTAGACAAATATCCTCCCAACAATGATGAGAACTATAGTAGAGCATCTATTTCCCAGTAGACCATCTACTCTGTGCACCATCACGTGGGAGGCCAACATAGACCAAATCCCACCAATCACGCCGGATGAACTGCACGAAGCATGCAGAAACCCGATGGCATCCTAAATACAGCGATCAAAGCAGCCGTCTAAAGGAGACCTGATTTTTTTATAGCAACGATGCAAAGGTGCCTCGAGCAGGGTTTCTTCCCTAAACCATGGAAACTCCAGCATCTGGTGTTGCTACCCAAGGGAAACAAGTCACCTGGACAACCTTCAGCGTATCGGCCAATATGTCTGCTAGATACAACCGGAAAGATTCTAAAACGTATCATATACGGCAGACTAATGGCCGTGGCAGAGGATAGAGGAGCTCTGTCTGTCCACCAGTATGGCTTTAGAAAATCGCGTCCTACCGTCGATGCCATAAAAGAGGTAGAAGATACACCTGCTGTAGCGATACTGGAGAAAAGATGGCAAGGGAGCATAAAGAAATACTGCGCGGTAGTAAAGCTCGACGTTAAAAATTACTTTAATTCTGCGGCCTGGTCCTGCATTAGGAGATCTCTGACCAAAATGGATGCAGCACATTACCTCGTGAAGATAATACTTAACTACTTCACTAACAGGAAGCTGAGGTACCAGACGGACGATGGCTTTAAATACTACAATGTTTCTGCGGCAGTCCCCCAGGGGTCTGCCCTTGGCCCTCTACTGTGGAATATAATGTATGACGGAGGTCTGCGATTCACGCTGCCACAATGAGTTAAAGTTATCGGCTTTTCTGACGATATCGCTGTAGTTATCGTAGCCAAACATATCCATGAGGTAGAGTCTTCTACGGATGAAGCGATCGGCAGACGGAGGCTATCTTAATAACCAGCCGAATGATTGTGGAATACGCAAACTTCCGGGTTAGGAGCCAATCAATTAGGTAGTTCTTGTACCAACTGGACCTTATAAGCATGTAACCTAAGATCTTTATGCAAAATGCGAGGCGAAGTGGTTGCAGATAGACCCAATTCCTGTGATCCTCTCGAAATGGACACACCTGGGTCTTCAGTACCACTCTCAGCTACGGCGGCGATATTTTCAGCTGACCTTGCCAGATGAACATGATTTAGAGTCTTCATATCACAAAGCTGTCCGAGACGTTCAAATTTATCGATAAAATTTACTATAGCCGTGCGAGTAGACGCTGCATGATGGCCAAAAGCAGTACGAACTTTACGAAACGTTTTCGAAATATTTTCAGCGTTTTTGAAGAGGATTGTCACTATTGCAACACGATGTGCGAGTCTGTATCGATTCATATTTCATAACCTCTTAGTTTCTATTTATCAAAAGTCATCGCAATGGTAGTCGAATGTTGACAGTTCAACAATGGCGCGAAATTTAGAAATTACACCTCTTGTCGGATGACGTATGATGAATGAACGAATAATGGATGAACGGATGATGAAGGAATTATCCTTATTTGGCACCCAACAACTATTACCTCCAATTGTTTCCGAAAAACGCAAAGGCAGAGATATCTACATATGAACGTCTGTCGCAATTTTTTAGCACTTTGGTTCGATGGAACGTCTTCAAATCCTTCTTAACAGCGTCTAACCAAAACTTGTTCCAAAATAAACTCCAGCCATCGCGTAACTCTCCCAAACCCTTTTTTTTTTCTTTCATTTGTAGCAGACAATTTGTACCTCAACTCATTAAATCCAGATTCCTTTCCACTTGCACTCAATATGCGCAACACGGCAACTTCTGCCTTCTTCTGGAAAATCCATTCACCATGCAATGCAACACACCATGTGCTGCAACAAACAAACCTCGGCTTCGGCTTCAGCACCAGCACCAGCAGAGCAGAGGATTTTCTTATCAAAATGTAAAAATCACGAGGAACACTTTGTGTTATTTAGCGAGCGGTGCTGATTCGCATGTAGAGCAAATTCTCAGCTTCCATTCCATATACGAACGTAGTAAGTATACTCACCTATCAGCCAGGTTAGATGGAGTGGACTAGAATCCCAATGGATTTTGTTATTTCTCAATAAATTGACGAAGATAATTAAAAACCGGTGAATGGCAAAGTGTAATGGAAAATGAGATTTGTAAGGCAAGACTGGGGAGCGCACAGTTCAATAGGTATTGAAATCTATCAGTGAACATACATATGTATATTTGAAATCAATCAGATCAAGGTAGTGAGAGAAAAAAAAGATGGTCTTCCAAGAAACAGCCGGGAAATGCAAAAAAACAACTGACCACCCGGGGAGTAGCGATGTCCCTAGGAGCTAGTGCAATATGCATACATACCTACATAATGTAAGTGCATCTTTTAGTTCCATAAATAGAAGTATTAGTGCACTTCCGGTGAATTACATTAATTTCGCCGGCCATTCACATTTCAGTCTAAAGGATGATGAAGATGAAAGGACGTTTTATCATACAAGACTGGCATAAGTCTCCTGCAGGAATCAATCCACGGAAACTTCTTAAGTCATTTTACAGTATACTACTCGAAATGTATTGATGCAATCCCTGGCACCTTATTTCAAGATCTGAAGAACAGGTACCAGTAGAAGTGTTCAGTGCCTTTGTTTTGGCTGTGTTTATTTGAAGCCCGTTTTGGTTGCCTCAGCTTATAGATTTTAGGCCATGTGAAAGTGAGCAAACATCGTCAGCATAGTTGAGGTGTTTTCGGTAAGATGTCATAGTCCATCCAATTCCATAGTTACTTTCCGTCAATGCTGCACAAAGTACACACATCACTGATAACCACTAGAAACAACAGCGGTGACAGTAGGCACCCTTGATGTACTCCATTTTGGGATGCCTTTATGTGGCCGATCAGATAGCATCTCGATTCAAGGCGTCGAAAGCCTTCTCGAAGTAGATAAATAGTAGACGTAACATAGACCTATATTTGACTCATTGCTCTATTTTAACCCGGACGGTGCTTATGTGGTCGATCTAGAGTGAAAACCTGACAATTTTGTGTGGAGAATTGAATCTCAATGTTCCTTAATCCTTTCTACTACAACTCTAGCTATTATCTTGGCTTCGGTTGGGAGAACGCATATATATCTACCTCCTCCTCCATAGCATCCATTCCCAGTAAGCATCTGGGTCAGGCAGAAATTCAGCTCGCCATGCTTCCTATTAATTCAAGTGTCTATGTTGGAGATCGATCCCTGTATCCACCTGCCTTTTTCAGAGTAATACCATCTCAGTATTACTTCGACTCGTCGCTAAAGCCGTTGTCCTGCTGGCACAGTATTGCCGTAGCGCTTCTTTAGCAAGGAGGTCTATTGGTGCCATGCCAGCCACTGCATATGTATGCCGCATCGTAGTAGGTTATTCGGAAGGCGCAGCATTGTTTCTGTACGCTGCCTCAGTCTTCTTTCTGTACGATTTCATCTTCATGGCACCAGCCCATATGTAGGAGCTGTAGAGCATTATCGATGCCACAACTCTTGCTGTGCTTTGGTTCGCCAATATTTGGGCATAATCCTTGCCAGAGCAACCGTTGCCTTTGCTCCCTTTTCAATTGTATTGCTTAAAGGTTAGATTTGCATCTAAAGTAATGGCAAGAGACTTTAAATCTGGTATGGAAACTATAAGGTGATCACCCATGGTTACTCTTATAGTCTCTATGCGTCGCCTGCTGCTGATGAGCACTACTTTTGTCTTTTCTTCTAAAAGTTGCAGACCCATGTGTACTAGCCAGTCCTAGACGAGCCCGACACCTTCATTTCAATCCTGAAACTGACTGGAAGTTGACCTCATTCACAGTGCAGTGAAGTAGTAGATAATTCGAGAGCTAGTTCTACCTTAAACACCAACAGATTGGTTAGGTTAGGTAATTGCAGCAATTGTCTAATACCTAGATCTCCAAAGGATCCATTCGGTACCTCTGTTGTGGTGAAACCTAAATGGGAGAAAGGGGACAAATTTATTAACGACTTTGAGTGGATTGTGCGGCCTCCCTGAACCATCCCGAGATTGTTAAAATTTTAGAATGGTTCATAGTAGACAGATCGCCCAGATTTTGGAAGTGGTGTTTACCGAGGGTCGTTGTCTGCATAGTGCAATGATTTGTCTGATTTTAGTTTTGTCCTGCTTTGTTCAGAGTTTTCTAGAGACACGATAAGGTGAGAGTGGACTCCATCTCTCATCGGCTAGTCTCAGGAAGTCCTTGATAAGCTGAACTTAACAAGTGTTACGGGATGTAGACGGACCATTGTCATGTTCATGTTCAGACCCTAGTCTTGCTAGATCGTCTAGCAGTTGTTCCCTCAAATATTGTGTACTGGAACCTAGCAGAGTATTACGTTTTGATGCGCTGTGAATGTTTTGACCTCGTTGCGGCATCGTTTCACGAGTCTAGATTTTACAATCGTGGATGAGATGACTTTTAAAAGTGGCATGGGTGTCGATATAGATATCGCTCAGCTTCCTAGAGTGTAGTTTAGTTTCTTGGAAGTCTTAA
This sequence comes from Xylota sylvarum, assembly GCA_905220385.1. Classification (NCBI taxonomy): domain Eukaryota; kingdom Metazoa; phylum Arthropoda; class Insecta; order Diptera; family Syrphidae; genus Xylota; species Xylota sylvarum. The sequence continues at coordinate 149,195,260 of LR999957.1, read as the reverse complement.
TGAGCTTTGGGTTCAGACGATTAGGTTCCACAGCCTGCTTCTACTTCGGTTTTTGATTAGAGCGCAGTACCTCTAGAGTCATGTACTTGGCTGTCTCCTTGTTCTGAGCTAATGTGTTTCTTCTTGGACATGCATTCAACCCAGTCTGAAGTTATTAGGCCCACTCTTTGCTGGTTTAACATCAGTCTTATTGAGTCAGATTTCACGTGTTTGAAGGCTCCTTCTATATCTAAGAAAGCTGCCAGCGTGAGTTCTTTGTGATAGAATGAACTTTCGGTTATTGCTTCCACTTCATGCAGGGCTGTCTCACTAGACCGGCATTAGTATAGTAATGGTTTAGTGGGACCATATCTTTAGAACCTAGTTTAGAACCTAGTTTGTCCAACGTTTTAAGCAGGAAAGAGGTGAGACTTATCGGTCTAAAGTTTTTGGTGCTCGTGAGTGAAGGCTTATTCGCTTTCGGTATGAAAATTACTTCAACTTTTCTCAAGGCTCGACGTACATATGTACATACGAACAGTTAAGGTGCCGGGGAAAATGATCGCCAGCCGTGGACCTTGTTGCTACTTATTGCTTTGTAGCATCATGGAGAATATACCGTCAGAGCCGAGTGCTTTTAAAATGCAGATACAGTCGATTGCTCCGTTGATTTTTTGTTCGTCTGCTATCTTGTTGTCTAGGCAAGAAGTGGCTTGTGTTAAAAGTTCTGTTCAATATTGCAATCTGGAAAGTGTATCCTAAAGAGGAGTTTTATGGTATCGGTGGAAGATTCTATCTAGAAAGCTCTCTTAGCATATATTACCTTTTTCTTGAAAACGCTGCATGCTTCTTAAATCAAGAAACTAAGCAATTTATGATGTATGCCACCAAAAATTCAATGGTATGGTCTCCCTAACCGACGTAAAAAAAAATACTAAATACCGGCCTGGTACCACCTAAACCACCTTACACGTGCTAGATATGATCCAAGACCTTGCGATAAAACCGAAAGGTGACAGAAGTGTAGTGGTCTCAATAGACCCACTTCTTTATTCTTCAAATCTCTATTCGTAGTATCGCAGAACTCTTGTAGCATTCCCTGTAACCTACACTTTCTATATGTCTACAATCCTCCATGCTGCATATCGTATTTCTAGAAGTGATAGCCGCTTAGAGGCGTAAATATACGCCTACTCACCTCTGTAAATTGAGTGTTCCAGCAAATTTTAGTCGTTCCAGAAATAAAACAGCAGGGAACCTGTACCATCACAAGAGGCCTCTCTCCCATTCATCTATAGGTACACCCAAACCGTAGCCATCCTTCTTATCTGCCGCGCCAAGTGAAATTGTTCCACAACTCGGAACCCCCTAGAGATCCGGATAATTATAGTTTTCACGATCGATACTTAATCCTTGCAGCATGGTTTTGCTAAATAGGAACGGAATATCATCCAATCAGCATGCCATGACGTGTCACCTTAAGTACACCATAAACCTTGATAACCACACTCGAAACCGAAGACCGATCCATCGCCCACAGACAATGATCGTAATTTCTGAGAAAATTAAAAGTACCTGGACATAAATTCACCTTGACACAGTTACAACCTCCTCAGCTCCGCGAAATGAGAAACAACTCCAATTGGCTTTTTATGAAACCATTAACCGGCTACAACATCACATCACCTTCCTCATCAAGATGAAGCATCATCTCGTGCATACGACAGGGAATGCAAAAATTTGCACTAAACACGTTGTTCTCGGAAGAGCCAGTGGATGAGGTCCTCAGCTCACCATAAAGTCCACTTTATGACCAGCCGCTTGGATGTGTAATTGTCCGCGCCATCCGCCGGGTGACATATGACAACGTTCATCCACAGGTCGCCGTAGGTCGTCTTCACTATGCTATCCGGCACACATCCCCTGTTGAGCTAATCATTCAATCTAGATGACGGCGAAATCAACGCATAATGTCGGGGAAATTATTTGCGTCTTCGTCATCATCATCATCAGAGATAAGTGCAGAGTCAAGCCAGGACGAGCATACCACATTCAGACGTTGTCTGTTCCTTGAATGCTTTTTTATTGGGAATCTGTTTTATTGCCACAGCCAGCCGGAGAGCTATAGAATGAGGAATGCCTGCGATGACTTTTTAATGGTCGTCTCTCTTCATAAACCAAGATCCTTCGTCCCAATTTTTTTTTTTTCGGATGTGGCCCTTTAATGACGCCCGCCGAACAAAGTCAATTAAACGTTTTACGTAAACGTATCACTGCGCAGCGCATGCAATTTGATAAGCAAATAACCCTCAGCTGGATTCAGGTCCTAAGTCTCAGATTTCGGGTGAAACCATCTGCTGAACAGCAGCCACCCAGATAGCGATCTCTGGGCCGACTTTTGGCCAAGATAATCCGTAAGCCGCGCGCCTTAATAACTCAATTAAATTTCGAAAATGGTAAAAGCGCTGCGGTTGCTGCGTCCTGAACTCACCGAACCGAACAATCAACCGACCGACCGACGTGTAAAAGCGTTCCGCGCCGGAAGGCGTTTGTGTACGTAGAGCATGCATCTCATACCGACCCGACCGGTCCTGGGCGCATCTAATTGATACTCAATTACGCGCGATCATGTGCTCATCGTCGGTTTTTGTTTGGATTTCCGAGGATATTACTCGCCTGCGGTTATTCGAGAGAAATGGTCACGAAATGAATTGGCAGCGGTCGGTCGGTGGTGTAGGAACATGCTGTGCGTCTACATTGTTCGATGATGAACTTGTCCCAGAGTTTAATCATGCAACTTGTCGAGGTCATAGCGGCGCGGTGGCGCAGCACCAGCCGAAAGGGAGGACAGCACTTTAAGACTTCCTGTCAGAAATGCGCACGCAATTTATGTGACCTTTGTTGTGCGAGGAGGCTTTATGATCCCTCACAGCTTTTCATGTGGATTTTATTTATGCTGTAATTGCATGCGCAGGGAGTTGCGCGCGCGGGGATAAATTACGTTGGCCAACATCGTCGGAGGTCTGGCTGTTCGCTGGAAAAATCGTCGTCGTCGTCGTCGTCCGTTTTGCGTTAAATTGGTGGTGCACGTTTTTTCATCCTGTGGGCTGTACAATTGTTCTGCAATAACAGTGATTATCCGCGCGGCGAGAGATGCTGCAATGAGATTCAACAAGAGCAGATTCAACGCATTGCGCGCTGCTTGCAAATGAAGACCCAAAAATATCTTGTATCTGGTTGTTGGTTGTTGGTTTAACTAAAGGTCCTGTGCAGCTGCAGTAGTTGTTTGCGCTGCCACTAATTGTACACCATTTCAAATTGCAAGTTCAGCTTCTGGTTAATGTGGAGAATTTTTCTAGTGATTCCGAGTTATGAGTCCTACCTACTAGGAGCAGTTCATGCATGCATATGTTAGCCAGGACTAAGGTGCAATTATATTTCAATGATGTTCGCTTGCATTAGTGTAGTGTAATTCACTATATGTACCTAGCTAATCGGTGGACATTAATGCCTAAATGATGGGCGTTGTTCAACTAGGCTTTAGAAATAAAGGGTCTGATGGTTTTATGTGTACAACTTAGCTAGGTCTTTTAAAAATTAACTCCCTTAAGGATGTGGCAATTATTTGTTCTTCCTTAGTTAATTTGTTTTTCGAATCGAGAGTTTGACATGCTCTCTGCAGCTTGACGCAGACTGACGAAATTGGCTATTGGTACTTTCTAAGGACATGTGCTTACTGTTCTGGACTGTGTTCCCCAATCGCAGAAGGGTGAAGCATATCTGCCATGATTTGTTCACAGTTGGTCTACAATGACCCACTTAGGAAAAGGTAGGTTGTACCCAGCAGTCATGGATTATCAATCGAGTCATTTGCGCGATGTATGTATATCGTTCGTGGAATTAGACCATTGCTCACTCTTCCAATGCTCCATTGCGTCAAGGATGATGTAAAATTTGTCGACAGTTTTGGATGATGGGTGCTGGGATCGCTGTGAATTGGTATATGGTCTTTCGATGCCAGAAGTGCGTTTTGAAGTCAGAGGTAAGGTAAGTATTAGGTAAGTATTCAACTTTAAAACTTAGAGGAAGGGTTAGTAGAGCTTGCCCGCAAAGAGGAGTTTTGTCGCCTACTCTGTGGAATATAACTGTGGACTCTCTCCTGAAAAGACTTGAAGAGATTTACATCCACATTGTGGGATATGCCGACGATATAGCAATAATGGCAAGAGGTAAGTTCCTGAACATCACAGCAGATACCATGAGAAATGCTCTCAGTGTGGTGAAGCGGTGGTGTCAGGAACAAGGACTCTCTATTATTGCGGGAAAGACAGATCTGATCATCTTCACAAGGAAGAGTAGAGATCTGGAATTTCAGCCCTTGACACTTGTCGGATCGGAGCTGCATGTGACCAGGAAGGTTAAGATGCTAGATGCTGGAAAAACTTGGAACTTTCATGTGGAAGAGAAGATTAGAAAGGCAAAAAGGGTGCTACTTCAGTGCAAACGGGTATGTGGCGTACTGGATGTACACGATGATAGTAAGACCGATTATCACATATGCGTCAGTTGTATGGTGGCAGAAAGCCACCCAGAAAACTGTTAGGAAGCAATCAAATAGGTTTCAACATCTGGCATGTTTAGGGATCGCATGTGCAATACGGACGACACCATGGAAGTGATCGTAGGTATTCTGTCGCTGGACTTATTTATTAAGAAAGTGGCACTTCTTCTGCACCGGGATGCCAACTGGCACTCACGCAGTACTATCTACGGTCATAGGACAATCCTGGATCTCGTGAAAAACGAGATTAGGGAGTTAAATATGCCCATAGAGAGTGCGTGTTACCGAAAGGTATCACAAAACTCTCATTGAAGATGGAACACTTCCGGAAAAGAAGATTGGTGATATAATCATCTTTACGGATGGGTCCATGATGGATGGCAGAGCGGGGGCAGGTATCTCAGAATAAATGGAACTAGCCTGTCATATTAGTCTGGGGAAATATACCTCAGTCTATCAAGCCGAGATGATTGCTCTGTTGCATGCATTGGATCACCTGAAAGAGGGTCAGGTCGAAGGTAAAAACGTTACCATAGCACTAGACAATCAATCAGTGACTAGACGCATGGACCAAACAGATATCAATACATCACTGGCATTGGAATGTGCTCATAAGCTCAATGAGTGCTCATCTCGAAATGAGATGACGCTACTATGGGTGAGAGGGGACGTAGGGACTGATGGGAACGAAAAGGCGGACTCACTGGCAAAGCCAGGGTCAACCTCGGAGCTCTCTGGTCCGGAACCATTTGCTGCAATCGGCAGAGGGATGGTAGAACATTTGATTAGCAACTGGGCCGCGGCGGAACACCAGAGAAGGTGGTCAATCGTGGAAGGTGAAAATGGCTATTAAAATGAAGATTGGCACCACTCACAGAGAGGTTTTAATCTTAGGGCGAAGAACAGTGGTCTGGTTCATAATCACTCGAACAATATATATAAGGTACGTATTCCTCAACACTGAAGTAATCTTGAATGGTGTGAGTCATAATCTACTTTATTCGCGTGGACTCTGTTAAGCCAGACAAGGGCGCAGTACTTAGCAGTGGAGAAAACTAAGCCCAATAAGGTTTTGCGGATGCTCCCAATATTTCTGAAGCTGGTTCCTGTACTTTAAATGATAGCGGTCAATCCAGCATGACTCCAAACTATTTTGGATTGAAGTTGTAATTCAGCTTAAGTTTGCTGAAAGATACTGAGAGTTTTTTTTTTGGCAACTTTGTTGTTAAGGTGGAAACAACTTACTTATACTTGGGCACATCCTTCTTTATTTTAAGTAGACGAGTGTTGTGTAACTATCGTGAGTCACATTTTTTTACACCATTTCTGGGAGATCATGAATATACGAGTACAAATAAATAAAAAAGCAGTGGTACTAATACTGATCCTTGAGGAAATCCATTATTAAGATTTGGACTTGGAATCTGTCACTTAGCGTATTGCTTCAATGTTTGTTGTCACTGGTAACACTTGATTTGAACAACGTCCAGGGCAAAATCCAGCTTGTCCTATAGGTGCCACTGGTTTGATACCACTGGAATGGTAGATTCCATTCTGTTGTAGGTATACTGACCTTTCGAAAAGCTTGTATATAACCCTTAGGAGTGCAATCGGTCAGTTGCCCTTTGGGTGTTTTCGGGTTTCAGTAAGGCAATGAATTTATATTTCTTCAGTTCGCCGGGATAGTTCCCTGTTTTCCAGATGTTTGAATAAAAGTGCGAAAGCTATAACTTGAAATGTGTGCCGCTGTGCAGGAGAACTTCTAAGCATATGCCATTAAAACTGAGCGACTTTACGAAACAAGTTATGCAGATTGAATGGCTTTCATAACTCTACCAGTTCGTGTGATCCTCTCTTTAGTTATATTAGTATTTTCCTGATTGATCTGCTTTCTTCGTGAAGTCCTTGCCATTGGTTTGGAGAAAGTGACTTACAGTTTAGGAAAGTAAGATCAGGGTTACATGCAGATCATTTCCCAGATTCTGGAGTGAAAACACCCAACATCCTTTGGGTACCACCTGAGGTGTTCAGGACGTGTTTGTTGGGTTGTAGACATTGGTAATAGTGGTTCTTTATTGGATAACCCTTGGATTCTCAATATCATTTCTTATGTACGTGGTAGATCCGTATACTTGATGGTATATATTACCTATTGTTGTGTATCCATATACTTTGTCTCTTCCTTGAAAGTCAGCTTCAGATGGACTATGCGTTTTTTGATGGGGTTGATGGGGTTTTTTATTAACTTTTGAAGACCTAAGTCAAAATATTGTTGATGTTAGCATTGGGTTGGGTTGGGTGATTGTCCCCGCTCAGCAGGGACGCACTTAGACCAAGAGAAGGTCCATTGTGATAAATCGACTGTAACTCAAAAACAAAATTTACTTTTGTCGCCTGAATTCAGTCCATGTTTCCCAAATATATATTCACAATTATGCGAAAACGTGATAAAAATGCCATCAAAAGGATGACTATTTGGAGATAGTATTGAGGAGGACATTTGGAAGATATAGTTCTCCATTACTAACCTCAGAGATTGTGCTTTGGATTAAAATAAAAATGTCACCACTTTTCATAAAAAGGATGCATTTTTCTATTGATTTCAAATGACACCTCTTGTTGGATGACCCCATACTACTATGAAGAAATCATCAAAATAAATCCTTGAAACGAGGGATTTGGACAACCAACCAAATAATCAGTTAACAGACATACAATCACTAAACATCACTTTGTGCTACCACCTCCTAGACAACACCATTCATGCATTCTATCACGTGTTGGAAGAGCATTGCCCGACAAACCTCCTCCAAAAACCTTATTATTCATCAAAATTTCAAAGAAAACATTTGGTTTCTATAAAAGTGTAGAGTTTCTTTGCGACACAAGATGTTTGTTTCCAGTTGAACATTTGAAAAACATTCAAAAGCAATTCTGTCAACTTTTGCATTCTTTCCAATTAGCACTAGCTTGCCCTTGGGGGTTTTCGATGGCAAATTTCGTACAAATTGCTACTGAAAAACTTTCCAGACGAAACAATAAAATCCCAGACATTTTATTCCATTGGGGGTTGTGAATTCCGTTACCCCCAACTTGGAATAAGATTTATTTTAGAAAAGAAAAAATCTAAATTCAAACGCATATGGCAGGATATTACGGTCATGTCCTCGAGGTGCTCTTGCATCTTTGATGCATTTTCTAAGGACATCGTGACTTCACCACGACGAATATGCAGGCAACCACCCCCACCCCCACCTCCGAAACAGCCACCACCATTGTATAAGTGAGATGATGGCGTTCCCGGTGGCCTGGTGGTTTTGCCAACAGATGTTATCCCGAATGTGTGTGTATGTGTGTGTGTTTGCGCGCCCTAAATAATTTATTATTTACCCCGGGAACTAACAAAAAAAAAAAAAAAAATACACATCTCTGCGCCGTAATTCTTTGCTTCCTTCCACCCGTGCCATGCATACCCCGCCGCCACCCACTTCGATGATAGCTGGCAGTGGTTGTAGCACACAGCCAGCTTAACGCTGCTTTATAAATTTCAAATGAAATGTTGTTTTAATAACATGGTGAATTTTTGATCCGCCCGCCGCCATTGCTCCATGGCTGCCAAAAGTTGGAGCTGGAGCGTAGCGTAATTTGTACCGGATGCCCACTCGTTCGTTACGCTAAAAAGGATAATGAATTTTTAGTTGTTGCATTATTAATGCGCTTAATATGAGTATACCTGTGGGATCTCCGGGTGCTGAGTCCGGAAATTAAATCAAAGTTATGGAATTCATTTGGAGCAGCCCCGGCCTGTCAGCAGCGCGATGAATGATGGCTGAAATGAGGTGCCGCTTCTGCTGGAGGTGTAGATGTCCGGATTTTGATGGAAGTGTTTTATTTATTTTCGTTTGTTGGTAAAACATCATCCACTGGGCGATTTGGATGAGTTCAGGAAATAAGATTGAGTACGAAAGGATTTCCATGGAAAAGGGTCCAAAGGATAATCGTTAATTATTTATGTAGTTGATGCTTTAAGTGCTGAACTGGAAGGATTGCGGTGGGGATTGGCTGAAAATGATCCCGGAAATGAAAAGATATGTATAGTCAGTGCTTGACATGGCAAAAGGTCACTAGTATGGGGAATCGAGTTCGATGCAGCTGTGACAAAAGTCGTTGGTATTTTGCATGATTAAACTTATTTAAACAATCTATCTCTAGTGTGCTGTATTTATTAATGTAGAGATGTGACATTCTACCATTCATAGCGACGGATTAGGACCTTTTAATCAGAGCTGTTGCAAAATGTAATTTTTTGATTACATTAATCGAACCCAACTCCGTAGCTTTACGAGTAACTGAAACTTCAGACTCCAATACACCGAATAGATCTATCTGGTAGTCTAACAAACTGATTTATATCACGGGGTATGGATGATATCGAAGCCAACATCTCCATCGGTGTATAGTGTTCATGTTCTAGCTTCATAGTCCGCTAGTTCTAGATAGAACTCATAGAAATCCCACAAATAAACTGAAAAATGCCTTTAAAAAGGTTCAAGTCTCGGTCGAAGAGTACAAATATCTAGTCCTGATCCTTAAGAATAAAACAAGTGAAAGATCTACACAGAAATGTCGCAATACCAATCAATATGGAAGTACTGCAGAATGTTTAGAAATGATGGGATTCGTCTGTAGGCTTATACGCATGTACTTAGATTGAAGGTAAGCTCCGCTTTAAGTAAGTAAGGTAGCAACCGGAGCGAGTACATACAACTGAAAGGGTTATGGATGAAGCAACACAGGATACGTATAGAGAGAGTAATAGGGCCTTAGAATGCTTATTTCTAGTCAAAGTCTACCCAGATACCATGCAGGTCAATGTAGCTATAGAAAAGCCTTGGACCAATATAAGTTTTATTGCCTTAAAACACAGACGATTTAGGCAAAGAATTGAAGGATAAAAGCATGCCTGATACTTAGAGAATCAGCTCTTCAACGATCTGCACTGCACTGTGAAGCTTGGAAGCAGTTCCTTAGAATTATACCAAACAAGTAGCGAGCTTCTACGTGAAGAAGCGCTAATAGGCGAATTCTTCGAAGGCACTATTCAGATCAGCCGCTGTAATATGCAAACATTGATTGACGTCATTGCACAATCCAATCGAGTCATTTTGGAAGTCAGACCAGTAGAGAAAAAAAAAGTGGTGTGTATCCGATCTCTACTGATCAACCGTCTTGGATCTGTGGTCTCAAGTATGTATGATAATATTTGAGACAACAGATCCAAGACAGTTCCAGTACCACAAAGCCGCTGAAAAGGTACAAAAATTGCTCTGAAATAGTAACAACTTAAATCAAAAGATGCTCAACTATTGGCTGAGTAACATGGAAATTCAAAGGAACACAGCTGAAGAGCAGACCAAACAAGTGACAATTTCCTTCACCCGAGGATGTGATGCCTCCATGCCACGCAAAGGCAATGGAAATGGGAGAACATTGGTGTACTGGTGGAACAATAGCATCGCTAAGCTGAGAGCAGACTGCCTCAAAATGCGAAGGCGCCAGAAGCAACCAAGACAAAGAGAAGATTCCAAAGAGATACGAGAAGAATTCTTAAGGAAAAGAAAGGAACTTCGAAAATTCATCAAAAAAAAGTAAACCCGAATCTTTAGAATCACTAAGGAAAGACCTCCAACGTAACCCGTGCGGAAGCGCCTATAAGATAGCTATGGACAAACTTAAAAGTGGCACGGCAGCTGCACCGACATGCCCGACCATGATGAATATTATAGTCAACAGACTATACCAGTCTGCATATGCCCCTCATACTAACAGATGATATGGAACCAATTCAACTCGTCACAACTGTAGAAGTCCTAGAAGCAGCGAAGTCAATGAAAAGCAATAAGGCTCCAGGAATCCAACAAAACTCGACAAGAGGGGTTTGCATACCTCAATACAAGATGCCTGTCAGAAGGAAAGTTCCCTCTCCAATGGTAACGACAGAGGCTGGTGTTAATCCCGAAAGGCGACAAGCCCCAAAGCAAAAATCGTCGTCGCACAGACCACTATACATGCTAGACACGGTACGGAAAGTGCTGAAAAGAGTTATCCGCTACAGACTTGACAAGTACACCGAAGGAGACAATGGACTTTCCAACCGACAATACGGGTTCAGGTAGAAATGGAGCACCACCCATGCGATACAAGGAGTTTGTCAAATTCTATGCAAAGCCATATCAGGGACCAGATGCAAATGAGGAAAAAAGTAGTACTGCGCTGTAGTTACGCTCGACGTAAGAAATGCGTTCAACTCGGCCAACTGGAACTAGAAGAGCTGAGAAATATTCGAGTGTCACACTACCTGCTGAGAATAATCACAAATTATTTTGAGGACAAAACCCTGTTATACGACACATACGAAGGACAGGAAAAAATGTAAAATTACAGGAGGTGTTCCACGGGGATCAGTTCTAGGCCTTGCTCTGTGGAACATGATGTATGATGGAGTACTACGTATGCCAATGACATCGCGGCGGTGATAGTAGCTAAATCCCTAGAGAAGGTGACGCGACTCTACAACAAAACCATCAAAGACGTGAAAATATGGCTTCGCTCCGGAATCAGAGGACAACAAAACTGAAGCTGTGCTCATAAGCAGCTGATACAGATAGGAGAACATTCTATCGACTGAAAGCCTTGCATAAAGTACCTAGGGTTACTGCTGGACCGTAGGCTCTACTTTAGAGAGCACACAACACCCCAAGCGGTTCAGCCAACCGGGCTATTGCCGCAATATCCAGGCTAATGCCAAATAGCATTAGGAGCTGGATCCAGGAGCTGTTTTGTAAGACCCCATGTTGCTTTATATAAAAATAGAAATTCCTACTTTGTTTTCCTATCTAAGCTCGTGGGATCTATAAATACGAAAAATGTGGATTAACTTGTTTTAGAAATGGTTTTAGAAATGCAAGGCTACCATGGAAAATTCAGCGATTTTTGGAGAAAGGCTTTTGTTTTCCCAGTAAACATGTTGAGACATGGAAGCATTTTTCATTTGATGTTGGTGCTGTTGTTGTTGTCTTAATAACTCCTTCAGGGGACTTCATAGACAAATAGATCTAAAATAATTTGGGGTTGGGTGTGCGGTTTATTCAGTCCGATACTACTTTGAGCTCTCTTCCTAATTTCATTGCCTACCCGTTGTATAGATACATTTGTGATATGGATGGTGAATGTCAGACGAATGATGCATTTTCGTTGGAATGACTACCAATTTTTATGGAAAGACATTATACTACATGTGTACCTCCCATAAGAGCAAATTTCCCAGAAAATAGATATTGCAGCGTTTCTTTGTTCAGACTAATCGTTTGCGCAGTTCTCATGTCATCTCGTTGTGATAATTTATTTCAACCAAGTGCAGATAAATCAGCAAACAACCAACAAAAGTTCATTGCACATTCACCATTTAATTACACTTACTTGACAAATTGCAACATGTTGCAAACTTCTTCCTAAACTCGTGAATCCATCTCTTTCGAATGAATTTCATGTGAGGACTGAGAAGTATCTCTGTATCTGTACAGTCAGTTCGCTTCATCCCAACAATATGACAAAGATACACTATAAAGTCATTAAAGTCCCGTGAGGAATTAATTCCAGCATTTGTTTCAATGCATCTTCAAAGAACACGATGTCGACGACAACTTCTCGTCGATGTCCCCGCGCTCTTGGATTGGCCTTCAAATTATTTCGAGTATTTCCGTTCACTACGGGTTGTCATCGTCTCATGCGAGTGATTTATTTGATATGATGTGTTATGTTGCAGCAGGAGGACAATAAAAAATCCGCTGAAGTTTGGGGGAAGTTCTCCCCACCACACACAACTGACTGCCATCGACTACCTAATCCAACACGACATCTTAAGTGTCTGCTTTATTATTTTGATTAAACAATTTTTAATCCGATTTATGTGTTATTCGCTTTCAATGAAATTTTAATTTCTAAATACTTTTACGCACGCATAATGAGGAGAAACGACGACGCACGACTAGTGTGACGGAGATGAGATGCGTCGCCTGATGGTGCTTCGCTTCAGAAAGGCAAGTACGCATCAATGATGACACGGTGTGGTGGTGGGTGATAATCCTTAGATCTTGTGAATTGCATCTGTCACTTTCAGGCTGTGATACTCGAAGCTAGACGTTGCTGGATGGCATTTAAAAGGAATTAGTGCGCTAGAAAGGCAGAGGAAAGGATTATTTTAATTTTAATTATACACAAGTGTGATTGGGAAACTTACCCTTGGGAGGGTTTTTCGTTAAAGTATTTAAAGAGGGGAGAGAATTTCAGGTTTTGTTTAGCTGTTCACTTGACTGACTGAAATGTCCTTGATTCGTTTTGAAAATATGTAAAAAAAATTCAATCTTAGTTCACTTTTGTGGAATGTGGAATGTAATAATTCGATGAAGACAAATTGCTTAATTTTATATGATGCGGCCGAGTTGGTTGATTTTAGAGGGTTTCCTGTTTTTTTCTTGAATATATAGGAAACACTGCACTAGAGCACTCAGATAGTGATCTATTGCACCATCATGAAGCTAACTTAACTTAACTCCATTCAGACGAGGGTAGCTGACCTTCTCCGTTTTCCATCTGATACCTATAGAGTCATCCAACAAGAGGTGTCATTTTAAATGAAAAGAAAAATGCAACATTTTCATGAAAATTGTTGACATATTTATTTCAATCAAAAGTAAAAACTCGGAGGTTAGTTATGAAGTACAATATCTGCCAAATGTTCACCTCAACACTGTCTGCAAATAGTCATTCTTTTAATGCCAATAAATGCGGTTGTATTTCGTGAATTTTTCTTTTAGTCCATGAACCGTCGATGGAGCATTGGCGTAGACTTTATCTTTTACATAGACCCAAAGGAAAAAGTCTAATAGTGTTAAATCGCACGCTCGTGGCCAATTGAAGTCTCCATTTCGATAAATCAGATGTCCAGGAAATTCGTCACGCAATAGAGCCATGTGGACCAGCTATGTTAAATGTGACGCCATCCTGTTGACAATTTTGTAGTAAATTTTCTCGACTCTTATGTCTCGATCCATATTTAATAATTTTCTAGTTTTTACTTATCAAAACTCATCGCAATGATAGTTGAATGTTGACAGTTCAACAATGGTGCGAAATTTAAATGACACCTCTTGTTGAATCATTCCTTATGTCTTAAACATTCTATGTTGCCGTATTCTGCTCTTCTCTACATCATTTCGCATCGAATAAGGAAGGATTGCTTTGCAGTTATACACCGAACCTATAACCGATCCTATAACATAAAAGGATATCAGAACACATTAAAAAATTCAGAGTTTGTAACCTGGAAACTGCTTTGGTTGATAGGCCGTTGGTACCTTCCAAGTTTCCTCTATAAATCAGAATTGGACGGTCATTGGACGGTCAAGTAGAATGTGTTTAATGGCTTAGACCAAGGCACCACATGGACATAATGGTTTGGAGGTTCCACTTAGATAAAGAACCATTATATCCGGTTAGGGTTGCATTCTGTCGTCCCTATAAATGTTTTCAGACGCCGCCCTTTTTGGTGCGTCGGAAGGTAGGAATTTTTAAAGTTGAAACTGAGCGAGAGTTCAGTAACAGTGTGGGATTTTCACCCAGTAAACCCATCTATTCGGCTCATTCGTGTTATCAGCCTTCTGGGTTCCAATGTCGTTATCTGCTTCCCAAACATCTTCCCTGCTCATCATCTGTCTGATGAAGTTGTCAGGAGTTAAATCCTTGCCCAATTGGTTTACCAGCAGCTGCCATTCCACATAATATCGTGGATAATGGAACATAATGTATTCCACATCCTCGACTGCTTCTGCGACTTCAGATGATAGGGGTTTTCGACGTGTTCAAATCTGTGGAGCTAGACTCTGAAGTATCCAGTAAGCATCTGGGACAGGTAGAAATTCAGTTCTCCATGCTTTCTATCGTCTATATTGGGGATCAATCTTCTGATAATCTTTGAGATTTCTCCTTGACGCTACTTCAGTATCACTTCGAATCGTCATTGATATCGTGGTTCTGCTAGCACGGTATTTTCGTTGCGCTTCTTTGGTACCGTGGCAGCCAATACACATGCCGCATCGTAGGAAGTTGTTCAGAAGGCACTGCATACTCTCAACACATTGATTCTGTCAGCTTCCTCCGTCTGTACGACTTCCTCATCATGGCAGATGTTGCTTTAAAGTTAGCGTTGTATCTAGTACTGCCAATGCCAATTCTGGTTTAGAAACAAAAACGAATCACCCATGGCTACTCCTATAGTCTCCATAACTCGACTGCTGGTGATGAACACAACTTCTGTCTTTTTCTGTGCAAGTTGTAGACCCATGCGTACTAGCCAGTTCTGAACCATCCAAGTCCTCAAGGAGCTTGGTCACTACAACGATAATTATGTCACGGCGAAGCCAATTATTTTTAAAGACCTCGGGATTCTAAGTATGAGAATGCCTTCATACATTATATTTAACAATAGCGCCCTTCCATTGGCTTCCTTCTATTGCTTTGTTCACTGCATTCACAACTTTCTCGAAGGCGTCGATTGAAGAGCGTGCCTTAATGCCAAAAATAACCCATTACGATCTTAACGTCATATTTAGGACATTGTTCATAGGTTTTGTCAAACAGCTCGTAAGACCATTCTGTGGTAGCGTTATCCTTGTCCTTTATGATGGCATGGTTGTATATTAGGCTTATGTTGGCGAATGTAACCATGATGCGGATTGTCATCGATCACCTATCGAAATCTCAAGCCTAAGTCACCTACATACATATGACAAATCCGCATCCGAATAGGTAAAAATAGTAACCACCGTCATATACATTACAGTTTCTCATCCTCCTTTTGGCCGGCTCAGTCTCTTGTATTTATTTAATAACAATGATGTCTGCATTATAGCAGTCTATGGCCTCTGTTCATAGTTTGACTATAGACGGTCTCATATCTACGTCATTGCTTCGTATCTACGTGGGTTTTTCATGATAGGGAAGATACCCCGATACACAATCAAAGCCTGGAGGACATCATCCAAACTATTTGCCTTGATATAAGGTATTGCAAATCAAAGCTACTTCACAGTACATGTGGTCAAGGTTGAGGTCAATTAGCCATTTAGCTGATATCGCCCAGATAAGGATTGCATTCCACGTGCATGCCATGATTCATAAAAACCTCCCCAATTCATGCGCCAAATATACCAACATTTTCTGCTGCTTACACACATTCACATCCATAGATTGAATCAATAAATTCAAGTTCAAAAATTTCCACCGACATTTTGACACTTTTATTTTATTCCTGTCGCTCCCCGGTCCTGCCCCTCATCGCAGTACAATTCAATTTGAACATTCCATAGATGGAACAAAAAAAAAAAAAAAAGAACAACGTTGCCATTTATATTTGGAAAACGTGTCACTGCATTTTATTTCGCACCATCGCACCACCACCAGCATGCAGGTTATGACCTTGTCTATTCCCTGGAACAAGTATAAATTGAAATTGTGCACCTTCCCCTACAACCCACCACCCACCACCCACTGTGTGTATCCTACAGTATGTCGTGGCACAACAAAGAACCAAATTGACCAAAGCAATTTAGTTGGGACAATATTTGCTTTTTGTATCTTATTTCGTTTTTTTGTTTTTTTTGTATCTGGTTCGACTTCTCCCCTTTTGGCATCCAATCCCGGTCCAATACTGGAATGCCTCAAATATCCTTGTCTTATCTCGGTACAAGGCTGTTAGCACAACTTCAAAAGTCCCGTAGCCGGTTGCAATGCAATGCATTGCACGGTTGTTGGACAGTATTCTCCATGCCTCGGGATTGGTTTTCGCAGAAAGAAACTCCGCTCTGTTGGTGTAATTAAGATAAATAATTGAGATGTCGCTAGTTGTGCCCGTGAATGAGCCCCGATCGCTGTGCGCCACGACACGGCATGATAGAATTTTGAAAATTGAAAGAATTTCAGTCGCTTAAAGGCGAAACCTAATTGCTGATATGATACCGGAGCGGGACCTTGTCGTATCGACGACATATCAATTTTTTTGAATTCGAAGGGCCATTTGTCATTTGTGAAATACACAAGGATGACGGCCAAGTTCATTAGTTGGAGTAACGAATTTTTGGATCAAGAACCTTAATTGTGTTTGGGGGAGGAAAGGGGGACATTTTTTGTTTCAGTTTCTGACTGGCACTCGAAGAATTTCGATTGCTGCAGGAGAGAGTGCATGCAAAAGGATGGCAGAGCAAGCGAAATGGAGACCGTTTTAAGTGGTTAACCGCCGTTTTGGGGAATTTTCCAATTCCATTCGGTGACATATTTTCAATGGAAGTTTAAATTCATTTCGTTCCTTTGTAGCTACACTAATTTGACAGGTTAATTTGACAGTTTATCTGCGGTAGCGGACGTGATAGCCTTTAAGAGGTGCGCTTACGCATTTCAGACGGTTTCCAGAGAATCACTTTGGAAATTGGTTCCGTTTCATGTGAAACGTTTTTGGAAATAAGTTTGTGACATGTTGCTGAATTAATAATAAGGAGTATAACTGTGGTAAAGGATTACCGTTATTTTTGTAACTCGAAGAATACCAAAAACAGGAAAGTTCTTGTGTTTCCATAAATGGGGATAGTAATGAAGATATTATATTGAACGAGTTCCACTTTTGTCTACCTTTAGTCCTGCAACTTCTCTTAGTTGGTACAGAGGTGTGTCATCGATTCAGACTAATGCAAGGCGTTGTGGTTCTCTTCAACTCCAACAGTTTTGCTCATCATAAGATCTCACGGAGATAACATGGTCACAGAACTTTGAGTTCAATAACTCGATTGTTTGACCAGCTATTGTCATGTGGCGCCGTCTTTTTGAAACCACACATGCTCTAGTTATCCTCTTCCAATTTGTCCCAAAAATAGTCAGTCAACATGTTTCAGTAGTGATCTCCATTAATTGGCACTATCTTGCCAGGATCATTGGGCCAATGACCCCTCCAGCATGAAACCCGCAACAATCAATTTTTGTGGATGTAATGGCATTTCAAGAACAGCTTCGGGTTGCCAGATATGGGGTTCAATGCTGAGAGTGATTTTGGAGGGAAAGTCAGAATCATTTTCGAGCATTTTGAGGGTCCAATCACTAAAGTTATATACGTTGTAGCTGATGATCATTCGACTTCAGTTCGTGGATCAGAACGATCTTAGAGAGAGACCCAAGTTCGTGCGCAAAATTCGCCACAACCCGGTCGCAGATGTGCCCAATTCCTAAGATAGGCGCGGATTGGATCAAATGATCTTACAGACAGACCCAAGTTCGTGCACAAAAATCGCTACAAACTGGTTGCAGATGTGTCCAATTCCTAAGAAAGACGCGGATTGGACATGTTTGGCACCTCACTTGCTGATGATCATTCGACTTCAGTTCGTGGATCAAAACGATCTTACAGACAGACCCAAGCTCGTGCGCAAAATTCGCCACAAACTGGTCGCAGATGTGCCCAATTCCTAAGGTAGACACGGATTGACAAATTTTTGGGACCTCACTTACACTCGTAGCTGATGATCGTTCGACTTCAGTTCGTGGTTCAAAACGATCTTACAGACAGAGCAGGAGTCGTGTGCAAAATTCGCCACAAACTGATCGCGGATGTACCGAATTCCTAAGATAGACGCAGATTGGGCATATTTGGGACCTCACTTACACTCGTAGCTGATTATCATTCGACTTCAGTTCGTGGATCAAAACGATCTTACAGACAGACTGGTCGAACATGTGCCCAATTCCTAAGATCGACGTGGACTGGACATATTTGAGTTCTCACTTACACTCGTAGCTGATGATCATTCGACTTCAGTTCGTTGATCAAAACGATCTTACAGACAGACCAAAGCTCGTGCGCAAAATTCGCCACAAACTGGTCGCAGATGTGCCCAATTCCTAAGCTAGACACGGATTGACAAATTTTTGGGACCTCACTTACACTCGTAGCTGATGATCATTCGACTTCAGTTCGTTGATCAAAACGATCTTACAGACAGACCAAAGCTCGTGCGCAAAATTCGCCACAAACTGGTCACAGATGTGCCCAATTCCTAAGGTAGACACGGATTGACAAATTTTTGGGACCTCACTTACACTAGTAGCTGATGATCGTTCGACTTCAGTTCGTTGATCAAAACGATCTTACAGACAGAGCAGGAGTCGTGTGCAAAATTCGCCACAAAATGGTCGCGGATGTACCCAATTCCTAAGACGGGTGCAGAATGGATATATTTGGGACCTCAGTTACACTCGATACCTACAATTTCCTTGTCTTATTACACGGGTATATGAATTGCATATGTTGACTCAAACTTCCCCACCAGACCTTTATTTATTTATCTGTCTGAACAAGACCGAAGAGTTCGAGTTAGCTCACGTAGAGTGATCGCAACTGAATGCGAACTTTGATGAATAAATTTAAATAATTTCCAAACTTTAATGAAGCGTGTACTCTTTCTTGATTAAATGGAAGGTATAGACGAGTTGAAGTGTCAAAACAAACCGTAGCTAACTTCACGCACAGCCGAGGAACTGTATTGAAAAATTGGGGCATTCCATTGAAAAACCCTTTAGTTTTGAGTTAGTTAGATTTAGAACCTATTTTAAAATTGGATCCCAATACTGAGCTCTTTCTGAAACTATATTTACGAGATGGCATTGAATAGTTTACCATATTTTGTGCATATGGTAATCTATTCAATGTCCTCCAAGTAAGAAAGTCGTAAAAAGATACGACAAAGTCGCCAGTCCCAGGGAACCTGGGACGATGCTTCCGAATACATCCTTCTCCGTTTGAATTCCAAATTAGTTTTTTTTTTTTTCTTTTGCAAGACTACTGTAAGCACATTAAATCTTTGAACATGATCCCCTCAATCTCGCTGCAATACACATCACACCACCAGTAACTATGTATGGTATCGCTATAGCTACTTACGCAGCTAATTGCAAATATCTTCTGCTACGCACTGTTCCATTTTTACGCACAAAAAAGGAGATTAATGGATGCAATTCGTCAAGTGGCTGGCAGTAAATATTCAGAAACGAAAGGCTGATCCCAGGATCACAATTCCTTTGAATAAATGAGAATTCGCACTTAACATACCGTGGCAATCATTAATCGAATCCACACCGAGACTTGGGGAATTTCATTGAAAAAACACACAGCACCGGGCCCTCTGGTATCTGGCATATCCACTGCTTTTCATTGAAGAGGCAACTAGGCACCAACTAGTAGAGCACCTCACCAATCAAGCGACAAATGTCTGGACCGACTGTCAGTCGCAATTACATGAATAAAGATCTTCATTAAGTTTTTGGATCTGTTGCAGGCGTTGTAGTCGTCGTCGTCGTTCGAGACGGAGACGGAGACGTAGACGGAGACACTCCAATCAAATTAATTTCAAGAAAATCCCGAAAAACTGAACCAGCACCCTTCCTTCCACACACCGGGGATAATGCTATGAAAATATCTGCCAAGAGGCTCTTTCATAGATACAGCCTATGTACGTTGGATTAAGACGTTTTAATGAATGAAAAACAATTCCTGGTGCTCCTTAGTTCTCCAATTGTAACCAATTTGTTTCGCGCGGCGGAGGCAGTATCTTTCGTAGTCTAAATTTGGACCATTCACCCCGTTCCTTGAAGAAATAATGAACAAAGAGTTTTCGAGGCGCAGCAGAGCATATTTAGGACTTTTGTTGGTTTTTTTACGTTTTTTTTTTTTGCACTGCACGCCATTCCTGAGAGGACACTTACGGGGCGCGTTCATTATTTTATGTCAGATGACGTTTTCCGTTTATGTTTGTCCTCCTTGTAGACAAAGAGACAAATTAAATTGAATAAATTAAAAGAGATGCAAGTGTTCTCTCGCACATCGTGCATTTAGTCACTCGACACACAAACCAAGATCATGGTGATTGTGGCAGAAGGAGAGGTGAGGTGATTTATGATGTAAAAATTGTTTGCTCTTCGTTGGTGCGGAAGAATGCGAAATTTATGTATATATGTATGATTCAGGAAGGAGAAGGCAGGGAATCCACATACTGTGAAGCATTCATACGTATCCACACACTGCATGATTACCTGTGTTTGTGATGTGTGGGCTGAAAAAAGAAAAGATTTTTTTCCCATGGACCAGAAAATTAAAGGTAGGCAATCTTCATGACCTCTTCTTTACAAATCTTGGTGAAAATGTAGCCCTTCTCACCGAATACTAAACCTTCTGGATGCTGGCTTAACCGAATACATGCAATGCCTTCTCTGGCAGAAAAAAACGACGACTCAGATACATTGCGCATGATGAAGCGATAGGTGTGCGCTCGATGTAAGACGTTATTTTATCACCAGATTGGATGAGCTCTAGACTCAGACTAAGTTACATATATGCCCTCTAACATCAAAATATGGTGGCAGAGGTGTTTGCTTGTGACCTGAACTATGCTGGATCGAACACTAGCGGTAGTAAAATGAACAAACTCGGGAAAGATTTTGAAGTAAGTGAAGTATGTGAAGTAAGAATAGCACTTCTTGTAGTAGTTCGTCTGAGAACAACTATCGAATCAAGCAAGTATGAAGTATAAACGATTATATTCATGGGAAAAAAGATTCAATCGATATCGAGCATATCAGTCCTATTTTCTTGCTGACTTTTGAGTCAGCCTCTCGAAGACGCGATGACATTTGATCGGTTTCAACTTCGGTTACGTCTCAGGAACATCCAATGGAAAAGCTGCCATGAGAAAGGTTTTGAACACCACATTTGGGATACTCAGATATAAGTTAAAATCAGAGACTCACTGGATACTCAGATACAACTTGCCACTAAAATATAACACGCCCAGTATGAATGCTTGCTAAAAGATATAAACTGCGACCTGTAAGACCGATTTGCCTTTCTATGCTTTACTGAGTGCATGAGGACTGGTTACACTACCAAGTTAGTGAAATTGTACTAGAGTAGTAAATGTCTCTGCTCTAACGATCTCTAAATATTCACCACTCAGATGTCGCTTAAGTTCAACGTTGTGCGCCTTCTAACTTTCTTCTTCTACACTTCTTCAAAGTGGTAAGACCTACCAAGAGTGAAAATAAAGAACTTTTATAACGACAACGACATTTCTGTCTTTTCATTTTCATCGTACGTGATTCTACGTAATCGGAGCCATCGTGTAACCAACAGGGGATCTCAACCCAACTTTTGGTCCTTCGAGCCGGATAGTCTTGGAAATAAAAATATTAATCGCTTCTCCAGCAAAATTCTTACATTTTGCATTCTAAGCAACAAGATCCTCATATCTTGCCCCAAATTGAAGATCCACGATCACAACGTGAATTCATCCGTCATTACAAAATCCCTAAATCTTTCCCCAAATCAAGGATCCACGATCATCAAGTGAATTTATACCACACATCAAGATCACCAAGATCAGATGGGAGCTCTACGGTGGTAGAGCTCTTCACTAGGAAGGAATCGATCTCCATCTTTAGCCCTTCAAGATCAGCGAAGTTGAAGTCAGATTTTCGAGGTCGGTGCAATATCTGGGCGTAATTCTTGATTCCAAATTGAACTGGACAGTTTCAAGCCGAAATCAAGGCCGTTACTCAGGCTGTTGAAATTATACGTGAGAGCAGTATTGCTGGCTAAACGATAACTATCTATATAGACAGCCAAGCAGCTGTTAAGGCTCTGGGGTCTGCGGTAATTAGATCGAAGCTTGTGAGCACGTGCAAATCATTTCTGAGTCAATAAGCTGGATACCAGGGGATATGGATATCTTAGGAAACGAATGGGCTGATGAACTTGCAAGAAATGGGTCGGCGCTGTATGTATCGCAGGCTCTCCCTTTTGTTGCAATCCTAATACGTTGCTTAAAGAAAAATTAGAGGATGAAGCCACTGGTCGATTCAATCGACGATGGACTTGTGGACTGTGACGCTATAGCTAACCCATAACAAGAAGAGATCTGTTTTTCCGTCGAAGCTTAGTCGTCAAAATACACGGATCCACTCTGGCATAATTACTGATCACTGTGCCATTGGTATTCATGCGGAATGCCTCAGTGTACTACGGAAGAATTACTGCAGAAGATGCAGGAACGAGGAAGAAATTGAATCTATCCGACACCTGCTATGTGACTGTCCTGTTCTATCTTCCAGAAGAATGCGAACTCTCGGTGGATACTTCTTCACAGACTTGGAGGACTACTTGAGGTAATGTCGAGCTGATGGATCTCCTATGATTCATATCACTATCGGGGTGGTTCTCGGCTTTATAAAGCGCAGTCTGCCACTTTAACCAAAACCCATGTAGGTATGAACATTGGACTCATAAACACTTCTTCCGTATCGAGTAGTTCATTTTTGAAGGAGAACAGGTCAACTACTTACCTAGTGTAAGTACCTTATCTAGTAAAATAAAGTACACTTGATGGTTGTTACTTGTTCGCAACAGAAGCCCGAAATCCTAACCGGAATCTCTCATAAAAAAGAGCCTACCATCCAGATGTATGTACATATGTATCTATGCGAAGATGAAGTCGTAATGTTCATTTATCGTCTTGCGAATACATAACTTCTCTTCACCGACATACACACACAGGCAAGATGATTGGATTCATGAAATCCTAGTGCGTCGCATCGTTATCTCCCACGTCGGGTTTGTGCTCAACTCCCAGCGAACACAAATAACACAGCAATTAAATTAAAACTCCCAACCCAGAAAGCCAAGCAAATAAAATGACTCAGAAGTTTTGCATTAATTTTAATTAAGGATCCCCGCTGTTGTAGGCCAATAAAAAACGAGAAGAAGACAACGAACAACACCAGCACCAGCACCAGCACCATCAACCAGGAACAAAAACATAAACAGAAACAGAAACAGAAACAGATACAGATACAGATACAGACAGACAAACAAATAAAACAAAACTCCAATGACTTATCTCATTTTGCAGAACATTAAGAGTCGCGCACCAAAATGGAAGCAAAGCGAATACAACAAACACAGATCGCAAAACAAACAAACATTTGTGCCGCGGCGCAGAGCTAGATCAACAGCAGCACCAGCACCAGAATATTGGCCGGCACCGACCGGGAGCACCAGAAGCTGCAGCAGCATCACCATCACCTTGCGGATTGCACCTGATAAAAATCTCAACTCATGCGCGCGCGAAAAAGCATTTTGCACAAAAATTCCCCCAACCACGAGATACAAATACACAATCGCGAATGAGAAAGAGAGGAAGCAAAGCGACCAGGTTCGGGATAAAAATTCTAGAGTCATGAGCAAAACTAATGGACCGATGTCACGCAATGAAATGTTGTGCTGCTGCTGCTGGTGGTACTGCTGGAGGAAGGAGCAGCTACTACTACTACTGGTGGTGGTGTGAATGAAGGGCATCTTGCACTTTGCTACAAATTCCAGTGTAGATACTTCTTTACGGTGTTTAGCTTGTTTTGTTTGCTGCTTATGGGGGGATGGGACCTCGAAACTTTTAATTGGTCCATTATTTATTTTTTGCCCGTGAACTTGGTGAGGCCACCGTTGTTGTTGGTCGGTGCCGGGCGGAGGGACTCGCGACACGGAGCTGATTTAGTATGTCGGGTCGCTCGACGTGGTCTTAGCCGTTGCAACTTCCAATTCGGTGCTAAGCAGTGAAATGATAAACTGGACTGATGGACCATTAAAAAGCCATCAGGGAGAGATTCGAATGCGTATTGGGGACTTCTGTATTGGCCAAGATGTCAGGAATATGATTTACGCGTTTGATTGGGATTTATTTTCAGTCTATTCAGAGATGCCTAGTTTGATACGAGGCACGAGTTGTTTCTTTTAGACAAATGTACGTCAGCCTTGATGGTAAAAGTAAGTAGTATCTATTAGATGTCCTTTGAAGCTTAAACTAGGAAAAAAACTTGATGATTGGGTAGACATTGGCACTTTAATGAAGATATTGTTGGAACAGATTTACTTTACTTACTTTACTTTAGGTGGCGCTACAGTCCGGAGTGGACCTGGGCCTCAACCAAGAAGCCTTTCCAGCCAACTCGATCTTTAGCTAGATGCCTCCAGTTTCGCACACCAAGTTGGTTGAGGTTCCTTTCCAATTGAGCGCGCCACCTTAGGCAAGGTCTTCCTCTACTGCGTCGTCCCTTTGGGGTGGATTCGAAGACTCTCCGGGCCGGAGCCTTGTTTTTCATCCGCTCTACATGACCCAACCATCTTAGTCGTTTTATTCGAACTCTTCTTCTCTATGTAGCTCGTACAGCTCCTTATTGGAGCTCCTCCACTCCCCCGCTATGCAGACAGGACCAAAAATCACCCGAAGTATTTTTCTCTCATAAAAACCGAGAGCGTCCTCATCCATTCTTGCCTTCTTAGCCCAAAGAAGCAGCGATTGGCAAGAGTTAATCTTCGTTTGATCTCATCGCTGGTGTCATTGTCTGAATTTATAGCGGATTCTAGGTAAACAAAGTCCTTAACTACCTTAAAGTTATATCTGTCGAGGGTGACGTTCTGTCCGAGGCGTCGGTGTTGTGTGTCCTTTTTTGTTGACAGCATATATGTACTTTGTTTTGCCCTCATTAACCGTTAAACCCATCTTAGCCGCTTCCGTCTCAATGCTCAGAAAAGCATTACTGACATCACGCTTTGTTCTTCCGATTATGTCAATATCATCGGCATATGCGAGCAGTTGTACGGACTTTTGAAAAATTGAGCCTCTGATGTTGGCGTGTGAGTTCTGCACAATTCTTTCAAGAACGATGTTGAAGAAATCGCATGACAGCGCGTCGCCCTGTCTGAATCCTTTTTTGACATCAAAGGTCTCGGTGAAGTCTTTCCCGACCTTGACGTAGCAGCGTGCATTCTCCATTGTCATCTTGCACAACCGGACAAGTTTGGCACCTCCCGAGGACTAACGAATGCCATCAAGGAATCGCAATAATAATTTGTGGAATTATAAGGTAAAGCCGCCGTGTATCATCGGATTTGAACTGAACTTTTTTGTTTGAATGTCTTGAATTTCTTGAGGTATTATTTAGTTTGGTTTTGTAACTCTAGCTACCTACTATAAATCAAGAGGTTCAACCCTTCTTAATCTCCTCATTATATTCACAGTATTTAACAGATATGCCATTTCTAAATTCCATGGTTAAAAAGTCTAACTCTGTGTCTTTGAGCAACTTTTTAACTTCATCTTCAACCATTTCAATATCTAGATCTACATATATGTACATCAGCGTTGCGTATGTACCGAGACGCATTAACAATGTTTCGGTGTACCTACTTTATTTTGGAAGATTTGGATTTTTTGAAAATTTTTCTGGCATGTGCATGCTTACAACCGGGGCGTATTTCATAAAACTACGAGTGTTGTACTTGTAAACTTATAACTACTAGCGCAAATAAAGTATGGGGCTGTAATTTTAAACATTTTTCACTTGTAGCTCGGAAAGATCAAATTATAAGTGTAGCTACAAGCTACTACAAGTTTGTAACTACAAGTTAAAAATTATTCGCAAAGAACTACGAGTCTGCGACTATACTTCACAGTTAAGCGATCACAGTACGTGATTTTATTAGTCTCTCTACTATTGTAAAAAATTCACTTGTAGTTACAAGTCCGTCGCTAATAATTTTTTGCGCAAATACTTTTATGAAACAGAAAAGCTCGGTGCAATTGTAAATTCACTTGTAGTTACAGGCCTGACACACTTGTTATTAGTGGTATTGGCATTCTTTATGAAACAAACATTTGCACATAATTTACAAGTTACAAGTGAATTCACAAATAGTTAGTAGTGTTGTAGTTTTATGAAATAGCCCCATGGAGTCCGTAGGTAGTTTTAAAACTTGCTTATACAGTAATAATTTATTGTATCTGCCACTTTTTAGTTCATTCTGAGATATTTTTTACTCCCACAGCGAATACAGTAGTATCCTCTGCAAACGTTTCTATAGTGGTTTCTTCACTTTCTGGTAGATCGCTAGTAAATAATACATACATTGGTACTTACCAAACTTTTTGGTCCAACTGGCAAATGAAGGCTTCTTCTGGTTGTTCATGTTAAATTTTTTGCTCGAATACTAAGGACCCACAGCTGTTCGTTTCGCTGTTAGGTTTCCCGAAGGACCCCTGATTTGGACAATATCTCTACTTGCATTGGTAGCTTCACAGTGAGTTCTATATGCAATCTACTCGAAAAAAAACGTTAACCGGGCAACAAGGCTCCGAAAATACGGCTGTATATTCCAAGCGAGAGTACCAGCGATTGCGAGGATGGCTCAATGGAAGGTCTCATCTCATACATAGTAAGCAAATCAAAAGCTATGGATCGTTCTACCCACGAACTAAACGAACCACAATCTTTTACTCTGGTGGATCCCAGGAAATTTAAAAGACAACGATAACAAGATACCAGAAATGGTTCAGAGCTGACGCATTCAATGGTCTCCAACTGATTTTT
Source organism: Xylota sylvarum (assembly GCA_905220385.1). NCBI lineage: Eukaryota > Metazoa > Arthropoda > Insecta > Diptera > Syrphidae > Xylota > Xylota sylvarum. Next base: position 149,168,148 of record LR999957.1, on the reverse strand, counting down.
CTCTCCTATGGCAATCCTTAAGTCCCAAAAGCAAGTTGAGGGGTGATGGAGACCCTTCTACAAATCCCTGTTATAATGATGGTCCTGTCCTACTTGAACGTCAACTTGGTGAAATCATAAATCTTGCCGCCCAACCTCTTCCTCATTTCTGAGAAGCCTGGCACTATGCCCATATAAAATAGAGCCCTAGTCCCGTGGTTAACAAGCAAATCAAATCTCGCTAAACTGCCATAACGCCCCCCGCTTAATTACTCATAGGTGTCATGCCAGCACTTCACTCCTTCTTCTTTTTTGATGAATGGATGCACTTCACCTTCCACCAATTCATCCATCGCTAATTGCCCATAATTGTTCCCTAATAAATTTCCCCGCATGATATGCCCGCGCACTGTTGATTGTTTTTCTGATGCGCTGGCGTATCAGAGCCCTCGCGATCGCCGGTAATGACACCTACCCACATTAGGTAGCATCGGGCGAGAACAAGTTCCCCCCGCAGCATATTTTACACCTCAACTCAGGCACAGGTACAGAATCAGACGAAGACGAATTACAACTTGTTCCATCACACTTTGCAATCGCGCGCGTACACAGGGCAGCACCACCGAGCACACTGCAGAGCACATGAATTATGAGTTCCATATATGCGAAGAGTTCCCCGCTGCCGAGCATTTTTCATCACTTCATGGAACTACCTGGTAGTGACCGATGTGACAGGGCCACCAGAGAAGTGCCAGCACAGAACACCACTGTGCACTGCCTGCTCTGTGTGACTATTTGGTATTCCAAGGATGTAGCCTTCGCGAAGTGTCGTACATTACTTGTTTTATTAATTATCAATTTATTAAGGATTCGCTTGCACTGCTCCGAAAGTGTTGTGTGCTACTGGAGGAGAGAGATGCTGGATCTGTGGTTTTTCTTGCTTGCACCGACTCGACTGTCTGGAACAACTGCACTGGAATTTGCAATGCTTATGGCCGGTGTACGTGTAATTAGGCGATAAAAAGTGTCGTGTGTGGTTGTCATTGTCCATTTGGTCGACTATATGTGTATGTACGAGGACCTGTACAGGCGGAGGAATTCCTACAGGGATGAATAATGCGTTGTCTGCCGCTGCCTCTTGCGGCGGAGGGTGCCCTCGGATCATTTTAGGCGGTGTCATGTGAATACCTGAAATTGTTCGTGTTGCAGTTTTTTTTGGGCTTTGGGTCTCCGATGATGGAACCCTTCTGCCGGTCTGTAGTGGACAGTCTGCGAATGTGAAGCGGCCAAGAGCGGTTGCATTAATTTAGAGGTGATTTCAACACCAACGGAATACTAATGAATCCTAAGAGTCGTAGCAGAGTTGGGAGAAAATGGTCAGCGAAACGTTTATGGGACCGAGGAAGGAAAGCACAAAGTGGCGGCGAATGATCGATGGGTTGTGGATTTGTTTTTCTGGTGAATCGTTCACGTTTGTCTTAGCACTTGAGGAGGATGTTGTGGTGACTTGTGCATTGTGCACTTCTGTTGTTGCAGTGGCTGTCAACTGACAAGCGACACAATCGATGGTGTGTGCTGACAGTGATGTTCTGTGGGAGAGATGAAAATTGTCGATTTTATTTTGTTGGCGGACGTTTTTTTTTTTTTTATTAAATTGGGGTCGGGAGTGCAAGTACGGGTATTATTTTACTCAATCCAAGGACTTATGTAGGATGCGAGTCTGTATGGGAATATAGACACACTTAGACCAGAAAATATAGTTAGCAATACGATGGATCATTCAATCGAATTCCAATTTGTTGAAGTCATTTGAAGTCATTCAAGTTGGTGAATGCATTCAATTTTTTCAAGTCATTTGAAGTCATTTGAAGTCTTTAGCTGACTTAAAGTCTTTGAAGTAATTTGAAGTCAGTGAATGCATTAAGACATTTGAAGTTACTTCAGTCTTTAACTGACTTCAAAATATTTAATACATTCACTGACTTCAAATGACTTCTGTGGATTGTATGCATTCAGTGAATGCTTCTGACTTCAATGTGACTTTACTGAATGCAGATCAATCAAAATATTGCATTTATTTTGACTTCAACACTTTGATTTCTCCAATTATCACTTCTAACTGAATGGTGATTTATTTTTTTAAGTTGAAGTCAGTATTGAAGTCATTGAAATGAAATAAATCCACATGAATTCTTAGTATGACTTCAAGGAATGCATTCCACAATGATTGCATTCTTTAACAGCCATGGTGTATTATTATATAGCCCAGCTCCTATAGCCTTTTTGTAGACATAGAGAGCTGCATTTCCATCTCTTTCCAAAATAAGACTCAAAAAGTTTGCATACTCTGTGAAGGAGAGACTGGTGCCATTAGTCATATGAAAATCTATGAGGGAATCTTTGTATGTAATTCCTCCTGAAGAGAGGGTTGCTGGAGGAGGCTTCAAGCTAGAGAGTAGTCAAACTGATTCCAGTGGTGGTGTGAGCGCATAACAAACCGTGCCCAAGGATCGGATGCAAGCCTGAGGTTTAAAACAGTCTCTCCTTCAAGTGCTTTGGCAAGGCTTGTAATAGTACCTTATCCCAGTGAAACCGGCTATGCTGAGGATGGACCATTTCATACCGGTTTAGTCGTGGGATCAACGTGAAACCTTTCAAACTAAACCAAACAAAACAAGACAACACAACAAATTTCGAAGCTAGCACTTAACTGAACAACAAGGACGACATTGACATCAGCGACTAACCGAACCAGCCGTGTCATAAGGACGATGGAGAGACAGCTTTATAAGCTGAGTATTGACGATAATACGGACGGCCCCATCATCCTCACTGAGACCGATTCCGATTCTGTGGTAACTTCGGTTTCGGAAGTTGCAACAATAATCTCGTTTGCCAACAATTAGTTAGGGACTTGCTGTAGCCGGGCGACCTACGGCTAATAAAAAGCACAATCCCAGAGCGAAACCGTACAAGAAACGCAGAATGGAAAGTTCTCCTAGAGCGTCTCCTGAAGAAGGGAGTAGCTAGCTGGTATAAGGATAGTCTGCCAGTTGACGAGAGATTTTCTTTTAATTTATACGACATGAGTACCCAAACTGTTTCGGGAGGGCATTCTTGTAAGAACTTGGCCCAGAAAAGATCCCAAAGAAGGTCAAAATAACCTTCCCGGTTTCTAGGCCCTTCTATGAGGCTGCGAGGGATCGTCTGAGCTTTGGTATCATTGATCTCGCCGACTACAAAGGACGGATCAGTGAGGAGAACTGGGGGCTTTTGAAGATACGAGTGTCTTCTAACCTTTAGCCCACCCAACCTTTAGCGTGGTTGGCATCAGACTGGTGGCAAATTATTAATTTGCGGCGACGAGAACTCAGCTGACTATACCACGTCGGCAATCTCGACAGTCGGTGTTGTGTGGCGTGGCACCAAACTCAAGGCTGTACATAAGGTCGAGCTTGGTATTGAACAGAAGCTATATGTGATGCACTTCTGGACTGGAAGGTGGACAACTATCTTTGGCATGGTGGTGCTGTCGTCTTTGGACCAAACACCAAAGTCTCAATACCTATGGGAATGTGTCCCACGGTTTTCTAGACTGAACTCCATACCATTGAGATCTGCGCTAGCCAGGCAGCACTTCAACCGTTTTCGTCCAATCTAATGGACTCTATATAAGTCAAATGCTGCTACGATGCACTATAATCTCTTGCCAGACACAATAGGGTGAAACTGGGTTGGGTCCCTGGTCATCAAGGAATTGTAGGCAACGAACTTGCAAATGAGCTAGGGCTGGCTCAGAATCTGCGTTCAAAGGACCTGAACCTTCCTGTGGTGTCAACCGAGCTACCGCCACAGCGCTGATTAATAATTGTGAACAGAAACTTCGTTGGGCCCACTGGGAAAATGTCTCATCAGCAGAGCTAAGGAACTCCGCTGCTAAGGACGTACTATCCTTCATAAGGGAGGTGGAACATCTTTTGGCTTAGTATTACCCTTTGATACAATAGGTCTTTTCAGGCCGCAGTGCTATATGGGCAAGGGTCTTTAAAATAAATAATCATTGGTATTGGATCGAGCAAATGCTTACCTTATACATCCTGAGCTGTCTAAGGAAAAGGTTGGTGTGCAGGGATACTTTTGAGGGCGAAGCACACCATTACTGTGGCTCATGATAGTGATGAGATACATGATGAGATACTCCTATTCTTGGATAAAGAGCGGTTCAGTTTCATACCCTCTGTGAATGACACTGCGATAGCGATATCAGAAAAGTTGCTTCTTAAAGTAAGAGACCTAATGGAGTCTGCTCTGAAGAAACTCGAAAAATGGACAGTCTCGGAGATAACCTATCCAAAACTTCACATAAAGGTATGTCATACCATGTAAAACTCCTCCGAAACTCAAAGGTATTAACGGTTATTATTGATAAAATCTCAGCTACATATTCAGGACCGTGCTAGGAAGGCCTCGATTGCCCTCTATTCATGTTGGAAGGTCTTAGGCCCAAGCTAGGGTCTCCAGCCCCGGATTGAACACTGATTATACACGGCAGTAGTCAGACCCATCCTTATGTACGACGTAACCGACGTAATTACCTTCGAAGTGAGTATTTCAGATGACCAAGGAAAGGTCCTTCGACCGTTGGCTATCTCGTTATCTATCGATTACCGCACGTATTATCATGGATGAATACAGAGTACTGAATGCATCCACAGATATTCTTAAGATATTGACTCGTGAACTAAAGATCTGAGTGAGTTGACTCAAATCCCTCCAACTACCAGAAACACTGCAATTCTCAACCGCTATTCTTCTTCTACCTTCTACTGATCTCTTCATTGTAGAAGCATCATCATACATATTCCATTGCGATCGTAAAAGTTAACCAAGAAATACAATTACAAATACTTTGTACCCATGTAGCCACAGAATGGTAATCAACAAGAACAAACCGCTTTTGGTCTTGTCAAAGTCCTTCAAACCTACTTAACATGAACATCTATCAATTTCTTCGTAACCAGAATCTTAGCACTCTGCGAAGAAGCGAACGTAAATCACTCCTTCAGCATCTTATCGGCTTAGAGACCCATTCAATCCGCAGCCAGTCGAAAACTTAAATCACATTAAGCGATTCTCTCAGTCAACTGACAAAGCAACCGTCCGCCACTGTGCAAAAGCGCTCTTCTCAAATAATCCTTCGTAATTTTTCTAAGGATAAACACATCTAGAGAGAATCACTCGCGTTTTGTCTCCGCAGATATACCACCCTATGGGTATAGATACATATAGTAAATGTAGTGTAGTGCCTCGTCCTTCGTACCATATCGAGGTTATAGTACTTACTATTGAGATGTCAGTGGTAGTGTATCCATTCTAAACCATCGACTAAACATGCTATCGAACATGAGTAACATGAGAACACGACATCGAGAACTACTAAAAGGATTTCCAGCAGCAGAAGGAGCAGCAGCAGCCTTCCTTCATTCTCCTGACTAACATGCCTAACTGTCACCCGTCGGCGGAATTGGGATTCTTAATTAAGTTGTTCACAATACATAAACTCCCTCAAGATGGAAGCCATGTTGTGCGCGCTCTCTCCAAGGAGGGTGCACACGGGCGAAGAGAAGGAAAATGCATGTAAGAAACTTGTCCCAGTCTTAGTCCATCCACCCACTCGTCGTCGACGCCGTCGTCTTCCAGAGGAGATGGGAGAAAGAAACTTTTATCTCTAATTTTCTATTTCCACTTTTAGTTTGCAAGCACACCCCCCAACCCCCATAAATACACACACACACACACACACACACACATATACACAGAGTGGGGGTTGAAATAGAGTGCAGAGGGTAACAAAGTGCTCCATCATCATGCGATTTGCGTTGTTTTAAGTACGCAGCACTGGGGCAAAGTTTTTGACAAGACTCAAGATTCCATTACCTCACTGATGCCACTACCGCGTTGTCTGCACCGCTCTCTAGTAAAAGTTCCAGGCTCCAAACACACATACACATACATACATAGCATTCAGGTGAGATTTACATTTCGGAAGTAGCATAAACTAATTTGTCCCAATTTGCATCATTTCGCTGTCATTTGCGCTGATATCGCCCAAGTGCCTGTGGATTACCGACACTGCCGGCAGAGTCCACCTCCACAGAACAGATCAGGTAGCTGGAGGGGTGTTAGAACCATCTTTCAGATAACTCATCTCGACAAGTAGAGGTATGCCTGGTCCTTTGGCTGGTTGGTGGTTGGTTTGTTTTCCTTTTGGCCAGGATCTTGCGGAGCTGTGTGCACGCATTTGTCATTCTCTTTGGTAAGTTATGCGCGTTATGTTGTACCCTATGTGTGTGTGTTAGTGGATTCTGGAGGAGTCTGGTAGGAAAAGTTTGTCTTTTTGAAATTCGATTGTAGCAATTCCACATCTTAGAGCGCATAGCATAGAGCTGCGAGGATTTACGATGTGAATATTTATGCGGCGGCTACACCTGTTTGAATATGATTTTCTCCAGCACACTACCGTACTGTGTACCGTGTACCGTGTACCATTGCAGGAGGAGGAACCTTCTTTAAATTAATACAAAGCGAAGGATAAAGTTTGCTTTTAATTTGCGGCTGAAGTTCTTCGTCGTCGTCGTCGTCGTCGTGTCGTTGTCTTTGTCATCGTCATCCTGTTCTACCTGTTCTGGGCTGGGCGAGCGAGGTCGGGAGTACCTCGGTATGGTATTAGTAACATTTGTTCAAAAGCCGCTTTTTCGGGGGATTGGGCGGTGAGAAAGTGGCTCGTGGGAGACAACGGGTGTGTGGTGAAATGTTTTTCTTCTTTCCGAAGCGAAGCTGGGAAATGGCCATAATCTGGGTGTAGTAGCAGCAAGTTGTACCCATGTTGTTCGGTAGGTAGGTAGGTAGGTAGAAAGGAAGGAAGTCTTTGGCACATTGTTTCAATATTTGCGTCAGCAGTTATCTCTAAGTCGGTTTGCATGGTCCTTGCCGAGCTCATAATTGGAAAGGAGATTTTATGGAAATTCGAATTTACTTTTTGCGAGTACCTACCTACCTATCTAACCGAGATGGGGTGGTGAAGTTGTACGTTCCTTGCTGAAACGAATGTATTTAGCTCGATTGGCTTGGAATATAATTAGGAATATTTGAAGAACTAATATCTGGGTGAAGTCGCATTTTTATTATTTATCCAAAAGTTTTCTGTTTTTTGAAGTCCAGAGTGGCAATCAATTTAAAACTTGCTTACGGTGTTATATCAGTCAGTACACAATAGTAATCTTAGCCACATAGAGCTGTTGGTGCGTCCTGTCTAGCAAAACAGTACTAAGTATAGTGCAGCTGAAATAAAGCTTCTTCTAAGAATATGGGCAATCCTTGGCCAATCCCCATCAAAATAACCTTCATCTTCCTTTGCGATACAAGTAACTACTAGGATACCGGAATGAAGATACCGTCCAAGTTAAGAGTCTTTAAAAGAAAAGACAATAGGTACCATTGGAACGTAGTTTTGTCTGTTCTGCTCCAGAAGGTGTACGAACGCATAGTTATACCGAATCCTTGGAAATGAAGTATTTTTGTCCTAAAATGGAAGAGAGACCTCTTCAAATCCTTTAGCATGTCCTCGTGAATTATTTTCTTCTTTTTTGAAGACCGTTACCCATATGACTGACACTGCGACTTGAATGATCTATTGTATCTTAAGGGTTAGGTTAGTCTAAGGATTTGATTGTTTTGCATGATTAACCGTTTGGATTGTCCCAGAGCCGCGATATGTCCCAGTAGGCCTGACAAAGTTTGTGTTCCCATTTATTAATCAGCGTTGGTAAAGGACTAGTATTGGCTTAGTAGAAGTAACATCCTTCGTCGGGTGTTGCTTCGTTATAAAACGAGAAAGATCTTCTGCAGCCGAACACCTTGCAGCGCTGCTAGTAAGCCCTACACCAAGTCTTCTCGTGGCGACATTTGGGAGTCTCTTCGGAAATTATGAAGTAGAGAGGATAAATGGCGAGTCTTCGCGCCACAAACAAAATTTTACTTCGAAACGGATACTAACGCCTCGGATTTGGACGGATACCTTGTTGACCACCTTTGGCTAACGATTATGGACAACGATTGGATTCTGGAACACGAAGACCCTCTTCGACTCTCGAAAAGTCGGTCCTCAGAACGCCAGATGTATCCAACTGGAGAGAGAGTTTACGAGGTACGAGTTGGACATCTTGAGATTCAATGAAATAAGATGGTTGGATGTAGGAGAATACCTTTCACCAACCGGGAAAGTTATACTTCTTTACTCTGGAAAACCAAATGGAAGCTTAGGGGAGTTCGGTGTAGAGCTTATGTTAACATCAGCAGCACGAAAAGACTGCTGATCGTGGAAACCTTATAATGACCGGATATTAGCGGCCAGATTCGAGAATACGGTAAAAAAGGTAACCATCATCCAATGGTACGCATCGACGGAATGCTCGAGTGCGGATGAAAAGGACAGGTTCTATGATCAATAAGGTGCCGCCTACAATTTAACGCCTAACGATGACATCGTGATAGTGATGGGAAACCTCAATATCAAAGTAGGAAGCGACAATACCGCATTCAGACAAGTAATGAGAGTTCACGGCATTGGAGACCAAAATGACAATGCCGAGCGATTAGAAGATTTTTGCAACGCCAAACACCTAGTCACTGGAGGCACTCTGTTTGGGCACCGGACCTGCCACAAGATCAGCTGGGTTTCATCTGATAGGCGAAGAACATCAAACCAGGTAGACCACAGCGCCATTAGCCGGCAATTTAGAAGCTGTCTTGATGACGTCCGTAACATGCATGGAGCGGACATCGGTATAAGAAATAAAATACGCCTTCATACTGCATCGGTGACTAGTAACCAACATGCTCACAATACCTACAGACTTCGGGATCCCGCAGTGCACCAACAATTCAGGGACCATCGCAGCAAAAATCAACAGATCTGAGCAAACAGCTGTGGATGGACACTGGAGATCTGTGAAAAATGTTTTGACAATCGGAGCGCAGAGGTTCATCAGTAAAAGGCAGAGAAACCACATCACATGGTCATCAACTGACTCCTGGAGACGGATCAAACATCGTATTTCACTTAAATTTCAGATTGCACCAGTCCAAGTAGTAGAGAAATCTGAACTTGAAACCCAGTACCGTGCGAAAAGAAAGAAAGTACAGCAATAAGGGCAGCCACATCAATGCGCTAGCTACGCAAGCGGAAGGGGCAGCAAACCGGTGCGGCAGTAGGACTGGTTATACTGTTACCAAAGAGCTTATACAGCATCAAAGTCCTGTAAAAAATGTGGGTAAATAACAGCTCAGAAGATGAAGGGAGCACTACCAATACAGAAATTGCAACCGCGATGAAGGCTTTCAAGAACAACAAAGCGAAAGGCATTGATACCCAGGCAAGAAGAAGAACTAGTTGCCCAAGGCAGATATTGGTAAGAGTTGGCAGCCCAGTTGACGCCACAGTAATGATGACCAGGACCCACCCGAGTGTCAACCTGTTATGTCTGACAAGAGATTGTAGTGAAGCGTAGCAGCATTTCACTGATATGGAGTCCAGCGAATTGTACGATAGCGCCTTAAGTCCTGCATGTCTATCTGAAAAGCTATATGTATATCCTAGCACCCTTAATACCATTACTAAGGTCTAGCGCAGATCTTAATGGCATGTAGTTCATGCAGATAAACCATGGGACATAATCGATAATCATAGATATCGACACTTTGGTTTTGGGTCCAAAGACACCCGGTCCAACTCCAGATTCCATCTTCGATCCGTCTGTGAACCAGACCTAACACCTATGGTCTAGTGCCGGAATACTATTAGACCAGTTTGGATGGTTCAATATCTTTACTTCAAATAACGTACCGAAACAGTACTCCTTGTCCATGACGTCGCAGATAGCTCAAAACATATTCTTTTTGGGAATTGAGTCAAGAATTGTCAGGTGTCCCACATGCTCACATGGTTTATACTTGTATTCTAGCTGCAGCTTAATAGCACCTATCTCTAATCAAGATCTGTAGGATAGAAAGCCCAATAACAGTCGTAAGGCAGGCAGCATGGCAGTTGTAATACGAAGACAGACAGTTCTCTGGAGCTTCTGAAGCTTAGTTACCGTTGTCCGTTCAAGAAAGGCATTTAATGATCCACATGGCCCTAGTGGACTTGATATGAAAATACCAGCTAAGCCGTTTGTTAAGAATGACACCGAGATATGTATTTAATCTCACTGGAATAGACTAATGTGGTTCATTTGATGGTGATAGATCCTAGATGGACCAGTCTTCTTTTTGTTAAAGGCACTAGAACGCTTTTGCAAGGATCTGCTGCATAATTTTAAAACTTGTAGTAAAGCAACTTGCATGATCCTGCTGTCTTTTTTTGCACATTATAGGTGTACGTAGTTTCTTGTAGGCATCGGCATCGGTTTAGGGAAGAAGTATAAAGCAAGCACCTACTAGTAAGAATTTTGCTTCTGCAATGCTCACCGGGCTTTAATTTGTAACCAGCTCTCTGTAGCCAGTAGGTATATACCAATACGTAGACGTATGTACATATGTACCTAAATGTATTTACAAAGGTCTATGCAAACAATATTCTTGGCATATGAACCTATTTAATGAATTGTGACCTACATCCAAGACAATCATTGGCAATGGTGTTTGGATTCTTGTTTGCTTATCATCTTGCATGTATCTCTGTACAAATATACATATCTACGAAGGGAACTTTATTCCAAAACTTTCGTCTGTTCCCACTTACTTTTAACGTTAGGTCATTCGAATTCCAGTCGATTTTCTTGGAAATCTTCTACAAACCCTTTGGATTGAGCACAAATAAGTCGATATTCATTCATCATGAAAAGTAGGTGAATCCTACTCTACACGCTCCGTATCCGTAACCTATTTAAAATTACGAAAATAATTCCCAAATACCTAAGTCACGCCCTTTTGAAGTTAATCCCAAAATTACAGATAAAGCTGTCGATTGGTCACACATGAGAAGCAATCTAAATTTTGGGAAAATATGTATCTTTTCTCCCTAAAAACATGAATTTTCTAAATTGCCTTCCTCCCCATCCCACACGGCAGCATCGGTTCCTTTCGGCATCAATTCATCTTCTTCTATTTCTACGTCTGGCAAGTGTACATACACATATACACTTTCTTCATACGCAATTAACACAGAGTATGTATGTAGTGGCCCTTGCCAGTTTCCCCCCAAAAAGGACGTTCTATGAATGTTTTGCAAATATTTCGTAAAATCCCAAACACACAGACAATTTAACTCTGAAAATTGGAAAATGTATCTGCAATTCATTTGGTTAATCCATCCGTACAGTAAATTGACAGTTGGACAAACAAACAAACCGACAGATACACATGTTTTCCCTTCTTTTTTATTTTTTTTTATTTTTCTGCAAACACAAGCAAAAACGACGACGATGACGACGGTGTAGGACAGAGACCCGGACCATGCCATTTCGCAACAAAATGAGGAGGATTACGATCGAATTGTTGTTGTGCTATGGTTTTGCGCTCTCCTCCTATGACACAGCGCTTGTCCTGACAATAGATATCCTTATTTAACATTTCACATCCGTCGTTTTGTGAACACAATTAGCTGGGTCGTCTCTCAGGAGGATTCCGATTCTCTCAAACGTAATCCAGTTCCATTCTTTACGAGATCAGGTAAAAATATCTTCTGATTAGCCATGGAATGGAATTCATCTTCATCTTCATCTGGTGGATGCGCAGTGAGCCCTTTTTTTTTTCGCCTTTTGTAGCGTGACACCGGCACGACAAGCCGATGACGTTCGTTGAAAGATTCTTAACAGAAACACAGCGAACAAAACACATAGCGCGCGGGTAATCTGAGACATTCGGGTTCAGGCCTCCGTTGACAAAAAAAAAAGTACAAAATGCTATCCTTTCTCTGCGCGGGGAGGTACCCCGTTCCATAAAGTAAAAACGAGGCAAAAACATGCAAAACAACTTACGACAACCGCCCAAAAACATAATTATGACGAAGATGAATGTAGCCCTAGAGAGACAGAACACCATATACACGATCCGATGATGACGGCGACGACGACGACGACGACGACGACGACGACGACGACGACGACGATGATCATGTGCTTCTGATGATCACGATGATGTCGAGCGGACAACATCAGATTCTGCGGATCCACCACATTTAATTGGAGATGCTCCAGCAAAAGCAAAAAGATACCAAAGGATCGCTGATTTTTTCTGGGTCACACACACACGGTGCTATAAAAGGATGGGGGGTTCAGTTAATGACCAGAATACAAAATAACCTTTATCTAGCGGTGTTGCCAAACGACCAAAAGGACCGCCCGATCCGTGCCTTAAATGAAATTTTCTAGGAAGCAAGGTGTCCAATGCTGGAGCAATTTTCAGATGTTTTTTCATAACGAATTCTGACAGGGGTTGTTGCAGTCCAATTTTAACGCTGAATTGGGGAACAAATTTCGGGATCAGTTCGGGCCAATTTTATAAGGAGCGGTACGGAAAGGAAAAAAAATGATGGATCACCGTTTATTTTAATTACGGTCCACGGATTAGACTGAACAGACTGACTATGCGATGTAGAGGAATTTCGAAATGCCTGGTATTGGTCGCTGCGTTATGGATATACGAAAGTAGCCGGATGCTCTGAAATTGCATGGTGACTCAGGGCGCATAAGGTCGTCCTTAAATGCACAATTAATTTTGGTTTTTTTTTTTTATAACGTTTCGCTCAAGATTTGATTGACTTATGGAAGCAGTTCGATGCGCTTGGAAGGATTTTTATACAAGAGTTCTCAGAGTTTTTGAAAATGTTTTTTGATGAGAGTCATCGCGAATCATGCGTGATTTATAGTTTTAAGATCTATTTATCATAAAAAAAAAAAATTCAAATATTTATGAGAATTCAGCAATTAAATTCATGAGAAACAGTCTTGACAGGCAACAACGATTTTATTGACGTTTATTCAGCCATCCATGATAAATTACGTATCTCCAGCGTGACGGTGACGATATACATACATATGTATGTACACATGATGTCTTCAATAATGTTCTTGAATATGCAGATTGAAAAAAATATATTGAAATGGATAACAGCTCTTCGAAAGAACCACCTGAAAGGTGATTTTTAAACAGAACTCTTCAATTAGCTTCCATAGCTTTAAGTCAATCCACATGAAATTTTCAGAGATTTTGAAGTTGGTTCTATACGTTAAAAGTCATCACATGGCATGGCAAGAACATGCAAAGTGTACGAACTTTCCTATGACCTAAATAGCCGGGTTTGACTGATTTATTTAGAGCCAGCTACAGCTGAGGATACTTCCCGACTATCTAGCGACTGGTAAATGTAATCTTCATTCCCAAAGCAGGCAATAGGCATATCGAGCTGCCTAAATCTTGTAGTAAGTAAGTAAGTCAACATCATTTGTTCACCAAACCTTTGAAGAAACTAATTGACGTTCATATTATGTAGATACTATCTAGATCTATCTATCCTTCTGCACACGAGTCAGTTTGTATACAAGAAAGGTACAAAAGGTGCTCTGCACTATCTTGTGAAGAAGATAGAAGAAACTTTTCGTTCCAAAAAAAAAAATATCTGTGTTGTTGAGGAGAGTCATTTATTGACATTAAGGGGGCATTCGATGATACCGACTGTGACTCAATAGCAAGAGCAATTACATAGTAGCAGAGGTATCGAGGATACAAACATCCAATGGATAAGCGCCACGCCTGAAAATGGAATTATTACTTCCTCCACTGGAGGTGTGTCAGTGTCTAGTGCCATGTGGGCCAGTAGACGCCTTTACGGCCAGACTTGGGGTCTAAATCCAAAAATGATACATTGGAAGTATACAACGATAGTACAGCACATTATCAAGGATGCCGTCATCGTAGCCGAAAGTTTTTGAACGCACAACGGGAACTAAGTTTCAGAAGCTCCAGAGAATTGCCTATCTCGGTATCACGGATTCCATGGGTACCTACCCTACGTCGGCATTAGAAGGTGTTGTTGAGCTTTCACTCCTACAGATTTTTATTAGGAAGAGGTGCTTTTAAACTGCAGCTAGAATACAAGCATTAACCAGGTGACCATGTGGGACACCTGAAAATTCTTGACTCAATCCCAAGAGGGACATGTTTTGCACTATCAAGGAGTACTGTTTCGGTAGGTTATTTGAGGTAGAAATATTGGACAGTGCAAACTGGTCTAGTGATTGTTTTGGCACTGGAACATAGAAGTCTGGTCTGGTTCACAGACGGATAGAAGATGGAAATATTGAAGTTGGACCTGGTGTCTTTGCACCCAACACCAAAGTGTTGATAGCTATGGTAATGTGTTCCACGGTTTTCGAGGCTGAACTCCATGCTATCGGGATCTGTGCTGGGTTAAACCTTAGTAAAGATATTAAGAGCGCTAGCATATACATCTTTACAGATAGTCAGGCAACATTTAAAGTGCTGTCTTCTAATTTAATGGACTCTATATCAGTTAAATGTTGCTACGATGCACTACAACCTCTTGCACCTAACATGGTTAAACTCGGAATGGTCCTTGTCATCAAGGAATTGCAGGCAACGAATCTACAGATGTATTGGCTAGAACTGGCTCAGAATCTGTATTCATACGACTTCAACCCTAGTGTGGTGTGAACTGGGCTGGCGCCACAGCGTTGATTAGTGAATGGGATCACTAACTTAGTCTTGCCTATTGGGAAATATTCCGAGACTGAGACAATCTAATCATGCCTTTTCCCACAAGTACATTCTTAATTTAGACTATATACGGATATTAGAAAACTGGTGAGTTATCTCACAATCTACTGAGGTATCATCTTAACCAACTTAATCTGTGCTCAGATACGGGATATATGTAGGTTCTGCTCAGAAGATGACGAATTATCCGAGCTCATTCTCTGCGAATGCCCAGCATTACATTATGTCAGTGGGGTTGAGAAATTCTGCTGCTAAGGACGTGCTATCCTACTATCCTACATTAGGTGGTACGTCTCTTAGATAAAATTTACCCTGATGATGCAATAGATATCTTTGAAACCCCAATTTGTCAACCGACGCTACTTTCCAAACTGGTGAACTACTCACTTGAGTCTGCAATCTGTAAGTTTCTCTTTCTTCCAGCTGAAAACCATGGACAGCCAGCCCGGTCAAGATTCACACCAGCGATGTTGCTTTGTAGATGAGCTCCATTTGTCATAGGTGTAACACTATGTACTATCAGAGCGCAGAAAATCCTGGGAAACTATTTTAGGGATTTTATTGATATAGAGGGTGCTTATGAAAATCCGAGGCTGAGTTCCAAAATGTAAAACAAATAGGTTCGATGTGGTAGTACTATTCTCTTGATGCGCATCTGCTACGCAACTTTGATAATTTGTATACATTTTACACTGCACAAGTTTGATGTTTCGGAACGTATTTTATACAAAGTAGGCAATTCCCAAAATTAAAATGACAAACTTTGAATTAAAAATAAATGCAAGCATCGAAATAAAAGCATCAAAAAAAGTATCGATTCACAGTTTGCTCAATTGATGCGCATCGGTAACGTTTAGGATATATTTAGAAACTTGCGACTTTGTCAAAACTTTCTCATTTGACTTTTGGAACTTATGACTTTGCATCTATAACGCATCTAATACATTTTGGAACTCACCTCAACTTTTGACTTGGTAACTTTGCTATTTGTAGGTATTGTAATTGTAGATCAGAGGAAGTATGGTAAACAGGCGCTTTTCGCAAGTTGGTGTCCTGTATCTTCTACGTACAAACATCGTAGCTTTTGGGTCGGCTTTTGGGTCAATTTCCTTGCGGCATTATCTTTACGAGGAGGCAGATGGTGATTGGTGCCCAAAGTCACTGCTAAAGGGCGTTGCTATCCAAATCGCCAACCAAGCCAAATATCTAGAAGTGATCGTTCATCTAAGCATATCAAATCGAAGTTATTGAAGGCTTTCTCATATATCTGGTAGTGTTCGAGTGCCTAATGTAGGCCATCTGTTGGTTTCTTTTTGAACCATATATCATTTTGACACTGACATTTCTTATGCGCTCAAGAAATTGATAGAAACTCAGTATTACATTCTTGCGGTACGAAATGCATCGATTGAACAACATTGGGAAATATTGTAAAGTTACTTCCAAAGTGGATGCTGTGTAGCCGACACAGTGCGAATTTCGAGAAGAAATTTCGGTCATTACACCAACTCCACCTACCTAGTGTACGCAAGTTTGTGATGAAAGTTCGTGAGACTGGTTTGCTGATTGTTAACGAAACATATTCCTGCATTCATCCTGTACGATGAACGGAGAATATTGCAGCTTTTTGCAGATGTTTGGACTGGCATTATTGGTCCATTTTTCTTCCAAAACGACAATGGAAGAAACGTTACAGTCAATCGAAAATATTCGTGAAAATATTCCACTTGTTTGCCCAGTCAAAGATTTCCCATTCACATCGTTTCAACGTACATATTCCTTACCAACATTTTACGTCCAAATTTTAAATCTATTGGTCTTATCAGCTTAATGCCGACGGTAAGTGCACAGTTTGGAATGCAGTATAAGTCCACATTTCCCGCGAGCTGCATACTCCAATTACTAGGCTAAACACTAGATTTATTTCCAACCGTTATTAGTATCACCACATCCAATTTGAATGATACGTACCAACAGTAAGAGAAGGTTCATGTTGATTGGACATACTGGATTAGTGGTCCAAATAGACACACAAATAGACCTGACGGCCAACTGCAATCGCCTACAATTTACTACTATGTATTAGGTTCATAACTATAAAAGTACGTAATTACTACAATTGTTAGATACAAACGGACCTTGTATTGCATTTTGTTTTTTTGTCAGGAAAAGTATACATATCTGGGATTGCTATTATTTTAGTTTGGGAAGTGGCATCTTATTACTTTTCTAATTTCATTTGTAAGTTTTAACATGCAATTCACTAAACGGCGTAGAAAGCAACTAGAACGGACGTAGGTATCTCTTCAAGATTAAACCGCGAAATCATAAGGAAGCATCCTCTAAATGCTTGACACAAACAAGGAGCAGAGACTAGGTTTTTTCAAGCTAATCCACTTCAGTATAAGGGTTCATGTTGTCCAGCATTCGGTGTCGCATCGGAAAGGCTTGATTACATCTCGATTCAGTTGTCAGAGGTGGCATTGGTAATTGTAAGCAATCACTTGTACTCAGAAGTCACTTGTAAGCAGTTTGCAATATTGCGTTCCTTTGATATTGGCATCAGAGATGTTCCATTCTAAGGGTTTTCTTTAATCATACTCAACTTGAAAGTGGGCACGGTGGTGCCATCTATAAAAATATGGAAGAACTATCTTGACATTTATAGTTATAGAGTCACATGACATACATATGCAGGTGTGAAGGTACACACACCGCTATGTTGTACCAATAACAGATATTTCAAGTCTAACTAAGATAGGTCCAACAAATTCTTCTCAACTAGATCCTTTCGTTTTCAAGTCAAAACTTCTTATTTTTATTAATTACGAACTAGAAGTTCCTTTCTTTTTTAAGATGACTGACTCACAGGAAGGATGATTGATTGAGGATTTTCAATTTAAGAATAAAACTATTGTCCTTTCCTTTTCGCGACTGAAATGCCGTCTATCTTCTACCCTTGAGAACTAAGTAATTTCTTTCCATTCTCTAACAGTTTTACTATTAAGAGCCATGGTCTCATTCTGATAAGAATCCGAATATTGGTGAAAACTTCTGTTCAGTCCACCATCGCCAAACGGCAAATACAAAATAAACTCCTACTCATCCTTCAACATATCCTAAAGCATCAAACTAGACTAGGAATCTATGAATCTAAGCACATTTCTCCCAAGACACAAGATACAAGATACATCTTGAGCACAGCAATCCCATTCAACATGTTCGAAGTTGGTTTCGCTTCGACGTACATCGAACTTCGAAAATATACAGCGTCTGCACAGTAAGGGGAAATACGCTCTTCACAAGATACAATATTCTCTTAAATGGGGAAAAGTATCTCACTCTTCACACGCAGATACAATTTATATCTGTATCTTTTTGTTTACAAAATTTATTTATTTTTCACAGATTTTCTACAAAATTACCAATAGAATCCCCCCGGTCGCAGTCTGTAAGACCTGGCACTCTTTTGATTCCCGATAAAGTATCTCTTCGAAGCGAAATTGTATCCCAAAACTAAGAGAATATTCCCAATTGATTTTCCCTTTTTTGAGCGGAACACCCCGGACATAATTGAGCCGTCTGCAAGCTCCAGTTTAGCGTAGACTCCCTGACGTTTCGGTTGTTGTATTGTGTCACGCCGTCGGCTCATTGAAGAGAGAAACTAAATTAAGGAAAAAAAAAAAATTTCAAAAAAGAAATTGTAATTAATTTCCACTTTGTTTATGCGTTTGTGTAAGTGTAAACAAGAAAAGAAAAAAGTATCTACGTATCTCATTCGCTGAAGGTGTGAATAGTGTCTTCTTCTTGTGCGGTTGTCTGTCCTTGTCAGTGTCAGTGGTGTAAACAAAGTTATTTTTTTTTCCTTTTTCCTTTCGTCAAACCAAATCGATTGGATAGTGCGTGTGTCAGTCTGTCCTTGTAAGGAAAATCAGTGGAAAGTCTTGTTTTTTTTTTGTTAATTTTTTAAAGGAAAAAAGAAGAAAGAAATGTATTTCAAGAGCTGTTTTGCGGTCCTTCTGCTTGGATTATGCACCCATCTAGCGGCGAGTAGTCCCACACCAACGAGGAGCGAATTTAACATTCGAGTGCAGCACTGTCGCATAGGATGCTTGGGGAAGGTAAATATTTTTTGCAATTTTTCTTTTCAGAAGTCTTTCAGGGACCGACCGAGAGAATGTAAACAGCAATTTCCTTTTAGGGGTTGTACGTGATTTGGCATTTAATTGCCGATTCCCTAGAGGTCGTACGATGTACGGTGGGGTGGATGGGACTTCGTTGCAACCCCCAAAGGGGAAACCTTACAGCAGAAAGTCCAAATGTTGGGTAGAAGTGTATGTTTTTTGGGGGGGAGACTGTCATTTTAAGCTTCTTGTTCTAGTTGGAATTGGAATGCAAATTTGAATGAGAAAAAGGGGTGATTTGGAGACATATCAGGGTTGTGTGTTGCGAATAATGCAGCTGCTGTTTGGGGGGTGGTTGTAGAATGGATGCCTAAAAACTGTAGTATGTACATGTCGAACAACATGTCCCTATAGGGTCTTCATAGGGATATCCATTCCAAATAAACAACTTTGTTGGCTGAATACCAATCCAAGAGAAGTGTATCTTTCGCTGGGCACTGTGCGATAATGCAAAGAGTGACCAACACTCATCACGTCTTGTGGTGGTAGATACATATCTCGAGAGTTGATGATAAAAATACAGACAGACGGGCGGCTTCTAGAGCAAATATGGCACGGAAGACATGATAAGCCGCACAGATTTGGGTTGGGATCTGCCATTGTCTTGTACCTAGTTACCTATTCGAAGAGATTCGTCAGTAAACATTGTCAACGTTTTATTGATACTCGTGCCATCGATTGTTTACTTTTTGTTTATTATTGACAAATGGGAATGTTTGTTGAAATTGATTCTTTTGTTGAAACTGATATCGGTTTTCGAAAATTCAAATCATATGCGTGTGAGATTGTTTGCATTGACGTCTGTCAAAACGGTGACAGATGTGACAACAGTTTGGGGTGTTTGTGTATTTAGAGAGAAAGTTAGTCGTTTAGTCCGTTAAGTATCTATAGCTGTATCGGAAAGTGTAGGCAAATGAAAACGGTAGAAAGTAAAGGTATTGTTGAACCTATTAGAAGGGTTCGTTGCTATTATGTACATACATACATATTTGCATGACAGATGATTGGAAACCTACCTAATCCAAATCTAAAAATATGTAGATCCATAATTAGGTAGCAACGGAGAGCCAGGAAATGAAAGTATTTTTGCGAAGGAACAATGTACGAGGCACGGAAATAAAAAGTCGGGTACATTCTGTCATACCTTCATAAGTATCAATTAAACCGATTGATTTGTTTGAAGCAAATCCTCCAAGATACATTAACAGAAGGAGTACCACCACCAAACTTAGGAATTTATTCTGTGGAAGTTGTAACGACCTTGAAGGTCATTTATTTTGATTTGTACCTTTCTACACCCTTTGACAAACATAAGTGTCTCAATTCATACTCACCGCCTTAAATCTGTAATATTAGTCACAAGATCTGTATCCGAATCGGTAGACTATAGTGTGAACACACTAAGGTGGAAAGTGTTTTCTAAAAGCAAGGCTTTCGATAGCAGTTCAAATGACTTTTAAATATGTCGCTTGTCATTTTTTGACAGTTCACCATTTCACAATAGTTGAACGCATCCAAACCATTACAACATCCCTGTTCTTTTTTTTGCTGTCGCAGTCTAGATCTCGCTTTCTTTGCATAGGTAGATACGTATTTGAAAACAGGTCTCACAGTCTAGCAACAGGACTTGAAAAATCTTTTGTATAATCTTCTAATCTCCACTTAAAGGATTTTATTTACCAGCGGTAGAAATGCAGGTAGAAGAGAAACTGAAGAATTTAGGAGAAAAAGCCAAAGTGGTATCCCTGAGCTTGAGTTCCTTTTCTAGATATCGGGGTACCTCCCTGGATAGAATGACTTTGTCAAAGATGTTAATTTGCTTTAAAGCATTGAAATAGTTCCATAGCATAGTAAGAGATTAAGACTTAAGGTGCTGATTTATTGATGTAGGAATGTTCCTCCTAATGCATTCTCCGACTAAAGCCATCTGTTGGTTTCTTTTTGAATCATATGTTATTTTGACACTGACAGCACTCACTTATGCGCTCAAAAAATTGACAGAAACTCAGTATTATACTTTCGCAATACGAAATGGATTAATATATGCTTGAAGAATGTTCGGAAATATTTCAAAGTATCTTCCAAAATGGATACTGAGTTGCCAGTGCGTATTTTGAAAAGAAATTTCGATCGAAATAATGGACCAACTACACATAAGTACACATACTTCATCTAACTTCAATTTTCTCTTTGAAATGACTGTCTGTCAAAACGTTGACGTCTCCTGGCATAAAGTGACTCTGTGTCTCTTGCCATCGAGTTATTCGACGTATATACATATGTATGTACATTCGCGATAGATGGCACCGGGAAAAAACCTATGGTGTTGTATGGGAATCGGGTCTGGACCCTCACACCTCACAGCCTCTTAATTCAGTAGTCCGACGCATTAACCACTGAGGCATGTGTACCACTGGCGGCGTGATATAGTGAAGGAGAATTGGGTAATCTTAGGCAACCGTCATGGGGATGTAAATGAAGATGAAATCTAGGCAATGTTTTTGAATTGAGAAAACTTGTATAGGCATGGCTCCTGTATCTACATACAACACGTGAATTGGGAATCAAACTTCGTTTGAACTTTGGTGGCAATTAAATGAAAAATGGTCGCACTCTGTTCCAATTGAAGATTCAAAATTACTTAACGAGTTTTCGTCTCTTGTATAGCCTTTGCCTAAGACAAGGCAGCCCTCCATCTTAATCGGTTGCGGGCATGTTTGTTTTCAATTCTCTAAACCAAGTGCTCTGACATCTGCAATCACTTGGTCTTTGAACAGCCGTTTGGGTTTTCCTTTTCGGCTCGAATCTGGGAGTTGATGCTGTCGAGGTTGCTCTTGGGTGGAGCTTTATTGTTCATTCGCTCGATGTGGCTGAGACAATGTAATTGTCTTATCGTGGCTTTTTGGACTAAATACATCGACAAAGAATATTTCGTTCGAAAGTCCCCAATATCTGCTCTGCTTTCCTCCTTATCGTCCAGCATTCGGTCAGTACAGCTCCGATGGGAGTTCCACTAGAGTCCGGTGGAGTAAACATTTCGACTTTAAAGTAGTAACGATTTCTATAAGGGCGAGCATTCGTTGGATCTCCATTAAGGTATGTGGAGTTGATGTTTACTTCGGGTTGTTGTAGGTATCAACATTGACATTGTGTCGTTTATTTGTTGACAGCATGTAATTTGTCTTGTCCTCATTCAGTTCCAGACCAACTTATTTCGCCTTTTCCTCAATTGCCATAAGAGCCTCTAGAATCTCTGTGTATTTCGTCTACATGTCCCAGCAATTGGGCGAATTTGTTAAGGACAGTGCTTCCCGTGTTAACAGCTGGCTAGTGCTTTAGAACGAGTTTCAACAAACCTCATCCAGTGCATGTTTCGAAAAGTTCAGAAGAGACGCAGCTGAATTAGTTTTGCCAGGATCCCAAATTCAGCCGTCGCCTTGTAGTGCTTCAGATGTTGAATGCTATCTTGCGCGGTTCTAAAGTCGATGAAAAGTGGTCAGTCTCGATTTGAAATTTGTTTCTATTTTCTAGGACTTGTCTTAGTGTAAAAATTTGGTCTATAGTCAGGACATAGGTAGGTAGATAGTTTTGGGGGGTGACTGCAACTAATAATGTGCCGCTTCACTCGGATCTCAGTGGATCCATTGTGTTCTCCGGTGTGGGATACCTGAAATAAAGAATGACTATTGTTCCCAAAACTTAATCGATGACAGAAGCGACACTTGAACTTTTGGGTGGTTTTAGATTACTTGTTAGCTAGTTCGTTGAGGTCGTTGAACGATACCTTTCCCAGGGTTGAGTATCTTGTTTTGTTAAGGCTTGGGCATTCGCAGAGGAGTTGTGTTGTGTCTTTCTCTACCTCTGGGTCGCCACAGCTTCTGCATAGGTCTGTGGTGCTAATTCTCATTCTTCTGATAGTCAAGACATAAAGTCACATTTCTTGTAGGTGAAGCACATGGAGCTGATATTCCAGTCATTGAACATTTGGTTCATGTACCTTGTCAAAAGAGTATTTGAAAGTCGGTGGCCTTGTCGTTCTTTAGTTATTTTGATCGCTGCGCCATTCTCTTCTATAATGGCAGGCAGATTTATTCTTTGTTGACTGGAGTTGGGTGCTCTTCTTGACCAATCACTCTCTCAACATTATGTCCGTTCAGCAACTGCTGGAAGTGCTGTTTCAACACATCTACAATTCTCTGCACATCGATGAATAGGTTTCCTTTACTATTGCAAGGAGCCTGCTCCATTTCGATCTTGTAGCTAGTTGCCAGTTTTTGCCGAATGTTGTTACTCCTGCGCGACTCTTCGAATTCATTGATTCTTGCTGATTCTAAAGAAGTTCTAGAGCACCTTTGATGGCAGGACTAATACTTCGCATACTTCAAGATAGTAGGAGCTCGGAAAACAAAAGTTTAGTTGAGTTTGAAAGGCTTTCAATACAGGTGAGACTGCAAAGTTTTTTTTGAGTTGTGTATCACAAACAAATGTGTTTGTATCTGTGGTATGAACAAGTGTCGGAAATAACACGAATCCCTGTGGCCTTTCAGCGTACGCTAAGAGGGATGAAAAAAACTCTTTTGATGATTTAAGCAATTTAGAAACTCACAATGGTGTAACCATGTGCACTCAGGCAGGAACAACTCTAAGAGCAATAGGAGTAATCCTAAAAGCAAGGGCTAGATAATAATGCATAAACTATAGTTCATGAGTCGAATTGCGGTAGAGATTGCTTATACATGGTTTTGTTCATGTGCCTACACATAAGGCTTAAGCGATAGACGTACTTAATTCTCTCTGAAACCATTATTCAGTCACCAACAAAGTCACATCAGCACTGTGTGAAAGGATTTGCTACATTTTGGATGCTGTTGTAGGTTAAAGTGCGGCACTAAAGTAGGATTAAACTGTCAACTATTTAGAGCAGTGACTCCAACCATCTTATGCCAAAAATCGGCTTCAAACCGAAACCAATTTCAATACAAGAATATGGTAAAAGGACGAGATAAACCATATGTACGTTGTCATTACCCAAAATCAGACTTCAGACATTTCTTGTATCAAAAAGGATCTAAGCAACTAAGCAACTTAAGGCAAATCTTGAAATAGTAACCAACCTTTTCAACGCGTACTACAGCACACCTATTTATTACAAAAAATACTTCTAAAATGCGATTGTGGAGCATCTGATATCAATCCATTATGTGAATCCAGATGTCTATTGAACCAAAAAGGCACTTTCCGTGCTCACTCGAATGCTAGAATCGAATCCTGATACGCGCACCAAACAGTCAATTTTTGAAGGTATAATGGTATTTCAAGTATAGTTTGGGGTTGCTTACTTGGCCATATGCGACAATTACAGGTATTAACGAAGCCTTTAAGCCAGAAATGGGCTTTAGCGGTGAAAATGATTTTGCAATGAAAATCGAGATCAGTTGCTTGCGAATTTAGAGCTCATTCACTGAAGTTAAGTCGCAGCTGATGGATGTTTGGCTTCAGTTCTTGGGTACAAGTAATTTTATAAGGACGCAGGCTCAAGTCCTTCCGCAAAATTTACCAAAAACTAATGACAGAGATACCCAATTACTGAGTTGAAACCTCACATAACTTCACGCCTAGCCGAGAGACCCTACTAGAACAATGGGAAGTCCCAATTGAAAAATCCTTTCATATGTTCACCCTTTCGTATGTTCAACCGACATGATCAACAGAGAGGAAAAACGTTAGAAGCGGATGCTTGGTGAAGCGAGTGCAACTGATTACCATTGATCTCTCCCAATTGTCTATGGATGTGGAGATGCAGTACTGACGGAAGCAATTGATCCTAGTTAGTCAAATCCCACCCCCTTTTGCTATCTAGTTCTAGTAGTACTGATCAAAGAACATGTTCCACTGTCAGTGTACTACTGGGATGTCCATGTTCTACTTAATTTATTTCCATTTCCGTATAGAACTGTGTACAATCAGTGTCTAAAAATATCGTCTTACTTTTAAAAATATCATCGTATGGTGCTCCATATCGAGGTTTCATAATCTCTTCCGCATATATTACAAATTGTGGCAGAATTCTATAAACACTTGCATACTGCACATAAGGAAGAACATATTTCTTATAACATATCGGTATCCTCCTATGATGATCCATTTGATAAACACCAACGATCTATTCAACTGCACGATCAAAGCCAGCGACGTTGACGACCAATAAAACATCAGAATTGACCTCCTCGTTTCGATGATGAGGGCATAAACAACCGATACGAACTCACTTAGCTATCGATTGATTTGTTTATACTAAAAACAAAATAAAACGTAAAACAAATATGCACATCTAAACATTAACAAGTTTTTGGCACATCTACCAAAGGAGCAGAACAATACCGGGAACACGCAAAGTACTCGCATGTTTACATCGCACTTTCATAAAAATTTTTGAAATAAAAATTCACAACCTCTTTGCAATTTAGATCATCAACAGCTCTGGCAGGGAAACGAAAATACGAAAAAAAAGGAAACAGATACTCATAGTCTCCCTCCAGATACTTTTTTTTTCTTTAATTTTTATTGATGAAATGAAATTTTCATTAGGAATTCCTATTTTTAGTCCGCATGCTGAATTATCGATGGAATTTCCTCACATGCTGTTTGACTATACATACATACCAGCTCTCTACTGCTCGTCGTCGTTGGCGGATATTGGATTAAAGCTTAATGCAGTTCAGACGGTTTCCAGGCGTTGATTATCCCATATCCCATGGTTTTTATGGCACACTTGTTTGGATGATTAGGTGTATGCATCTGTCTCTTGTATGTATGTGTGTGTGTGGGTTCTGGTGTGCACATTTTAAATTGGAACTCATAATAAAATTGGAAGCATCTTTAAAGTTTTACGGTCTGGAAGATACGAGCATCTACTAAGGGATTCTTTTGAAATTTCCCATACGACTGTGTGTTCAATGATGACATAAAGAATGCATTTTATTGGTCCTAAATAGATGGTGAACTCTGAAAGCGAATTCAATTTTATGCGAATAGTACAAATGTACAGATGTACAACAGAAGCAAATAATTGGCGATATGTGGTTCTGATGTGAATCTTAGTAGGGTGCATTTTGATTAGATACTCGTAGTTGAATGCCATGAATATATTTGGCGATGCTAATGGTTCGACACATAGAAACTGAACATACGCTGAAAATTATTTAACATTTCAAAACGATTTTAGTATTATAGATACTAAAAGAAGTTTGCATATTTTTCTTACATTATGTACGTGGGTATCGAAGTCACACTCTCAGCTTTGGTGGCGATATTTTAAGCTGATCTTGCCGGATGAACAAAAGTTGGAGTCTTCACATAACTAACCTGTCCAAGATGTTTAACTTTATCGATTAAATTCACTATAACAGTGTCAGAAGACGCTTGATGATGACCAAAAGCAGGACGCACATGTAGTTTACGAAACGTTTCCGCGATATTTTCACTGTTTTTGAGGTGAATTTCTACTATTTTAACAAATTGTACGAGTGTGTATCGATCCATATTTAATAACCTCCTAGTTTTTTCTTATCAAAAGTCATTGGAATGATAATTGAGTGTTAAAAGTTCAACAATGGCGTGGAATTCAAAATGACACCTCTTGTTGGATGATTGTTTAATTCTTTTGCTCCTTATATATGTGGCGCTACAGTTCGGGGTGAACAAACCTCACCAGTTAGTCCGGTCCTTACCTAACTACCTATGGTTGCGCACTCTAAGCTGCTTAAGGTCTCTTCTACTTCCGCGCGCCACCTAACCACCTCCGATTTAGATTCGTAGACTCTACCAGCCGGAACATTCGTGTTCATCCGCTCTACATGGCCAAGCCATCTTAGACGATTGATGCGTAATTTTTTGATGTATAGTTCGTCCTCGAATCTCCTCCTCCATAGCCCATCAACGCTCAACGTGGCTCAACATTTTACGAAGAATCTTTCTCCCGAAGCGACCGAGGATATCTTTATCCACTGTATCAAGTTCAAGCTTCGGCTCCATACAGCAGGATCAAGGTCTTATACAGAGTCTCCTTAGTTTTTTAAGATAGGGCTCCACTACTCAATTACCTTCTCAGCCCAAAGAAACAGCGATTGGCAAGAGTTTATATAGACTTAATAAATTTCGACCTTACTAATAGTCAGTAACAAAATTGGAGACCAACACCGAGTGGACACTGAGTGGACGGTGCGTATCTATCTAGTCAGAAATATTTTACAACTATCTGGCAGTCTTTGAGCCTAGTCCGAGCTATATGGCGAGACATTCACATAAAATATATTCGACGGTTTCAGTATCCTCGAGGCATAGACGACACATGATTGACAAATACCAATTTTCTTGATATGACAGAGCAGTTCGGAAGTCCGTCATATGTTCATTGCCAGTCCATAGTCCATGCATAGTCCTTTTTTTTTTTTTTTTTTGAGAAATACATTTATACATTTCTTGGCTTGTCTTAAGCCCGTTTGAGACATTTTCGTTTTTTTCTCAGTGATTTAGCTCACAGGTAGCCAACAAAAGGGTTCCGGATCTGGCAAGTTCGTCAGCAGTTTCAGTACCAGGGATGCCTATATGTGCTGCGACCCATGTTAATATGATTTTTTTTTGTGTACAGATACATAGCTGTAGGAAGGTTTGAAGACAGCTCTAAGCCAGCTTAGATTCAAAGTCGAAGGACATCTGAAAGAGCTGCTTGGATATCTGATCAAATATTTATGTGTGACGTTCGGCGGTTGGAAGATGTTGATGTAGAACGTATTCATGAAATATGTAGTTGAAACCGAAAATTTCGAATCCTACACCATTTGACATAATCAAACCATCAGTGTACCATTCAGATTGAAGTATCAATTGAGGAATTCGAGGATTATCCGAATAACTGAGACTTGGAATAACAACTTTGAAAGGGCGATAGAGGGTGAATCTTGTCGGTCCAAGTGCATACTGCTGGTGAGGATTGCAGTAAAATTCTTTCAAGGATCTTCATATGTCCAACTAAGTTGGTGGTTCCTACAATCAACATTACTGTAGCACATGGATGTATGATACTCCGATTTTTTTGCTAATATTCAGGCTTAGATTCGAGGGAGGGAGAGCTCAGTCATTGTGGTTTGTAAAGAGGCAAATTCGAGCAGGTCTACGTCACAACAGAAGCTGTCAAAATGTCGGGACTACTCTGTGGATAAGCTACAAGTATGGTAGCTCATACATAGTACGACTAATTTCGTTGCCAAATCCATAAGGATATGGAAAGATGCCCCTTTTGAGTCTACAAATTGGATCCTCTTCTCGCTAGAATGGTTATTTCCCTCGAAATTTTTATGATCTAGAATCCAGACTACACATGTAGATGGAAGACAGTTTGAGGAGATTAACACAGTTTCTAACAAGATTAGATCCTACTGCGTAGAATTTAAGGGCCAATAGTGTTACTTGATCAGCTGAGAAGATATTTATAAATGCGGACTCCTTCTATTGCCCTCCGCAGGCATTCTCGTGCACATAGTTCAAAAGCATCAAATTCTACTTGGAATACTGTTGGTGAACCTTCAAGTACTGTCGCAATTTGGAACCATCTTTGTACCAGCTCTCAGAATGTTCTTATTCTTTTGAGTCGTGGTGACTGTGTTCTAGTATTCCCACATAAGCAGTGAGCTCACTGACCTTAAGGTCTAGGATCTGAGGAAGCCTAAGACCATTCAGCATATGTACCTTCCTTAGCCAATATGTCAGTCTTTTCGTCTATGACGGGTGGTTTGACTCGAGGATGCACAAAGACCTAAAATATGGATGAGAGCTTAGCGGGACTAGTAAGTTTGTTGAATCCATTTTCCAGATTCAAGTAGCCTTTGAACACACTTTTGTCAAGGAATGTTTGGAACTTTATACCAGATCATGGTCATGTAGAAATACCGATCTGGTAGCGAGAGATTCATTTCTAGAAAACTGAGACTCACTTAATAAATAAATAAATCTTAAATGGAATGCTTTCTTGAATTTTGTGGAAAAGACTCCGAATCCCATCGACTTAAAGAGAATATCATTTCGCATCCCTAAGAGCACTGTACGACATTGTTTCATGCTTAAGACTACAATTTAATCAGCCCAACGATACTGTATGCATTTTAATTTGCCGCACCGTTGAATAAATTTTCCCCTATTGCATCGCCGCGAAACTATTCATTTTAAGCCCACTGCCATTGCCACTGCCAGTGCCACTGCCACGTCGTCTCTCTCATCAAAAGTCAATTTTTTTTAATTAATTCTTCTGTCAGCTTGATATTCATTCCCCTCAGCCACTATCATATTGGATCCTTTGCGGGCTGCTCTAGCGTCCATCAAAACGGCGAACTTGACATCGTCATGAAATTACTATCCCTAAGGCCTCCTTTTGAGTCCTAGAACTAGAAATGCGAAGTTCTGAGAGTTTCAAACCCGCAGCGAGACTCCTGCAACTGCAATAGACAGAATCAGTGCAATCAGGAATGCTGCTTCGCCCTTCTTTTGACTTGTAAGTTCCCCGCATCCGCACACCACTCCTTCCATAGACCATATGAACGACTACGAGACTACGACGACGACGACGACGGCTACATCTCATCCGATGTGCATTGCTATGCTATGCGAGTTTATGCTTCCCCAGGGAGTTTGGTGTGCGCGCTGCTCCTTTCCACTCTCTGGATATATGTTGGCAGTTTGTTGAGACTTTTGGCGAATCGAGCTGAATTTCTAATTCCTTCCTTGGTTTGCTTTCGGTTTCAGCCAAAGTGTACTATGTTGTTGTTTGTGTGTGCACTTGCTATGGCACTCCAGCTGTTTCAGTGGAACGCTCTGGATTGGACTCTACGTGCAGAGACAACGTGTAATTATTTACTGCTGCTGCTGCTGCTGCTCCAGGTTTCGTCTTTGTATCTTCGTATTAATTACATATCTTGCCATACCCGCACGTCTTACACCCAGAAGAGCCCTTGCCTAACTAGGCAGCATACACACTACACAGGCTTTAAGGTTTTGGACTTTTCCTTCAAGTGTCCATCATCATTACCGCGCGCGTTGTGTATCTCATAGATATCAATGCTGATTGTTTGGCGTCGTGGTCTCCAGCTGCGGCGTAGTTTGTTGCAAGTCAAGTGGACACCATCAGTGCTACATCGCAAAACGAATTAGGCTCTGTAGGTACCAGCAGCAGCAGCACCAGCCACCACCATGATGAACGATGACAGTGCCAGGTTTTGTTTGGAGGTTGTTATGCGGTGTGTGTAACAGGCATTACCAACCGCAGAATTTGTTCTGCAGTCAATTTTAAGTAGGCTTTGCCAGTAATCGTTGCACAAAACGTAATAGTGTCGCCACATTGTTTGCAGGTTTTGCGGTGAGATAGTGAATTGCGCGAATTAATAGAGCGGATCAGCATCGTCGTCATCGTCGTCGTCGTCCTCGGTTTGGTCGTCTTTATATTCGTTGTTCCACTCTGAGAGTGAGGTTGGTTACGGAATAAACCGCAAAAATTCTACTGGTGCACGGTTGTTGCAAAAGTTCTATTGCGAAACAAAGTGGCAAAAATGTATCGAGTTTGTGGTATTTCTAACAATTCTGCTGTGGAAGGCATTTAACCTTGGATCCGGGCTGGTTAGTACCTGTGAATCTATAAATTTAATCGTTCTATGGGATGTTAGTAAGAGTTATGAGCTGGGAGTGTGGAAACCACTTGAATTCCATGAGTTTTGGGCACTGTTTCCATTCGTTCAGTTGTTATAGTTAGATGCAACGACAAACTAGGGAAGGAATCCGCTCCTGACACAATTTTTCGAGGCAAAAGTAAGGACACAAATCAGCATCAAGACTGAAACCTTATTCATTTTAAGAGAAGCAGCTTATATTCTATACTGCCGCCTTAGGAGATGGAGACCTAAGATTCAGCTGTTTATTTAAAATTAATGACGATTGTAGTGCCATACAAGCTGTCATCGTAGCCACAATCGAGTTCACAAATGTCGTCAAGGCAGGTTAAAGGTCCAAGATGTCCACTGCCACGACGGTCAGAGACAAGATGTCCACAGCCAATATCTCTCGGGCAATGAAAAAGTGGAGACATTTCCAAGGAAATGGTTGGAAGTCCCATGCTTCTCCTTTTGCAAGATTTCCAAGGACCACTGCCTATAAGAAAGAAGAAATATCTGTCATTTTCTGACCAATAGAAGCCTAGGATCTCTTGGGAAGTCGATCCTTCAAGTGACTTCTGCAAGACAAGAAACCTGAAAGGCCTTCTGAGATTTGTATCGTGATCTAAGTGGTTAAACGGTTGACTTCACTCAAATGTGTAGAATTTTCAATGCTTTTCTAATCAAAAAGAAATTTGAAAACATCCTGGACTGCATAAAGGTGAGTCACTATCTTTGGTTCCATAACAACAGTCAACGTCGATTCCTTGGGTAGTAACTAGTCCTAGTCAAGTAGGTAGTCCAAAACTACTAAATCAACAAGATCAAGGGTTTTTCAACGTTCAAATGCAACAACCCTTTCGCTTTTTGTATTATAGAAGCAGCCCTGGTTTGCCCTAGAGTGTGAACCGGTAGAGTCAGCCCTGGATTGCCTTAGTGTAGGAACTTGTTCAAGTTGTCCTAAACTAAGAAAAAGACTCCACTTCAACAGCAAAATGCTTTAATTTCTCAGTCAACTGTTTCAACCTTTGGAGCTTGGGTTGGGACGAAGGACTGATGTTTGCTTAGTGATCACCATTCGGCGCCATGCATAAGTTTTTTTGTTGAGCTAGGAAATACTCACCTGGTGCAGTGAGTTGTCTCTTAAGCACACTAAGACACTTTGCCAAAGGAAAGTGTCCCATAAGAACGCCAATAGGTCGTCTATAGTCTTTTCTGCTGGAAAACAGCAAGAATGCCGCTGATTTCTTACAGGCGTTCAGGAGCATACATTTAGTCTTCCTGCATCCTGGAGAGCCGTGCCACACACAATTTTATTCGTAAGAAACCCAACTTCAATGGAGGCCATGACCGAGGACGCGGGTAGACCCAACGCAGGTTCAGGTCCTGAGAAATCATCATCTGAGCCTTGCTTAGCAATCTTATCGGAGATTTCATTTTCCGCAATCCCGCAATTTCCCGCAGTGTGACCTGGAACCCAGACAAGAGTCAAAGACCGAATTCAAAGAGTTCTTGCAATCTCGAACTATTTTGAAACGGGTTACAGGGTTGAGCACAGCTTAAAGCGCAGGCTGACTACAGACGCTACAGCCGCAGATACTCCGACCCCGTGGCCTATTCTTAACAATGTAGTCGACAGCCATTAGAATAGGAATAAAATTTCTTTCACGACCCCACTTCTCGCGAGCGTCTGACAAACATCCGAAAGTAAAACTAACATGAAGAAGCTTCTCAAAACAAAAATTGCCCTTCGGATACGGCAAGCCCCCTCTATTCATGTAAATACGTAGTTGTAAGAACCTAAACCCTGGTTCCCATAGACTTGTCGCACCAAAAATTTGTATTTTGTAGATCTCAGCTTGAAAAACAGAGGCAAGTTTGCCTATCGAGTAATGAAGTCTAGTGTTGTCGATCTCCACGAAGATACCAGCACCAGACTCTTGACTAGTTTTGGAGGCGTCCTTGAAGATTCGACTACAGCTCAGTCCAGGCTCAGATTCTGGCTGAAGCCAGTCTTGAACGCAAGGTAAGTCGATTCTAATATTGTACAGCAGCCGAAGTTTCGGTGTCATTGCATTAAACGTTATATCCATGGAAGCAGGGTCGTAGGATAAGTGTCGCTAAAGGTCATCGAAACTCTAGTGCGAATGATACCAAAAGCCACCCCGTCTAAGACAGCTTTGGTAGCACAACCCATGATGAAAGTCTCAAGAGGAGGTAAATCAAGCAGAACATCTATAGCAGCGCCAGGCGTACTCGAAAAAGCTCTCGTGCAGCCGAGACAGGCCGTTCTTTGGAATTTCGTACAGAAAGCAGTCATGGGCTCATCTTGCCTTTGACTCAAATTGGCATTCTTTTGTCGCACAAGACTCCCGATTGCATTTTTCACTTCATCCATCCGGTTAACGGCTGTGCCGATACTTCCATCTTTGGAGAGGATCGGACCTATATATTTGAAGCTTTAGTCGGATATCTTCCAAGTAAACTGTGACACTTAGGGCTGGATGCTCAGAGAACTCATACCTTCATACTGATGCGATTCCAAAGCTCTACACCTTCTACACCTTCGCTTTTTAGAACTATGTCGTCCGCGGAAAGTATGTTTCAAGAGATAGGTTATAGGTGAGTTTCAGCTGTTAGATAGTTCATTACGATATTGAACAGTAGTGGACTAAGTGCTGAACCTTGGTGAACTCCGACATCAATCTTAAAATCTCCGCTGGTGCTTGCTGGTCCTCTGATACAGGTCGAGATGTCGTCGTACATATCTCTCATCAGTGGTGCTCTGGAACATGATGTGCTCGGGTGTCATATAAGATCTCTAGAGACCCTGTCGAAAGACTTAAGACTTCTCGGAAAGTGTATGTCCATGAGTACCTCCTCCTCCAGTGTCTCAACAATCTCCCCCGTTCTATCACGAATGAATCCGACCTCGGAAACTGGATACCTGGATACAATTTTCTGAAATCTATTGACCTCAGCTGTGCTCCTCATATTCGGGCTAAATTCCGTTGCAGAGTTGCTTTTAGTTCTTTCTTCTTTACCTTATACTCATCTCATGATCCAGGATCATCCCTTCTCATGGCATGCTTAAAGGCTTTCCTCAACTCCTTTTTTAGGATTTCAAGTTTCCTACTTGTACCACCATGGCGTTGGTATGCCTTTTGGTATTCATTCTCAACAGCTCTGTTGCCTGATCCAATACCTTCCAATTTGATATTCTATCAAGCATTCTATTACTACACAGAGTCACGTCTATAACTTACCTTGGTCTTGCATCCACAAAGGTCGGTTCTGTTCATCTGTTGACAATAGTTGATTCTTTGCACTCTACAAACTCTAATAAAGTTTCTCCTCCGTAGTTATCGTTGGTGCCTCCACAAACCGTACTGTGTGCATTAGCATCGCAAAGCTTCTAATCATTGGATCTTCGCTCCTATTCCTGCAGACATTCACCAGGGACTCTACCTTTTTTGTTCTCTTAGGAGTTCATAGGAGTCATACGGCAGATGGTATGCAGATGCCATAACAAAACTGCCTCCTAGTAACTGCATCTTTATACCCAACGTTCTAGTACCTGGCCAAATCCTGCGACAGGAATCCTCCCTATTTCAACTTCGAAATCCAAAAATTTTCTTGTAAATGTTCTAGCAACTATCAGGTGTTTTAAGCTACAAGATTGACCAGTAAATAAATGGCTAATGGAATTGTTAAGGACACCCTCGAGTACATGCAAGACTTGTCTTTCAATGACATTTGTAACCGATAGTGCTCTCAAAGATTATTATAAAGCCTCTCGCTACTTACATTCCACAAAATCCGACTTAACTCTCAAGAGTTCTTGGATATTTGTATGCAAGTAGACCAACTTCCTTGTGAATCTCCACGACTAGCAGATCAGATTCATCATTACTTTCTCCAGATGCTCTTGAGCTGCCTTGCTTGTACCCAGATTTTCTTTTTCCAAATTATTTCCTTAAAAATATTAATCTGGATGGTGAGTCCTCTAAGTCTTAATCTATCGAAAACAATCCAGTTGTCCATTCCTATGTCCCAGTTGCTCTTGCGACAAATGCTCGTAAGTCATTTTTTTCCTAAAAGTCAACTGTATACAATTAAAGGACTCATGTTCCTTTCTCATAACACAAACCTCCAGATGTATGTAGTTCAAGTTGACCACCAATTTCCTGACATTAAATTTTCCCATATTACCGACGAAACTCATTTCTCACATAGACAGCGACCACAGCAGCGACATCCATCATAATCTTTCAACGACTCCGACTTTACCCGACCACACTGTGCACAATCTCAACAACCACTCCAACCTCCCGAAGACCAGACTCCAAACCGAACCGAACAAAAAGCAAATCAGTCACCTCATCTCCCCATTCACAACGGAGACAGGCCATTTTGTAGCGCTGCTCTCATAATTCTTGGTTATGTCCTTGTCTCGGATCGCAGCCAGCCGCAGGTGATTGCCACCACGAAGTCTTTTAGTTCTCCTCAATTTGCGGGAACCCACAGTGCGCGCAAACTATTTTCTTACTTTGTTTGGGTTCCGCAACTATGTTGCAATCCTTGCAATTACCGTGGCGAAGAGTGGACACAAACAACTCCTCCATCTGGGAGTTATATGTTTTGTCGTCTGGGCCGAAATGAGTGAGTGCCCGCATGCATTACACCTTATGGCATGAGCTCGTAATTGCTACTGTGATTCTGTAGGAGACTCAGTGGAGCAGGAGAAACCTTCGATGGAGGTCGCAGTCGTGAATAGTGGCGGCAGCTATGTTCGCCAGCACCACAGGGTGGTATAACATGGTATTGTACTCGTATAAGTTGTTTCATTGTTGTTTGGTGGTGCGCACTATCCGGTGATTAATATCGGAACGCAGGTATGATACTCCCGACACCGATGAGGAATGATGATTTACCGATAAATGATCGGAACACAGCCATTCGTAGGTAGGTGCATGCATTTTTTGTCTGAGAGAGAACATCACGTCATGGGGTGCCGCAAGTGTTACATCACAGACCAGTCACTTTCTCCGGCGCGACGTACATGCGGTGTGATAAACTTTTCTCTCTCGGGATCATTACTTAAAGTTCAAAGTTGTCATCGGCTCGAGGGTACCATGATCGATGCCCAAGGAGTTCTCAAAATTGGTACCTTTTAGCGGGTCGGGCGAAGGGAGTGCTGAAGGCATTTTCAATAAACCAAACGAAACGCACATTTGTCCATAAATCATCTGAGGTACTCGGCTGCCAACGGAGTACAAGACACACAGTGTGATTGTGCCTTTTGTCTGCGCGGTCCATTGTGTACCGTGGCACACTCCACACTGTGAGCGAAGCGCCCGGGGGCTGTTGCTTCGGAATGGAGGAGACTGAAAGGAATGGGTTATGGGTTATTGTCGAACA
Source organism: Xylota sylvarum (assembly GCA_905220385.1). NCBI lineage: Eukaryota > Metazoa > Arthropoda > Insecta > Diptera > Syrphidae > Xylota > Xylota sylvarum. The sequence goes on along the minus strand of LR999957.1, from coordinate 149,132,072 downwards.
AAGCGGAGAAGGATGCATTTTTAGAATAACATTTGTTTTCTTTCCTGGACTGCTTGCTATCCGCTCTTTTCTCTCTAATAATACGCTTTTGGGTTAATTCCTAGAATTGTGCGCTCTTCCACTCAGATACCTTCATCTGCATCCACTCTCGGTTCTTCGATCGCCATGATCAGCATGATGATCGGCATTGATGCACTTGTTGCATGATGTTTCTGTTTTTGCTGGCTGCGATGCAGATTACACGTAGCATCCGCACCGCACACATCACAACTCCCACTTTGGGATTATTTACATTTCCCTTTGGAGAGTGCACGGCACGGAGCACCAGAAGCAGCAGAACCAGGCATATTGTGTTGTGTGTGTGTTGTCTTTTGGGCCCGGTTCGAGTGCAATTTTCCGTCTTACTATCGCTCCTCTCGGACGGTTGTGTGGTGTTATTACAGCACGTCGCCATAGATCTGCACTCGCATGGATACACGGAGGCTAGCTTCATACCGTGCGCTGCGTGCTTTGCCGCATGTTTCATAACTGTTTTAGGGTAATTGCACTGAAATGCATGTCCGTGTGCCGCTCAGATTTTCCCCCATCCGTCTGCAGTCGACGAACATGACATGGATGAGATGTTGATGATGATGATGGTGATGAGCTGAACGGATAGATAGATAGATAGATGGATGGATGGATGGATGGATGGATGGATAGATGGAAGTAGTGAAATGACATAGCAGTGCGTATCATCCCAAGGGACTTCCTAGGTGAATAGCATTTCCTAGTTATTAACAAAAAAAAATAAAAAATGAAGAGATGAGGGAAAGATTGCCTCAAACTGTTGAACATTCCGATAACATGATAAATGGACCGGTGAGTTGAACTCTGATTCTTCACACGTAAGGTGGACGAACGGATTTTGTCTGGCATGGGCAGGTCATACGCGCAGGTGTAACGCTGCACTAATAGCGGAGATCACTTGGCCACAAGAATTGTATTGGGTACGTGCTGTATAATTGGACAAGTTGCCTTCGGCGCTGATTAATAGATTTTCTCAGGCAATGTGGAACGGGACCAAAATGCTGGTGGTGGGATAATTGTGGAATAGGATATGTGTTCCTCGATAATTATGTGCTTTCGTAGGGAAATGAATAATGACGGGATCATTAGTTCTTGATGCGTGATCTAGTTTTTAAAACACTAGACCCTTGAGAGTTGGTAGATTAATTTTTATTCGTTTTAGCGACAGAATAAGGCTTAAACAGAATTCTAAAGTATCTGAATGTACAAAGGTAGGTTTAATCCAAGACTTAGCAAGAAGAGCAAACTGTAAGAGGTTTGAAAGAGGTTGCTTAACGATTGACTGTATTGATGTGTGTCTTAATAACGAACGACAGTACAAAGTCTTCTTTAGATCGTCTGTATCCAACTCTATTATAGCCACTTATGGAGTCACTCAAGGTAGCTATTTTGGTCCTCTAATTTTCGTCTTGTCGATGAATGATATTGACTGTATTATTGAAAGCTCCTATTTATCTGTCTACGCTGATGAGAAGAAGCTGCCGACCGTCCAGAAAAAGAACTTCAACATTGGAAGCTTAAGAACGACTAGAGTAGCCAGAGCCTACAAAGAGCGCCTGCGGAAGAGACTGTCGGCTGTGCATTCATCACTCACAAACGTTAACAATCTGTGGACCTAGTATCTCGACTTGATCAAAGACGTAGCCGAGACCACCATAGGCGACCAGACACCACCCAAAAAGTCCTTGGAATGATGATGAATCGTGAAGGCGAGTATTGAGCCAGAAAAAGGGAAGACAAGAAGATCCTGCTTAAAAAGAAAAGGGGCCCATACAGACTTCCAGCTCAAAGATGTCGAAGGGACCCACCAGCCAAGGCAAGACACTGGCAGCTGGCTTCAAGCCCGCAATGCAGGCTCTTCGAAACTGTGAAAGAAACCAAAACGCCGACAGAGTGACAGAGTGCAAGAAGAGAACACGCATCCAGTCAATGAAGAATCCATCCTCCTTCGCAGTCTTCAAGAGGTTGGCTAAACTATCAAAAATCCGAAGAACAACAAGGCCGCCGGCTCTGATGGTCTACCAGCAGAACTTCTCAAACATGGTGGTGATACTTTGGTAAGACGCATGCACTATATCTTCAACCAAGTATGGGTCGATGAAGCCATACCCTATGACTGGACTATTAGCTCTACATGCCCCTTCTTCACGAAAGGCAATCTTATGTCTGGTACGAACTATAGATCCTATCCAACTTACTGGTGAAAGTCTGAAGCTTTTCTGCAACATAGTGATCGGCACGTACCATAGTGGCTACCGACCCAGCAGATCGAGGATCGACCAAATTTTCACACTAAGGCGGATCCTGAAAATGACCAACGAATTTAAACTGATCCACCTGACGTGCAATTCAGAAACAGTTCGTCCGAACTATTCCAAACATGCACCGGATTTCGGCAAGGAGAAGCGCTATCTATCGCTGGAACAGATAGTGTGCAGGGCATGCGTTGTCACGGAAGGCACTATCTTCAATAAATCTGTTCAGCTCCTGAGATACGCAAACGACATCAACAGCATCGATCTCTCCTAGAGGCTTTGTCGGCTTTAATTGAAGTACAGGCGAAACGAGTTAGCTTTGAAGTGAATGAGGACAAAACCAAGTCAACAATCAAAGTGGTATCTGTCCATCGCCTAGGATAAAACGTCACTGTTGGTAACAGTAACTTCGAAGTGGTTAAGGAGTTTAGCTACCTCGGAGTAAATATCAAATCCACGAATAACACCTTAGTGAAGATTCAACGAAGACTTACCCTAGTAAACTGCTGCTACTTCGGTTTGGCGAAAGAGTTCAAAACACATAGCTCTACGAAACTGATCCTGTCAGTTCTGCTATATGGGGCCGAGTACTGGACGATAAGCAGGACAGTAGAGCAGATATGCAACACTTTCGGCAGAAAAATTCTTCATCGAATATTCGGTCCCGTATGCTAGAATGGCGAATGGAGGAGTAGATACAACCGCGAACTCTATGAGCTATACCAAGATGCCGATGTAGTCTAAGAAGCGAAAAGACGTCGAGTACACCGGCTTGGCCACATCGACGGAATGTATCCTCAGTAACGATCCATCAAAGAAGATCTTCGAATCACAGCCTCCAAGTTCGACAAGACAAGGAAGACCAAACCTTCGTTTTAAGGATCAAGCTATCGTGGATGCCAGAGTGCTTGGCCTAGACAACTGGAATCAGCGTGCCCGGGATCGAAGATAGTGGAAGGTTCTTCTGTAGAAGCAGAGTATACTCTGTCCACTTGCACAACATCCCGAATAACGCAAGGACTAGTCATGGCTCTGTACCTATAGTTCGCCTTAATTTGGAGATTTTCTTCAGGTCCCGACGAAGATGAGGTCTTTGTAGCGATACTGAAGAGATTGATGCTTCTCACTCTGTTTGAGAACCTCTTTCATGACAATTATACTCTCGAATGTTTGTCAGACGTTCGGGATCTGCAAACACTGAAACAATGTTCAGCTACGTGCCATCACAGACAGAAGACACACACAGAGGTGGGACCGTGAAAAAATCGATGGTGGTGCTTGGAATCGAACCTCCGAACTACGGCGCCCAGTTCGCAGATCCAGCATTAGATGATAGCTTAAAGATTGCTAATTTCACATCGTTTTCATCTGGGAAGCTATATCTCTCTTATGTCATAGCATAGACCAACATTCTAGCGAGTGGTCACGGGGGTTTGCCGAAACGGACTTCATCTAATAAGCATCGCTATCGTTATTTGAAATGGAAATTCGTTCTCCGTCGTTTCCGTCAAATGACTCCTGACGCAGGCGAAGCTCGAATTCAAATTTTCACTTTCCAATGCAAAGCAGAGCTATTTCCAGCCCACCTAATCCCTCCTAGATTAGATCTACATATTTTACAGCGTGTTCCCGACAGAATACTGTCCCATTTCTTGCATTTGGTGTCGTCGCATCGCGTTAACCCTATTCCCGAGAGCTGAGGTGCATAAATTTCCCCCCGACATACAGAAGAAAAAAAAAACAATCTCCAATCTAAAAATATATTATCCCCCCGAATCAGAGCAATTGGAGCGCATCCACCTTTGGATTGGAGATGCGTAACATGCGAACGAGAAGAAGATTCACTTTTCGGGATTGCCTCGGACAGATTTGTGGCTCCTTTGTGTTGGGCGCACACAAAAGCCAATGCAAATACCAAGAACTCTAACAGCAGCAGCAGCAGGAGGAGGAAGGAGGACACACAATCACAAGCTGGGCATATCCCATTGTGTCCGCTTTGGCACATTTCAATGGAACCATAACTCTTTCAAGTCCGATCTTGTCTAATTTGAAATCGTTTGGCCCCGGTTCCAGCTCCAGCTCTTGGATTCTGGTTCTCATTGTATTGGCCGGGAATTTATCTCGATTTCGCTTCGGGTATGTAAATCGTGGTCAAACGATTCTTTTTTTTTTTTCTCTCATTTACGTCTGGTGGCCTCCGTGGCTTGTTCCGCTTTTGTTTTCGGGTGGTGGCGGCGGCTGTGCACTGTGCACTCAGCGATAGGGAATCTAACATTTTTGGACATTTTGCTTTTCGGTGGCATTCGCAAATGGACACTAAATGTGCCATTGGAGCTCTTTTAATTGTGTGATTGATTGATTTATAGATGGATCAGCAGCAGCAGGAGCAGCAGGAAGACGGTACGACAACAACGACAACGACAACGACTGCGATGTTAATGCTGACGATGATGATGATAGGTGGTCGGGAAGGCGTGGGGCCGGGGAGTGAAGGAACAACAATTGATTGACTTTGGGGTAGGACTTTGGAAACTTAATACACAGAGGCTGGATGAGGACTCCTCCGGGAATTGAATTCGATTTTATTTCTCGATTGCTTTTGGTTGTTGTTACCATTTTTTTTTCTGTGTTGTGTTGTGTGGTGTGTGTGTTCTTTCTTGTTTGCTCATTGCTTTGTGTTGGGAGTTCTCGTATTACCACCAACCAAGTGTGTGGTGGTAGTTCATCCTGATGTCGCTCAGGATATGGTTTGGGTGTGTGTATTTGTTGTCGAGTGGTTCTCGTCACCGCCAGGAATTCGATTCGCAATTTCTTTCACATTTAATTTGAGTTGCTGATTGATTCCCGGAGGGCGGTTTAGTCAGTGTAGTCATTGGCTCTAGGTTTTTTTTTTTTTTTAAGGACATGTCTCGTGTGTTGTAAGTTCGTGTAACTGGGGCGAGAAAATTGCTTTCAATTGTGTGGGCGACACACACGTAGTGGTTGCTGGTTGGTGTAGACTATAGGACTATGAGGGTAAATAAGTGGTTTTTGCACAATTTAAAGTGTCGCATGGGGAACTTGGACTTGGATTGAGTTAGTGTTTAAAGGGGATGAACTGCCGAGTTGAAGGGAAAACTTAATAAATATCAGTTTTGCTTGTGATCTATAATAACCTGTGTATCTGTGTATCTCTGGTGGGTGCCGGGACATAGGGGTGTTCACAATACCAAAGTGGTGGATGAATCAGCAATTCGAACTTTCAAAACCTGGAACGTGAAAACCCTCATCGACTCTCGAGAAGAAGGTCCTTAGAACCCCAGATTTCTCCAACTAGAGGTGGGACGCAGTAGATTACCTTTAAACCACCGGGAACACTGTACTACACATGGTTATCAACTGACTCCTGGGGCCTAATTCATAAAACTACATAACTAATAATTATTTGTGAATTCACCTGTAACTTGTAAATTATGTGCGAATTTTTGTTTCATAAAGAATGCCAATTCACTAATAACTACAAGTATGCCGGGCCTGTAACTACAAGTGAATTTACAACTGCGGCGAGCTTTTCTGTTTCATAACAATATTTGCGCAAAAAATTATTAGCGACGGACTTGTAACTACAAGTGAATTTCTTACAATAGTAGAGAGAGAGACTAATATAATCTAGTACTGTGATCACTTAACTGTGAAGTATAGCCGCAGACTTGTAGTTCTTCGCAAATAATTTTTAACTTGTAGTTACAGACTTGTAGACTTGTAGCATTTTGATCGCTACACTTATAATTTGAATTTGCCGCACTACAAAAAAATGCTGAAAAATGTTTATGGAACACAAAATGGAGTTCTACTCCATATTTTATTTGTGCTTGTAGTTACAAGTTTACAAGTACAACACTTGTAGTTTTATGAAATAGGCCCCTGGAGACGGATCGAACAAAGTATTTCACTTAAAGTTCAGATTGCATCAGTCCCAGCAGCAGGGATATTTGAACTAGAAGCCCAGTACCGGAAGGAAGTACATGCGCTAGCTGCACAAGTGGAAGATGTGACAGTAGGACCGTTTATACTGAACAAGAGGAGAACGCAGCAGCAAACAGCTTTCTGTAAATAAAATGTGGAGGGTCCCATCCTTATAGTAGATGAAGATCAGGTCAGAAGATGAAGGGAGCACTTCCCGAACCAAAATGAACCATCTGAAGTAGCAAACTCACGTATACGCCCTGGTCAAAGCACTAAACTCTCGATGTCGTCGAACAATCATATAAAAACCTTGTGTCTCCGAATCTGGAAGCTAAAGCCAGTAGAATGGGGCTTAAAATAAATGCAGCTAAAGCAGCTTTTTCTCCCAACTTACCATTACTGGACAGGAGGTCGAGAAGTACTTATGTGAGAAGTATCATCTCGGCTGCCGGCGGCATTGAACTCGATGTTGAATGTTGCTTTAGAGGTGGAAGAGCAAAGTTTACAGCACTATGACCAAGCTGCTACTGTTTCGCTTTAATGGGGAGACAGAACTGCTGTATGGAATGTGACTACGACTATCACTCGGAAGCTGCAGTCCTTAGTTAACTGATGTTTCCGTATCATTTTGAGAGTATTTTGTTCCAAGAATCTCCAACGCAAAGCTTCATTTTAGAACAAGGCAAGAGTCACCATAGTTTTTTTTTCATAGGTGAACTTCATCCTCCTAATTTTCACGATTTTGTTGAACGCTATTCAAAAGACATTCTAAAACCAATCGCTAAAGGAAGAGAATTTTAATACACCTATAACCTCTTCTAACAATTTATGCACATTTAAATTTTTAACTCCGATATCTTCCAAATGTAAGGAAGTCTTCGCAAGTTGTTTGTTCATTTATTACAAAGTATGTGCACTAAACAACGCTATTGCCTAATAAATTCTAAGTACCTAAACGCACCAGCACAATTCGGACATATTGTGCAATCCTCCTAGACTTATGGCTACTCTAGTCTAACAGGCCAATTGCACTGGTTTAATAACGTCTCGTAAACAGAACCATCCAATCTTTGTAGCCTCACCCTCGAATATTCTCTTAGCATTTCGAATTTAACACTCCTCGTATGAAAATAATATTCTTCTAAACAAGAATCGTAAAATTCCAAGGCATCTATCGACCGGAAACGCATATGGTGGTATCCAACCAACGCAACGCAGCAACAATCAAAGCTCAAACAAACTACCTTTGCGGTAGCTGATCACATACAAAACTCCACAAAACAACCCGATAAAGACAAACTGAGAGAGTAACAAAAACACAGTTGAAAAGTATCTGATAGATACTTTATGCACCCATTCAAAATACCCAGTGCTCCGCACACCTAGCCCCGTCCGCGACTATACACCACTCATTGTGTCCCCAAAGATGGATATCAAATGACCACAAAACACGACAATAACTCGTCCATGTGAGTCCACCACGCAGCATGTTGCATGCATGCGATACCTCGTCCCCGCATTCAATCGCGCGCCGTGCCCGATTGTTTACCTCGGCAGCTGGACAATATGGGCAGACAGCCATCGAATTGAATGAGCAGTGAGAACGTTATAACATAATGAAAATCGTTACGAGCCAAAGGAGATGCCGTTACCACGACACTGAGACATCGAGATGGAGGACCATAACCATAAGACGACCGACCGACGCAACGATGGCTGAGTATAAAAAGCGAACATTCCCCGGATACTTTATATCACAGTCAGAAAATTGCCGTAAAGAGGTAATTTATTTATCGCCTACACACTGCGCCCCTTTAACCCGCCGCCATCGCACTATTCGATTCATGTCCTAATATGAGTCTTGCAAAACACGTGCTCACCGCAGCAGAAGCATCTGCACGACGACGACCGACCGACGTCTACAGGGTTTGGTCATCTTGCGCGCGAGTACGTTCCCCACATGGGTATCATTCACACTCATACTCAGCTCGGCCATACTCAGATGGGAAACCCAATATTCATCCCTGGGATTTATATTCGAGGCCTAGGGACCATAACACTGTTGCAGACTTCGTCTCTTCCTGTGGTAGTGTGAATGGTAACCCAAGACGCGTACATTACCGATCCTGAAAGTAATACAACACATGAAAACTACAACAACAACCACAAGTAAACTCCCACCACCTTCGCATGTGTGGAAGAAAAAACAGCAGAGAAGGAAGCCCAAGGAATTTCCATGCAACGTGTCGTCGGGATTACCCCGACCTGTTTCCCTCTCCGCACTTTCACTGATGCCCTGCCAGTGCGGTGCTGCAGTCCATATTCTTGTTTCATGCATAATTTCCTTTAGGTCATTGGCATAGTGTAACCTGTGCCGTGAGGTGCTTACATTGCTGGTGTGCTGGATGTATACCAGTATTTGGTTTGAGGCACGTTTTCCGCTAAATTTGAGGCAGATATTCACTTTTCAAGACCGCCACACGATATGCGGGTGTGAGAATAGGCACGGAATTTTCGGCGGTGAAAGTGGGTGTCGAGGTTGTACTCGTTCCAAAGCAAAGCCCCGTAGTCGGCGCGGCGCGGCGTATCTATTTGTTCTAACAAATCCGATACAATGTCGGAATCGGAATCGGAATCTTTTTGTTTCTATTTCTTGTTGTTGTTCTATGAGAACTAAGTTTAGTTTTGTTTGTCGAAGCCATACAAGTGTTGTAGAACTATGTGTCCAATGGATTGGAATGTTTCTAGTGTAATTCCTAGAATTTGCAAAGAGCCGTAACAATACCATTGTCTGGTCTTTCAAAAGAACTAACGTAATGAGTGGCTAACAACTGCGGTGTATGATGTGTCCATGCCTAACTGAGTTAAACAGATTAGTTGCTTTACTTTGTAAATGAATTCCTTTCTGTATGGAGTCCTATAGAATAGTCCGTAGAGCACCTAACTGCTACCACTGCTACAAACTAGTAAGTAGCAGATGACAACATCAAATCGGTGGATTAATACCGGATGATGTACAATGTCGCATATACATATAATAGCAAACATGCACCGATAATCGGTGGAAATTACACAAAAACCTTCATCATCGGGTTTGAAACAGGTAGAGCTTGCTACCTCTGGGACATTAATGTACGAGATAGGTAGATGAAGAGTCCGATCATATTTTTGGTTAAGTGGCTGTCCATGCTTAGATACAAGTCACTTCTGGGCCATAGAGAGGCCGTATAAAATAAGTCTGCGTAGGAATACCATATAACCAGGAGGCAATGTTTCTCTCTCTCTGGATTTCTCCATAGTTCCTTTCTGGCTTTGATTCCTCGTATCAACGCTAGCATCTGTTTAACAGACATCTTTTTCATTCTCCGGGTTTCTACCCAGTGGCTTCCCAGGATCTTCCTTCTTTTGCTAGGTAGTGCCGGACATTGACACAATATATGTATATGCTGCCAACTTCCTCCAGACATTGTTCACAGGTGTCATCCTCCAGAAGACCCATCTTCTTTAGGCGATACCCGAAATTTCCATGGCCTGTAGATTACGCTACCACCCATTTCAGTGTTCTTCGGTCCAAGCTTAGAACTTCTCTGAGAGTTGTGCCAATCGGCATTTTAATAGCCATTTTCTCGCCTGCCTTCAACCTTCCACGGTTGTCCACCTTCTCCGGTGTTCCTCATTTCGAGATGAGCCCTCATTGAGTTTATGAATACATTCCAATGCCAGTGAGGTATTGATATATGCTTGCTTCATGCGTCTAATCACTGATTAATTGTCCAGTTCTATGGTAACGTTTGTACCCTCAACCTGACCCTCTTTCAGGTGGTCGCATGCAACCGACCAATCATCTCGGCTTAATTGACTGATGTATATTTCCTCAGACTAATATGACAAGCTAGTTCCATTTCTTCTAAGAAGATGTCTGCCCCCGCTCTGCCATCCATCATGGATCCATGCATGGAACCCTCTTCTCTTCCAAATTAGTTCAGCATCAATATATACACGCAGATACTTAACCTGGTCACATGCAGCTCCGATCCGAAATATGTCAATTGCTTAGATTCCAGATGTTTCCTCTTCCTTGTAAAGATGATAAGATCTGCCTTTCGCATTAATGGAGAGCCCTTGTAATTGTCCACTGATCTTAAATTTTATAGCAATTCTGAAGCTTTGGTGTAATTTGGGGGCTAAAGATTGACCTTGGTTCCAAAGATGTCTGCCCCCGCTCTGCCATCCATCATGGATCCATGCATGGAACCCTCTTCTCTTCCAAATTAGTTCAGCATCAATATATACACGCAGATACTTAACCTGGTCACATGCAGCTCCGATCCGAAATATGTCAAGGGCTTAGATTCCAGATGTTTCCTCTTCCTTGTAAAGATGATAAGATCTGCCTTTCGCATTAATGGAGAGCCCTTGTAATTGTCCACTGATCTTAAATTTTATAGCAATTCTGAAGCTTTGGTGTAATTTGGGGGCTAAAGATTGACCTTGGTTCCAAAGATTACAAACATTGATGGCGTCCCTAGATTCTTGTGGAACTACTTACTACTTTTAAGACTCGTACTTCCGAGCTTGGATTTAAATTTTGAATCTGAGCAAATATGAACAAGTTTTCTCACATCTTTCAAACGTTTGAGAAACATTTGACAAACTTTTGAAATTTCGACACTGAGTATAGTACCAATAAACTTGGTCTTGGGCGTATGTGGAGCCATATGTAAAAGCTATTTTCTCGCACGTCTTCTATGAAAGTATCACACGCTGTTTGTGCGTGTCCGTCATCAGCACATGGATCACCAACCACTGTAGCATTAGAAATAATGTGTCATATGTTACTCACCTATCACGATGGTCTCATCGATCTATTAAACTTTATCCATGAAAATTTCAACTACACCCCACCGAAACTGAGATTTGACTATAACTTCCAAAAGGTAAGGATACCACTTTGGATGGTAGTTCAGTTCACTTCTACAGTTGTAGTGTTCTCTCTGAAAAGCTCAATCTAAGTATCGCTTTCCGTCTCCTAGGTCAGCGTTTTTCAGGCGGCCAACATGGCAATCAAGGAAGTCTTATAATATCTGTCTGTTAGCATCATCATTGACAGTCAGGCGGTTACTTATGCTGTGTGCCAAGTCATAGATACATTCCCCGTAACTGCAAAGCTGACGAGTTCGCCAGAAAGGATACGTTTCTAAGAATTCTGTCGAAATATCGAAAACTGGGTACACTCTTTCATGTATATATCTACTAAAGCTGGACACTATTAGTAGGACCAACCATAGCTGGGCAAATTGCTCGATGTGTCATACATCGAGACAGATCTAGCCTAAGTTGAATCAAAAGATAAATCATTAACAGATCGGTATCCTGCTAAAAGGTTTGAACCTCTTTGCAAGCAACCTCTGCAGGAGCTGTAAAGCACCTAACCGGTTCTGTCCCAAAGAAGACTGCTCCATCTAGGGACTTTTTCCTTTGGTGTTCTCTGTTACACTGAATGAAAATATCCGTGGTATTACAAAAGACCTCTTCTGGTGCTAACAGGCACCCTAACCTAAACCTCCAACGACCGTATTAAGGGCAGCAGTCTTTGATGATTTCCCTTTCTGATATCCAAGCCGCAAAAATGATATTACAGGACTGGTATAGTTTATACTTAAAGTTAGGAATGTAGGCTCTAGGAATTGACTCTAAGATTTCTAAGGTAACCCTCCTTCAAGACCTGAGCTTATATCCCGAATTGAGGCTGCAAAGGTACAGTGCTAGGTTCGTAAGGTATGGAAGCCGTACTGCAGTTCCACCAGAATAGATAAATAGATTTTTTTCTGATTTGTCTATTTTGTACATATTTCTCTTGTGTACCTGTTAGGCTCGTTTCACACTATCCGTCTTTTAGTCGTACGTACGTGGGTTGCAGTTACAGTGGATGGCTGCTACGCGGTATGCAATGTGACGGAAATTTGCCTTTGCCGTGTGAAAGCCGTGAAAAGAGTCATGCTCTTCTGCAATCCACGAAAAAATATCCCCATACCAGTTTTTGTCGACCAAAAGTCGGATATTGTAATGGGAGCCTTACCTGGGAGTTGTCTTACTATTTCTTTGTTCCAAATGGCACCGATCCCGTATCTTTTTACAATCCACAACGACGATCTTGACCAAGACTGGTTCTATTTATATTTTGACGACGTCATGCAATAGATTACATCCTTTTAAGCAGACTATTGTACGGTTTACACTATGTTTAGACGCAATGGTTCGAGACCCTGCTAATATAAGCATTCACTTAAATGGTGTGGTCTGTGTCTAAACTAATGCATTGAAAATTATAATACATTCCACCAGCATTCACTCAAAAACTATATAATCGCTTTTGCCTGTATAAAGACTGTCTAATCTCACATTTTTTAAAACTTTTTTCATTTCAGTTCACCGCCGTTGAAGCCCACTGTGTATTACGTAAAGATTGTGCAGCGGTAAGTAGCAAATTTCCCATTCATGTCAATTAAATTGAGGATAAGTGTCACTAAATTTCGCACAACTGACTGTATTCTGAAAGCAAATCCTCAAGTCTTGTCACACATTCGGTTGGCTTAAGGCTCATTGCCCTCTAAGCCCTCCATTAATGGCAGATGCCTCGGCTGTATATCATAATAGCCTGTCAACTGTATAAGCTGCGTAGCACCTGAGAGAGGAGAGTGCCTCTACCGCGTTGGGGATGGCTCGTGTTAATTATCGCGTCCAAAGCCGAGAATTTATGTTATTTTTTCGGAAAAATTATTCAAAAAGTCGCCGCTGGGTGTATTGAAAGCCTTTTGATGAATGATGACACATAAATCGCATTACCCAGCATCGATCCTGTTTGTTGGCAGCTCATCGCCCCCATTATTCCCGGGAAAAACAGCAAGTTTGGATGTGTTTTTTTTTTCGGTAGTTTCTTGGCATTTTTTTGAAATTTTTTTTTTCGTTTGTTTATTGGTCGATTTTATGCGATGGTAGTCAAAAGGATGCGAACGATTTTGATTGCCATCACATGAGGACCAGGATGACATACACCCTCGTATGGTGAAGGTAAAAAGAATAACTTTGTTGACTATAACGTATGGCCGTTGGACCGTTCGGAATATATTCCACGCAGCATCATCAGAATGGAAGGAGGGGAGCTTGGCTTTAGGGGAACACCGAAAAAGCAACGAAAACGGAACGCCTGTTTACCGATTCGTGTGTCTTTCTCCTTTGAGCTCCTTTTTCGAGATCCATCCATCCATTCAGGCATTCGTCGAACCTTACATCCATTTTCTCGCAGGGTGTGTGTACCTGTAGATACACATACGAGTATATATATACTTTTTGTATCTGTACACTGTTGCGGCGAGCATTCTCGATGCTGTAATTGATTCGTTCCTCTTGCAAAAAGGGAATAGCCAACGAGTCCCAGCCGACGGCTTGGCCTGGTGGACGGGGACGACGACGACGGTGCAGCGCGGCGCGGTCCGAATTAATATTTGTTGGAGTTTTATGGAATTAAATTGCGGTCCGGTGTTGGTGGTTATGCGCGTTCCTTGTTTTTTTTTATTCGATTTTTCATATCAGAAATTAAAGCTTAAAGTGAATATTTGATGGTAGAGGAAGGGGAGGGAATGATTGGGATGCCGCAGGGCTGCACCATGTGTGATGTTGTCTTCATAAATTTTTCGGGGTCTCCGCGGCAATTCAATTGCGAGTGGGTTTCGCGCGCGACTATTTATTGGCCAAGCAGTTTGTGATTAAAGGAAATAAATTTGTTTTTATTAATTTTTAGCGCGGAATTTAATTCAATAAACTGAGGTAGGGGTACTGTTTTTTGTTCGCGCGATCATTTCGGAAACGAATGCGTTTCTAAAGGTACATGAGGTAAAATTAAGCGTGTATTTAAATAATAGGAGGTTTGTTCGATTCCATTCATAGTCAAAGGGATTTATCGGTCGTAAAGTATGTGGATGCTGGACCTCACGTATGTAGTTTGGGAGTAATTACTATAATGCAGGCGTACTCCTATAGAAGCGTTGGATTTAATCGTGGAAAGAACTGGTATGGGATCAAGTTAATGGCATCGTTTGCGGTGCTAAACTGTGCTTTAAGATACATTCTCTTGAAGAAATTAGAGTAATTAGGGTGATTTGACCAGTTTTAATGGAATATACAACTTTTTGATATAATTTATCTAATTTTATTGAAAAGGCAGCTCCAAGTTAATGCGATTCAACCACAGGCACAGTGTAATTTTGCTGAAACCTTTAGCTATGGAGGCGTCTCTTCTGTCGCTTTACTACGCACTGTACAGTTCGTATTCAGAAACAAAGATTAAAGTGAATCTAATCAGCATCTACTTTGGTAGTTAACAGGAGCTAAACGACATACACAAGTTTGAATTGAAGGCCCTCAATTTCCTACCTGTTTCTGCATATCTGGGGGCCGTGGCTTAGTGGTTAGTGGGCTCGACTACTGAGCGGGAGTTTCAAGGTTCCATTCCTAAACAACTGACGCTCGCGAACGTCTGACAAACATCCGAGAGTATAATTGTTATGAAAAACTTCTCAAATACCTTTGGATACGGCATTAAACAGTAGTCCCCTTCCATTCGTGTGAAGCATATAATATTGTGCGTGATACGAATGGTTGTGAGGAGATAGGCCCTGGGTCCCTTATATATTTGTATTTTTATTTCTATTTTTTATTTTCTATTTGCAAGTTACCATGGTAATCAATACTGTGGGCTTGAACTAAAAGTCACCACGTAAGTAGTGACTGAATGTACAAGGTACCAGGCACGTCAGGTTTTCGAACGAACTATGTTCATTCGATGTCGAAGAACCAGACATCGGATACTGGGCAACCTTAACGAAATCTCGGGGAAAAGATCAGCGTCTAGTCAGTTTCCTAAATGCCACAGGTTGGTTGGAGAGGATTAAGAGAAAGAAAGGATCCGCTCTCTTCTTCCAACTTTTTTCAACAGGTAAGAAGGTGAAAGGAGTAGTCACCCCTGGGTGGAAGGTACACGCAGCTATGCGTATCCTTTGAGTTTTGCCGAGCTCTACAAGCTGCTGGCCTTGCTCAGATTTAATGAAGGTAACTATTTGAAGCCCAAGCAGCCAGCACTCGGATCACCAATGGATCCATTGTGAACCCATGGCGTGGATAACCTAAAAACGAAGACAAAAGTTGTTCTGTAGCTTGGAGACAGCTAAGCGGCTTCCCTGATCCGTTTAAGTCGCCACAGCCTCGGTAGAGGTAATCAGTGTCTAGTAACATTCTTCTTCGGTGGGCTGCCAGGAGGTTGTGGCCGGTAATAGTCCCCATGAAGAGCTTTAAGTTGGGTCTCTTAAACGCTAAAATTTGTTTGGTCTTGACATTGTCATATTTTGTCCAAAGTTTTCTTGAGACACGACAAGTTGAGAGTGCGCTTCATCTCTCATTAGATAGCCTCGGGAAGGCTTGCTCTTCCTATATTGGATTTAACAAGATTTGTGGGCAATAGAGCAGAGGTAACGACCCCTTTCTTGCTAAATCGTCAGCCCATTGGTTTCTATGAATTGCCGGTCTATCCTGGAACCCAAAGAATGTCGTGGTTTGTTGTGAGTACTGTGAGTTCTTCACGTCATCGTTTCACAAGTTTGGATTTGACAACTGTGGATGAGATGGCTTGACTGTCGATGTACATATATGTCGATCCAATCTCAGAGAAGGAGCAATTTCGGATTCAGATGAATATATGCCAGAGCCTTCTCTTTAGTCAGTCTTTGAAGATCGAGATTATTTGGATTGATGGCCCTACCATGAATCCAAACCTCTCTTGACAGGAAGATTGCCTTAACGATTGGGCTGGCGAAGTGGTATGGTAATAGTGCGGTGGCCGGTGTCGCCTTCTTTCCAAAGATTGAATTGCTTGAAGCGAAGGTTACTCTTTGCATCTGTTTCATGCATGCTTTAAATTTTCTCAAGCTTGGCTTTGCATTGAAATCAAATTTACATGGCTTCAAAATAATTCAATCGAACTTGTTGTGAGGAACAATATTCAAATTCACTCTCGCAATGCAAACTTTAATTTTTTTTCTAAAAAACTTGATGCTTATGGTTTAAAAAAGCATCAAGCTTGAAGTAGAATAGTGTTGTTCGAAAGACAGGAACTCTTCTACCGCGTTGGTACTTAAATCTCAGTTCGTAGATACAGCGAATACCGAACCGAACTTGCAGTTTCCCTTCTGGATTTCGGTACCAATATTGAGTAGGGACAAAACTTGAATGCCCTTGAGTGTTTATTCTCAACAAAGACTAAGAATATCCCCAAACTGAAGTGATTATCAGAAAGATAGTATCAAAACGTCCTTTAATACGTTTCCAACATACTCGAGCATCCACTTGTGCAACAAAAAAAAGAAGAAAAGTTGAATGCATATCCATTAACATGAGTAGGTGGTACCTTGCAAAGGACTTTAAAGCAAAACTCATCAACAAAAACCCAATTTTGTTTATTGTAGCGAAAAATCTGAAAATCTACAATAATAACGATAAACTGAAGCATTATGTAAATTCCAATTTGCAGTGAAATTTTCAGTGAAAAATGATAACAAATTGTTTATTTCCTCGTTACGAGAACATCAGCCAGTCCTTCGCTCTGTGTAAGGGTATGTGTTGGCAAATAATCCTCTCATTGTCTCGTTGATATACTTCATTGTGTTCACATAGTAGTAGATACGTTATGTGAGCGTGTGTATACCCCACACCCATCCATAGTTATATCATCGTCCTTCCTTTCAGCATAAATCTCTTAAGTTGCATCCTGTTCTATGACGAAGAACGAAGAAGAAGAAATTTGCTTAAATATTAAAGAAGAAAATGAGCTTCAATGTAATTTGTCACTGAACAAACTGTGAAGCTCTGCACAAGCACTGTGTATCTAGGACATGACAACAACTTGTTGCTGTTCCTTTCTTTTTGCCTGATGTTCGCCTAGTTTGTTCTTTTACTCTCGAGCATCATCTTAAAAGAAGAAAATCACATTAAAAGCCTGAGTGGAACGGGAGTGTATGTCCCACATGTGCTGTGCACTCAGTATGACGTCCTTTTATGATACCAAGGACACCAGTGCAGCGGGGTGCGAAGAGAGAGAGAGAGAGAGAAAAAAGGAAAATATAATTGCACCTGAACCTCGACGATGACTTTGCTGCTGATAGATGCACAGATGGGTGTATGCCACCCACTCTACCCCCAGCTCTGCTCTCTATCAAGGCGAAGTGTGAAGTGCAACAGCAACAGGATTCGTGTTCGGAAAGTGGAAAATTGCAGCCACCCCCTGCGCGCACACTAATCTTTCACACACACGGTGCAGGGAAGTAGGGCTGCCAATTAAAGCCTTAAAGTTACCCACCTCCACACCCATACCCATCGCATATCCTTCCAACACAAGCAGCACAAACATATGCTCGACGATGAGTGGAAACGATAGTTAAATGTGTTTAATTAAAAAGTTTTGATAATTCAAAAGCTTGAGAGCCTGTTTGCCTCTCAATTAGATCCTCAAGAGAGAGGGTGGCAATGCCAACAACGATTTCCCGAATCGGGTTGGGTTTACTCTGCTTTCAGCGAAAGACATCAGGAGGATTCTGGAGGGAAAGCAAAGAATAAGAAAAAAAACCATCAGATAGCTACAATATTGTAAAAGTTTCTTACAGATACTTTTTCCGCAGATGACAAAAAGTTAAGGGTTGCTTTGTATTTGCTTAAACGTCTGTCCTCCACCCGGACGGGGAGTGTGAGAAGTGGACAAGTGGAAAAGTTAGAATTGACAAAACACGCAAACTTGTAACTTCGTTTTTTTTTTGTTTTCCTCTTTATGTTTCTTGTTTTCCTTTGGCACTCGGCCCCCCGCAACCAGCGGTAAATGTTTGTATTTGGAAAAAGTATAATAAGGGCATAAACACGGTATACTATCAGATTTGTGCAATTCCTGCGCTGCTGCTCCTGTCACTTGCCACATGTGTATCTGTGTGTGTGTGTGTGTATGACCCTTGTAACGGAGCAGCAGACCTGAACTCTGCGTGCTCCAATGGTTTCTGCAAGGATTCCACCTTCCACCGCCCACCCGTTTGAGCTCTTAGTGTTTGTTGTTCTATATTTGTTTTGTGCTGTTAAGTCGCCCCCTTTCGTTATTGTTGTTGTTGTTGTTGTTGTTGGTGGCGGTGTATGGGGCGGAGAGGAAAGTTTTTCGAACCCAGCTCGGCTGTGTATCCACTTCACGTCATCTGTCTTAACATACATATAACATGACCTGTACAAAATGCAATTAATCATTTGGGTATTATAAGGGATATACCCAGAGATGGAAGGGCATGTGTGAGAGGAGGGTGGAGTTGCCGGCCGGCTGAGCTGATTTGTGGGGATAGAGGAGTTTGTTGTTTATTAATAGTCACCACGCCTTTTCTTTGTTGTTTTGACCCGTTTTTTTTTTTTCTTTTTTGTATTTTTTTATATGCTGGGTGGATAGAATTTCATAAATTTACTAAGTTTATCTGTGGGGATAAATTAGGGAACTGGGAGGGATTGCTATTGGTTTGCACTATATCTTTTCGATGTTTGATGTTGATACACAAGGGGTATGCACTCAAAAGTATTCAAAAGTTCAGCAGCTTACATCTTCTTGGGCAGGATACATTGACATGCCATAGAGGTGTTCTTGAACTAGGTACTAGAAGATCCTTGTAATTAAGAGAGATATGTATATTACTCCAATGGTGTTGCAGTTTGAAATCTATCCAAAGTATAGTTGATGGTGTATCCACCGATACTTTTTGACGCTGTAGTTCTTCAAGGGTTTATTCTTTCACCAATTCTGTCAACTAATAACATTAACAAAAGTAGCCGGGAAGCGACAGGCGGCAATGGAGTAGTGGATAGTGTGTTTGCTTGTGACCCGAACTGTGCAGGTTTCAACACGGGAGGCGGAAAAGCAAATGCAGCCACCAAACCATTTGACAGACACGAATAAAATCAAAGTGTAGAGTAAATAGCTTACAACCTTGTGGGACACCGCTTCATACTACAAATTTCTTAGACAGTCTTCATCAATATTTAGAATATCTCTTCTATGACATAAGCTGTGTTTTTATTACCGGCAGCTTTTTTTGAATCTAAAAGTAGAAGCTTTTGTGAAGAGGGACACAAATCTTTCTCCAGATCCCATATCCAGTTAAATCCACGATCTTGTTGTTGGTGAGTGTAGATTATCTGTTGAAACTTTAAAAATCCTGGAGGTATAGCTGACTTGTTCTATAAGAAAAGACGAAGTAAGATATCCTTTCGAGTACCTCGTATTGTTCGTCATACGGTTGTTCTAATGGCTTTCGGACTGCATCTGCTCTAACAAAGACAAGTGTGGAATAGTATGCTGATGATATTTCTGTTTCGAAATATCGAAATTTTTTAACGAATATCAACGAAATTCATCACTTATGCTGTACCATAGACTAACTCGGCTGCAGTGCATTTCAAATTCTCCTTGATACTTGTTCGTAAATCAAAAAGAACCGTGGGTAGTAGACTTACCCAGTCAGCTGTATCCTGACACTGATTTGTTGATTTAAATGATCATTCCTTTGGAGGCTGGATGATAACCTGTAGTCCTTGTACGTGTGTTGCTATAATATTCTTAGATTGCATCAGCATCAGCTACAATATTCTTCTCTCCTGAGATGTGAACGATGTTGGTGGAAAATTGTCCTATCTCATCGAGTTGTCCAGCCACCACAAGCGTGATCAGACTTTTTATCGAAAGCATGGCTTATAATCGGTTACAAAGAGCAAGTCGCTTCCACCGATGAGGTACTACTCAGCCATCTTTCTCTCTATCATATCATAGACCTTGCAGCGATCTTCTCTGTCACTAAGAATACAAGGGGTTCCTGTTGATTACCAAAGCGTTGGTCCAAAGCGGCTCCAATGGAGGTATCAGAAGAGTCGCATCGCAAAACTAATGGTAGATTCGCCCTAGAATATCCGAGTTGGACGGCATCCTTTGGCTTCACTTTGCACTCCTCGAATGATCTCTTAGGTTCAGATGTCCACTTAACTGGGTGTTTATCTTTCTTCTTCGCTCCGATAGTAAGTTCAATTGGTGGCGCTTGTGTCTTTGTAGCACCTGGTATGCAACTTTGATAAAAGCTTTAGGATCCAAGAAATCTTCTCAGTTTGTCCTTGTAACTCGATCGTTGTGAGGTTTGATACCCTGACTGTTGACGGTATATCTATTTGTCCAAAAAATCACTTGGATATGCTGATTGTCAAATCAAACTTCTAAAGTTACTTGGGGACGATGAGCAGATGTTTTCGATAGTCATCTTCATTGGCTGAGGCAATTAAGATATCATCGATGTCCATGCAGCATTGTACAAGCTAAAGGTGAATTCGAAGAAACAAAAGGGTGTAATAACGACTGTCTTCGGTCGGTCATCTACAGCAAGTGGGATCTGATGGTACCTTCTGTAAAGATCGAGCGTAGAAAAAATCGTACATCCTGCCAACTTGTGAATGAAGTCCTGTAGTGCCCATCCCATGTGGTATCGAATACTTATCTGGCTCTGTAATGTTGTTTAGGCGCCGGTAGTCCCCACAAAGTCCCCAACCACCAGTTTTCTTCTCTACCATGTGACGAAATTCCATTATCATCCGAAACTCTTCCTTGGCAGCAGCAAGTTTATCGCCTGCAAAACGACGAGCGCGTTCTACTTCTAGATGTCCTCGAACAATAATATGATGAAGAAGTGAATGATCAGCGACAATGGTGTCCGTGTCGCGCCTGATCTCAATATACATATTTCTGTAGAATGTCAGCATATAGATTTGTGTTGTCAATGGTTCGTATCGCAGGCTTATGAAAGTTTTGGGTTGTGTTGCCGAAACGCATCCGTTGACTTAAGCGAATGGTGACATCGTAATGGTGTATAAAGTCTGCAATTGTGAAACACCAACAGAAATCTCGGCGAAGACCTAGGTCAACCGCAATAGATTTGGATCCAAAGGTTGATCCATTGCCTCCAAATAAGTTGACATCTGAAGATTTTTTGATACAAGCGTACTTTTTGGTTAAAACAGATACATCTGCACCAGTGCCAATCAGGAAGTTAATTGATGATTTTCTGTCGAGAACTTGAAGGCGAAATTATCCATTGTTGCTATCGGTAACCGCCGATTCTCCGTCTTCTTCCATTTTCAGCACCGACATCTTTGTGCCTCAGCAGCGAATTTTGAATGATAGGAACACGGCCTAGAGTTTTCCTTGGTGGGCCTGGTCCTGCTCCTCGATCTGTGCCGAGACTGGGAAGTCTTTGTCCATTCACATTTCTTCAAATCATTCACTTCATTACAATGACCCTCGTTGGACTTGAAAATTTTGTCCAGACTCGAAGTCTTCCTCTGAAAAAGTGTCTAAATTTCCGAATAGACGTTCGATAAGTCGAAAATCGAAAATTGTCTCCCACTTCAGCCAGTTTTTCGAGATTCTCTTGATCAGTAGCTATCAGCACGGTTTGTATGTACTTGGGCAATCTGTCGAAGAAAAGGATCACATCTCCCAGAAGCGAGGTCCTTCATATACATAATCCTCTCCTCTGCGAAGTTGTCACTCAGGGTTTAAAACGAAGTTGTGGATAAGTCGTCCCTTAAGAAGCAAAAACTTATTTGATACAGGTCTGTTACTTACCAGGTCCTCGACTGCCTTCAAAGTTTCCCCCTTCAGATTCAAATGGGCATATCTTTCTGTATCTTTGTTAACTTTTCCAAGTTGAAATGCAATCTCTACTTGAGTAACCTACAGTTGTGGATATGACACATTGAATTTTGTCAATTGAAGACGTTGAGCGTGAGGTCTTGAGACATTGTATGCAGCAGTAGACCCTTGAGTAGCTGATTCAGAGGCTCTCTGGACTGGACATGATATATAAAACAAAAACTATAAATCGAAAGCAGCCACCTACGACTAGGTATAATGTTCCCCAATTTGAATATCTATTGTATTTTTATGGAAAATTAAATGTTCACTAAAAGCCATTAATTTTTCAAACAAAAAACAGATTTTTTAACGCAAATTTGACTGAAATTTATTTACCTATTCCTCAATATAATCAGCGAAAATAAAATGGACCTAATGCCGCTTAGCACACTCCATATATACACACCTCTTGTGTCTTGTTTAAATGAATCGAATCTCGAATTTCTCCCTCCCAATGCGCGTGGGATGAGAGATTTAAATTTCAGTCACTTCGTCACCATAATCGCCTTTTATGAAGCATAACCATAAAGAAAAAAAAATTCAACAAAACATCTTTAATTTATTCAGATTCAGAATTCTTCAATCAAGATTATGATTGGAAACAACTGAGGAAGCCCCCAACAACAATCAACACATACTGCGTGTGTTCTCCTAAGCTCAGCCCGCAGAACTCCTTAAGAGGGAACCATTTAATGCCCACGATTAGTGTAAAATATTACGCGTCTTACATGCGACGAGACGCTAACAAATTTGTCAAAACCTAAGAAGATTGTTTTCCTAAATCAAAAATTAACTCTCCGATAGAATATTTAAATTAATTCAGAAGGATGATGAAGGGAGAATGTAAATCCGGTAGTTCCAGTGTTGAACGCCGAAACACCATGCCAAATACTCGTAAAACATCTCATAGTACAAATTGTCCCTCTTGTATCTTGTTGGTTGTATCTTGGCCACCGCGCTTAAGCCGACTCAATGGACGACGCTTAGAGATGGCTTGAATGACAAAAGACCATCGTTGTCGCTCCCAGAAAATATACAAAATTCTAAGCCGACTGACCCATCAATTACTCTAATGCACTTGGACAGACTAATTCTTTTCGTCTTCTCGGCTAAGAAGCAGAGAAGAAAAGGGCTGGAAATTGAATCTCAGTGTATCTGGGGCTTATATCAATTAGCCGCCCAAAACTGAGTGTGAGATACTCGAAAAGTAGACACACAGTCAGCCACTCTCTGTGTCTGTCCACCGAAAATAAATTTCCATCTCAATAATCGACTTAATGGAAGTGGCTTGAGGGGGCATAATAATTTTTGGTTTTTTTTTTTTTATGAAATCTTTTGTGTGGGATACAAATGCATTAATTATGTTAAAGAGTTTTTCTTGCGGCTCACCAAAGTGTGGTAGTTGGACGCGAGGAATCATTAAACGAACGGCATTCGTTTGGAGATGTGTAATCAAATTCAGTTCTTTCCGTATCCTATTCTCGGTAGAGACGTATCTTTTTGAGTTATTTTTAGGTGATCTTAACTCCTACCTACCAGATGCTAAAATTTTGATATCAAAGTGCATTGTGAAAGTTGGTGGGTAGATGTAGAGTTAGTATCTATAGGTTTATTGCTTTCGTTTGTCTGGATTCTAATGGATACAACCAACCAACAAATGTTTGTTTGTTTTTTTTTATATATATACAGTGTATACCATCTGAACAACTGACTAACAAGTGGTTACTGGGAGCTTCTATGATGGATCACTTAACTTCCTCCCTCCAAGATGGTTTCCGAGAAGTTGATTGTTTGGAAAAATTTAAATATTTATCCACATGACCTTCCAGAAATTCGTTTGATTTTTTCGCCATCTATGGTGGATATTCATACCCTACCATACATATCGATTTTCCGATGTCATAGTCATATGGTCTCGATAATGTCGAACTAAATTGTTAATGTGTATCCCTGTGTGTAGTACACGATGCGTACATAGATACACCTGCAGCGGGTGGGTTTTAATTGGATTTTAATGGAAAACATTGCGTTTTTTTTTTTTTTTTGTTTTTTTTTTTAATTGCGACGGGTATTGATGATTTCATGTTGTTTTGGGATAATTGCTATAAATATTTTCGGTCTGATGTTTGTTATCGAATCCGACAACTCATGCGGGTAGACCGGGTAATAGGTGAGTGGATTTAATTAATCTGAACTCACTGCGGGGGATGTGGAACGAAATCATCGTTCTAAATGAACATTTTATATTGAAATTGTTTCCATATGTTGGATGCTGATGTGTTTGTGTAATGTGACACATGATTTAGGTCACAAATGGTAAATTTGAATATTGTTCATTTTGGGATAATTGCGGACTTTGGGATATGTATCTGACATGGATTGGTTTATGAGTAGAGGCAATTTACAAATAGAGTACTGCAGTATACTCATTCTATAGCCTTGGGTAATAGAGTAGAGCTTTACAGCATTCCGCCAATATTCGCATAATTGGTAAACGCTAGGGAATCCTTTAGTGTGGTGTGGTGCTGATTTGTGTACCTACTAGAAATAATTAGCTTACATATGTGAAAATTTTTTTTTGTTCGCTTCCAACTCTTCGCTATCTGCTAACCTACCTAACTCATATTCAAAGTAAAAATATTTTCCACAGTACGTGACAATGATTTAGTTCACATAAACCAACAGGTGGATCTATAGTATTAATTATTTATTACTGTGCAATTTCTGGGACACAACGCACTTGCTAACTTGATTCTCAAAACGTTCCTTAACTGAATCTTATTTAAGGTCTTCAGCGCATGGAACAGATTTCAATGATATTCACATGTGACTGTACCTATCTGGCATAAAGAGCCGTATCGTTGATACCTCGCCTACTTTCACTTAACTCTTGGCGATCCAAGACACTTAGTGCCCACCGTTTGGTCAGCAATTAGAGGGTTTAGTCTGCTAACTTTGACTTGAAATATACTTCAATCTTTAATTTTGCAGCTATTTCCGCATAGGACCAATGCCAGTGATTGTTATGGATGCGACAATGTTTATGATGAGCTCAGTATTAGTGACAACTTGGTTCCAATACTGAACCTCTCATCAAGAATTAGCACCTGAATCAACTAGTCCGTAGTTTAAGGGGGATGTTGCAGTACCAGTTTTTAAGTCTGCAAGGTAAGAAGTTGCCTCGAGGCACAATATAGTGCTACAATGGTTGGCTTTCAAACAACTCTTTAATGTAAATATGTATTTACATTCCAAAGCTTCCACCATGTACGTCTAAATACTAACTTGATCTGTAATTCCTTTTGTATTTTGTAGTCTTACTTAACGGACTCCCGACCTGTGAGGAGTAGTTATCTTCCACTCTCCCGGGCAGGCTGCTTCCAGTTTTCTAGACCAAGCGCTCTGACATCCGCGATAGCTTGATCCTTAAAAGGTAGGTTCGGTCTTCATTGCCGTCTCGAACCTGGGAGCTGATACAGATTTTCTTTGCTGGAGCATTATTGTCCATTCGCTCGATGTGGCCGGGCTAGTGTAGTCGACGTGTTTTGGCATTTTGGACTACATCCACATCTTGGTACAGCTCATAGAGTTCGCGGTTGTATCTTTTCCTTCAATCGCCCTCCTCGCATATGGGACCGAATATTTGACGAACAATTTTTCTCTCTATACTAAATGTCTGCTTTGCTTTCCTGCCTATCGTACAGCACTCGGCTCCATATACCAGAACTGGCAGGATCAGTTTTGTAGAGCTAGGCGTTTTGAACTCATTTGTATCGCCAAACCGAAGTAGCAGCGGTTTCCTAGGGTAAGTTTTCATCGAATCTCCACTAAGGTGTCATTTGTGGAGTTGATATTTACTCCGATGTAGGTATACTCCTTAACCACTTCGAAGAGACTGTTGGCAACAGTCACGTTTTGTCCTAGGCGGTAGAGAGATGCTTCTTTGTTGACTTGGTTTTGTCCTCAATCTCAATTCAAGGCCAACTCGTTTCGCCTGTTGCTCAATTGCTCTAAAAGCCTCTAAGAAGGCACGCTGGGAGCGACCGAAGACGTCGATGTCGTCTGCGTAACCCAGCAGCTAGACAGATTTGCTGAAGATACTTAGTAACTTCCGTGTTAACGCATGTCCTGCGCACTATCTGTTCCGGCACAAGATTAAAAAAGGCACATGATAGTGTATCCCCTTGCCGGAATCCGCTACATATTTGGAATAGTTCGGAGGAACTGTTTCCGAATTGCACGTTGCACCGCGTATTTTCCAGGGTCACGGGACACAGCTGGATCAGTTTAGCCGGGATCCCGAATTTGGCCATCGCCTTTTAGAGCTCAAGACCATGAATGCTATCATATGCGGCTTTGAAGTCGATGAAGAGATGGTGAGTCTGGACTTGAAATTCGTTGGTCTTCTCCAGGATCTGCCTTAGTGTGACAATTTCGTCGATCGTCGATCTGCTGAGCCCGAAGACATACTGGTACGTGCCGATTCTGCAGAAAGGCTTGAGACGTTGGATAAGGGCTTATACGCAACACTAAGCAGAGATATGCCTCGATATTTCTTACAAGACATATGATCGGCTTTTTTAAAGATAGTCCAGTCATCGTGCATGACTTCATCCAGCTACACTTGGTTTGAAAAGCTCTGCTGGTAGACAATCATAGCCGGCGGCCTTGTTGTTCTTCAGCTTTTTGATAGCTGAGCTAACCTCTTGAAGACTCCGAGGGAGTATGGGTTTTTCATTTACTGGATGCGGGTTCTCCTCTTGCCCTATCAATCTGTCTACTACATGCCCATTAAGTAGATCCTGGAAATGCTGCTTAAACACATTTACTATTCCCTGTGCTTCGGTGTCTTGGTTTCCTTCATAATTTTGAAGAGCCTGTGTTCCGGGCTTGAAGCCGGCTGCCAGTTGCTTGGCTTTTCTAAAAAAGCAACCGGATCTTGTTCCTTCTTGTTCCTGCCCTTTTCTGTTTTCGCAGGATCTTCTTGCCCTAATTTCTTTTGCTCGATACTCTTTCCTCGCTGCCCTTGTTTTGCGTTGTAGCGCTTGTATGTGTGCATTTTCTGTCACCTTTTTCCGACACACGCTTTCATCGTCATACTAAGGGTTCTTTTTGGGTGGTGGCTGGTAGCCTTTGGTGGTATTGGCTAATTCTTTGATAATATCGCGACACTGGTTTCACAGATTGTTGGCCTTTGTGGATGATGAATGCATAGTGGAGAGTCTGTAGCTATATCTGTAGGCTCTGGCTACTACCAATCGTGCTAAGGCTTCCAACGTTAAATATCTTTTTCTGTGCGATTTGCAGATTCTTCTCGTTAGATAGCCGAGCTCCGAATTTAGCTCCAACACGAAAATGGCCAGAGTCAACGTTTCTTCCTTTGAAAGTTTGAACATCCAGCATATTGAATGCGTGCCTCGCATCTATTAGTTGTCGGTTCGATCATCTGGAGAGCGCCAAATTGCTGTGTGGATTCATAGTCTTGGAAACCTAGTGCTACTTATCACCGTATTACCCGCCGAAGATGTTTTCCTTACCGATTTTGGTATTGATGGCCCCTCCTAAGCTCCGTGTAGGAGATCATAACACCCTTCCTTGATATAGTCTTCAGCTTCGTCGATAGGGGACAATTGTCCTGCCTGTATACCTTTTTCTAGAAAAACCATTCCTCCGAGTACTCTAACTATTTAACCCAATTGAACTCATCAACAAATTTGTTTTATTCAAACGTAAGACTCAGAAGTATTTTCACTTGACAGGGCAACCTCGTAGCGTAACATGGCTCATTCACTCTCTCAAAGATAAGACTGAATTTAAGCCTCAAAAACCTTCCAAAAAAAAAAAAAATTTTGCTCCAATTGATTTCAACATTTATACTATAGAATCCAACTCGTATCGAAGCCAAAACCCCAAATACCAATTCATCAATCGCACTTGTCCAGCATCCAATCCCATATAATCGCCAACACGTGTCATCTGTCGCATATCGACTACCCGTCGTAAAAACAAAATACATACATAAGAAGCAGAAGAAGAAGAAGGAGGAGAAGGGGAAAAATAAAAATCATCCTTCCCCCAAACCAATCCATCAGTATCTTTCGAAAAGATGTGACTTTTCCGTAAAAGAATTCCTTAAATATTTAATCCATTATCCGTTCCATTTTATCCCCAGGCTTCTTGTCTTCGTGCGTCGTTTCGTAATGATAGCAAACAACTACATCCAGCGCCAGCACCATAACCGCCACCCACTCTGTTCCATTTGATGCTTTTTCTTATAAAAAAAAAAAGTGAGACAGAGAGAAGATATAGAGAGAAAAAATCCTTATTAGTCCTCCTCAGTCACAAACAAAAGACCAGAGAACCGAAGGAACGAAAATCAAAGACATCCGTTTGTTCGTCTACTTCCAAGGATCTCCACATAGATCACAATCAGGGCGCACAACAGAAGGACCAAGAAGACAACGACAACGACGACGACGACAACGACAAAAATATCTAATAATCTGCTTTGTAAATATTTCCGCCCATTGAGAGCGAGAGAACAAAATCCCACCACCTCCTCACAATCGAAAAGGACAAAGGCACCCCGAGTACGATGAGCTATATACACACTCGTAGATATAATTTGCAGACAATGTCCGGAAATCCTATTAAAATCCCTTTTTTATCATAAGAAAAGTCCTTTTCTGTTTTATCGCAGATAATCTCCTAAAAATAAAGAGAAAATAGAGCGAAGCCTTCGTCCTGGTGTGCGGAATGGGGCAGAGCAGCCACCTCCTCCCCCACTCGATCGATTGGCACAAGAAAGTCCTCCACAGGACCTGAAAGAAATGAAAAAAATGGTTACCTGCACCTGCCGATGTTACAACGACAGCACACACACAACACGAAGTCAAACAAAAGTTACACGAAGGGGTGACAAACAGTCGCCTTCATTTCCCTCAGGTTGTCGTCGTCATCATCCCTTTCAACTCGACTCGCAAACCGATTATTCCCATCGCCTCCTTTCGTGAGCAAATATTTGTCAACCTAATTAATAATTATGCTCAGCCCAAACATGTATACAAGCAGATAATTTCGTGTCATACACGCGTCCTAGTCAAAGCAACTCCTTACTTCCCTTCACTCCGTCGTCCCCACCAGACGTCCCTACACGTACACCAACCACCACCCCCTCTGGGAGCAGGCGAATGAGGCACAGGGGCAAACTTTCTGCAAAGCATTACCGATCTGTGTTTGGTTTTAATAAACTTTGGAACGTAATTTACCATACCGTCGTCGTTGTCGTATATACATACATACATACATATGTACGTACACTTGGGGGGCCACACAGGATGGGGTTGAAAAATTGTTGGAATCCTTTGATTGTGATGGAGACACGGGATGGAGTTACTTGGAACGGTGAAGTTTATGATGTACCCAGAGATAAAATATTGAAATAGGATCCCTCTGCGACTCAGTTAATACCACCACCATCGTCATGCAGAACATGAAACTCCTTCGGGCAGGGTGAAATGCTTAGGCATATCTGTTTGTGAGGCACACAATGAGTTATGGCCTGCGGTCCAGTTGCCAGCACGTTTGTACTGTAAATTGCGTGGAATTTTTCGCTCTAGGCATGGAGTGACATCAAAGGCAGACAGATAAGTAAGAGTAGGTACTTTAAAAATTTTAAAAAAAGATCCTCTTCCAAGTCCCTTAGACATTTAAATGAAGTAGGGGGGTCTGACGTTAATTAAATGAAAAGAGCCACACTGGTATGGTAGTATATGGGCATGAACACAGAAATTAATAGGACTCAGCTGACGTACATAGATGGTGGAAAATTCAATAAAGTTGAATAGAAAGCGGTGTGTGCTTTAAGGTCTCGATTTAGCACTGCAAGAGTTTAAGGAGTTTTTACAATGTGTAGGTATGTCTTTTCAGTGTTATGTAGCAATGACTGTGCTTCTTGGCCTTAAGACTTATCTTCGTTTGGTAATAGGATTGTAGACAAAACCGTCACTAAACGTCTCCATAAGAGGACATAGATTCGTTGTAACACTACAGCTAACAGAACAAAGCAAACCTCAGACTCTGGGTGTACTTGTGTACCATAAGCTAAAGGCACCTGTTATTAAGAGCCTCATGCACCTCATCGTCGCAATATCGGGACCGGATCGTACTTTCAAACACTATTGCTACTAGTGTAGCCTAAACCGCGATTGCCGTCGTAACACTGTTGTTTAGCAGATCACCTCAAGCGTTGGTAGTGGATCAATAGAAATGGTGAGATTCACCGTAAGTCCTTCGAGATAAAGTCGTTGCTTGATTACCTCGAAGGTATATCCATTCGATGTTCGGTTTTGTGCAGTGTATTGATAGTCAGTATGGTTACTTCATTCTGTCCCCGTCCACATTAGTGAAGGATCGGCTATGTCAATATCTTCTGCTTAGCAAAGTACACAGTTCCTTTCTTGATTAGAACCTCTATCGGTCTTTAAGATGTCCTTGTAAAGAGAGATCAAAAGGTAACGCAGCCTTAAAGAAACAATTCTGTATTCGAATTTGAACCTCTTCAAGGTGTCATCATTGCATACTCGCATTGACGATGGTTTGAACCTACAAGTGTCCTCTTTAAAGGCTACTATACCCAATACGTTGAATGAGTCTCTTGGGTGATACATGAGATGTAGATGTCGCGGTGTGAGAACTACATGTTTCCCTAACAAATCATTGGAATGGATTCATTTCCAAAAGTGGTGTAATCCACAAAAATCCAGAAATGACATCCTGCCCGATTCTAATGCTTAAAGTTACGTCATATCCCGACCATAGCTTGTAGGTCTTTTTTAAAGTTAACTCACTTTAAGCGTAAGACTTTTTTCCCTTCCTAGTACTCATAGATATGGAAAACTTTTGTTTGATATTCGGTCGATCCTCTGCTTTGTAGCAGGATCTTCCCTAGTTGATGCGTAAATTATTCTATTTTATATGTACATTCACTGTCCACAAGTAAGAGGGTGCTCTGTCCCAAAACTGCTTCTGTCTGATAGGAGAACCCAACATCTTAGAAGATTTGTAGATACTAGAGTCTTTAAGCCCGTTGCCGTTGAAGCAGAGAACTAAGCTCAAAGTTTAAGCTGGGAAAAATGCTAGCCAAAGACTGCTCCTTGGGCTTTCCCAGGACACTTTGGTAGGAAATGTCTCTCTATTGAATTCATTTCAGCATAACCTATGCTACACAACTGGTGCGAAGGAAAAGGACGAAACTTATTAAATGCATTACTAGAGCAGCAAAGACTATCGTGAAATCATCATGAGTTCTAGAAGTCTTTCTGAATCTACGCCTACTGTGTAAGAAGTTAGCTGTTAAGAGCGCTTTTTTTACTGAAGAGTCTTCGACTCTTAGTCGGGATCCGGAGTTTGGCCATCGCCTTGTAGAACTCAAGACGATGAATCCTATCATATGCGGCTTTGAAGTCGATGAAGAGATGGTGAGTTTCGACTTGAAATTCGTTGGTCTTTTCTAGGATCTACCTTAGTCGAACCTAAATTTTGTCGATCGTCGATCTGCTGGGCTGGGCTGGTTACGAATTCTTGTAACATTAATTTTAAGACATATCACATCTCTGAACTGTAAATTGTGTAAACAAATTATAAGTATAAGTATAATTTTAAGACTGCGATTTCTCTAATACGCAGTAGGTACTCATCCACTCTCGGATACCGGGTCACATGGATATGGTAAGGAAAAAGTGAATGAACTAGCCAGGCCAGGGTAACATTTAAGCTCCTCGCAGGCCCTTCCTGAGACTACTACACCGCTTAGCACTTTGAACAGGGAAATAGACATCGAATCCAACGAGGAGGCTAACAGGCGATGGTATCTAATGCATATGTACACGTACTACAGCCAAATCGTTATGACCAGTCTAGACAAAAGGAGATCTACAGATCTCATAAGGAATAAGTCGCAGGAATATTGGGGCAGCTGTTGGCGTTGTAGCACGACACTGTTTGATAGACACTCATGCAGCACGATTCGGACTACCCTATAAAAACGATTTCTGTAGGAACTCCAGGGAGCAATAGGAAATAGAATCCATTCGCCACTTGCTATGTGATTCTCCAGTACTAGGTTTAAAAAGGAAAGACACTCTTAGATTCCTTGCGAATTCGTGAGACATTACTATTCTAAGTGATCCGTTAAAAACTTCTTTTCAACAGGGTCACGAATTTACCTAATCTAACCTAAGATGGAGTGGTCCGAACTGAGATTTATACAATTGATGTTTGCGGCACACTACGGAATATCCATGTCACATACTAAAACAGGTTAAAAGCTGTAAAGTCCAAGCCCATGTCCTTTTTTTCTAATCCAAGCTGGATTGAGCTGCTTTTTGGTTTTGATACATTTGGCGTCTAAAAACTTGGCGTATAACAGGAATGTTCGTAAGACGGGTCTCAAGTACCGAGGTTTTCCAAGCCAAGAAATTCACCGATTTTGAAAAAAAGTCACAAAAGTCGTGACTGCGAACAATTTAATGAGTGATCTTGATAGACTTCCTCTCTCCTTACTCTATTACCAAATAATGGAAATTTGGCCGAATTCAATCTGAACTTGTCTGCTCCTGCTTGAAGGCATTGAGACTCCTGAAGTTACTACAACCCTTTCAATCTACGAAACACTACTATTTCCTCCTTCGCGGTCTATTAGTCTTCTGATATCTTCTTCTTCCTCTTCTTTTACAGCGAGGTTATGATAGATGATGAGGAGTAGATCACAATGTTCCCACTTTACTGCATCACTACTGGCCAGGCAGGCTTCCCGGTTTTGAATCCCTTTGTCATTGAGGTCTATCAAATACTTTCTCGATTGTGTAGGAACGTTGATAGATATTGCCTTTTGGACAGTGTTCGAAGGATCTCTCCTTTGAACATGACAATACCAACTGAGATGGTCGTGCTTTATGTTGCTTGTGATGGGGTCTTTTACATGAAGGCTTCTTCGAATCTTCAAACTTCTTATTCTATCAATCTTTGTTACTCCGGCTGTCATGCGCAGTATCTTCGTCTTAGCTGGGGTTAATTTACCCTCATACTTCTTGTACATTGTCCAGCATTGTGAACCATATGTGAGCGCCGGATGTACAATGTAGAGATGTACGGTGTAGAGCCTTCCTTTAAGTTTATGGGGCATTTCCCGCCACTTCATCCACGTCATCATCACAAGTTGCTTCACTGTTAATCATAGATCCCAGATATCTAAACTTTCCACACTTGGCAAGCACTTTTCTATTCAAATAAATGTCTGGAATAGGGCACAGATATTCTGTCTTTTTTAACTAATAAGGTACCCATCCACCCATACATCAAATGCTCGTTGCAGGGATGTTTGAACTTCACTTTCGACTCTCACCTGGTGCACACCGACTTTAATTGGGAACTTTTCGGTGACTCCGGCGTGTCATCTTACTCTTGTCTTTGCTACGCCATACATGTCCATGATCATCTGCATTTAGGGTTCTGGAACTCCTCGGTGTCTAAGCGCCAACCATATCAGATATCTTGGTTGTCTGTCGAGTGCTTTTTCAAAATCAATCAACACCATAGCCAAATCCTTTAAGGAATCACAATGTTTTTCCATTATGATCCTTATACTTTGGATCGTATCGACCTTATACTTTCCCGTGACAAAACTGCACTGGTCATCAGATAGCCGTATTTTGTTCCACAGTCGTCCATCTAATACCCTCTCAATGGTCTTTATTATGCTTGACACACAAAATGAAGATCACAGTAATTATATGACTTTGTTTCGCATATCGCCCTTTCCAACTGGGCAAATACTGCGATTTTTAGTCACTTCCCTCGAGGAGGGGATGGTAGCAAATGTACACGTCTTCGGAGCAGCCATTCGGTCGAAAATATCGCTCTTGTGGCTGCAAGCGGGCAAGAGGGATTTCAAACATCCACCAGATGACGAACCACGCATTTGCTATCTTATCTGCGAATTTTAGTGAAAGATTTGAGGACACATCAGCTATGTCCTGCAGATCGCTAATCACGTGAAAATTACAACCAAGCCCTACTATATCTCTACTGAGGGAGGACTTTTACGTCATCTTGTATAAAGCAACCCCTACATATAATTGAGAATTTGTATTAACCCTTAAGGTCCTAGTTGTCCTCAATAGCACTCCAAAAAAAGCTGAGTCTATCTAGTAGATCTTTATTGTTTCAACCATAGGGATCCTTATTCCGAGACTTTATATAGGTTTCAACCTCATGCGGTTGGAGGTGGTAGCGACTTTTACCACTTAAACCAGGTCTCAAGTCGGTTCCTAGGCTCCTGTGAAATTGCGAGCACAGTTTGGTATGGTATACAAATGTATAGTAGTAGATACTACTCCATAAATGTGCAAGCATTCATTTGGAATCTCCGTAATGGCTGAACCCCCCCCCCCCCCCTAATTGCCATGAATTGTATGAACAGCAACTTCCATTTAGCTTAAATCTTTTCAACAAAATTAGAATCATTCTCATTTGGTGAAAAGCAGCATCCTTAAACTTTATCCATTCACCTCGTTCGTGACGATCCCCACGTCAATGATTTATGTACCAATTTCCGGTTTTGCACATCTCATTCATTAGAAATAACATCTCATTTGCTGGCTGCATCCCCCGCTCTCTAAGCAAATACTATAAATGCATATCACTATCCTGGCATGTACATATGTATGTTGTATTTACCTTGGTCTTCGTTCCAACAAAATGCAATGCAATCTATCCTTGGACTTGTACACTCATTTTATTGATCGACCGGATAAAGTCGTTTCTTATACGTTCAACCCCACAGTGCAGCGCTCCTCTAAACTAATTGCGGTTGCGGTAGCTGGGAGGGAAAATGAACGTCAATACCAGTCCTAGTACTAGTTCCCTGGCATCGCGTGTTGTTTACCCAAAATCTACATCGGCCAACAATCCCAAAAAAAAAGGTCACCTTAAGCGGTTTTATCGACAAAGTTCAGGTGACTCCCACCCACATGCAACCAGGATTTTTTCGTCCTTAAAATAAAAATGCATGGCATCGCCTGTACCTATACCTCCTTTAGGGATCCAGTTCAACGACATGCATGCGGAAGGATAGCAAAAAATATACATATGCGAATGGTGGTATGGATTTGTGCATATGTACATATATGCATCCAGAGAAGTTTTAGGTACACGCTGTAGGCATGATAGTTGAACCTGCCACCTCAGTTCCGGAGCTTGTTAACCGGGACATCTGTGAGTGGACTTGGTTGCGTGCATTTGTATAATGTTGTTGATACATATGTATGTCCATAGGTGTGTCGGTAAAGAAATTATAATTATAAAATGAAGTAGAATCCTTTCTATAAATAAAATTAAAGCCTCCTTTAAAATTACATTAAATCAGTGAGTGTTGTACGAGTATGTGTGCTGTGTGGAGAGTTTATTAATTTTTCCTGAATCGAATTTTTATCTTTTGTTTGCGTTATTATGCGGATTTATAAATGTTTTATACCCGAAGCTTGGTTTTTGTTTTATTTATTATCCTGCCTCCAGTATGTGTGATTCAATGAAAAAAAAACTGACCAACACAAAAGTTGAGCAGCACAACAACAGGAACAACAGAGGTGTTCGTCCGTTCGCATTACATATTAATGAGGCAGACAATGCCGTCAGGGTTCTTTCCTGGCCCACACTCCTTGTGAGTCGTTAAATTGAATTAGTTGTCAGGGAATGTAAATACTTTCAAAAGAGAGGATACTTTATGAGTTTTTATTGGTTTCAGGTTCTTTTTTTCATTTTTTTTTTTTTTTGCAACAAGGATAATGGATTGTATTGCACGTGGAGTTGTTTCATTATGGGTGCTCATCATGTAGAATGCCCACACCCCTTTGTGTCTCTCCGGGAATGTAATAAATTTTTATGTGAGTGCCATAAAAAAATAGGTGAAAAAAAAAAAAAAAAAACAGGACTGCAATTCCGGTGGAAGTTGACTCCATTGATGCAGTGTGCAATGTTGGGTAGGGAGGGAGGGGTAAATGAAAATTTTTAATCACCGGCTACAATGGTCATTAAAAAGTTTTCTGTTGGTTTTTGTTCCACAGGACAGGGATGATGATGATGCTGATACACTGAATACAGTGCTGGTGTACTTGAGAGTTACTGATGCGCTGTTGTTGCAGTAGGAATTGTTTTTTTTTTTTTTTTCGTTGGTCCTGATAAATATTTACAAAAATCGCGTGTGAAGGACGCACCATTGTTTGTGCAATGAAATTTGAATATAAATTGCTTTCAATTGCGAGTTGTTCTCCGCTCTGCGAGTGAGTTCGTTTCTGTTAAGTTTGTTATTTGTTTTGTTTAAATATTTTCTTTTTTATTTGTTTATAGTTGGTGGTGAGTGTAATTGAAGTTTCTTTTTTAGGAATAAACGGATTCGACTAAATGGAATTTTGGTTATTTAAGTCGATCTCATAGTAGGGCTCATGTTACAGTATAAAAGTAAATATGAAGTTTGACAGGATGAGGATGAATAAGGTCAATAACGATTAAATAATTCATGCTAATAATACTCAAAAGTGATGGGAACACTATCAGTAACACTGGACGTGGAGGAGCCTATTTCATACAGAGGACCTACTCTAGCAATTGGGATATCCGTAGATGGTGTGTTCAACTGGCGTATGCCAGAAATGATGAAGCCACTTACATTGTGAGGCATAGCCCTGATGCATTTCTTAACAAAACTTTGAGTTCATTTTGAGGTCTAAAATTGTTCATACTGACGTTAAGATAAAGGGTGTTTTTTTAAGCCAGTGCTAACTTTGATTTCGAACAAAACACATGAAAATACATTAAATTTGTACTCAATCGAGAGTACAATTTTTGAGTAATTTTTGAATACAACTACATAGATCTGATGAACATCATCCGAGATACAAAGTTTTCGACCACTTTTTCAAGTATTAATGGCCGTATGTCCTCCAGAACACGAATAATGTTGGTTTCCACTGCGTCGATTGTTGTCAGTTTGTCAGCGTAGACTAGCGACTTATGTACATATCCCAAAAAAAAATAATCAAGAAGCGTCAAATCACAAGATCTTGGAGGTAACTTACAGGTCCATTAGGCGAATCTATGCGTTCATCGAATGTTTCCTTTAATAAGTTGATTGTTTCGTTTGCTGAATGGCATGTGGCGCCGTCCTGCTGGAACCACATTTTTTCCACATTCAACCCATTCATCGGGGAACGAACATTCATTAATCATGGGTCTATAGCAAATATCGTTGACTGTAACATGCTGATTAGCCACATTTTTGAAAAAATATGGTCCGGCAACTCCACTATCCCATAGACCCCACCAAACTGTGCA
The DNA here is from genome assembly GCA_905220385.1 of Xylota sylvarum. Classification (NCBI taxonomy): domain Eukaryota; kingdom Metazoa; phylum Arthropoda; class Insecta; order Diptera; family Syrphidae; genus Xylota; species Xylota sylvarum. The sequence goes on along the minus strand of LR999957.1, from coordinate 149,094,611 downwards.
TTTTGTGGGATGCACGGAGTTTCGATATGTGGATTATTTTCGCTCCAACATTTTTGGTTATTGACACACCCATCGAGCCAAAAATTAGATTGAACACAATTTTTCGATAAAACAGCAAATCCAATGCCAATTGATTTTGGACCCATACACCGAAATTTCGTCGCAATCGATTGTCATTCGACTTCAGTTTTTCTACGAGTTGGATCTTGTAACCAATCGATGGTCATTCGGCTTCCATTCTTGTACGAGTTGGATCTTGTAAGCCTTCAAACCAAGATCTTTACGTAAAATTTTCCATAAAGTGGACGGACGAAAAGCAAGCTGTTGTAAATGACATGTATTCTTCTATACTCTCCTGAAAGGATGCAATATTCTCTTCAGTACGCACTCTTCTTATGGGGCTCGGTGCCACTGCATCTTAAAAAGAAAATGTGTGAAAACGGTCAACAGCATGGCGAAAAGCGGTCTTAGATGGTCGATTACATTGGATGTAATATGTTGCAAGAGCTCTATAAGTTAAGCATAATTTTGGAACCTAATTTCTAAAGATTTGGTAATGCTGCTGAAGCGTGTATGTCATCACGATAAAATTGGAAGGACTACTGAATAAAAATGACACTGACAGTTAGGTTGACAGATATACCTGTCTGAAGTTAACAGCCTTTATAAGCTAAAGCCATCTAAAGCTATTTACTTGTTTCTGATGAACTTGAGGGATGAAATCCTATAAGGATACGTGGCTAAAACATCTCTCAATCATGTTGTTACCTACGGTCCCGCGGGTCAAAGTATTCCTTGGTAGGGACAAGTTACGACATCATGTCTTCACCTTCTTATGATTCAGCGTTTTCGCCATGTTGCATAATGATCGCAATCATACTGTTGGTGGTGTCTTCTCCTTCACTCGGTGATAGCATGAACGATATATTAGTCTCCTTAGAGTTACTGGATTGCTTACTTCTCGCAGCAAGTACTCGGGGTTCTGGACGGCAGAATGCGTCATCTGTGATGTCGTATTTGTGAAGGTAATCGCAGAAACTTCCATATCCCATTAGAAATTGGGTGACATACAAGTTTACCGCGTTTTCTTCTTGCTATTTTGGCATTTGCTCTGATGGCCCTTCACTCTGGATTTTCGTCATTATATATTGATGCTGCTACTTTAAGCTTCAGCGCGATAGGCATTCATTGTGATTCTTATTGTAGAGAAGAAGAGGGCTCTATCATCATAAAAATTTGTGATTATTCATAGTTTGGCACTCGGATATTCCTATTACAACAAAAGTCCATCTGACCGAGTTGCCTCAACCGACTTAGAGTGCACAACTGAAGCATTTAGCTAAGGCTAAGGGATGACCTAAGAAGAAGAAAAAGCTGACCCAGTTGAAGGCATTTTACTACAGCGCTGTACTACTTTTTCTTCCTTTCCATTTGGTCTCACATTTTTTTTTCTGAAGCTCTATTGTTGGTTGGAAACCCGGCTATCTCCATCGGTGTACTAGTAAATTCTGTCGCAAATATTTCTTTCCAACACTTTGCCTACCGTGTCTAGTATGCACAGCAGTCAGTATGACGATGATGATGAAACTTTCCTTCTACCAGGCATAAAGGTTTGCAAACGTCTCTGTCTGAGTTTTAATGGCTTCCTTTAGGACAACGTTTAAGATTCCGTCCATTTCGGGACCCATATTGCTTTTTATTGAGCCAGCTACTTTTAGAACTTGTACAGCTGACATGTGGTATTGCTTGGATATCCTCTGCTACTTTGGGGGAAAGATACATACTGGAATTTCTTGGCAATAAACCCCACACCATGATATTCATCATGATCGGGCATCTCGGTGCATCTGTCTTGCCGCTTTTTGGTTAGTCCATAATGCTTTATACTCACTTACCCTGACCTCCTAATGCTTAGTCGGTTTTACGTTAAATCTTAAAAAAGAATAGCTTTTTACTATTCTCTTTGAATATCTGTTTTTCTCTCTCGTTGCGAAATCTATTACTCTGGAACTATGTGTCGCTACAGACTTTGCATTCCGTAGCAACAGGTATCTAAAAGATTGAGTTCCTTGCAAGGAATTAGCTTGATTTCAGGAGATAACAGATATCTTTCCTCAACTCAGAATTATCAAACTCAGTGAAAATACCTTAGCCTCATTCGCATCCGCTCGACCAGACGATCTTCTATAGTCTAAACGCGTAACATTGCCCTTTATGGCTCTTTTGAAAGCCTCATAATTAAATGAGTATCTATTAGCCTTAAATTTGAAGCTAGACAAGTGATATTTGGCATTCAGATACCTTGATTATCAGTGTTATTAGAGAATGTGCCTTTTTTCGAATCCTCCCATAACCACGCCAACAAACACCATACTGCTTAAATTTGGAGGAGTTTTTGTATACTTTAAATTTTCAGTAACATGGACTATTTTTACATAATGTTAGTACCTTAATAGTGTGCGAATATTGTTCATATAACTCTACTGCCACGCCTACTTTACTTAAAATTAGTATATGTCCATACATTCCTGCGAAAGGAACACTGATGAGATCTACTAGCCACTTGCTACTAGGAACTGAATCAACTATCTGACACAATCTACATATGTAGATAGATTTCGATCTCGAGCTTCTCCAAATACGTTGAATGAACCATCAGCGGAATATTCGATGCATAAAAAGGTTCACCTACTCATCTGTAGTATACATATTATAGTTCCACAAGAGTCAATAATTCTTTAGTGGATCTGCTCTATATTCTATTTATCCTTTGCTGTGGTAGCATTACGTCTTTTCCAAAGTTTATGAGTTTATCTAACAAACTTCCCAAAAACCCTGTCTCTATTCACGAAAAAAGGTGTAGCCCACTCTGTCCACATTTCCTAGAACATACTATCCCCATTAATAGAATAGCTATTAATATAAAACAGAACTGGTATTCAATTTCTTTACTTAAAAATATCCTCAAATTCCAATGTTTTATTTATAAAAAGATTCCCATTTCAATATGTATCTATCACAATGTGCTCCTCCTACATCCGTCACAACATGTAATTCCACTGCTATTACACTTTTCACTGTTTTTCCTCCCTAAACCGCCTCCCACCGTTTTACGCCAAACAAACGGAAAAAGAATATAAGCATTTGAAGTGAAGAAATTCCACTTACTGAAAATTGCCAGGCCATCAATTACCATTCCGAGGAACGCTATTACACTTCCCTGATAGTCCTTCTAACACAATTCCATTTCATCCTAATATATGGCAAACGGAAATAAAAGGATACTCCCAACAACACCCACTCCCACTCTCTAACCACCTTGGCTAACGCTCATTAGACACTGAAGTAAATCGGAGCGGGAAAAAAAAAAAAAAAAAACCATCGTCAAGCGGGTGGGTGAGGAGAGAGAGAAAAAAAAATTCTTAAGGACATAAGGATAGCCCATTGAAGAGAGCTCTCTGCCATAGTGTTTCGGTCATTTATTGCTTGGAAATTATGGGAAACATTTTCACTAAGCTCCGCAATGACTTCCAAATGCGAAGGAAATTACAGTAATGCCCACTAATTTACTTCTAATGATAGTATTTTTTGGGGGGGTGGCTGGATCCTAGGTAAGGCGGAGGACTGGGTGGGTGCGTGTTCTAAAGCGGTTCAAGCTAAAGGCTGTAATTACAGGCAAAGTGTTTTCTTTTTGTTTTTCACTGTGCGCCGTTGTAATTACGAAGGGAAAATCAATTACGCGCGCGACCATCATCAGGACTACCACGACCACCATTACAACCGCCAGCATTGCCACCCACCATCAACACCATTACCGTCAATTTCCTAATTGGCTTTTGGGTTTCAACTCCTCCCCCATTACGCGTTGGTAATTTATTAAAATAATTAAAATTTAATCGAACAGAAATTAAGAAAAAAAAAAAAACAAAAACGCAACTTTTTTGTTGGTAGAATCTCCTAATTAGGATTTATGATCCCTTGCTATTGTTCAGACGGAAGGATATCAAAGCTTTCCGATTAAATTCATTATTTCTCCTCTTGTGCGCGCCTTTGTGTGTGGTGCGGCGAATAAATAACGAAAGAGGAGACACAGAGAAATCCTCAAAATCGTATTTAACTTGTTATCCTTTAAGAAACACACACACACGAGTACCAACCAACCAACCAACCAACAACACATACACTTGTTATCGTCTTTTTGTGCGCTTTTCACTTGTTTTCATATTGACAGGAGCGCCCTAATATATCACACACAACTGAAAGGGAATACCAGTGGAAGCAGAAGGCAAAGGATGTTCTCTCAGATAAATACTTCATCAAAGATGCTGCAAAATCCTGGTGGCAGGAGGAGAGCTCTCCCTTATTCGCATGAAAAAGGACTGACATGGGACCCAAAAAAGGATCCCCATTCGCTGTCGTATAAATCAATGGAAATGCAGTAAATTCTCGTTCCCCCACCCCCCGTTCTCATGATTGTGTATGTGCGTCGTCTTTAAATAAAATCCTAGAGCTCGGGGGAGCTACACTCATAAATTTAACCTTTCTCTTCTTTCTTCATCTCCTTTTACTCGATACTCATGTCTCGTTGTGATCTCAGAGGAGGTGGTGGCCCTTTTCTGTTTTTCTGCCCTGAAGTCTACTCGTTTACTTATCAATGAAGAGGCTGAGGGGGGAGGGGGGTGGTTCGAAATGAAATCTCCTTGATTGAGCTCATTGTGGACACACACAATCGAATTCAAAGGAAAATTTCACCTCAAATCGATAGATAGATACAATCTTCAAGTTATGGTGTCGTTCGGTGCTGTCTACTTCTGCTTCATTGTTTGGCGTAACTCTAGACACTTATGTGTGTCGTTAAAGTGCCTAAATTTTTTTTTTGTTTTTTATTTATTTTTCCTTTCCCTTTGCCTCTGTGTCTTTGTTGGAAATCTGACACTCATTGTATCCGCGTGCGAAGTAATAGCAGGCGAAACACGGGAATTTTGTGTTTTTGAAACAAATTTGTCAGCGATATTTGATTGGTAAATATCCGCGCGAACACACGCACCCATTCGTACGTACGATGGGGGGCGACCGACGTACCGACGACGTTGGGGGATTATTTTTGATTGTTTGAAGTTAATTTGAGAAGCGTATTGTTTTTGGAAAACAACAGATGGGGCGTGTGATCGATGAAAACTTTACCGGATGACGGTAATTGTGGTTATTACTTAATGAAGAGCTAACATTACATGGAGGTACAGTGTCAAATTTAAGACTGTAGTAGCTGTATATGACAGTGTACTATGGGAGGGAAAGGATAGGATTTAATGGTGCTTAATGCATAAATTGTACTAGAGTGTTTAGAATATTTATCATGAACTGGTTCTTAGAGGAAGTTCTTCTTTCATATGTAAGTACATATGTTCATATTTGAAGTTAATATGCATTACAATCTTCAAAATTTATTCGAAATAATCACAGGTTTAAAGGTATTTGAATCTATTGGTATCTTCGTCCCACCCACCACTGGTTCAATAGATCTACCAACTTCCATTGCATACCTCATAATGTTTACGATTCTTTCAAGACTATACATGTCATTTTAAACCAAAAATAACTTTGTAGATCATCAAACAACTAAGATAACTATCATCACCATCAGAAGTACCTTTTTCCCACCCACCTTCCCTAATTGGAACTTAATTTTCTTCGTAATACTACTCATCCTATGGATCTACCAACTTGCATTGCACACCTCATGATGTTTACGATCCTTACAAGACTATACATGTCATTTTAAACCAAAAATAACTTGGCAGGTCATCAAATAACTAGGATAACTATTATCACCATCAGCAGTACCTTCTTCCCACACACCATCCCTAATTCCGACTCAATTTTCTATGTAAGGCCACTGGTTCAATTGATCTACCAATTTGTTTTGCATACCTCGTGATGTTCACGATCCTCGCAAGACTATACATGTCCTTTTAAACCAAAAACAAACTGGCAGATCATCAAATAACAAATAGAACTATATAGGAATCCTTCCATATTCTAGGTTTGACTACCTTCAATATCGTATCACTTTAGACGAGTAAATTTTGTTGATCATGCAACCACCAAAGCTACCCATCATTTGTAATAGAATTTTTCAAAACCGATCTACCAACTCACGTTTCATTCAATAGATCGCGTTATCCTTCGACAGTATAGTAAGCGTTCTTATGAACCAAAATATGCCTGGTAGATCGCCAATCATTTTTTCCTACGAGGTTTCTGATCTGTAATCGTTAACAACCACTGCTATAGTTTGATAAAAGAGAAGACAAAATATGTTGCTTCATTAAACTAAGCCCAACTGGATGTATTTTCTCCATTAACACGCTGAAGATGGTTACCGAAACAAATGTGGCAAAATGGCTAAGAAATGAACCCCAACAAAATTTGGAAGATCAGCAACTGCTGGAACTATGTAGCAGCATTCAAATTCTTGGGAAACAAACTGGAAACAGGAAATTGCCATCAATGCAACTCAAACCGATTTCGGACACAACTGGCCGGTGTTTCCTTCTTCCTCATGTCAACCCATCAACCAAATGACCAATTCGTACATGACTTTCCCATGTACCGGCTGTATGTTAGCCAGGCCCATCAAATTACAACCCATTCCACGACAACGACGACGTGCACATGTGTCCAACACACAAAATCCGATTCCAATACATCGCAACGCACACTTAACGTGTTGTTTCCATGGAAAACAGTAGTCCCAGTGCACTCCACTACCATTCTATGCCAGTGCGAGCACGTCCTCGTCGTCTTGCAAGGAAGTTGTTAATTTTTATGTATCAATCCTAACAGTACAAAAAAAAAAAAAGAGAAACAAAGCAATAAAGAGCGACGAATGAAAGCACAGACTCATAATGCTGCATTATGGTCACGTCCGTAGAGAAAAATTAAATGACCACTTAATTTGTGCGCACCACTGCGCTGCTACGTGCTGTCCATTTGTTCGATGCATCCACATGGAAAACCCTTCATGATGGCCAGAAAGTTTTTATTTTTTTTTTGGTAATTTACAGCCATTTGACCGCAACAGATGGATAGTAATCATGTCCGTCCAACAACAATCTCCATTATGTCGCTAATGATTCCAAAATGAAACCCAATATCGCCACACAACTCTCGGGGATTCAAATCAAATTCACGTTGACAGTTGTAAGCTAGGCATCGAATTTCCTGTCAACCTCAGCTGTCACTAACAGTTGACAGAAGATCTTGAGATGTCAAGTGAACTTTGAAAAGAAAAACGAAAACAAAAACAAAATTCCAAGACAAAGTCCATGTAAGTCGGAGACGGATTGATGGCCATCTCCACTTTTAATTATTTCGAATTCCTTGAATTACGACGACGGTCCAAGGATATGGAATTACATGATTCGCGACATGAATGATATTTGATCCGTTCCGCACGGCGAATATTCTTGTGCAAAACCACACATGCCCTCCTCGACGACGAAACCCATTTTCAATTCGAAACAGAATCGGTCTCGCGAGTCGTAAATTTCACGTCATGTCAGACGCATTATAAGGCCATTTGGGTTCATAAATCGTCATCGCCGTACACGACAAGAGAAGAGAGCTTATCTCGGAACACATCATGTTCCCATTTGGCTTTTAATTTAAATTTTCATTTTTAATTTGTTGACTCCACCAAAAACCCGCTGACAGATTGAAGATGAGCTCCGGCGATAAAAGGCCAACAAAGAAATATGGTTTGTCTCCAAATTTGGTAAAGTTTTGGCCTGAGAATGGGCGCCACAATTACCACACAGACCTCGTCAAGACGCCATTATGTCACACTAGCACCTCGTTCCCGCTCTAAGGCGGTAGTCTAGCTTTAACACCGTCGTCATCGTCGTCGTCGTCGACTTGTTCACCATAATTTTCGCTTTCAATGAAAATTCCAATGGGAAATTTATTAGATGCACTCTCGGCTTGGTGTGTTGGTTGGTTGGTTGGTTGGTTTGTGGACAACATTTTCACTAAATTATGCCACGACCGGGCATAGTTTATGGCCTTATCCGTGCAGCAGCGGCAGCAGCAGTCAGGCTTTTAATTTATAAAGCGCGACGCTAAGCGACAGCTAACGTCGCTACAGTGTTTTTCGCACCTTTGTGGAATTTATGCGACTGCACGCCGCTCTCTCGCCGTGTTGGTTGTCACCAATTTTCGTGAAGTTTTCCTTCACCTAACTTGCGTCTTGCGACGTCTGGACCAGAAGCTGGAGGAGGGAATTTCCATATTTAGGAGGTGACGATGGTAATTTGCATAAGCAAATCATGTGACATTTGTCTGCAGAGACGGTTCGTTTGTTTTTTTCTTGAATTTTTCTTTTTTCGACTTTTTTGGCCAACATATCGAAACATTATTAAATAGTTAAGTCGAGGACATAAATCTCCTCGGCATTATAGCCAAATGGGTTTAGTGTCTCTCTCCTCGATAACAATCGAATCGGAGTCACACCCTTTGTATTGTGTCAGCCGTATTTGGTGGTCAATGGGAGTGTACGTTTTGACGGGGTGCCTGGTAGTATCTGGTAATGTGACAGCAGCTGATCTAAATTGCAAACGAAAATTGACTGCAGGAATTTTAATTTGGCAATATTACACATTGGAGTTCGGAAAAGTCAAAGGGAACCTGATCTGATATTATTCCGCAGGATACGTGTAATCAATTGTTGATTTGGAAATACAAAGGCGGGTTGTCGCGACAGAAACAGGGTTACCATGCAAAATAGGGGGCGAATTCACATTATGTTAATGAGAGGAGCATTAAGGACACTAAAATTCATAGTTGACCAGAATTTAAAACACTAGCCATATTCTTTGAAGAAAATTTCATGGACTACACAAACAGTGCATGAAGTATGGTGGACTGCATCAGTGTACTCTTAAGAAGAACCATATTAATACAAATATGAAGTGCTGGTTTGGTTTCCTGGCTCATCTACCTCAAAGGACGTATATGGCTCTTTTTCGTGGATGAAATGATCGCCATGTTATGGTTAATGGAGTTTGCTATGGTGCCATGTTGGAAGACAATTTTTAGCCCTAAATTGAATGGACTTGACATCAGTGATATATGGTTCCAACAAGATGGTGTCACATTTTTATGGGGTTACGTTAAATACTTGGTTTATGGCAACAAACCAACAACGTTAGAGGAGTTTAGGAACAAAATCGGCCGGTATGCGTGGAAGAGTGGTGGAAAATAAATTGGCTCCAAAGAATCAATCGGTGCAAACGTGCCCTTTGCATACTTTTGCATTCTTTTGATGTGTATGCATTCATTTCTATTTCTTTGCAATCTCTTGCATTCACTCAATTTGTCTACATTCTTTTGCACTCTCTTGCACTCTTTTGCATTCAGTTGCATACTTATGCATTCATTTGCATTATTTTGCTTTCTTTTGCATTCTTTTGCTTTCATTTTCAAATTCCATACTGAAATCCAACATGTGTACTAGATCTGAAATAAATTTCAGCCCGATATCTCAGTTATTCTGTGTTTTATTTAAAAACAAAATTTTTATGTCCTTATTAGAAAACCCTTTACTTCTTCTTTCAAATTCTATCGGGGAATCTGGTAATCACTTGCAACTGACTGATTGATGGTGCGAAGATCCTCTTGAAAACGCAGCAAATATCAAAATTCTGACAGCAAATATCAATGCTTTCCTGACGGATGTTCTCGGACTCGTTTACGAACATCCCCAACATCGTTGAGAAACAGGCTTTTAATTAAAGTTCTCACGTCGTCTGCATTATAGTCACAGTTTGAGTGAATAGGGACTTTACTGATCTATCGGTCCAAGGCCAATTTTATCTGGGTTCCAACGCATGTAGGAGAATGGGCCGTCGAGGTGCGGACTAACTCGTGACAAAAGCCTTTTGGGAGATTGCTCATATCTCATTGGAAGCTGTCAAGGAAAAATCTTCTCAGTGATATTTTGAAAGGCCAACGATAGGATAATTGAATCGCCGAACTGCGCATTATATTCTTGGAACACAAGTAGGTACTACAAAAAAGGACTCTCGTGTGTCCATCCTCAAAAAACAAAACTTGTCCTCTCCACTAGGAAATACAAAATTGCGCATTTCTATCCTCAAAAATTATGTGGCATTAGCTTGACACTTGCTGATAAAGCAAAATATTTGGCTCTCATACTCGATATGAAATTTAGCTAGACACCCAATATCCTAGAATGTGTAAAGAAAGCCACTACAGGTCTGTACTGCTGTAAGAAAGCAATAAGAAATAAATGGGGACTACAGCCATGAATTACATATTGGCTCTATATACGTAAGTATCTGTCATCAAGCCTATACCAACATATGGCGTGATCCTCTAGTGGAATGCTTTGAAGAAAGCCTGTCACCTGACTTATCTTAACAGGATACAAAGGATGCATTGGCATCAGTAGAGCACTTACAACCACCCCAACAGCGGTTTTGGATATTTTGTTCCTCTTGCCAGCTTTAGATATCTATAGTCGCGGCTTGTGTATCCACTTGATTGAAGGATATTTCTATGGGTCTAGTCTGCTAGTCTCTAGTTCTCTATTCTTAATAATTTTGAATTCATTTCGCAAAACACCGACTGAGTACTTTCCCAACTTTTGTTCGACAAGAACTTCGAAAGGCGACCTCCTCATGAGAGGACTGGGGAAGAATCTGTCACTTCAAAACCGGGACCCATATGTTTCTCTACGGACAGATCAAAATCAAAAGATCTCCAACGATCTAAACATAAGTATCTCTTTCGGCCTTCCCAATCACTGTAGCGTCTTGTCGGCAAACGTTATGGCGATAAAGGAAGCCTTGTCGTAGCTGAAGTATAATGTGATATCCAATCGGGCAGTCGGCCCGCGATCAAATCTCTGGAATATTTCACATTTAACTTAAAAATGAATTGACGTTCAATGCTGCGAATTTAACCAATCCATGATGGACAGACGGCACTACGTGCCTCGTTACTAGACAGAATTGGCCAAGTTGGATCAAAAACGCGCATGCCGGCCTACAACCTTAACCTATACCTATCCTACATATCTAAGAACTTCATTGTACCCTTCTGTAGCATATGTTAGTAAACGCACATTGACTATCTAGTTCACGTTGTAGCGTTCGAAATGGCACTCAAATATACAACGTGGTACTCTGTAGCAATCCTTCTTACTTTATCTTCATCTACTTAAATCCTTCAAACAGGGTCCTTCAGATTTAAGATAAAAGTTATCTTACAAAGGATCCCTTTCTGATGGAAATGGCGAAAACTACACAGGAGACAGTGTAGAACTGTGATCCACCCTTCGCTTACTGAGTAACTACAATGAACTTTTGAACTTCTCCATCATAGTAATGTGAAGTTTGATTAAGACCTCGAGTTCGAACTTTTTCAGAAAACCAATACTTGGCTTACAAGTATACAGGTTTAAGTAAAAATGTAAATGTTTGGCGCGATAGATCGGTACAGGATGCAGGATCTGACTTCTCACAACCATTCGTGTTGTGCCTGTAAAGGGGGTCAACTGTTTAAATGCCGTGTCTGAAGGGCATTTTTATTTTTATATGAGAACTCTTTTCATAACAATTATACTCTCGGATGTTCGTCAGACGCTCGCGAGATGTTTGTCTAAGAATCAAACCTCTCGCGCAGTATTCCGTCATAATAACCACTGAGCTACGGCGGCGCCCACCATCGTGGCGAAAAAATCAAACACGAGAACCGAAAAGAAAGAAAATTCTGGGTCATTGGAAGGAGAAGCCATGATGTCAAGACCTGTCCATACAAAGGAATGTAGTATTGTAGGGGAAACTGGACTGCACGTCACGTAGCATGGACTACCTACCATGAACCATTAAAAACAAAAAAAAAACATGTCATACCCTACTTTTTCGATGGATATAGGCCCTAAATAATCCATATTCTGGAGTCAGACGAAAGTTTAACTCTGTATGCCTCCTGTTTACGATTCTGTGCGTTAGTTGATATTTGTCATAGTTATCCCATTTTTGTAGTCACTCCTGTTCTTCTCCTTCTTCACAAGAAGATGCATCTTTCTTTGTAGCCTTTAGTTCCTTTCGTATTTGTCGCACTTAGTACAGTCTTCTCTTATAAGGTTTGATGTTGTCCTTGTCAATGTAGCAGCTGTATTTACCCTTCTGTCAGCTGCTTAATAAGAAAACGGTTCAAAAGTGAGCAAAAGTGAACCAAATTACTTTATCTGCAACATGAAGATTATAGAGTTGTTGCCGACTGTGGTTACTACAGTCCCCATGACTTTTCTGCTGCTTATAAGTAGCACTTCCATTTTCTTTTCTATCAGTTGTAGACCAATGCATATAAAAAATCACAACTGCCCTGCTACAACTACGACCATATGATCAGAAAATAAGTTCCACAGTACTGGCCATAGTACAGAGCCTTATGGAATGCCGCGTGTAAACTTCTACTACCGCATTGCAGAGTCGTCCGGTAGTAAAATATTTTTAAAAATAATGTGACGATAAGTGCATGGAGCCTATTTCTTCAAATTCGGTGCGTTAAACACGACTTCGACCTCAATCGTGATGATGTCGCAGTAGGTACTGCTTACCGCTCCAATTTTCTCATGATCCTTGGAGCGTTTTTTTGCTTTTAGAACGTCCTTCGTTGAAATTCAAAATAATAAGCCCTAGTATGTTTTCCCACCGATATCAATATCCAAACATATTCCATCTCAAGGCGCCATACTATTAGTTAAATTCCATCGGAAATTACTTACTAATTCCACACAACCGGTGCATCCCGGATGACACGTTTCTAACCATCAATCCCATTCATAACTCGATGGGAACATTTCATTTCTGTCCACCTAATTCCACGGACAGAACGAAGGACGATCGGAATGCTTATTATTCCTTCAAATTGACAATTAGATGAGATCAAACTCGTGCTCATCGTAAATTCATGACACATCATCAGGCGAAGGTCCAAATATCGCGTCCCCACCACCAAACAGTCAAAGAACAATGGAACGCACGAATGAAAGAAAATCAAAAATAAAATCCGAAGAACCAAATGATGATGACCCAAAAAATCAAAAGAAAACAACTTCAGAATGAAGAACCAAAAAAAACAAAAAAAAAAAGAAATGAAATGAAAACATGACACCCGATATGTGCCTGGTATACGAAAATCAAGAAGAGGACTCTCAGCTCAGGTAAACGAGACAGGCGCAGGCACACCGACGACCGGCTGGGATCGCACAGACGTCCTCTCCCCCCGTCTCGGCAAAAGGTGGTGTAGTCTTTTGTAATGTCTTCGGTTGAAATTTATACCCATCAGGGTATTAAGCTCCACCAACCGATGTCGTGGACATATCATGAGACGCAATGAACCAAGGGCTGTGGCATCAGCCGAAGGTACAACCAGACAGGCGTATCTTTTTGTCCATTCCTCTTCTCATTCTATCTGCTTATTTGTGTATGTGTAAGGGTTTTTTCGTGTGACAGCTTTTAAGGCACTCAGAAACCTCCTGATGGATCCCCTAATACAAGTTCCACTACCATCTCAGGACCAACCCATTATAATTGCGGAAAATTATTTGTACACGTAAAAGTACTCAAGAAAGGCCGCCACTTTTTGGTTTCGTTTGTAAGTATGTGTACCTGGGTTTTTGTTTTGATTTTGATGAAATGTCGTCATCATCCACTCCTATCGGCGGGTATGGTGACAGTTTTTCTAAGCCCTTAAATCAATGGAGGAGTTCTATCCCTGATCAGTAATGGTGGTGAGGCATCGTCGATGGTTTATCGACCCCGAACGAAAATCCAAGATACCGATCGGTGATCAATTATTTTCCGTGGGGATGTCTACCTCTGCAGGAAGAGAGAGGTGAATTCCATTTATTTATCAGTTTCCCGCTGAAGGAAACAGATTTCCAAATTAATTTTCAGTAGTTTTTCACTTTTGTCTGTGTGTTGGCCGTGGGTTCACCTGTGATTTATTGGGATTCGTTGCAATGTGGTATCTTGGGGCATAAAATGAGTATTTATTTATGCAGGTAGATCAAGTGGTTCAGTGTTTTATGGGAATGTTTATAGTAATGGTGGGTATAACATGGGAATTTAGTAAAGAGTAGGAGTGGATAAGAATTGACTGTAATTCATCGGTTAAAGGGTGTTGGGTACACCAATCGTATTACTGACGAAACGTACGAGTATTAGAAAATGTCTGAAGGTGAGATCGTTGGATTAATCGTGGACTATTGCATAGGCCAACTGTGTGTTCTCGAAAGACAAGAAAAGTTGAGTCTTGCAAAGAACTAATGTTGGATGCTAACTCTTACGCAATCAAACCGTGGCGTAGCTACTTTAATCGCAATCCCAATATCTTCATTACTCCATCTTTAAGTATTTAATCACAAGGCATAATACAGTATTTAGTGTTCCATATGCTTCTGTTCACGACATTGTCTTCACCATTTTATTAAAGTTATGGCAGCTTAATTCAGACTAAGTCATAACCAGGCTCTGATTGGCAATTCATATGCATGTCTGTAGATTGGCTGCCCATATGTAGAGAACTACATAACCCATCATTCTTTCGACTAAAATAATCGTTATGCCGTTGTACGACAAACCATGAGCCTCAAATTGTCGTTTCTACTCCATAGAAGACGCAGCCTAGCAGCGACCCTTGTGGGACACCATTCGTTTTACATAGAAGTATCCCGTTGAAAGCAGCCTTTACTTCTTGAAATGGCAGATCTCTACAATAGTCGGTGATGTCAATATTGTTCACATAACAGATTCAGTGTTTCTGATTCTTGCACTGACATCGGTTTTCCGTTTGGCTTCAGTTAGTTGTGGACCTTGGAGCACACGTTAAACTGACCAGTTGGTTTTATATAGTCTCTAACTTACATCCACTCGCTGCATAGCGAGAAGAAGTTAAAAGTTTTAAGTAGCAACGGAGGTATTGCTAAGACAGCTGGGTGGGTTGTCCAAGCTTATCTGGGTTGAGACGAACCCCCATCTATGGGAAATGGTGGAAAAGAAGAAGTACCATGTAGAGGTTAGTTTAATAACGTACCTTTAACATAGAATAGGCACAGATTGATGACTATATTGGATATAGGCATAAGTCCTTGAATTTGTCTTTCTTTTTTTAGTCCATCCACGGTTTGGATAGGGCTTAGCTTCATCTTTCTTTCTTTTTTTGAAATTTGATTGCAGGAGACAAACTGTTTGAGCAGGTGATGTGAGTAAGAATCAAGGCAAGAATGAGACCCGTCTGACAAACTCAGGCTTGCCACCGTCCTCCTCCTTTGTACCGAAGTCGCCTGTGTAACCTGCCACTGTTTCATACCAATGGCGCCCAACGTGGGGCCCGACATTTTTAACCATCCCATGATACTTCTAGCATGCGTTATTGGCTTAGAATTTAGACTTTGAAAAGGAAGCTAACGCAGATCACACTGAAACTTTATTTTTATCTTTCCCGAAGAAGTATCGTTCGCCATATAGACATTAAACCAGTTTAAATCGGTCATAAAGCTTGTTATTTTGCCTAAATCTAGTTTAGTTAGATCGTTAAAATTCTCGAAGAAGTTCTCGGCTAGAGTTTTCCTTCTCAAGACTGATAAAATAGGACTGATACACAGAAGATGTGTCATGATTTCTTCCTCTTTCTTGTCTCTATAGTTTCTACAGAAATCGTTGAAGGGAGCACCAAGCCTTCGCTATGCCCTAAGAGCGCGTCAACTATCATTCTAAGATTTTTTTACAATCCAGCTCTCGCCAGATTTGTTTAGAAGAGAGACAAGTGCTTCCATCTACTGTTTGCCATTCTTATAGCTGCGGACCCTTATTGGAATTTTATCGATTTAACAGGTGCTGATGGTCCCGCTCTATTCTCAAGGAAGTCTCAGTCGGCATCCTCCTCAGCTAGTTCGTCCGCTTTGCAATTATGTTGAATATCCTTGTAGCCTGGAACTCAGCTCAGGGATACGTCGCATCTGACAGAATTATTAGCGATTCCAAGGTTTCAATCGCAGTTTGACTACCTATGTATGTAAAAAAAATAGTGCTATACTCTATGCACGCTCGTTATACACACGCATGATAACCTTTGAATCTTCTTAAGTATTGCTTTTCTTGTCTAGTGCCGTTCATCAGACTAGGATGGGTCTGACGACTGCCGTGTATATTCAGTGTACAATCCGGGGCTGGAGACCCCAGGTTGGGGCTAAGCCTTTCCTACATGAATAGAGGGCAATCGAGGCCTTCTAGCACAGTCTTGAATATTCAGTTTCCAACTGAGTTTTTTTTCATCGAGAATAACCACCAAGTATCTGGCGTGATCTGTAAATTGCAATTCAATACCCTTGAGTTTTGGAGGAGTTATATGTTTTTTTTTATACCTTCTTGAACAATAGTAGTTTAGTCCTGGACGGATAAAATCCGAGACCGACACTATCCGCCCACTTTGCGAGTTTATTTAGAGCAGACTCCATCAGGTCTCAAATTGTAAGAAGGAACTTTCGTGATATCTCTATTACAATGTCATCCGCCTAGGCTATGCTACTGAAGATACGAGGGTTCGAGGGTCAATTCGCAGAAAACACCTAAAATTTCTTTCCCGGAATTAAACAGTAGGATCCTTCCATTCGTGTAAAGAATATAACACGCTCAATATGAATGGTTGTGAGAAGCTAGGTCGCATAGACCCGTCGCGCCAATTTTCTATTTTTTTTTATTTTTTAGTGGTAACCTTGTAAACCAACCTTCTAATTATACAGCACCCCAACTCAGCATGGATAAGTCTGCTTTTAAGCATTTGCTCGATCCAATAGTAGAGATAGTTGTCAACCTTAAAGACAAAAAGTGTAGCTATATAAATTCTGTTTTGACATTGTTGAAGCTCCTTCAATAGCAAGGAAGGACGCCATAGTGAAATCCTTGTACTCAAAAGATTTCTCAATTCTTTCTTACCAACACCTCATTTCATGTTTCCGCTGGACTTATTATAGACATCGGCATATAAAGTATTCTCTTCCCAATTGTGACCATAAAAGCTGAAGAACTTGCTGTTTCTGTTTGTTCGCAGATAGACCCATCTTGTTCAGATAGTATCTTATCGGACAAAGTCCTGTCAAATTGCTGATTAAGATCTTCAGTCCTACTTTGCTAATCTCTTGTAGCTTTTTGGTCTTATTATTGTTGGAGTTGTCGACTGGTGACGCCTCGAAGTGGAACATTCTGACACACAATCATCACAGTCGTTGACAGAACAGGGTCAAATGAACCAACTCCTTCCTAACAATCGTATGCATCTACACCCCTGTTGTGTTGTGTACTTATCCGATCAGAGTTCCTCCCTACTATATGTACATACCTATACATCATGTTCCAGATTTTGAATCCCATACCAATACAAATTTCCTTAATTAAACTTCAAATTAGTTTCTCAACCCAAATTGGAAGTCGCCCGCATTGCTATCGGCACTTCGACTCCAATAAACCAAAATCAGAAGCTAGGTCATTAAATCCGAAGAAAAGCTAATAACAATCTTTTAGTGCGCCCCATAATGTCTGACTCCAGCCAACCACCCATACCCACCCACTCACCATGGTTTCACCTTTCCCATTTGCTCCTTCGTCAACATACCGATTTGTGTGTTCCTGTCAAAACTGAAGGTCAATCATATTTAGCATTCGGGGGAGGGTTGGGGGTTGGTACTGAAACTGAAATACATCATCAACAACGACATTTATATCCCCTTTTTGACTCATTATCAATCATCGTAGTTTGCCTTGTCATACACATACACTCACTCACTAACTCACATTAGGTTAAAACTATCGACCCGCCGTTGAGTCAAAAAAAAAGGGAAAACTTCCCATAAAACTTCAGCCCCATAAATTTCCCCCAAAAGACAATAAAAATGTTTTTCTCGAATGTTGTTGTTTTATTTTTCGTCTTTTTTTTTTGTTTTTTTTTATTGCTCACGCAATTTGCGTATAAAACGTTTAACGTTTAAATGTTGGTAATTGACAAACTTCTACGTCTACACTTTGGGTTAAGTGAAACTTTGGGCGGCGAATGAATTATTTCGTTTTTAGGGGCTAAACTTTGAACTTTGTTTTTTTTTTTTTTTTTGTGATATACATTTATGGGTAACTAACTAATGAAATGGCAAATGCTAAATGTCAGCCTGGAGGGTTTGAGATTTATGTTGTTCAATCGTCTGATGGTAGACAGTGTGTTGGTTGAATGAAAATTGAATTTCATTGTTTCATTCGGTATGGAGACGAGATAGATACTACCGAAGTAATTTGCATAAATCACGGTAGAAAAAGCCTTCATCCATTATTAAACAATCGCCGCAGATAAGTCACGATAACTGTGTCAAAGCAATTTCAAAACCGCGCATCTGATAAGCACGGAATCGCGCTGTAAGTGAGTTCTTGTTTTTCTACTCCACTGTGGGTAGGGACAAGGGTGTATAGAGCACAAGAAATCGTCCCAAATCACGCAACCTTTTCCGCCATGCAAATCGTCCTCGAATTGTCCAAATTGTTGTGAGGCTAATACACACATAATGAATTGTTGTAGTTAACACGCTCGTTACCATTACCACGAGCCGTCAGTGAGTGGCTCACCCCACTCTGGGGAAAAGTGTCGAAAATTGTCGACCAATTTGTCAGCCAAGTTGTTGAGGAAGTGAACTCCATTAGGAAGAAGGGGGCGGGCGACCGAACACCATGCAGTGCCTTAGGTCAGTGGCTATTATTGTTGTCATCATTACGGCTACGACAACGACAACGAAGATGTAGACGGCACAGACCTTCCTTCTTTATTGTCCTAGACAATATCGATCGAATTCAAGTCCAGCACCATCATCGATGACCTCTCAAATTGCGGTCGTAATCGAAAGAACGCCTTCTCTACCGGGTTCTGCAATTAATCACAGATGACAACATGCCTTCGTTTTTATTAATATTGGGATTACATCCCACCCCCGCTTGAGGGCATCGATCCGTAGTCCTAATTACAGCTGTCTGTGTGTGTGTATGTGTGCTAAAACTCGAACATCCCTTGGCATTGCATCTGTTGGGCATCACGCCTGCCACCCACCCCCCGAACCGACCGGCACAGAGAACCTTCATTAACAGAGTCCCTCGTAAGGCCCAATCCAATTACCAAATGAATGACCGAAGAAGCTTGAAAAAAAAAAAAAAAAAAGGGGAAAGAAGTAAAAACTCTGGCAGACCGGGAGGGAAAAAAAAGCAGATTCTCATTATTGTCAGGTCGTGATTAATTGCTTTTGAATGGCACACCAGCAGCGGGGGGTGGTTGCCAACACAGACCAACTCTCGGAAGGTAAACATCATTTCGACAGTAACAAGATGTTACATGCCATTCATCAATTCATCAGCGGAAGTTATGTATCTTTCCGTTGTGTTGTGTACACAGTGCGTCGTCGGGGGAACATTTTTATTTCGCAACACCAGAGGGGGGATCCGACTCCGAAAAGGGAAAGAAAATGAATTGAATGTTACCAACAAAAAAAAATAAGAAGGAAACGGATATTAAGTGGGATATTTCAATTGTGCGAGCAGTCAAATTTTGACCAATCATTTGGGGTTGCCTTTTGTTGTGCTTCAAAATGCTTCAAAATTAAGGGAAGTTTTTTGAATTGGACAAACTTACCCAAGATGGTCTCTATTTAGCTTTAATTTAACAAAAATAAAAGGTAGATACACATTACGACTATCACAGATACTTGAAAAAATCTTTGAAGATTTCTTAAGGGCCTAACGACTGGCTCTAAATTCATTTACATTATGTTAAGGTAGGGCTACTGCTAGCCAATTATATTAGTTTCCCAGAGACGCCAACGGAGTCGCATTACCACTTCTGTATCTTTATATACCATGAGTGTATATTTAGCACATAGACGACATCTGTATATTTAAGTAGCTGACCTATCTTGTTTAAGATACTTTTACAGTTTTGACAACTATCTTGGACATTCCATTTTACATCACGAGAGTGATAAAATTAGACGACAGCACATATGGGTGCCACTTCCAGTGACTGTTTCCTTGCGAATTTTTTGACTGAAAAGCTCTTAAGACGCTTAACAAAACAGACACTGCTCGGTACTTGTTCTGACGACTTCCATGTCAATATGAAATCAAAAGAATAGGTTTGCAGCAATGTTGTACTGGTATTTAGGTACATACATATGTATGTAATGTAATCCACAAATGAAGATACAGGAATCTGTCAGTATCTCTGCGTATGAATGCAATGCAGTGGTCCATGATGATTCCAATCGAAATTTGAAGCTTGCAAGCTTGAATTTAAGTGACTACTTTAATCGACATTCTACGGCATATATGTATGTATAGCAGTATCTGCATCTGTGAAGACAGCCAGACTGGTCGTATGGATTTGCTAGATACATTGCCAATGGTTCACGTTTGCGATAAATCTTTGACTTCGGGCGCAAGTCTCAAGGGATCATGAAATGAACTTGAACTTCCCCTGGCGAATCGGTTTCTCTAAACATAATTGGGTGTGAATAGGATGCAGAGACTACCAATATTATGATCTAGCCGCCTAAATATCTAAATATTGTGTTCGACTTGCCACCTATAAACCTATAAAACCCACATTTCAGTGGTTCTGTTTACGTACCGCATACTCCTCTATAGTTAACTGCCTTCAATTCTTTCCACAAGACGCCTGCAACGTCCTTCCACAAGTTCTGATCGTTAGAAATGTTTAAGACCATATCCCCTTCTGACGTAATTGGAAGACTATCTCAGACTACATAAGGATCCATGTTTCTATACAGACGTATCTAAAACAAAATCGAGACTAGGAAAGGTTGTCTTCTCCAAAGATCTAAACATAAGGATATCGTCTGCCCAATGGCTGCAGCATCTTCAAGGCCAAGATCATGACGATAAAGAAAGCCTTGTCGTGACTAAAGTACAATCCGATATCTAAGCCAAGCCACGATGAAATCCCTATAATCTGTCACCTTAAACTGTCAAAAACTGTACTTAATTGTCGACTATCTCTTAAGGAGATGGTTAAACATTTCGAAATTCACATTATTTGGACATTGTGCCACTTAACGATTTTACCGGATGTTTAACTCCTACTTAATTTAAAAGTAACCAACCGCAGATTGGAAGACGGCACTACGTGTCTCATTGTCAAACAGATGTGGTCCTTGGTAAATAAAAAATGCTCCAACTGTCTGAGAAGATTGAAAATGTCGCTGATTACTCATCAATAACACAGTCTGGGCATCTTTGCAGACGACTTCTGTAGAAGCTGCATGGGTTAGGTAGGTAGGTTGGTAGTGTAGGTTATGAGTTTTTCAGTAACAAACCTGAACCAAAAGCATCTCTTCCATTTAATTTGATATCACTACACAATTTTACTATCTCAACAATTTAGTTCGCAGACCCAAGTTCCTCTAAGTTGTCAAAGACGTACTTGCCTAAGTGTTGAAGTCTACTCCGAGCTATGCCGTGACATTAACAGAGTTACGTTATTGAAATCGGCTTCTATGTCTAAGAATGCAGCTAGTGCAAACGCCTTGTAATGAAGGCTAGTTCCCATCTTCCCTACAACCTCATGTAATGGACTTTCTACTGATTTGCCATTGAACCTTGCATAAATTGTCAATATTGACACTTGACTCAGAAGTGTATATCTAGAAGGCTCTCTATTGTCTTGAGAAGTTGAGAAGAAATGACAAGAGTCTAATGGGTCTGTAGTCTTTCGCTTGAGAGCAGATGACCCTCACTTCCCTCCACACTGCTGGTATGTAGCCTAACCCTAAAAATTGTTTGATGATTTTCTAAAGCCTGTATCTGACTTTTGCTGAGGCCTTCTCAATCATAGCTAGCAGAATGCCATCAGGGACTGGAGCTTTGAAAGGTGTGATTGTCATAATAGCCCAACGCAAGATCTTCCATGTGACGATCTCCTCCATCGACAAACTAATATTATCTGATACCATTATACCATTCGATATGGAATCCCCTGGTGTAGGTACTACTGCCTTGAAAGTAAGTTTCAACTAACGCTTCCAATACTTCCTCGCTACTTTCCGCCCACGCACCTTCAAATTTCTTGATGTAGCTGGAAACTGCCGGGTCCTTGGCCACCATCTTGCAGAGCCTGGAAGTCTCGCTGGCATCTGGGATCGACGCCAGGATTGTTTCCAGGATTTTCTTTTAGATTGCCTGATTAAATATTTAAACTCTCTCTTACTTTCTATGTATTCATACCACGTAATGTCATCCCCCATTTAATTTTGAGTTTAGCTCGCTATTCCACCATGGAGGTTGGGACCTCTTGGTCACCCTTCTGACTGGGCATACCTTCTCATATGTCATGTTCAAAGGTTGTCTACTGTCGTTTGCGGATTGCCTTATATATATTTCTTTATATCTGTCCCAGTCCATTCTCCTATGGTTCTTGTAGGTATTACTGGCCCTGGGTTGGAAACTGAGCTGAAAGCGTATCCACTTATGATCCGATAGGGATGCCTCATCTAATACCCTCGATTTCTCTATCATTAAAGAATCACTGCAAGAAGCTGAAGCTGCACGAGTGAAGAATAGGAGAATATTAGACCCCGCTTCCTTTGTATCTGCCATACTGTCTCCGCTTGAAGAAAAATGCCTTTAGGAGCCTACTTCTTCGACAACTTTGGCAAACTGCCCAACAGTCACTACACTACACTAATCTAAGTATGACTGCATCTACTTCAGCCTTCCACGCTAACCAAACCAAGCCAACCTCTATCTACAAAGCCTACCATCTCGGTGACGAATTTTGTAAATTTTCTCATAAACACGTGGAGGTACATTTTAAAGTGAACTTGTTCCCATCTTTTATTGAGGATTTGGTGACTTGACAAGCCCCTTCTTAAATATGGACATAAGTCTAACCCCATCGGTACATAAGTCAAGAATTTTATTTTTTGAAGCATAAGTCCACATTTTTTGGAAGATAATCAAACAAAATTACTTCTCTGCTCACTCCGCTGCTGCTCCGCTACCGATCCGCTTCGCTCCTCCTTAACGACCGTCGTAAGAACTTGATAGATAGGTTAGGTGGGACATGAGACCACACACTTTTTGTGGACTTGCGTCTCGATGTTTCTGTTTGTTTCTGTGCCGATAGTTGCAAGAAATTTCTCGAACCCACCGGAGTTTGCTTGGATTGGTAGTGCTTCCTAAAGTTCTTAACTTAAAAACTTATAGGAACCGAAGTTGATCTTATTTACCAAGAATAGTCCTAAAAATATTGACACTTGCTAAGCCTCAGAGCCTATTTATCTAAGCTCTGACCAACACTAAAGTACCCACCACATTTAAATGCAGTAATGTTTAAAGCCCACCACTTGTATCATATGTATCTATGTATCTCTAAAAATTATTTTCACAAAAAGTAAAAAAAAAACCAAAATTCTAATTTTAATATTTTTTTTTTTAACTTCTCTTTACAGTGCTGGGATGATTGCATGATAAATACTACGCCTAAAATCAACAAACCAATTCAAGAGACATGGCCCCTGCGCACTGTATCTATGCTACAGCAGGAATCTCTGGTTCTGGTCGATGTGGCATGGGCACCGCTCAGCACACCCAATCAGTGTTTGGTTACCTGGGAAATAGCAGGTGGCGGCCTTATGGGCAATCTCCTAACAGAATCATTCAACGTACAGCTCTCACTGTGGCCAGATACCAAATACCGTGTGCAAGTTACCTGCAAGAATAAGGTAAGTAAATGCCCTCAACAGTTTGTCATCGTTGAGGCGATCCATTGCCTCATGCTTAGTAATTTAGCCGGGTTTACACAGCCAATTGACAGTATTTAGACAGTCGGGTTAATTGTTTGTGCAAAATTTTAAACAAACGCCCTCGGGGGGGTTAACTCCGGCTGGTTCACGTTCACAATCAATTTCCCGCGAACAATGAGAAACTCCGACTCAGTTCTGTTTGTTGTTTGCCAGCAGATTGGACGATGGGCGCTGACGGGTGGGAACAACGCACGGTCCAGATGGGGGCTCCTTTGTTTGTTTTGGGGCGCGTTGTGAATTAATATTTCATTTTTGTTGCTGCTGATGCTGCTTTTGTTGTTATTAGAGAGCGCGGTGCGAAGCAGTCAGCCAGATGATGATGATGATGATGATGATGATGATGATGGCAATGGTTAGGAAGTGTATTAACCCTAAACAATGGTGGAACAACAAAACCACAAAAAAAAAAAATGTAGAAATGTGTAACTATAGTCGTCATTGTCGTATTCATTCGCAGCAACATATACACGAGAAGCCATTGTGGTTAATGAATTGTCGATCCCGGTTATCGATGCCTGAGCAGATCATCAATTAAGGAGAGTTGGGTTCAATAGCTCGTAGTACTTGGGGCAATCTGTTTGATGAAGAGGCCAAGGGGAGCAGCTTTTGATGATTCTAGAGATGATTCGACGAGTAGCATCGCCTCCAATGTGCTGATTGATCTGTTTTTCTTAGAGATTACACACTTATGCGGGTCCGGTGGGCATTTGAGGGCACAACGTCTCTCTAATTGTCTGGGAGTTAAAATAACACTGGTTGACTTGTTGCGAGGAATTTAAGTGTTGGAACAATTCGTCGAGTGACTTGCACCTTTCGATTGTAATATGTACTTGGAGGTGGAGATGACGTTAGCGCCTTCAGAGAGAAATGCGGCTTAGAAATATAGAATCAGTTGCGTCATTGTTTGCTTTGTGTGTGTGTGTTTGAGGATTGAGAAGAGATTCGTGATTTATTTGGGTCAGGACGGATAAAGGCGGACAGCTTGTTGACCAAATTACCGTGAAGAAGATTGCATTGAAATAGTTTTAATCTTCTTTGTTGCTGAACCAATCGGAAAGGTTAATGTTTTTTAAGCTTTTATAGATATTGAAATAATAATTGGTATGGACAAGCATTTTCTCTGATTCTGGACTCTTGGGCTACTAATTTCGATCTTAATTGAATGCTTTTTTGTAGATCAAGTTGCGACTAGAGAGCTTAATCAGAACCTGTCAGATTAAGTAATTTGTGCACATACATATGTATCTATTCTAATATGATCCAATTGTTTACTTTGTTGAAGGCACGTACTACGTATCTAAGGACACCGACCACGGTTTGTGAAGGATTCATGCCTTGTCCCTCATTTCGTTCGATAAGAAAACCCTAAGAACCTTAAAGAAATTTAACATTAACGTCGATCGCTAGCTAAACCACACAAATATATGTGTCTGGTGATACATGAATGGTACATGAATTTCAGGAGTTAGTTAGGCTCACTATTTCGTAGCTCATCTTGCTCCGAAAAGAAGTGACTCCCTAGAGCAACGTTTCTTTTATCGGCTAGTACAAGACAGTCACAACAATATCTTCTACAATAGTCACTATAGGGTATACCTAACCGGGTTGGATGGTTGCCTATTGCATAGTGCCCGGTCATGATGCCGACAATTATTGTCTCATTTGGGCCTCAGCTAGAACATAGAAAGCGTGCATATCACACCCTTCTCTGGTTAGTTCGTCCCTTTCGTTTCTGGAGACATCCACATATCCCGGCAGATAGCATAGGCTCATCTTGTTGGTTGTTGATATCTCGTTAAATTTTTGTTTTCACAATTTTACGAGCTTGATGCCAAGATGCTCGCTATACACTCTATTGAATCTCTAATTGCATTGAGAGATGGGGATGATATACTATCTAGTCCGTTTCTGCCCGGAGTTTCGAGATATGCCACCGATATGCCACCGAATAAGGTGTAACCATAGGGTCTCCAGTTGTCCAGAGACCAATGGCCCTTAGTCTGAGTCTGATCTAGTGGTGGAAGGTACAGTATTTACCGAGTTCCCGTTGGTGTTGATCTGATCGAACCCATCACTTCCAAGTAACCAGCCCTATCCTTGTCTAGATTAAGAATTTCCTTGTAGGAATAAGGCATGATTAATAGCTTGGATTGCCTCAGACCCGAGACATTTTTCTAATCCGCGCTGTGGCGGATACCACAGTATGCTGCAGGTCCTATGAACGCAGATTCTAAGCCAGCCCTAGCTAGTTCATCTGTAGATTTGTTGTCTGTAATTCCTTGATGACCAGTGACCCATAACTGATACAGAGTCCATTAAATTGGACGATAGCGCTTTAAGTACTGCCTGGCTATGTGAAAAGATATACATCCTAGCGTCTCTTAATACTTCCGCTAAGGTTTATCCAAGCGTAGATCTCAATGGCATGAAGTTAAGCCTGAAAAACTGTGGATCACATTCCCATAGGTATTGAGAGTTGGGTGTTGGGACCAAAGATGCCAGGTCCAACACTAGTTTCCATATTTGATCCATCTGAGAACATCTCTAGGATCCAGTGCCGAAACACCATTAGACCAGTTTGTACGGTTCAATATTTCTTCCTCAGGGATAGTGCAAAACATGTCCTTTTTGAGATTTGAGTCAAGAATTTTCAGGTGTCCCACATGGTCACCTGGTTTACACTTGTACTCTAGCTACAAGTTTTTTTACGGACGTCTTCGTAATAAAGATTTGTAGGGGAGAATGCCCAACAACAGCTTCTTATGCTGCCGTAGGGCAGGTATGCATGGCACCCAGATTACCCAGGCAGACAATTCTCCGGAGCTTCTGAAGTTTCGTTGCCGTTGTCCGTACAAGAACTTTCGGCCACCAGACAATGCCCGCGTACTTAATAATGGGCCTCATCGTCATTGTATACAACCAATGTATCATTTTTGAACTTAGACACCAAGTTCTGTCGTATAGGCGTCTACTGGCCCACATGGCCCTAGTGGCGCGCTGAATGGCGGACTTGACATGAGAATTCCAGCTAAGCCGTTTGTCAAGGATGATATTTAACCTCAGTGGAATAAACTAAAGTGGTGGTAAAGTTTGATCGTTATAGGTCCAAGATTGACCAGGCGTCTTTTTGTAAAAGGCACTAGAACAGTTTTGCAAGGATTGATGAGTAGTCCTTCCCTGCTGCACCATTCTAAAACATATAGTAAATCACCTTGTAGTACTGTGTTTACCACTAATCAAAATCGCCAAGTCATCCGCATACCCAATGGCGATGTAGACTAATCCCTGTAGATCGACTAGAAGATTGTCGACGACTTGTGGACCACAAAAGAGAAGAAAGGACTCCTCCCTGGGGACAGCACTTAACTATGGTCGCAGACACTGACACTCTCCCAGAGATGGAATTATACCGCCGCATGACCTGTTTAGAAGAACCATACAGCCCAACAGATGTGTTCGGTTACATGAGGAGTATACGAGTAGATGAACCTGGGAAATGCAGCTGAAGTAAGGTTCTAAGAGTATCCATACGGTCTGACGTTTATGTGCCATCGACCTTTTTTTATGGATTTGTGGCATGTTAGCAATGTAGCACGTTTAGATCGTCTCAATTCTAAATTGTATTTTGTAAGAGTGAACCTATTGAACCTATTATTCGTCCCACCTCTTCGTGAGTTTAGTAGAGTTGAAGAGTTTTTCAACTTTCTTCGCAAGTTTGGCAAGCTGGTCATTCCACCAGTGAACGTTTACATAGACTGGTTTTATGGACACAACTGTCGTGAACACAGCATGCAATTGGTGTTCTGCTTCATGTATGTAGGTCCCCTGTGAACTCGATAGATGTAACAAGCATATCTAATTTAGAGAGGACAAGTCCCCGATACAGATTCCAATCCGTGGACTTGGTATCAAAGCTAGGAGAATCTGATTCGTTGCTATTCAGAAGCTTCGTCAGACACACGCCAATTTTCAACAAAGTTGGTGAATCGCATTTATGAAGATAGGTTTAGAGCCTTTTTTCAAAATATCTACACGACTCCTAACAAGATATTATAAGAGATGCTCACCCCTTCTATTAATGCCACGTAGGCCTTTTTTATGTCAACGCAGCAAATAGCCAATTCAACTTATCTCAGTTAAAAATTCTAATAAAGAAGCTCCGGTTCCAGTATGAGTAGAAGATGATGTCGTCCGTTTCAAGGCATTCCATAAAATTAAAATTGAGGGCTGTAGGGGGTTTTCCTAATATCAGTGTGGCATCATTCATCGGTCGCTACAGTGTGCCCTTTCAATAGAATCCGATATTTTCCTGAGAACTCACTAGATCCAAGGAAGAGTCGCATATGCCTTTTTCTATTGCCAAGATTACAACATTTTTCCAGCCATCCATAGGTACCACTGGATTTTGCATTCCTAAAAAATCGAATGTACACATCCTCCTTTTCAATGCCCATGGCAAGTATGGTCGGTCTCTCCGGGAACTTCCATCCACGGCTTGTAAGTGGGAATTAACCTTTTCGGGAAATGGTCGTCTACTGATCTTCCAGTTCGTGCGGCCAAACGTGATGGAAGATTCCCTTGATAATGGCTTTCTCAATGAACTTGTACTGAAAGAACGTATGACACTAGGTCTCAGTCTCTTTACTGGATTGCTGGATTTTTTCTGCGATCTGTATCTTCTTTCGGGAAGGAAACCTTTCTTTTTCGTCACACTACATTCCTCTATCTTATCGACTGGATTATCGGCTGTGTGCCTTGGATCCGCCTTAGTAGTGACGATCGTGTTGCTTCCTTTGGCATTCACACAAATGTGTTTCGGCTCCATTATATTAGGCGGCGCGGTATATGTTTTACGTGCTTCATTGTTTTGCTTGAGTTCACCATATGACAGCCTTGTTCCTTGATGCTCCTCTTCTCTTTAACTCTGACTCTTCCACCTCCGGGCTCGTCAAGGCATCTTTCTTTATTCTGTCTTAGCCCTGCGTCAGTTTTTGTGCCTATATCAGTGAACAAGACTAAACTTTTGTTACCCAGCTCATGCTGCCATTTCAGACTGTATCTTCAAAGCCAGCGAGCAAATCTTTTCGTCCATTATAATGGCTTGGGTTGCATTTGCCATTGATTCTAGAGAGAGATATTCATTTTATTTCCGATTTTATTGCTATAAAAGGTATCACTATAATAATGCAAGCAGCAATCCAGAGGAAAGTTCAAAATTGAGGGCAATTCGACACACCGCCATCAGAAACGATTTCGAGTCTGCGATCAATTGGGCCCAGAATGCTCAATATTCAATGCAGCTCTGGAAGGATTGTCAGAATCCGACAAAATCGTCAAATACATTAAAAAACAGAATTGTATGCAAATAGATACGTAGATACTCGTAAATGCCATAAGAATAGGATTAGTTAGCAGTGGAACTAAACTAGAAGTTGTCATCAGTTTAACTGGTCCAACCTTGCTTTGCATATACATACCTCTATATGCATATACATACATATGTATTCAACGAATTAATGAAAAACTTTTTCTTTTACTTTATTTTTTCAGGAAACTGGTGCCATGAGTCGTTCCCTACCACTTTCAATCAACACCTCCGAAGCAACAGTCAGCCACGAAGCAGATGAATCACCATCCCAAAAAGCCAACCTAATGCCAACCTCAACAGCTATTCAGCACTCAAATGCAGTACAAGAAACAGTTCCTTCATCGAACAGCAAGAGTGGCGGTATCCCCTTCGACGACCAGTCCAGTGAATCCATCAACCAGCACACAAACTTCATCTTCAACTGGCATCAAAAGAATAGCGATATTTCCAAAATTGAACCACTCTCCAAGCCAGATCTCAACATCCTTAGGATCACATCCCTGTCCGAAATGCAAAACCCATTGCTTTTCGATATGATTGCTGGTTCCATCATCCTTATTGTCATTCTGTTCCTGTACATGTGTCTTCTGCGCAAACAGAGACGATCCAACGATAAAACCGCCCTCATCGAGGACGATTCTCGTTCCTATCTCGGTGTATCAATGCCAGTCGCTACTGCGGTTCAAAATAAGTCATCACCAGCAACATCATCCTCATCATCCTCGATAGCACCCCCGGTACTATGTAAGAATCCAGCGATTTGTTCGAGGAATGCCCTGAAAGTGTAAGCGCCTCCTCGAAAGCCTACCTTCGGCTTTGCTCCCCCTCAACTACACAAAGTAACTACTACTACAACTAAAAGAAAAAAAAACAAAAAAAAAACTCATTAACTACAAAAGATACAATAACACAATACAAAACCTATGCTACTACGAACGAAAAACCGATAGAATTAGTGCCGCGCGAAGGAGCGAAAGCGCTTTCGACAGCAGGTCAGAATCATAAACCTTGAGTGATGCTTAGATTTATAACAAAAAAAAAATATTCTTTCCTAAACAAAAATATAAAACAAAAAAAAAAACAGAAATAACAAAATGCAATGTGAATGAGTGAGATATGTGTAGAGTTTATTTTTTTTTTTTAATTATTCCGTGTGGATGTGGATGGATACGTGAAGCGAGTGAATGTGGAATTGGCTGAGTGATCTCAAAATCAGTTTGAGATACTTTTTTGTTTTTTTTTTATTTTATTTTTCAAGAATGACTGCGCATACAGATTCCTTATTTGTTCCATCTGTAGATAGCCTGATGATATTAATCGCAAAATTCATTAATTAGCTTCCATTAAAAATGCAAGCTATATAGTTGCAAAAATAAAAAAAACACTAAAACTAAAAATAAAAACACAAAACTGTAATAAAAAGAAAAAAAGAAAAAATAGTGTAGAGTTACTATGGAGGAAACTAACATGGGACTTGTGGGAGTTGATGGCCCCTATTAAGATCAATATCTGCAGCTAGATAGAGGCCAGGAGAGATTAATTAATGATTCGTCCGAAATGAAGAAAACAGAGATTTTTTTTTTATAATTAATTTTGGAATTTTACGAATGGAACGACGGTGAAAGGCCTCATAATTGGGGGAATTAATTCAACAAGCTTTTGGCGTGACCAAATTTTTGACATCAAAACGGCCATGGTTGATGGTTTTTTTTTTTTTTTTGTGGAAACATATATCATGTTGTTGGTAATTAAGACAAAGGTTTTGTAGGGCAGGTGGTATTCATTGGTGAATGACTTACAAGTAGACCGGGTGTGATTTTTAACTTAAAAATTTCATGCATTTCCAAAGTCATACTGAATAGATTTAGGGTTAGATACAGGAAGATACAAAGCGAGCATGCCTTGAGTATGAAGTCTTTTACTAGAGCCTCTGAAATCTCGGCGAAATCTACTTCGAAATATGCCGTGAAATCCGTTCCTGATTTAAGAATTCATTTAAAGTTGGAATATGCATTTACACGAACTCTATGAACGTATTTACGTTGTCAGTAAAATAAAGCAACGTAGTATTTAGACTAGTATCCTAGTATAAACACTTTAGGTATCTCGATTAGTAACTTAGGGTCTTCTATGTAGATTTTGTTAACTAGTACATGGCAGAGTTGTGAAAGAATGCATTCTTTTGGGAATTCATTCGCAGAATTCATAAAAAAGAATTCAAATATTTGATTGGAGCAATCAAGTTCAAAAAAGATTGCGATTTAAAAAAAAACTTTAATTCACCATTCTTTTGAAGTCAGTGATTTTTAGCAATTACTGAATTGAAGTCAGTAGTGAATTCACATATTTCGTTGAAGTCAGTAGTGAATTCACTTAAAATCATTAAGTGAATCAGTAGTGAATTCACATATTTCGTTGAAGTCAGTAGTGAATTCACTTGAAATCATTAAGTGAATCAGTAGTGAATTCACATATTTCGTTGAAGTCAGTAGTGAATTCACTTAAAATCATTAAGTGAATCAGTAGTGAATTCACATATTTCGTTGAAGTCAGTAGTGAATTCACTTGAAATCATTAAGTGAATCAGTAGTAAATTCACATATTTCGTTGAAGTCAGTAGTGAATTCATTTGAAATTAGTTGAAGTCTGTGAATTCAACTGCTATAATTTTAATTAACTTGATTCCAGGGGGTGAATCATCTTGATGTTGATGACTGATTATAAGACATTTGTGGACGAGATGCGAATTTTCAGGTGGTAAAGATACCGTTGTATTGGAAACGTGAATATTGCTCATTTGAAGGAGATTCCGATGTCCTAACAAAACAGAAGAGGGTAAAACTGTACAACCAAGCAGACGAAACTCAATCTAAAGATCGTCTAATGATTTTACATAACGAAAACTTTACTTTTTTCTGAAAAAAATTTCAAAATTTTGAAAGAGATACGTTTGTACATATAAATGAATTCAAATTATTTCAATTGAATTCACTACAGACTTCAACGAAATCTGTGAATTCAGAACTGACTTCAACTTACATCTAGTGAATACAATTGACTTCCAAAATGATTTCAGTTCAGTGATTGCTAAAAATGGAATGCATTGATCACTGACTTCAAAATAATGGTGAATTACGTTTTTTAAATCCCAATCTCTTTTAGGAAATTGAATTCAAATCATTTCTAGATGAATTCAATAGAATTAACCTCTCAAAAAGATTTAATTCTTTTACAACTCTGGTACATGGCAGTGGCTAGTAAATTACTTCACAGATTCAATAGATTTCTGTGCCCTTCAGCTCCTGAATTCTTGGATCGAAATGATGCAATGTCTTTACCATCTACAGCCAAATGACTCTATGTTATATGCATAGGCTATTTGTATCTTAAGTGATTCTTGATTGATCTGGCTGACAACGTACATTCTTAGATCCAAGACAACGTCTGAATCTGATGAATATCATCCGAGAGACAAAGTTTTCGATCACTTTTTCAAGCATTAATGGCCGTATGTCCTCAATAACCCGAATAATGTCGATTGTTGCCAGTTTGTCAGCATAGACTAGTGACTTTACATATCTCCAAACAAAATAATCAAGAGGCGTCAAATCACAGGATCTTGGAGGCCAATTTGCAGGTCCATTACACAAAATTATGCATTCATCGAATGTTATCTTCAATAAGTTGCTTGTTTCGTTTACTGTATGGCATGTGGCGCCATCCTGCCGGAACCACATCTCTTCAACATTCATGCCATTCAATCGGGGAACGAAAAAGTCATTAATCATGGCTCTTTAGCGAATACTGTTGACCGTAATATGCTGATTAGTCTCATTTTTAAAATAAAAATTATCCGATGACTCCTTCAGCCCACAGACCGCACCAAACTGTCAATTTTTCGGGATGTGACGGCGTTTCGATAATCTCATGTGGACTATCTTCGCTTCAAATGCAACCATTTTGGTTATAGACACTCCCATTGAGTCAAAAATGACCCTCATCGCTGAACACCATTTTTTGATAAAACAGTGAATCCAATGCCAGTTGATTTTGGGCCCATTCACCAAAATTTCGACATTCGGCTTCAATTCTTATACGAGCTAGATAGTGTAAGCCTTCAAACCAAGATCTTTGCGTACAATTTTCCATAAAGTAGACGGACCAAGACCAAGCTGTTGTAAACGACGTCAAATCAATAAATTTGGATCTTCCTCAACACTCTTCTCAGCGGATATATTATTCTCTTCAGTACGCATTCTTCTTATGCGTCTCGATGCCACTGCATTTTGCGAAGAAAATGTTGCGTGAAAACGGTCAACAATACGTAGAATAGCGGTCTAAGATGGTCGATTGTGTCGGGTGTTATATGGTCCAAGTGCTCTTTCAGTTTGGCATACAGAACCATCATTTTGGAACCAAATTTCTAAAATTTGGTAACGTTGTAGAAGCGTGTATGTCATCACGATAAAGTTGCAAGGACTACTGAATAAAAATGGCACTGACAGTTTGCAATTTGACAGTTGGTTTGACAGGTGTAATTGTCTGAAGTTACTACTGGGTTAAAATGCACCCTCTACAAAAGAGTTCTTGAATTTTGTATAGCACCTAGTGCTTGCTAGTTCATTCAGCCAATAAGAGGATCTTTCGAATCATTTAGGAAACGATGAGAGATGATGATGAGCCTAATTTTAATCTAAAATATTTCTTCGAATTCCCACATCGTCGTATGCCTGTAGGTCATGATGGATCCAGAGAAAATACATGTAGTCCCATCGCCTCGCTCTTCCATGTTTGTTTCCTCCATTAGAATAAATCGTAAAATCTACAAATATAAACAAAAATAAAACTCCAATTTGAAATCAAAATGAAAATATTTCCAACTAGTCCAAAAAAAACCTTTTTCGGGTTAACAGATAAGTATATAACAAAAAACAATATATAGTACGTCCCCGACCCCCAAAAAGTTCTCATCTACATAAAATAAGTCAACTAAACCTTTTTTTTATACAAATGTGTGCTCAATTATAGATTTTCATGTCCTTACTCCCTCCTCACCCAACCCCAGCGCCCGTAACTCCCTATAGACCTAATTTATTGTGAAAACAAAACAAAATTTTAGATATTGGTGTTAAAAATCTTTTTAAAAAAAAAACAAATATAAATTAAATTTAACTAAATGCTTCTTGTTTTATACCTGATTGTGAATAAATAAATCATAAAAAAAAAAAATCCCACTATATCGATGTTTTTTGTAAATATAATAAAGTTGCAAGAAAAACAAAAAAAAAAAAAAAAACATAAGAAACAAAAACGAGCACGATCATATTCCTTAAAAAATAAAAATTATATAAAATGAAAATCAAACATTTCTCTGTAAATGTTTATGTGAGAAATGAATCTTTTATTTTAACAAAATTAGAAACGAAAACATTTTTTTTATATTTGTGGTTTGTTATTAGATTTTCTTTTTATTTTCAAAAAAAAAAAAACTGTTTGGCTAACTTTAAGAACTAACTAAATAATTTGAATTTTTTTCCTCCCAGACCATAAGCCTAAGTCCTACACACAAAATAGCATAACAAAAATATTTTCTTTTTTAATATCCACTTTGCAAACTAAACTAAGAAAGAGTCTTGTAGAAGAATATGAATATAAACAAAAAAACATTAAATAAAAAAATAAATCAAATCGGACGAATATACAAAGGAAAAAGCAATTTAACGAAGAGGCATGAGTTTTTTAATTAATTTTTTTTGTTTTTTTAATTATTACGAAGACTGTACATAATAGTTTTTATAAATATATATACATACATATATATATATATATATAAATATCGATTTTATTACCTAACTACAAAACTTTTAATTACTAATTTTACTACTGAGAAATACATATGTACTAAGATATATATATTATATAAAATAGAGTATATAAAAATAAAGTGAAAAAAAAGTATCTCTACGCGTATCCTGCTGGTTTGCGCCATAATTATAGTTTTGTTTAGTTTTTAAATAAAAAAAAAAAATTAAAAATAAAAACAAAAAAAAAAATCAAATCTCAGAAAATATTAATTTGTAAATTAAGTAATCAGAATTATAAACAAATATATATTGCATGAGTGTAAAATGCAAAAGATGGAAGAATGGAGTTCTGAACATACTCAGCTAAAGAATATGGCTACCATAAAACTATGTAAAAAGTAATTTTAATTTAAAGAAATAAAATAAAAAGAAACAAAAAATAAATGAAATGAAAATTAGTTTAGTATTTTATTTATAAATAATATGGAAGGCGGAGTTTTTCACTTTTCTCTCAAAGTTGTCGAAAGTGATAAACTCGGGCAAGACTGGGTGACTTTGAGTTTATTTTCATCACTTAGGACTAAAGTCCCTTAAAGTTATAAACCCAGTGATGGAGTGAAAGCAAATGATAGAGAGAAGTTATATTTGGTAAGAATCTTTGTAACCTTGTAAATCACAATTTGTTGGAATTATTAATGAGGGCAAGTCATTCCACATGCATACGTGTTGAGTGGGTAAAGAACGATCTTCTAAATTTTACTTTGCAACCGAAAATAGGTTTTAAATAATAAGGGTGTGCGCAAGAGGCTGCTCGTGTAGTAC
Source organism: Xylota sylvarum (assembly GCA_905220385.1). Taxonomy (NCBI): domain Eukaryota; kingdom Metazoa; phylum Arthropoda; class Insecta; order Diptera; family Syrphidae; genus Xylota; species Xylota sylvarum. Next base: position 149,058,682 of record LR999957.1, on the reverse strand, counting down.
GATTCAACTGATGGACAGGCAGGACGCAACTATAGATTTCATCTGAACAAATGTGGTGGAAATATCGGAATAGGACCGATAAGCATCGACGATGCTGTAGCGAAGGAATTTGGATGCAAATTGATAGGTCGACGATCAATCTACATAAGTACATGTCTGACACTGGACACGATCTAATAAACTCAGACAAGTTGCAGAAGCTCCCGCTCACACATGTGAGTTGTATTTGAGTTTCGGACGAATATATGCTTTATAGATAGTAGCCAAGCCTCCAGGACTGAAAAAAACGTCTACACCTCTTGACGAATCGGAGTCATCTAGCCCCACTTTATCGCGGCTTCGCGGATAATTCCAGCAAAGGTCTGCATTGACAAACCATTAGATTCCTCAATACCGGTTCCATTCATCTTTAGTTTGGCTACATTAATATCTCACTTCAGACACAGGAGATAGCACTGTGTTTTTGAAGAATGAAACTCAACTCGGTTTTTGGGACTTCAGTCGATGATTGCATCAATATCGGAGTTGAGCTCGGTAGACAATCGCTGCCGGTAAGGCTCCACAGCTTGGGGTCTCAGTCGTGGAGTCGTTAAAAAATAAGCGAAGTGAAAAGTACTGTCATCCGCAAAGGAATTTATTCGATTGCGAGTAAGAGAGAAGGTCGTTATTAAATTTTAAAAACAGCATCGGAGAGAGGACTGAGCCCTGGGGTACACCAGCATTGATTGCGGATAAGGTAGAAGTGCGAGTATATCTTTCTATTGTCTAATACAACTTGGGTAAACCGACTCCACAAAAAGTTTGCAATCCATGATAAGAAGATGCTATCGACACCGTAAGCTGGGTTTTTGTTTCAGAGGGCACTGTGTCACACTCTGTCGAAAGGTTTAGAGATATCAAGGGCAAATCCTTCACTTTGGTTCCATTTTTCGGTTCGGTACACCATAAGGTCACCTATGGAACGTTCTTGACGGAAACCGTACTGAAGGTCATTTAGAAGACGGTTGCCTTCAATATACGAGTATCTCATGAGATGGAAATTTATAATGCTTTCTAAGACCTTATAGAGCACTCACATTAGGGCTATGGGTCGGTAGTTTGGAGGGGAAGTTTTATAGCCCTTTTTAGGGATCGGCTGGACGTGCGCGAGCTGCCTGTAAAGTATGAAAAGTGGAAGAGCTTACGTAGAGGGTTAGCTAGTGTAGAAGAACACCTCTTCAAAACAAGACGAAGACTCCCATCTGGACCTGAAAATTTATTACTGTTGAGATCTTTTAGGACTCGATCAGTAGCTCGGGTTCGGAAAATTGTTTTTCCTAAAATATATTGAATCAGATTCAGTAATGGAAGTGGTGGAAGGGTAATAACTGACAAAGTGGGATTTTCAGCGAACATAATTCACTTGCGAGTCACTGATATTTTGATCGTTTTTGACAAGAGCTGAAATGGACGAAGAGATGAAGCCGTTGCTTCTTTTAAATCAAGACTTCAAAACTATCTTTGGTTAGCCTGTATACTGAATTCAGAAATGGAGCATTCCAATGGATACTATCTAGAGGTATGTAGAAGCATTATGATGACGAAAACGATTAGATTCCTTAGAAAAGGACCTATTCCAAGAGTTTTAAGTAATTCTTAAGACTTAAAAAAATTAAAATCTTCTAAATGGCATTCCTGTTAAAGCCGAAAGTGCTTCAGTTCAAAATGATCGAAATCAGTCGATTCCACGTCGCTCACTTGAATTGGATATCTTTCAGCCCACATTGTGGTGAATTTTGCATAAAGATCGTGGCCTACACCCTTACTAGATCAAATTAACTCAAGAACTGAAGCCTCTCAATCATTTGAAGAACCGAAATTTCTCCGATTGGGCTCTGCAAAAGTTTGAAGGAAATCCTGAACTTCATCAAAATAGGCTTCTATAATGCTCATTTTTGGCTTTGGCGCGACAGGTCTATGGGACCCAGGCCTAGCTTCTAGTAACCATTCATGTTGTGTGTGTTATACTCTTTACACGAATAGAAGGGACCAATTGTGTAATGCCGTTTTCGAAGGGCAATTTGAGAAACTTTTTTATGACAGTTATACTCTCGGATGTTTGTCAGATGTTCGCGATAGCGTTTTGGCTTAATGGTTTTGTCAGTAAGCAAAATATGCTTTATTGGACAACAACAAGCCCATATGTGCTTGACGAAACTCCATTGCATCCACAAAAAGTGACCGTGTGGTGTGGATTTCATGCCGCCGAAGGTTGGATTGGACCGTATTTTTTCGTCGATGAAAATGATCGTCATGTTACGGTCAATGAAGTTTGCTATGGTGCCATGTTGGAAGACTATTTTTGGCCAGAATTGAATGGAATTGACATCAGTGATATGTGGTTCCAACAAGATGATGCCACATGCCACACAGCTGGTCAAACAATCAATCTATTGAAGTTCGGTAATCGTGTAATCTCGGGAAATGATCCAGTCGAATGGCCACTTCACTCATGCGATTGGATTACTTTTCATGGAATTTCATGCATCGAAAACTATTATCATATTATATTACAATTATTATTCTCGGTAACCAACCTAACTTGAAATGAAAATCACCGAAAATGTTGCAAAATGTCTAGGATTACCCAAACGATGCAAGAAGTCTTTTATCTACTCTAAGTTGACTACAACTTAGAAGGCATACAAATGCCCCAAGCCCAAGTATAACCCTGGTGCACCTTATTGCACTTGCACGGGATTCAAATATAGAAAATCAGAAATGTTTCCTTCCTCTCCTTGTCTTATCGTATTTTTCGCGATTCGACCCCTTTAATGGTTTTCTCATCAGTTCCGGCTTACTTTTCGATGTACCGTCAAGCAGAAAGACTCTTTCTAAGTCGTACAACACAAATGTGGAATGTTTTTCCCTCACATTATAATCTTTAAAGATTTAGAACCTAATTTCTCTACAGCCTGCGCTATGTCTGAACATAGAAAGGGTAGCAATAAACCTTTGCCGAAGAAGCAGCGAGCATTTGTGACAGTAGGTCTGTTATTACAACACAAAGGAGCTCATTGGAGGTTAGAACTCCAAACAACAGCCAAGAAGAGAGTTTAGATGGGAACTTTCTGATTTTAGATGAGGATCATTCACTACAGTCCTTAACCATTTAGACGATGGTGACATTGTTTCGAACTCTAATAAGTCTTCGAAGGAACAAATTTCCGAATCCGCACCGGACCTCACGCTCCTAGTACAACCGAAATAACAACAGCTATCAAGTCTCCCAAGGACAACAAAGCTGTGGGTATTGATGACATCTCTGCCGAACTATTTCAAGCGGTCTCCATTACATCTACTATCTAGCGACTTCGGGAAGGCTTTTGACAACTTGAATCGGGACGCTATTTAGCCGGCCTTGCGCACAAGTGGCATTCAAAAAAAAAACTTGAAGCTATTATCAAGGCTACATACGAGGATAGTAAGGGTCAAGTCTTAAACAATGGTAAGGTATTGGCGGATTTTGATGTTCATCAGCGGTGCATACTATCACCGCTGTTGTTCTTCGTGGTTATCATCGATGTACTGCATTGATCTGCGGACTATGACATCTTACCTTAAAGACCTCGAGGAACGCTGACGATGTTTATTTACTTTCTCATCGCCCAAAATCTAGAGACTGTAATAAACAAAGTGGCTCTTAAAAAAACACAACAACAACAAAAACCCCTGAGCACTTCTAACACCCGTGGTCAACTCAACACTGCCGGACAAGAAGTCGAGAGAGTAGACAATTTTCTATATCTAGGAAGCGTGATCTCGACTAACCGCGGTGACCCCGAACTGGATCAGAGCAGAAGTATCGGGAAAGCAAAACCTTTCCTTTCTTAGCGTTTGAAACGCTATCTAAAATTTGGAGAACCAATGTTTTCAGCACAAGACCCATGGTGCGACTACATATTTCGTTCGGAAATAAAATCAGTACTGCCATATGGGTGGAGTAGTTGGACACCAAGACTGTCAATCGAAGGCTGTAAACCTTTGTAAATAGAAATCTATGTAACCTTTTAAGGACTTGTTGGTCCAATTGTATGTCAAACGAACAGCTTTCCCAGAAAACTGGCCAAGAATATATGGACATTTCTATATGAATTAGAACACACTCTATGCCGCGAAATATGCCATGACATAGAATCAGGTCACCCAGACAGGCAGAGCTGTGCGACACCTTAGGCAATCGTGGCAGAGAACAGTTTATCTATGCAGGCGTTGTTGTTGACGCACTATGCTCCTCAAGGGGTGAAAGGACTTAAGTAAGAAAGTGAGTAATGGCACAAATGTCATAAAAGATTTACTCACTAAAGTCTATCCAAACAGTGACACCTTGAGGCTTATCGACAAGATTTCATTAAATCAGAGTGCCGGCCATAAGCCCGCGGTTTGTCAAACTAAACCGGACTAAAAAATTCCCTTTTTAGGCACTCGAAGACCGCGGCTCAGCATAAGGTTCAAAGACGATGCCATACTGACAAGCCCGGCTTTCTACTTCCGTAATCTTATATAAACCACTGTGCAAGCACCCATAACCGGTAAGAAATCGTTCGAGGTTCCAATCAACTTCACATCCCATCTTCCCCTGGAATCCCTGCTCCAGCTTTGGCTCCAGGTTTAGTACCCTACATTCCATTTCTACTCCCCTTTGGTATACTAGCACTGTTGTTCCACATTCGGACGTTACATCTTATTTCTACTGCCAATCTGTCGAAAAATGTACCGCCTAAATAAATACAAAAAAAAATCTATCCTTGTCGTCAAAATGGCGCATATCCCCGGAGCGACTCGTTCCTGACTTCCTGATGCTAAATCCAAGTTACTTTAACATTGCAAGTACTACTTCCGGTAGCTCGCGAATACTCTCGCATTCTTTGCAACTCATTTTTTTTTCGAAAAAGTAATAATAGCTCAGCAACACAAGGAATTCCATAGAGAGACTCTAAAGCAACTAAGTGCACTGCAGCGGCAGGCACATTCATCCAGTTTCATCCCTTCTGCATTCTTTCGCTCTACAGTGCATCCTGAAAGTGTTAAGCACGATAATAACATCACACACAGTGAGAGCGCAGGAGGGCGTGGTAGGGCTGCAACTGAAATGAGTGACAGGAAGAGCTAAATGATGGTAATACCACTAAAGTACCGCTGCCATTTTATGATAGCAATGGAAGGAAAGAAAAATAAAAAAACTCATTCTCTCTCTTTCCCCAAAGGATACGCTTCACTAGAAGGATACACGATGCGATTTAAGCTTCTCATGCTGCTCACATTTTGTTCGCTCTTCCTGTGCACTCGTAAATTTCACGGGCAATTTGCTCCAGGGAAAGCATGCACTGCATTTAACCACTTTCAGGCTATGAAACTGCAACTGAAAGGATGCAGGATAGAGGCCCCCATATACATACATATACTGTTGTACAACCTGCAACCATAGTACATATTGGGAGTTAGTAGTTTAATGTGTGTATCTGATTGGGGTGGGCGATGATAAGTTTATGCAAAGGATGATTGACCCACTCAAGCGAGAAATTAGGATGAATCCTATCAGCAGGACCTGTTCTCTTGCCATCAATTAATCACACTCATTACTTAAGACACTCTCCTTCGACGACTGTCATCGGCAGGCAAAGTCACACACAATAAAGCAATCACCCTCATTTGTCAAACCCTCTCCGGTGTGTATGTGTGTGTGTGTGTGTGTGTGTGTGTGAAAGAAATTAAATTGGAGCAGTGTGACATCCTTACAAACAGGATCTAACCCACCTCTGCTGTGAGACAGCCACTTTAGACAACTATTCGTAAGTCATCTCGACACAACGACGAAAGAGAGTCTTTAGGTTTATTTAATATTGGAAGTGACACAGCCAACATGACACTCAGCACAATGATGACAATGACAATGACGCCGACTACAACTACGACGTCGACAGCGACGACGACACCTTGAGAAAGGATAATTTAGGGGTTTTCCTTGTTAAACGAAGCCAGTAGGAGGACAATGTATTGTCATATTCATCTCCTCCTCCGCCTCCTTTTTTTTTCTACTACTCTCTACTCTCTGTGTGGAATATACCTGTCCGAAATAATAGGGCATCATCAAGTTTGTTCGCAGCAGCAGCAGCAGCAGTAGCAGTAGCAGTAGCAGCCATACCACAAAAGGATCCTTCTTTTCATCCTCTGGGGTGCTGCAAATAAAATAAGAGCACCTCAGAAGCACTAGGAAACTTCTTCCACAGCTTTTACTGCTGTCGATAGTAGTAGAGTCCTGTGTTCTGCTGCTGAGCTGTCCTATTACAGGCAATAGCACCTCGGCAAACACACAATGGATCGTTTCTTTGAAATATATGTTGGGGTGGGTAGCTACTGTGAGTGTGTTCTTCCTGAGGGTTTTCTGAAGTATTTTGCGCCATTGTTGCCACTTGAATTGTGGGCGGTGGTCGATTGTAAACAATGTAATCCAGCGGGTAGAGCGGGTGTGGTAGACTTTTAAGCTGTTCATATCTATGGCTTCTATCTCACTTAAGAATCAGTTCATCCGGAAAACCTTTTCGTATTGGGGCATCCAAGGGGATGATTCCTTAGCGGTGGGCGCCCCCCGTGTCGGTGAAGATGATTGGAAAGTAATTTTTTGAGGAAATATTTTTTTTTTTCTCTCCCCAGCACTAGTGTGCTAGTCGGGATAGTTGAGAGGAAATTGGTATCCTGTTCGGGAACGGGTCAATTATGAGTCATAAGGGAAGAAGCGTGATTCAGCGTGAATTATGGGAATGCACGTGCCCAGTGCGTGGGTAAAATACTGATGAAGTCAGTTTGCATTTGCACGCCACAACCAGGCTGGCTGCCCCAGACGGTTTTATTGCGAATGCAAGTGCATGACGTTTCTACTGAATTGTGCTGTGTTTGGTTGCATAATTGAGTGTATGCTTGAGCGAGTGTGGAATTCAGTAGTAAATCATGCGCGAGTTAAAAAACTTTATGGTTTATGGTTGGCTTTATGAATCAAATCGTGGCAGTGAATTATAAGTCTTTCCTGTTGGTGTGTTTCCATCGAAACCGAACCGAACCGATGGCAAACAACGCAACACAAATGGGTGTTTCATCGACACGATAATTTTTAAAACAGTTTTTAACAACACTTAGATATGGTTTACATTATAACTGACCATGCATGGTTCTATTTGTTCGTAGCCCACCCCCTAAGCAATAGAATATGTAATTCGAAGGATAAACAGTGAAGTGAATGGGGCTCGTAATGACTTTATTCGTAATGAGTTTAGTATGAACGACACAGAGTGTTTGCATGTAGGCCGGACCTTGTCATATAGGATGCAATGGGGTTGCTTTACTTGCCCCTAAGCAAGAATAAATCGAGGGAAATAATCCAGGGGAATAATTTGTTAACATTGAATGTAATAAAATTCTAAGAACAGTGTTCACAAGTTTGTAAGAATGGCCATGGCGCGAGGCCAACATTTCCAGTAAAGCTCTAAACTTGTATTTACTAATCCACCTTCTCCAAGCCGGGCTTAAAATTTCCCGTTGGACATTTTTATTGGGCACATTCTTCTAATTGAAAGAATATGGAGGCTTCGTAGACATCCTTACTACTTGCAAATCCTCCCATAGGAGAGGCGCCTATTTTATAAAACTACAACACTAGTAATTATTTGTGAATTCACTTGTAACTTGTAAATTATGTACAAATTTTTGTTTCATAAAGAATACCAATTCACTAATAACTACAAGTATGCCAGGCCTGTAACTACAAGTGACTTTACAACTGCGGCGAGCTTTTCTGTTTCATAAAAATATTTGCGCAAAAAATTTTTAGCGACGGACTTGTAACTACAAGTGAATTTCTTACAAGAGTAGAGAGACTAATAAAATCACATACTCTGATCGCTTAATTGTGAAGTATAGCCGCAGACTGGTAGTTCTTCGCAAATAATTTTTAACTTTGTAGTTACAGACTTGTAGGCTTGTAGCATTTTGATCGCTACACTTATAATTTGAATTCACCACGCTACAAGTGCTGAAAAATGTTTATGGATCACAAAATTACAACTCCATACTTTACTTGTGCTTGTAGTTACAAGTTTACAGGTACAATACTTGTAGTTTTATGAAATAGGCCCCGGTATCGAGTCGAACTGGTTCAACGAACCAAACTGGGAGTCAATCCGTCATTGAAGGGGACTAGGCACTCAACGAGCTCCAAAACCCTTTCCGAGACGGTTAAGTATAGCTTGTTCGTCACTATGAACGGAGGATATCTTATGAGAAATTTAGGCTCATTGAAGTGATGAACTGCCTTTACGAACGTATTACCACCCATCCAAACTTTCCACCCACCTCTAAAGACGCTGGGTGACACCAGGGCAATGTAAAACTAATAGCCTGTGACGACCAAAATTCGGTCGATTTCATTAGCAGTATTGGTAAAATGTGGCCAGGTGCCAAGGCAGTAGAAAAGAGCCAAAACCCATACAGGCCGAAGACAAGATTCTGTGTTTCATTTGAACCGCGTAAGTCAACCAAACAAAAATCTGCGCTTAACTTTGTGAAGAGTTGGTCTAAGAAATTTTCAAACCACTCTATACCCCCTTCGTCAAACCTATCATCGAATACGCCAGCCAAGCTTGGTCCCCACATGTATTGAAGCCGTCCAACCCTTTACGTTCTACTTTGGGTTGATAGTTTCAAATTGCCTCCCTACTCTGAACGTTGGAAACTGATCAACCTTCTATCACTCAAAAATCGCGTTTCTTGCTTCGGTCCCATTTAACACCAATCCTCGTAGCCTTAGACCCATTCCACACTTCCGTCTCAGTACTCCTTGCACCAATAATATCTAGAATGCTTCGTTTGGCTAACAATATGGAAAATTCGTTTTACTTTCACTACAGCAGAGCCACCCTACGGAACATCCTTCAGTATCGTTCCAATTAGATAGTTGGGCACTGTCTTAGGCAGACATGCTAGAAGGCTTGGTGCTCCCTTCAATGATTCCTGTTGGAACTGTAGAGACGAGGAAGAGGATGTGGGGAATCCTTCATTTACAAATCAGTTTTTTTTTTTACAATTGGAGAAGCTGTGGCATAGAAGCTATTGTGAATGGAGCCTAGCTTGAGTGAAAACCCATTTTGTTTAAAAAAAAAAAAAAAAAGCTTTTATAGAGATCAGATGTGGTGTGTTTCTTGAATAAGTATGGGTTGGTTTCCGGTTATGTGCAGTTGGTAATGGTGGGGGTAGAACAGGATGTATTCACCACAATGGAGCGCCATTACACTGGCTTACAAAGGGAGTGGCTGACAAAATAAAAATACAATAAATGAAAAGAAAAAAAAAAATAATGTGAAGTCGCTCGTGGGTTTTGAACCCATGACTGTTTGCTACCACCCGAAGTCCGTACCATCGGACCATCGGCCTTATTCGAGGATGACCCCCAAAATAACCAAAATATATGGACCTAGATGAGGCGTACTGTTGAACTTGAGATGGAGTGATTCTCACTCACACCGACACAAAAAAAAGGCTTAACGGGTGCGTCAGTAATAAACCGGGAGTCCTTATTTGGCAGGATTTTATTTGAAAAATTATGTTTGGCATACATGTACATGTGAAGGTGGCTAAGTATGATGTCCCTGCCATTTCAAAAATTTTCCCAATAAAATTCAGCCAAATACAGGTCACCCGGAAGTGACACGCCACCATAAGGCGTAGAAAGTGTGGGTAAATCGCCCCCAATCCCAGGACCCTATATAAGGGCGAGCGGACCCAGATTCGCTCTCTTAGTCTGATTTTGGAAAGTTCTTGGAAGAATTGGTCGGTCGTGGCGGGACGGTCTCCTCAAGTGAGGATGGGTTAACGCGGCGGTAGAAGTGTTGAAACAAAAAAAAAGTATTTCTTTGATAAACTTACACGAAATTTCGTAGCGTCGAAACAAAATAAAAAAAAAAAAAGAAAATGCTTAAAGAAATAATATTAGATCGTGACTAAACAAAAAAAAAAAAAATAGAAAAAAAGTGGAAAAGTGTAAAAAAAAAAAAAAAGGAGGAAAGTTGAATAAAACCAAAAAACAAGAAATCCTAGAAAAACCACCCTCTTTCTACTTCGTGAAACAGTGCTCCGCAACACAAAAAAAAAAAAAACAAAAAAAAAAAAAAAAAGTCACCACCGCTAACTAAACACCTAAATACATACATACATAAAAATTGCCAAACTGACAGTGTTCGCAAGATCACGCGTAAATTCACCCCACGCGCCCCAAGAAAAAAACCCACCAACAGCATCACCACACCACCCCCCCAACAACCCATACACGAAAACACCTTGAGAAACGAGACACCAGGTAGAGTTACCACACCGGGTCTCGCAACACACCTCACCACCTAAAAGTAAGACACCAGTGAGCAGCCCAACAACAACTTCATCTTTACCACCGAGTCCGAAACATCCAGCCAGTGAGATGCAGCAGCAAAATTCAAATTTCCCACCACCCCCGGTATCAAGCCGTCTCCCTCCTAGTCTCCTTATCGATCCCCCCTTCCCTTATCTTAATTACAGTGTAGATCATTTTAATATTAATAATAATTAGAAGTTGATTTGTGAAAAAAAAAAAAAAGTTCAGTAGTGACTGCAGAAAAAAAAAAGTATTAAATATATGTATATAAAAGTACATCTATACATATCTATCTGATGTGATCTCCTTTTAAATTTCTAAATAGAAAGTGTATATTAGGCAACCCCAAAAAAAAAATTTCGTTTAGTGTTCGTTTTTAGCTTCCTTATTAGGACAAACATAGTTCCTGCGATGCTGTGCACAACATCCGGATGACATCGAAAATACACGGGGTAAGTGATCTTTGATCTATACATACATATGTACATAACCAAATTAATAAACGAAATTTTTTTTTTGTAATTCGAGTGTCAAAGCTTTACTAGCTTATACACAAACCAACATTTTCTTAATTCTTTGCTGACGTTCATACTGAATTTAATTTTTTTGGTACACTAAGTAACAATTGTTTCTCCTTTTTGGATTATACATATGTTTTTTTTTACTAGTACATAAACGTACATATTTATATAGTGTACAGTCTCCTACAAAAGGAAGAGTCAAAATTAAACTTTGTTTTTTTTTTTTTTTTTTATTTTGTACAAATTTATTTAACAAAAAAAAAAAAAAATTAAACAATATGAATTGTATTTGGGTATTTTCTTCTTTCTATTGTGCTTATAGATAAATTAAAATAAAAAGAAAAAGTAAATTAACTAATGGTATAAATTTAAGATTTTTTTTCGTGTCATATTCGATCGATGCTGATATTATTGTTTTCCTGATTACCGAATATTGGAAGGATTCACGGGAAGTCGATTCTCTTATATTTTTTGTTCTTTTGTAGCTTTTTAGGATGCTATTAGGGTAGGTATTTAGATGGAGAAGTGACCGATAGGCTGGCAATACGGTAACTCAAGCTGACGACGAAGAAGGAGCACACAATAGGTTAAGTTATTTTTTTGGTATCAGTCTAGGGGCTACCATCAACATGGAGACATGGTAGCCAAGGAAGTGCTGGATCGGATCCCTTCACAGGATCCGGTTTGACACAGGGGGTGGGTCATCTCCCGAAGAGCAAATCCATCTAACGCTCTCCCTCTCACTGGAAGACACCTTGGAGAGCAACCGACACCTTCAGCTTTCCCTCGCGTAGGTTTCAAGACATTTCGGGTCCCCCTCAACAATTTTGTAGAGACAACTACATCTAATCTCAGGCATGGAATAACGTAACAACCGTCCGTCGCTGCTGCAGCAAGATCCCCCCCAATCCGACGAGCTAGAACCTGGCGGGAGCTAGCATGCCTACAGCTGCAAAGGTGCGGACACCCTTCCGTCCTGGCTGCTCGGACTGGCCCAAGAAATCCTGTAGTCTTGGGTCATAACGGGGGCATAAGGGGCGGAAGGTTCTGAGGAAAGGTTGTGTCCTCTTCAGCCCGACTCTCCATTTGGTCCCTGCTTCGGTGGCTGGTGGACCTTCGGCCACAACGGCCCGTGACCTATGCGAAGGTGATACGGGTGACAATCCGAACCAACGGAGACACACAACCGACCTTTTTATTCCGTTACAAGGAGGGAACCATGACACATCTTCTGTGTGCTTGTCCTGCTCTATCGATCTTGAGAAGGAAAACCCAGTCTAGACGAAGTTTTGTCGCCGGGTCAAACTGGTTTAAAGACTAAACAGTGAACCATACTTCTTCGGCATGGGTTTACACCGCAAATGATTGCCCTGTCTCTTGTCCCATCTGTAGGTCCCGGTGCTGGTAAACCGGTTTTTCGATAGTGGTATCGCAATGGATCTCCAACCATCCAACCTAACCCAACCCATCGTTCCAATTCCGCCTAGCCAATGTCCCACATCTCTCCTCTTCTTACCCTAGTTTCTCTGTTCTTTCTTTCGATAGTTCGTAGGTTTGTCTTTACTATTTGAGTTTAGATTGTTTATGGCTTGTATTAAGCTTAATAAAATCAATATTACCGTGTTCGTTCTATGCGCTCAACGGAGAATATTGTAGCTGTTACCAAAACTGTGCGCCTAAGCCCGAGAACCTCAACGCACCAAAGATCTCAGTAACTAAGCAGTTCGAAACTGACGTCAATTTTGCTCAAAAAATCATCTTTTCGGCACTAAACAAGCAAAATTGGTGTATTTGGGCCTCGGAAAATGAACACGTAGTTATAGAGAAGTCAATACATCCTGAACTTGTGCCTGTTTGATGGGGTGCCTATAAAGGTCGATGCCACGCGAACAATCTAAAGACGATTCAGGCACTCAAGAACAATATTGGTCAAGCTATTCGTGAAATGGGGATCGAAACCACCAAAAATGTATCGTGAAATTGGGTTGAAAAATTAGCCCTAAACAGTTGACAAGCTCATTTTAATCAATAAGTTAGAGCTGCATGGAATAAGAGGACCATAACTAGAATGATTCAAATTCAAGTCTTATCTTGCAGCCAGGACACAAAGAACCAGGATTAACTTCAAAGAAGCCTTGACTTCAACAAATTGAATGCATTCAGTGACTTCATATGACTTCAATGGGTTGAATGCATTCAGAGAATGCTAGTGACTTCAAGGTGACTTCACTGAATGTAGAGCAGTCGAAAGGATTGCACTTATTCTGACTTCAACACTTGCTGAAAGCGATTGCTGCAATCATGACTTCAAACTGAATGTGATTTTGTTTTTTTAAGTTGAAGTGATTGAAAAAAATTCACTTGAATTCTTAGTATGACTTCAAGGAATGCAATCCACAATGATTGCATTCTTTTACATACATAGCGCATTTTTAAAAGCATGTAATTTTAAAATAATAAAAATAAAAAAAGTATTAAACCCACACTCCACTCACTGAATCATTGGCCAATACAATCTTAGTTCTTCCAATTAGTGGGTGTCTACATTGTTTATGCTCCTCATAACCATACAAGCTAGAGGTTGAAGCAAGTCTTCTAGGTAAGGGACTTAACGAATGCATTCTGCATGCTGTATAGAGGAATGCAAATCGGTGATAAAACTCCAACATCCAACATCTCCCAATACTACACAGAAAACGGAATTTTAATTAACGAAAAAAAAATGGCAATTTACAATTTTCAAGTTTTGAACATTACCCCATGCGAGTGTGCAGATCGTAGGATGATGTATCTGTTTGTTCGGAAACTCAATCCAAACAACATCCATCGCCAACCAGCCAACCATCCATCCATCCATATATAAAACGATTAGCATCCGCAACAAAGTTGCTCCAGTGAGCATGTTTGCAAAGCAATCAGTAAATTCTTCTCCTCCTCCCTACAGCACCCGGGGTCTGTTTTCTATTGCAAATTTTATAATTACCATGCGCGCTGCCCTGAGAAGGGAAGTAATAAACTTTTGTCTCCCCCACACCCTGCGCCTCTGTCCCATTCGGCGAATAATCAAAATTTGCAAAAAAAAATAATAATAATAATAAAAACGAAAAAAAAAAGGATATACAAGCGACTGCAATCGTAAAAATAAATTTCCAATATGAGTCGTTTTATTGCCAGGCAATAATTCTTTAGCATACATACGAGTACGTTTCCATATGGCCGGCCAGCCGGGACCAGGACCGGGGACAAGGATCACGCAATAAAAAGACCAACAAAAAGAAAACGAAACATCAAATCTTCGGAATTACTAACGTGCATACCTGGTCTGGAAGCGAATAAAAGAAAGAGAAATGCCAGAGTCGGGCTCATAATGGCGGTAATGTTTCTCGGATTGGCCATAATTTAAATGCGCCCTCACCCTTTGCGTATGTGTTAGCCCCGGTGGACACCCTCGCCACGGTAACGAAGGATCGACTTAGGCGCGCTCCTCTCTGTGGCCGAAATAAGATTTAATGAAATATTCGCGATCACCTGTCAATATTACCTGCTGCGATCTTAAATACGATTTCTGGAGCGCGCGATAGTGTCTGTGTCTCAAGATTCATCCTTCGTCGTCGTCGCCGTGTCCTTTTTGCAGGCATGATGATCATTTAGTGAGAGTTCTCGTGAGATGTTTGCTGCTTCTTCGATTTGATTGGTTCCATGGCTTGCGGGGTAAATTCGCACCGTTTTGACGGTATGCGGCGGCGTGGCGGATGCGGTGATTCGCGCTATAGAGTGTAGACTTTTTTTTTTTTATTTATTAGTTGGATTCCCCCTGTGGCTAGCGTCGTGAAATTGAATTCGGGGTTTAATTTGTTTAAGGTTGTTTGTTTTTCATGCCACGTCTGCCCTCTGGGTGGACGCCACGGCATATGTCTTGATTTTGATATACACTTCTCGATGGAATATGGGAGAAATTCTGGTCAAGGGACTAAGTTTAGGTACTGATCTTAGTAGATAGTCCTATGTAAGAGGCATGTATTCCTATGGATGCAGACAATAGGTGAGCAATTCGTATCACTTGTGAAGTATTTAAGATGATCTGGCACAAGTGTTCTAACTATAAAACCTCAAATTTATATATAAGAGGTCCAGGTGGATCTAGAAAATTCAAATGAATGACGATAGAGTAACTAACTAATCATTTGAAAGAAGTTAAAGAAGAATCCAACTACCATGGAAATACACTACCTCGTGCAAGCTCAAGAAAAAAAAACAAATATTTCCTGCAAGTAACCACCCTGGCAGGACTCAAAGAACGCTCTATGTTTTGTCGCCGTTCATTTGGGAGCGTAGGTCCATATGTAACATTCCTGGTTAGCACCAATCTGGCGCTGGAACAAAAGAAAACAAGGGCTTGTGTCAACCCTTTAGGGCAATATTTGTGGCAATTTAATGCCGCTTTCATTGCCATTGCCTAACTTCTTGTTAATGGAGACGCTACAGCAATGCCATAGCAATATCCTCAAACGGATATAGAAATATGGAGAACAATGAGATCGAGGAGAATCTTTTCCTTAGGAGTTCTAGAACAGGTAGGTCACCGAAAGCCCAGGCAGCAACTCAAGCCACTCAAGCATCTGACAACGCACCATACCGTGAAGTGAGGAATGGGAGAAGCAACCCACCACTTATCTGTCTTCCAGAAATTAGGAAAACAGATTTTAGCTTGGTGGACATAATGGAGGATAAGAGAAAGCTCTCCATCCACCAGCCCATGAAAGATGCCATTGATAGCATAAAAGCTCTCTATGATCTGTCTGCAATCATGAGATGCATGACGATGAAGCGATGGAGGTCATCACGAACGACAATGTTTCACAGACATCGCCATGGCTGAAACCAGCATGCCCAAAGGTAACCGGAACTAATGGCCGAAACTTCGAGCTCGACACCTCCTTGGAAAGCACCACCAAGTGATGGAGAAAGAGACAGACAAAGAAAATTGGTCAAAAGTAGTTAAACAGCACCACAAGGAGATAGCCAAGAAGAAAGTGTATAAAAAAGTACTTTCCAAAGGAAAAGTCGACAGTAAGAAGAGAGACTGTGAGAGCAGCAAGATTCTAAGAAAACCTAGAAGGCCTAAGCTATTGTAATCGCGAATACTGGAGAGGACGGGTCTCCAAACAAACGCAAACATCTTCAAAATGATGAGAGCAAAACCTGAACTTAACCCGAATCAGCCCAGCGTGTCCATATGATCACACTCCAGATCGTCATTGAATCAACGGAAACGATTTCCGAAAAAAAAAAATTATTCTGGCCTGATTCCGGTTAAGGAGCTTGGGAAAAACGTCAACAAGATCAGGAAGACAGTCAAAAGTGAGCTGCTTATATCGCTCAAGAGAAGAAGCGATGGACAGATAGAGAAATTGAAAGAAGATACGTCCTCCAATTAGAAGTGAATGTGAGAATGTTTTGCCTACGAGTAACGTTTGAAGTGCGTGACCTAGATGAAACGGAACGCAAACTGGACTTATCAACCTATCAGTAGACGTAGCAAAAAGAATTATAGCTACAGGACGCTTAAGGATAGGATGGGGTAGATGCAGAGTGCGCGAGCTCATTTCGCTAACAAAATGCTTTACTCGTAAGTGCCTTGAGTATGGACACATTGCTAGGCACTGCAAAAATTAAGTAGATCACACAGGAATATGCCTAAGATGTGGACATAAGGAACATACCACAAAACTAAACCAGAGACATTTGCAAACCTCTACACAACGTGCCTGACAGAAGGAAAGCAATGGAAACGACAGTTGCTGGTATCTCAAAAGCCATCAGACCGTTGTTAGACACAGTAGGAAAAGTTCTGAAAGGAATTATTCGCGCAGACTTGGCCAGTACATCGAAGGAGACAACGGGCTTTCCAACCATCAATACGACTTCAGGAAAAAACGAAGCACCACCCATGCGATACAAGCAGTTTGCGATATAGCACACAAAGCCATATCTTGAACCAGATGGAAAGGAGGAGAAAAGTAGTACTGGGCCGTGGTTACGCTAGACGTCAGGAATGCCTTCAGGATACGACCAAATGGAGTTTAATCATCAGAGCGCTGAGAAATATGCAAGTACCAAGCTACCTCCTTCAAATGATTACAAGTTCTTTTGAAGATAGAACCCTCTTCTACGATATGGATGAAGCGCCGAAAAGACATAAAATTGCAGGAGGAGTTCCACAGGGATCAGTTCTAGGTCCTACCTTGTGGAGCATTATGTACTATGAAGTACTACGTATGTGAAAAGAAAGAGGAGTGGACATAATCGGATAAACCGATGAAATCGCGTTGTGGTAGTTGTTAAAACCGTAGAGGAGGTGACACAAAACTGCAATTACACCATCAAAGTCGTGAAGATATAGCTTTGTTCAATCGAGTATGGAATTGGCGGATCAAAAAACGGAGGTCGATGGCCTGGGCATGTAGTTGGAGAACACAGCATCAATTCGAAGTCCTCCATAAAGTACCTAGGCGTATTGCTTGATCATAGGCTCAGCTTTAGAGAGCACCTAACCCACACAAGCGGGAAGGTCAATCCGGCGGTTTCCGCAATATCCAGGCTAATGCCAAATATTGGACGGCACAGGCAGCCAATAAGAAACCTACTTGCAGTGGGTTGACAGTAAGTCAATCCTCGTGTACGCAGCCCCTATATGAACACCAGCAACAACAATAAATTCGAAACACTTATCTTACCCAATTCCTAAGAGGACCTTAAAGTTTCCGTGAATACCTTACCATATCTATCCTTTCTCTCCTTCTTTCCGACTTACGCCATAAAAAGTAGTGTATACTCTTAGGCGTAAGTCAACATCAACCGCTAGCGCGTGTTTCGTCAAGGGTAGTCATAACCCCTTGAGCGCAAGCACATTATAAAAAAAAAAATATACGACATCGCAGATGACTCATTCTGCCGCTATTGTGAAAGCAATGTCCTGAACTATCAGTATACGCTCGGCACATACTGCTGGAATGCAACAAAGTTGAAGCACCAAGAAACACCTTAGAATGAGAGATAGGCAATACGTTAACCCCAAGGATCGTTCATGCTATGAACGAGCGAAGCATGGGCCACCGCCAACAGAATCCTTGCAAGCATCATACAGGAACTACGAGTGGAAAACAAAACCCCAAGAGCCCAAGAGGAAGAAAACCCTGGATCATTAGAATGAGAAGACATGCCGTCAAGGCCTGCCTCTATGAAGGAATGCCTCCATCGAGCGGTACCTTAGGCGGAAACAAGACATGGTTAACCCCATTTTTATCGTCGGCGTCGGTCGGTGTCACCATTCAAATGAGTATGTAAATTTCGTAAGGTTTTTGAAAAGGTATTTACAAGTCCTAAAAGTCCTATCGAAAGATGCTGTCATTTTTGTAAATGGCGTCTTATGTCATCGTGACTTTGACATTTAAAGAGTAAACGGAAGCAGAATACACGTAAGTAAATCATGGATTACTATAGGTACTCCTTAAGAACGTCGAATAGTGGGTCGGTAGTTTTGAGTCAATGAGAATTTTGTCGTCGATTCCCTGGTCGTGTGGCACCAACTGGGCAAACTCTGCTTTGAGCAGAGTACTTCAACACGATATAACAGCAGATTTGGCCGACGCCGAAGCAGCTGTATGGTCTAGAAGACCGCTGCTATGGCTGCAGATGTCCTAGCGGACCTTGAACACCGACGACTACAGCGCTACAGAACCATGATCAACGACTTATTGCAAGTTGACAAAAAGGGTTTAGAAAACAGGTAGCTCTAGATTTCCATCCATATCCTCAAAATGTTCAAGGATTTAAGAGTATTTTTAAAGGAAACAAAGCTGTGATCAAATGGTTAATCATCAAAGGAAGAAGTTCTTCACAACTACTAACTCTAAAGTCCATATCTGAAGTGAAGCTTCGCACATCTCATTCCTCTCTGGGCAAACACTGATATCCATTTGCCCTGTGCTTCCAATTTCAAATTGGACATAACATTTACTTATCATAAATTGTTGTTCCTGTTGAGGCCATAAACGACGATCGCCAGTGATATTTCCATCTTCCGATCGTTCCCCGGATTCCAGGTATCTCAAATCTCGATGAATATCTTATGGGATGCCCCCCCCTCCCCAACTGATCCTCATTCTGTCGCACACACACAACCAGTATGTGGATGCATCATTGAATGGCAATGGACCGAATAAAGTCTCTCTGGGAGATAATTATACGGCCAGACTACGACCCGTTATCGTTGTTGTTGTTTGATTTACTTTTTATCGATGTCTTCGCATGTTGAAACAACACGGACGGATGATAGGGGTAAGGGGAGGAGGAGGTCTCCTCTCAAAGACCAAAACAAAAACGATGAACAAGTTAATATCGGGTGAACAACAAAACTGTGCGAGATAACCGGACGACAAAAGAGTGCGCTAGTAGTGAAGTGAGTGGGACATGGAATCCTCATCCACTGGCTGGGTAATCACAATTGGAACATGGGTAGTAATCGTTTATTGAATGTCGCTTGAGATAAGATTGCGCGCAACGATCCACTAGGTCTCATCTGGGTCGTTCTCCATGCAGCGAGCGCGCGAGGTTTCATACCAAACGACCAAACGACGTGGCGACAACGACAATGATATCGCCATCGTCGTTGTCCACGTCGCGGTCGTCGTCGTCATCCTCGTCGTCGTGCGGTGATGTTTTCATTTCCATGCAAATAAAATGAATTTAATTTAATCTCTGAGAGATACTTGGTTACCATGTATCGCAGATAGGATCCGCGGTTCGTTATCAGGACATTTGCTAATGATAATTTAGGATGTGCCGACTTTTGTGGCGGTAACACATTTATGGGCTGTTAAGTGGACAAAAATGATTGCTGGCCGCCTTGATTGGGTGCCGAGATAAGGTACAATGGGATAAGGACTATTCCAAATGAAGAGGTTTATGCTATGTTATAAAAGTGAATTAGTTTTTAATAATCACACACATTGCGAATGATATTAAGATAAAGGGGATACATACGAGAAGGTGTACTTGGAAATATAGTGCTTTGAAGGAACTCAGCCCCATTACTCATGGATAAGTTGCAACAAACTGTCTTACTTGGGCACACGTACTTAGTTCCTGATGGATTAGATCCTAAAGCAACATTTTTGCCTTAAAAAATTGCCTCCATTTTGTAGGAGAGTAAAGATACAATTCCGGGACTAGTTACAGTCTACCTTCCTTAAATAAGATTCTTCAAACAGCGCTAGATCCTAAGCTTACAGTACATGGTATTGTCATATAAGAAGCAATCTTAAGTATTTGAAGACCTCGTATAAAGCATCATCTATTCTTCAGGAGATATTCTTGTGATTGAGACAAAAAGAAAGTTCCAAAACAGCATAACACACACGAGATTCTAATTCCCAACAATGACCTGCAGGGAGAGCTATATTGGGTTGGGTTGGGTAGGGTGGTTGTACCCGCTCAGCAGGGACACACACAGGTGGCAGGGCAACCAGTTTCGGTGTAAACCCATGCCGTATGGTTTGCCGTTTAGACATTAAACAAGTTTTACACCGCGACAAAGTTTGCTATTTTGCCTAACTTCAGTCTTGCTAGATCGTTAAGATCTTCAAAGACGTACTCGCCTAGGGTTTTCCTTCTAAAGACCGATAGAGTAGAACAGATACATAGAAGATGTGTCATGATTTCCTCCTCTTCCTCGTATCTACATTTTCTACAGAAATCATTGAAGGGAAAACCAAGCCTTCTGGCATGTGTCCTGTGAGGGCGCCAACTATCTTTCTTAGATTCATCCTATTGACGGAAATAAGTCTGTTGATCTGCTGGTACAATCCAACTCTGCCCAGATTTGTTTAGAAGAGAGACATGTGCTGGTATTGTTGCACCTACTCTTTGTCATTCTAATGGCTGCAGTATCTAAATGGAATTTTATCGATTTAATAGGTGCTGACGGTTTCCTTCTATAGTTAAGTAGGTTTCAGTCTGCACCCTCTCTAGCTAGCTCTACGGCTTTGCGTGCAAAATTCCTGTAGCCTGGAACTCAGCACAAGGATATGGCGCACATGACATCAATCTCTGCTTTACATACTTGGATCGAATTATTGGCGATTCCAAGGCCTTTATCGCAGCTTGACTTTCTACATACATATATAGAAAGCAATAGCGCTGCACTCAATCGAGTTGATCGAAAGCCAGGTTGTATTTTCACGGACTGCTGCGACTCTTTGCAGCGGCCGTGGCGATACAGAGGCAAAGGCAGACTCAGTACATTTCCTATTCGCAGGATAGACAACATTCGCAGAGGATAGACAACAGAACTAGATACGCAACCGTGGGAAAAGTATCTTTCGACGACCTCAGCGAACTAGAAATACGTCACCCTAAACCAGCCTAAAATTCATTATGAAAACGGAATGGTTCAGGAGGACCGCTCCCGTCATGAACTAAGTATTGGCACCCACACCGGGGAACAGAATAGATCCGCTGAGATCCGAGTGAAGCTGTACCTCCGTTGAAGTTGCAGTCACCCCTCTCCAACCTAACCACCTTCATCAACCACCTACGTACGTTCAAACAATGTACACACCAGTGGGATCAGTATGCGATCAGTGTCACGTTCAAGCTAGGGGACGCACATTAAACCTTGTACCGTGTGCCACTTGTCTTCCACGAAACACACCATGTATCCTGTACCGCACCGCACTGCTGTGTTTTTTTCATTTCAAAGAAAAAAAAATCTAAATGACTAGTGGTGACATAACCAATAAAAGTCTTAAAAAAAACTCCCTTACGTCATTACCACTTGATAGCAATTTGTCCCTTCTCTATTCCTTTCCAACACTCCAACACAAATTGGACCACATAAACCACTTCCTTACCCACTTGTCGTAAATTGGCCCAATCTCCGATATCGATATCCGCAAGTCCTCCTAATGAGCTTTTGTTCCGATCACAGTCAACTCTCTCTTTAAAAAAAAACAAAAACGAAAAGAGGTGTAAAAATGTAACCAAAGCGGAATACCGCTAAGCTTCCATCGTCCTGTACACAAGATGCCATCCTTCTCAAACCCCGTCCTTTGTGGAAAGTACTTATTTTGTGCCCATTACAGTGTAACCTTTTTTTTTTCTTTGCTCCTGTTTTGTACTCATAATTCATCCTTGATGAAGATTTAATGGAGATTGCGAAGGTGAGAAACAACATTGGCTTTTACTTAAGGATACTGGGACTGGAAAGAGGATGCAGAAGCAGAAGTAGAAGCAAGAACAAGATAAGAAGGAAAATTAAACTTTCATTTGAAAAATTCTCACAACCATTGTCCTTCTAAGTACAATGATTGCAAGGTTTAATTGGAAAAGTTTTTCTTTAAAAAAAAAAAAAAAAATGCAAGTCCATCAGGATTCGTGTTCCTTCCCCCAATAAGTGTCCAATGTCGATTGCACTTCATCTTCCAATCGAAACCAATTAAAATCCATGCAACATGTAGTATCCATTCGTTAGAGTGAGGTGAGGATGGGATTTGTACGAAGATATGTATTTCCCGTAGCAATTACTCTCGTCGGGATGTCAGGATAATGAACCATGGAGAGGAGGCGTAGAAACACTTTCGTAGCACTTTTCCACTTTCCAGGCAAATGGTGGCCCGCCGCCATTTTGATCAAGAAAAACTGATAAAAGACGGTTGCACTCAGGAACATGTCTTTATTAGGGGGCTGAACGACCAGACACAATACAATATTAGGACGACTACTAGGTGTACTGGGTGTACTGGGTGAACTGGCTGTGCTGGGTGGGTCTATTCAGGTCCAACAAACCATTAAAACTTTGCAAAATGCGAATAAATAAGTTCACTGTACTTGGTGGCTGTGGCTAAAGTCCGGTGAGGATGAAAAGATATATATATGTATCAAGGTACTGCAGCCGAAAGTACTTGTGCGCTAAGAGAAACTTTTCGGGATGCAATGTCCTTTCCAGAGGAGATCCATGCAATGCAATTGAAAAGTTTTTTTCTTCTTCTTTTTTTTTTTTTTTTGTCTTCTTCCTTTCACTTTGCAGATGATATTCTGAACTCGAGTGTCTGTTTGAGTGTCTGCGTGTACTTTATGAGACCAATGACCACAGAAAACACTTCGAAAGAAGGCTGTTTCCTTCATCCTCAACCCACCCAGTCAGCCGACCAGAACTGCACCCGCTTTTATGTTGCAAAATGCACATTCGTTTCTTGTTTGTAAGTCCTTGATATTGCGATTTTGTGCTTAGACCAGGGATATGTGCACAATCTGAGCAAATGTGTGCATTTCTCCAACTGGCCGTGGTTCGTGTGAGGATTGTAAACGACGACGACGACGGTCAACGACAGAGATGTGGTGCACTTCCCATCCAGCGTCATATACTTAAAATATTCCCATTTTCATGTTGTAGCATTGAAAAGGACGAAGAATACATTGTATGGATATGGAATTCTTATGTTCCGATATCACAGTGTGACCAAGGTATGTTGGAGAGAGTATGAGCACTGCTACCGCCCAAGGAAAACTATATTTCGCCAAGATATCGACAACACCAAATGAAATCGATGAAAAGAAGTCAAAATGTATGCATTTCTGAGTTATGGTATCCTTAACTTTGGAATGCCAGATATTCAAGTTTATTCCAAGTACTTGACTGGAAGTAGTTTCAAGGTATGTACGAATTTGAAAAGATGCTGAGGATATATATTTTACAAAAGTTGCAGGATACCAGGACAAATAGATTTATGTCAGTTAGGGGTGGCATTGCGTTGCGGTGGAGGGTTAGATATGGTTTTTCGATTGTTAGGCGGTATTTGAAAAATTTAAAGCGAATTGTATGTACATGTCAAGAAGTATTGGAAATCCTGGATATTTGTAAGATGGGTGTATTTACTTACCATACTCATGCAGTTGACGGAGGTCACAAAAGCCTTTGAAAGGATAGAGACTATCTTACCACAGCACTTTCAAGTTTCGCAGTTATATTTCGAAAATGTTTGGACAACTTCGAAACTAACTGATGAATATGTGTGTGAACTGTCTTAAGCTATTATACGTATCATTAGAGTGGGCGAGCAAGATCGAGAAAAGCATTAAAATTACGACTAGCAAGAGTGTACGAGCCTAGGATGAAAGGATTAATCCAACTGTTGAGAGGTCCTCAAACGCTTCTAAGCGGATGTAACCGCTCTTCAGAAAGAGCGTATGAATCGACCGGGTGTTCGGAGCACAAGTACCTATGACATCTACTAGGATGATTGCAATCACAAGCAGAGATAGCGACTGTTTCCGATACGGTTTTGCTTTTAAGGACAAACTTAGCCAAAAAGTCTTGAACTTTCAGCACATCTATGCTTAGTTTCGTGAAATCAACCTTACGTATGCCCCCCACAGAGGTGACAGACGAGTTCCTTGAAACAACTTCTGACCAAAGCTTGAAATATGATGTTAATATCGTCCTTGAAGATTTTTACGCAAAGAGCGGAAAGGAGGACGTCTTTCGTAGAATCATCGAAATACATAGCCTCCACTACACGACTTTCAGAAACGGACTCAAGCTCATCGAAGCAGGGGCAAAACATTTAAGCACGGAGTTCCTAGATCTCAACATCCACTAGGCAACTTGGAAGTCTAAAGACCACCATTACCAACCAAACTGATTACGTCGAGGTTGACAGAAGACATTCGTCCAGTGTATTGGATGTTTAAACAGTCTGAGGTGCAAAAATCAACTCGGACCATTAACTTGTTGCAGCTTGGTATCAGAAACGACCCTACGAGGATGCCCCATGTTGAAATAGTTTCAATCGTTACCGACCGCAGAACTCTCGTGAAAAGAACAGTCGCAGCGCTATCAGCAAGCCGCGAGAAATGTTGCGACCGATGTGTTAGGTTTCAACCCTCCATCTGCTAGAAACCGTTGGTTTGATACTGAATGCATACAGGCTGCAAGGCGCAGCAAAAAGGATAACGAGGAGCTCCTCATCAGTTCTACGAGCAGAAAAGAAAAGACAGAATCCACGTACTTAGACGAAAGACAAAATAGATTGTGGAAACGCAAAGGCGGCAGGAAAGGGATCCGCAAATCTAGAGTTCTTATAAGAGGATGAAGGCAGCAACCCAAAGATTTACCAACGCAAGACCGGCAAGTACCGGGTGCTGAATATATAGAAAGACTATTTCTGCGAACTGCCTGCGGGACAATCAATCACTAGAACCACCAAACTGGAATGAAAATGAATCAGCCATAGCTAGGAAGGCCCAAATGGTCTAGAAAGTGAGCTGTTCAAGACTACAGGAGACGATTTGGTAGGGTGCATGCACAAACTATATAAGCTGTACAGCGACACTGGTCTGGTCAAAAGGACACACTAAGTAGGGCAGATCACCAATGCTCCTGCCTAAAAAATCTTCTATTCCATCACTGAGGGGCTGCATGGCTGCATAAACGAACTTATCTTCGATAGAATACGCGTGTAGAGGATGACCTTAACAAAGTAAGCGTGTACAACTGGAGGCAGATGGCTCACAACATCGACGAATGCCTCCTCTTGGATTGCAGCCCTAACATTAGTGGGAAGACTTAAATTGTACAATAGCCCTGTGGGAAGTGCAGACAACTGGAAATTGTTTTCTGGACCGTTTCCCGAGTGTTTGCGACCATCCTCTTCAATCCATACTTCCACCCACTGTTTCCCTATTCCGAGGAGCGCACACCCCTCCCTCAACCCCTTCCATCGTTTTCTCCTGGGTTGGATTAATGGTGTCAACCGAACCGTGCCGAGAATCTATCAGGCTGTGGACCTAGTAAGAATAGGTCAGTGTAACGATGTGTTCAGATACCTGGCGCCCTCTGAATTCATTAGCCTTATCTAAATACCGCGGGGCTCTGTAAACTGATGACCCCTTCCCTTGCTGCTCGAGGGACTACGAATAAATATAATAATAATAAACGAAATCAAATAATGAAAAACGAAAACAAAAATAAGGACAAAATACTTCTCACATAAGGCCCTCCCGGACTCTCTCCAATGGACAGAATGCCTACCGCAAATACTCTCGAAAGGCAATTTTCGGATGACACCGGGACTCGACTTTGTGGTCTACAGATTGGCAATGCTAACGACGATGAATCTCTCGCTTTATCACAGGTCAGTCACATCATGAAAATCGAGACTAGACTGCTGGAAAAAGATAGAAATCCAGAAGCCACTGGTACCCGGAATGCCAAGAGGAAAGATACAAGCATGAGGACCCAGGAGGAAAGATCGTAGAACAGCTACCGTATGTCTTTGCAATATCTGCGTAAGATGGAAGTAAGCCTCTAACCTTGACGGTTAGGGAAAAGATGCCCATGCACAGGCATCGGAAATTCACAGTCAAATTCGAACGGAAAATGAATGTCGGCAAAGCAGGTCAGCAACTGCCTGTTAACAAAGCCACATGCGCACCACAACGCCAACGAATGAAAGTTATGAAGCAACTGTTGTATACCACAACAACGGAGTTAAATGGTCTTTGACGGGTGTAATTGGCAAAAAATTAAGAAACTAATAACATTTTTGGATTAAGAGACTTCTTATAACACACCTCAACAGCCAGGTAACATGAGTAGCGGCATCAAAACGGCACCGACATTTTACCTCAAGAAACACTGCGACATCATAGAGATCGTTTGTGCTCCATCCACTCAATAACGAGGTTAGTGTTGTCTTGCTTACGAGCTAAAATCATGTTCATAGATGAAGCATAAGATTGGTGAATTTCTTGCCATGTCTTAAGCCAGTTTATGAGTTCCAGTTCTGTTTGCTCCTAGTGACTTAGTTCTAGCTTAATCTGGCTCCCATGTAGACTACACAAGACTTCGGAGCCGGAATTTAGAAGGACCTCCAGCGCAGCAGTTGGTCAGGTATGCATTTCACCCGCACTACCTAGCAAAAGTCAGTCTTTGCACCTTCTGTAGAGCGGGTGTAGGTTTGATTCGCTTATTTGTAGCATACGAGCGATGGGTAGGATATTATTGAAGTGGGGATGGTGTGGTAAGTCTTGAAAACTGTATATAATCCCCATTTTTCCCTAAAAAGTCTAAAGCAGGTACAGCAGGTCGTCTTTTCAGTCGTTCCATCTAGATCTATCTATGATTCCGATTGTGTTTGTGGTTTAGAGTTATCCTGATATATGTTGTTTCTTTTGAGAAATCGAGAAGTCCACCACTTAGGGTTAGCGCCTGGAGGTTTAAACTTTTCTTCCTGGTGAGTGGTATCCTGACTATTTTAGTTGTGTTACCTTATAGCCCTTCTGATTGGCACAAATGATTAATTTTGTTTGAGGCGTTTTCCAGCCTTGTTTTAGAAATCCCTATTTATTTTTAGGTCGTTCAACAATTGCCCACTACAATGGACCCAAGTATAGGGGAAAGGCCACCACCTTGAGGTTAACCTTTAGTAGGGTAACGAAAATCGAGAACTATCTGACCTTGATAGAAATGATTTTGGTGCTAAACATGGAGCATAACCATCTGGTCAACTGTGAATCAATGCCTTTGCTATCAACAGCAGTTCCGATGGATTGAAAAGACGTATTATCACAGGCCATGAGATGTCCAGAAAAACGTAGGTCTTTCTTTGACAGAAGACTTTTCAAATAACCTAACAAGACTGTTACTGTCGATTTCCCTGCTTGATAAGCGAATTGCGGTTGTTTAAGGGTAAAGACAGTATTTTTGATGAGAAGATGGATAATTTTTCCATTATTCTTAGGAACCCTCACGTCAGTGTGACTGGTAAGCCTTAAATCCTTTATGTCTGAGGGATGTCTGCAACTAGCTTTATGTATGAATGCAACAGTTACCTATGTCTAAGCTATCGGGATTTAGTTGGCACAGCGACATAAGTCAAGAATTGAATTTTGTCCCACCCCATCAGGAACTATGTAAGTCTACAAAAAAAAAAAATTTGTGACCTTGAGTCCCACCTAAATCTACATATGTATGCACCACAATCGTGAATAGAGCGGTGCATAATTTTGACTGAAAATCTTCTCAAAAATTATGGACTAATGCCCCCCAAAAAAAAATGTTGGACTTATGTACGTTCCGATGAGGTGAAACTTGAGTCCATAATTCAATTATAAACTTATGTCCCTGGATCACTATTCTGAGTATCAGGAAAATAACTTTCAAGTATCAATGACATTATATTTTTGCAGACCAATTCCATTGTTATGGTTTTTGAAGCGGGCTTTCTGAATCTCCTAACGCCTGAAGTTACTTCTCCATGTCAGTCACCGACAAACTTATGGCAAAATTGGAGTCCACCAAAGAACGAAATTAATATCTAAAATATATAAACAGATACTCACAGCATAGTAACTCTCCTACGTTACACATTTCCTCGATATAAAAAGTTTGTGACCATTGTCAACGATTTCGAAGTAAAGTGGTATTTAGCGAAATAAAACCTAAAAGGTACTGCAAACTGCAGTGCTCAATTCAACAACTTTCTTGAATGGTATCTTCGATGATGGCACTGAACTGGATGTGAATAGATAATTTGGAAAAGCTAAGTTGGAGATAATACCTCGATCGTGTCTGCGTTTTCGTCAATTGTCTATGGTCTCCTCCCCGGGTGCTGGAGTATGAGGCCATTCTGAAACTAATAGGCAGACAGAACAAAGAATTGAACACTTAAAGGTGGAGAATCATATCTTCGAGCACGAGCTAAAAGAGGAAAGGACCTTCTGGTCACTTTAAAGCAAAAGTCTCTTGATGGTTTAAAGAAAACTAAAACCATCAAGTTTGGACTGGGTTCTTTGAAAGCGTAGCTACCCCATGAAAAGAAGGCAACGAGCAAAAGAAAGCTCACAGTGGTGCAGATTCATTTGCATCACTGTAAAGCAGCTACCGATGAACCACGGTGGCGCCCACTGCGCCAACTGACAGAATACTACGTAAACTACGTCACCAATCAACTGCAAGAGACTGTCATCCTAGTCTCAAAACTCGTTGATTGCCCAATTCCATACAAGCAGTATGTCAATACCACCCATTAGATACAAATTGCTGGCAATCTTCCCTAATAACCCGATCTAAAGCTGGTTTTTTCACATCATTTTTATACCAACTCAAGCGCTCGTGCATTATTTAAGGTTAATCACCCCAATGAACAGCTCCATGCATTTTTGTCACAACAAAATTTACAAGAAAAAATTTTGTCACGCAATAAGATTTTTTTTTTTTTTTGATGACTTGGCCGTAAATTCAATTAATCAACGAATGGCATGCAGACGAAAAAAAAACCTCATTCGCGGTCCATGTTTGCATCATTGAAATTGGATACCTCTAAAAAAATCGTGTAATTTCAATGATCCCTAAGAATACTAAAAGCGATACACCTTGGACGAAGCCTACCTTCGTCTGTTGTTGACTTCCGCAGCCATTGGCAACATTGTATGTTAAAGGCATGATTGCAATGTGTCCATTGCCGAAAAATTATCTGCGGTTTGTCATTTCCACTTGGGACCGTGTAGACCATGTAGACCATGTGGACCATGTCTTTTGCTTTCCGATCACGTTGCTCCTTGCAAATGGCATTATTAATAGCAATTCCTTTTGGGAGTAAAAAAAAGAAACGTACAAGTGGACATGGACGTTTCGTTTTTTTGTGTCCCGCTAATGTCATTATGAATTTTTCAAATTAATTTTTCGTGACAGGTGTGATCATAATTTTGTTTGGAATGTCACCTGACGTTCAGAGACGGATTGCGGCCCATTGTATCCGACCTCTCAAATTTGATCGTATTGTCAAGTGGCATGCTGACACCGCTTTTCCCAATTCTCAAGACTGACATGCCGCATCAATGAACGATAAATCATCATTAGCTGCCGAATGCTGCCGCGCGGCAAGCACTCTTTGTCAATCGACAACGCAATTAATTAGCGTTGACAGATGAAAAGCCCCATAGAGTAGGGTCAACCGATTTCTTTCATAAATAGAGACAGAGATTTTTTTTTGACTGCATCACGTGTCATGTCATTCGTTTTCGAGAGAAGTTCGATCGTGAGCCTCTGCTACCTCTGCTGCCCCCAGTTGCCCGCTTTCTCCGAATCGGCTTAATTAATGGACAATGACAGTGACACGGTGGTGCGCGGGGTTATACGCCTGAAGCTCCTCGGTCCAGCTTATTTATACATACATGTGTACGTATGTCAAATGTGTGACCGCTGCTGACATCTGGTACAAATGTCATCGATAGAATGTTACACAACACCGCGCGATGGGTACACTGATTTGATTGATGGATCACGAAGTCGGGAATCGTGGTAAATAATTTCAATGAAGTTGTAAATTTGAATTCTTTTTGAGGGAATTTTTCACGGCTCTGCTGAGTCAGTTGTAATTAGAGCACGCATTCCGCAGGCAAAAATGTGTTAATTGCGTTTAATAGCGAATGGAATTCCCGATTGTTGTATTAACATCTGGAAGCGGAAATGCTCCAATTCTGGACTCAATTAGCGTAGCTTTTATGTGTGGAATTTTGGGTTCTGTTAACACTTTGAAAAGTTAAACACTTAATTGGTTGAGGATTGCCTTAGATCGAAAGGTATGGGAGAGGGTACGTTACCTTCTCATAAATTTATTAAAGCTTAGTACAAGCACAAAAAACTTAAATTCTAGACTTGAAGCTAAAAAAGTGCCTTGAAACTATAATTATGCATTAAGGAGTGATTAAGTGGTACGGGAGATGTAGGCGGAGTAAAGGACTTTCTTAAGGGGCAATTTGTTGAAGTGATAGTCTAACTACAAGTGTTGTACTTGTAAACTTGTAACTACAAGCACAAATAAAGTATGGAGTTGTAATTTTGTGTTCCATAGACATTTTTCAGCACTTGTAGCGCGGTAAATTCAAGTTATAAGTGTGGCGGTCAAAATGCTACAAGTCTGTAACTACAAGCTGAAATTTATTTGTGAAGAACTACGAGTCTGCGGCTATACTTCACAGTTAAGTGATCACAGTACGTGATTTTATTAGTCTCTCTACTCTTTTAAGAAATTCACTTGTAGTTACAAGTTCGTCGCTAATAATTTGTTGCGCAAATACTTTTATGAAACAGAAAAGCTCGCCGCAGTTGTAAATTCACTTGTAGTTACAGGCCTGGCATACTTGTAGTTATTAGTGAATTGATATTCTTTATGAAACAAAAATTTGCACATAATTTACAAGTTACAAGTGAATTCACAAATAATTATTAGTGTTGTAGTTTTATGAAATAGGCCCCAGATCTCGTGGTAATAGATTCAGGATGCTGTTGTGACTATAATGTTTGATACACCAGCATCCTGTTCCTCTTAATCTGACCGTACTACATGATGATCAAAACATACTTAATATGAAAGTCGAGTGGTTAAAGGTGCAATATTACTTTCAAGGCTTCGGTTGGATATCTCATCATGGACATGTTACGATACCCCTGAGTAGTGACAGGACTTAAGTAAAAAGTAAGCAGGATTCACTGAGTTTGTTACTGATTTTATTTGTGAGAGGAATGCATCTAAGATGTAAGGAAACCTTAGGTTGAGCTTTGCTGAATCATTGAAGATTGCAGACGGAGTGCTGCACCTTCTTCTAAAGTAATTTAGTCTGCATTGCTAAGGATATTATCTACCTTTTTGACACCTAAAGTTTTGGGTTACCACTACTTTGTAAAATAAAGTTCCAAAGCTTCAGTTTTTGTAGCTTGAAGAAGACCTAGAAAAGAGATTTTTTTTTCCATTTGTAGGAATTTTTTAAAGACGATCCTGAGCATGTACTCTATACTAGTGCAGAACTTCCATCTACTATACTTACATACAGTTCCTTTCATATTCTTCACGGTACTGGCATCAAAAGTTTTGTCACAAGCCTTCAACCTTGAATAAATAGTTCGCCCACATTTGCTTTCTGCTGCTGCATTGACTTTTGTTCTTCTGCGAGGTTATGGACACTCGCAAGTTGCGTTCTAGCTTTCCCGAGACTTTACCATCTGTCTGGTTCTATCTATATTCTATAACCTTGGCAATTAAATATGACATGTTCCAGGTCTTCCATGGTTTCTGTGAAACTTGATCAGTATGGGTTACCGCCGTGTCCATATCTGCGTAAATACGCCTTGAGGCAACAGTATACAACTGGGTGCGTTATATTCACTTATTCTCTTCAACATTTACACTAGTAGTAGATTCTCATAGGTTCTAGGACTTGATTGTGTACAGGTCGGGTCCAAAGATCGAGGTCATTGCACTACTCTTGCAACATGACGTCAACACGATCCAGCGATATTGACATGACTAGAAGTAGAAAATCAACTGCCAACAGCTGGAAACTATCCTGTTGAATACCACAAAGAATTGGCGAAAGTTCTCTATCGTAGGACCGCACAGGCAGCCACTGGTGAGTAGAAGTGTAGTCAGTTGCCTTGGGATCTGGCTTGATCAGTATATAGATACTGTAGTGGCTTTTTCTCTTACAAAGAGACTGTTTTACAGCAGCTAACTCGTTGCAATGGTGAATCTAATCTGCTACACGTCAACCTTTGCATGTTCGGTGTGGTTCAACATAGGTCCAAGCTTAATGGAAAGGATTCGGGTGTTTGAGAGGACTTGTCTTCATTTATACAGAACACCAGCTATCTAAGTACAAAATAATTTTACAACTATTTCCTGGTGAAGTGGATTCGAGTTCACACCGCAAGACCAATGAACTCGACCAATAATCTGATCTTTGGGAATTCCGATAGTCTTCCACTTCAGCAGAAAATCTCTCGGTAGGAGAAGACTCAACTACGACCGAGGCGTAGCACGTTCTGAGGAACGTCTCCGATTCAGTAGATCGGTATCGGTTTCATCCATCATATGGGTTATGTAAAAGATCTCCACATTTCTAGCTTACCCAAGTATCCATGTCCATTTGGCTCTATCACAGAAGTTCCATATTCGTTGCCATTCGTTTAGACAAATCAGCCTTAGCATTTGGTCTAGTGAAATCTAGGATCACTTTCCTTTCTACAACGTGGAACTCGGCGTTTGGCCATGGTGTAACCGTATTCGTGTCGAATCTTTTCAGCCATTCTTTAGTGTTCTTAGTGTCGCATTATATGACCTTGAAACTCTTGAAGGTAAATAGTCAGTTGCTGTTTGAAGAGTGGAATTGCTCCATCTGCCTTTATTCACGGCATCAAAGTTCCAGTCAGTCTTTGTTCTGGATTTCTATTTCCGCATATTTATGCTTTTATGCCTGCCTGCCTACCTACAGGGAAGAGTGTGGACCTATAGCACCATCCATCTTTGGTCGATTCCTCATCCGCTTTTCAAGATTAGGATGGAACCTCGCTAAAGAGGGGGTCGTCGAGTGGTCCACCTATAAAGAAAGCGTAAAGCTCCTCAAGAAAGACACTAAGTTCGCAAAGAGGAACTCTTGAATCTTGCTCCATATAAGGCTCCAGGAATAATTAACATTCGACCTGTGATGTTGCAACAGTCAGTGGATATTGCTATTCCATGGCTCAAGCGCATCTTCACGGGATGCCTTAAGCTAGAATATGTTCCTAAAGCATGGCGGGTTGTGCGTGTTGTATTTATTCCCAAAGCGGGAAAAGCAAGCCACACAAATGCTAAAGACTTGAGACCTACCAGTCTGTCGTCTTTTATGCTAAAAACACAGGAACGGTTAATAGATACATATAAACATAAGAAACGTGATTGGTGATAACTATCTATCCAAATCACAACATGCATACATCTGCGGTAGGTCGGTAGATACAGCCCTCCACAGGGTTGTATCAAGCATAGAAAGATCCCTCCACTTCAAGGAATTCACTCTTCCGGCGTTCCTAGACATTGAACGTAAGCACCGATGCGATCCTTGGCAGCTTACACGGAGCTCGGCTGAGCATCGGTCTCCCCAATTGGATTGCTCAGATGCTTAAATCGAGATTTATATCACGAGAAGCATCTGCAGAGGAACCCCCCAAGGAGGAATCCTATCGCCTCTAATATGGCTCCTTGTAGTGGATGAGATCTTGGTAATATTAAAGGAAAACGGCTTCAACGTGACGGCCTATGCCGACGACGTGGTTATCCTGGTCTCGGGGAAATTCCCTTCAGTCCTAAGCGAAAGACTCAGTCTCGCACTACAACTAGTGGAGAATTGGATTAGCAGCAAAGGGCTAGGAGTGCACCCTTCAAAGACGGAGGTAGTTCTCTTCACTAGGAAGAGATCAATTCCTGTCTTCAGATCCCCAAGTATCAGTGGTACTGAACTAAGTATCTCTGGTTCAGCCCGATATCTGGGTGCAATTCTAGATTCCAAACTAAATTGGAAGGATAACACTGCTGAACGCGTCAAAACAGCAAGCGTAGCTTTCTATTCTTGTAAAAAGGCATTCAGTAACACTTGGGGTTTTAAGTCAGCTGTGGTGTACCCATTCTTACATATGGTTCACTGGTATGGTGGACGGTACTGGAGAAGTAATACCAGCTTTCTAACATCACCAAAATTCAACGGGCAGCGTGCATCGGGGTCATGGGATCAATGAAGACAACAGCGGCAATGGAAACCATGCTTAGTTTCATTCCACTTGACATACTTATACTGTGGGAGTCTGGCGGCTAAAACCGCTGTAAGACTGAGAGAAGGCCGAATGTGGTCATCCGGGCTGTACGACCATGCCTCAATTTTGTCCCGATGGGGAACTACCAGCTGTTTGTCAGAAACTGATCACATGACCTCCACGCTAGCATTTGAAAGGAGATTGTCTATAAGAAGAATGTACGCTTCCACGCTTCCGCTTCCACGTCGAAGAACCATGAAGAAGAAGGAGTTGGCGTTCTATACCGACGGTTCTAAGATGGACGTTGGCACGGGAGCCGGAGTTTATTGTGAAGCCCTACTGGAGCCGGAGTTTATTGTGAACTCCTTTTGAATAAACGATGATTGCAGCGTTTTTCGGGCCGAAGTCACAGCCATCATATAGACTTCTAAGATTATAAGTGAGAGCAATATCGTTATAAAGCACGGGTCGTTTCAGAGATAATTACTGGTCATTGTGCCATTGGCGTCCACGCGGAACGACTCGGTGTACTACATAATGACTTCTGTAGAAGCTGTAGGGAGGAAGAAAAAATTGAGTCAGTTCGTCACCTGCTGTGCGACTGTCCTGCCCTATCCATCAGAAAAATGAGGACTCTTGGCAGTTACTTCTTCTCGGATTTGGAGGACTTGGGTAACGTAGAGCTGACGGGCCTCCTGAGATTCATATCATTATCTGGGTCGTTCCAATAGCGGACTTTATAGGTTTCCGGGGTTAAATGATTGGGCACAATGGACCCAAACTGTGGTCTAAGTGAGCAGTGACACTGTCACAAGGCACCCATTTACCTAACCTAACCTTGGTCGATTCCATAGTTGCATGCGCCCTTTCTAATATCTCCGCTTCCCTTTTCGTTAACGATTTTGGGTCGCGGTGCCTGAATCGACTAAGCAGCCGCCTTGCATTGGCTCGTTGCTTCAAGGGGTCCCTAACTATGCCCCTAATTGACTGCTGACTGCTGACTACCTTGCTTCCTTCAATATCAGCTTGCGCATCAGAAACAACCAAAGACGTTGGGTCACTGGTTGGCTGCCTCCTTGCAGGATGTGGTTCTTCACCACGTTTGGACGGTCTTAGGAGACTGGTGCACCAGAGCACTGTCAGTTCCTCTGGTCTCCTTTCAGAGATCTTGCCCCCGTCCAAAGAGTTGTTTTTGTTTTTGGTATGATGATCGACAAATATGTAACCTCTTAAGAGAGAGGAACTCGTAGTAGAAATGAGAGGTTTGGGACTACCATAAATGACCTCCGTTCCTGACAACGACCTTGATCCATCGCTTCACTTTACTTATGAAATTCTAAAATCAGTTACCCTACGATTGTCCAGTTTTCTGTGTCGTCTCATCTGCCACCGATCGTTATGCTGTGCGTTTACTTTTTAAGTCAAGAATCTTTCATTGTCCGACGGACGACTGAGAATTTATGTCCCCCCAGTCGGCTAAGATTCGGCAGCAAAAGTGCTGCTGCTTGCTCTACCCATGACTGCCTCTCAAATTTAATGAACGTTCTTGCTGGAGAATCCTTCTTTTTTTTATTATTGTCGGTCGTACCGTTGACATCTCTCCACCGACTGTGGACACTGACTCTGTGAAATCTGTACCAATATTTTATTCATCCGATTCGGCCACATAATTCAATATGTGGTGGTGCGCGCAACGGCCAACTATCCAATGCAAGAGATAAAAAAAAGGATACTTTTCGAATTATTATTACCTACCTCCTCACTGAGAAGAGGTGCCTTTTTTTCCCTCCCGGCCATGGTCTATTGAGGGCATTATGCCCGCGGATGCTGCGGTGCCTCTCAGTTATTTCACCTGCTGTCAAAATATTCACAGTGGGTTCGAATGGACAAACAATTAAATTGACAGGCTGACAGTTACAGAGAGGAACGTACAAAAGGGCGCCGGACATCGTTGGTGAGTTTATTTTTAGATCTCTCCGAGGATATAGAGGCGCGCAGGTCAATGTGGCTAAATTAGAAATGAAATGACCATGGCATCACTCTTGGACAGAGGCAGTCTCAGAATAGCTAATTTACAATAAAAAGCTAATTAATTTGGAAATTTTATTTATTTATTGCCACTAAGTCGGCTCTTGCTGGTTAATTTACATTGTTAAGTAGCTAATTACAGACACGGAGAGAGACGCCTCTCGGTTAAGTCGATGGCCCGATGGTGGCTTTGATGGTTTTAATTACCATCTTCGTATATTTCTTAATCAACATAACGACCTATTAATGCGGCCTGATTGATTAGTTTATGGATATTTTGTGAATAGCTAAGCAGGGCTGAGGCTGTTCACTATCTCTTATCCAGCTGGCAGGTCCGGTGTGAACGGTTATTGAAGGAAAGATGCTGGTATCAGGTGACATAGTGCATTGGAGATAAATGGAAACTATAGATGTTTAAACTGAGGGCTTTGATTATGGTCTTCTAATTTAGATCTCTAGGTCGAGACATTTGTCTCGATGCCTGATTCGAACAAATGACCGCATGAGGTGACGTGATTTATCGAATTGTTTTAATGAGTGAAATTTGGAAGGGACTCATTCTTTTCATTTTAATGTGCACTCTGCTCCAATGTACATATACAACATCTTCAAGTCGAACAATCTTCTGGTGCACATGCATGTGGTTTATGGTTATTGTTGTATCGTGCCACTGCATGCACATTGAAATGCACTAAGCAAATAAGATGCACCATCCCCTAGTCGTTGAAAAATCTTTTGGGATATACATACATGCATATGTATGTATGTACATTGCTACGAATTAATTTCATTTCCTTGAGCATGAATATCCTTTATCCCATTACAAGCAGCTCATCAATTCCCCAACATGTTTGTATGGCATATACAACAAAGCTGGGCTGCATTGCCCCAGACTGCTATGCTATTAGGCAAATATTCTATCCTGCCTGCCAGCCATTTAATTATATTAATCGAATTGACAAAGCTTCAGTGCATTATTAAAATAAATCCAAAGAACTAACAATGCATTCTGAGATGAGATGCAACCAGCATACAGTATTATGCATCGAAGACGAAGAGAACTTCGGTCCCCAGGACAATTATTAAATTTCCCAAATGGACTGAAACAATTCATTGGGAAATTCTATAGAGCAACCACAACCGCATTCTAGACATACACACACGCATACGAACACATCCGTATACTCACACTTAGAGTTTGGCTATTGGGTTCATGTAGAGGACAATGCTTGCCAAAGGACGATAGAAAGAGTCTGTGAGAACAACAAACAGATGTTGAGATGGTAAAAACCTCAGGCATTCTTTTGCATCTGCATAACAGAGGCAATGTCGCACACGGAAAGCCACATACAGTATGGGTGACAAGTGGAGATCAATTCGTTTGAAATCAGAAACAGAGTTTGGAATAAGGATCTTGAAATGCATGCTTATAAAGTTCACCTGACTCAATTATTGAAGCTAACAGACCATACCAAAAGTCGTTCTGGTGGGTGGGTGCTAGAAATGCAGGAAGGTGATGCTGTTTTTTTTTAAGAAAATCATAATAAGCCATGAGAAAAGGCCGATCTTCAAGCCTTCGTAAATAATCAGAACTGTCACATCTTGGACACCGAAAACTTGAGAGTGATTGCCGAGCAACCTCTCCATACACAATGAGTGACAGTTTGGTTTCTGGGCTCGCGCCATCATCAGGCCTTATTTATTGGAAAATGAAAACGTGGCACGGTCATATTCAATGCAGTCCTGACAGATTGTTTTGGTCTGAAATTAAGGAACTAGGCTTGACTGATGTTGCCGTAGAATCGGGCTAAGAGTCACAGGAGGCCTGATACAACCGCATTATTGCACCAAAAATTCCCAGACGCTTACTTTCGCGTTTGGAAACTTCAACTGACGACTTAGATCGTGCGAGCAACCTCTCCATTCACCGCCTAGACATCTTTCTTTGGAAACAAGTTATGGATGGATAAGGTCTACGGCAATGATTCGGAACCTGCCCTATGTTTTTATCAAAATTCTCAAAAGTTTCACAGTGAAAGGAAAAGAATTAAAATCTATTTGAAGACATGATCCTAAGTTGAACCAGACTCATACCAACGACAGGTAGAGGCACATCCAATTTCGAGACTTTATATTCCATTATTTACATTTACAGATCTGTCACTGGCTCCGGAGTCTTAAAGCCCTTATGTATATATTGTATATACTTCGGTGCCCAAAGGATACAGACGCGGATCTATGAGAGCACAAGCGTTCTCACCTTAGAATCCCACTATCAACTTCTACTCTACACCTCTAACCAACCCTTTTGGAAGTAAGTTGTTGGTAGCAGACGAGAGAGGGGGAGGGAGTGTTTTCTCACTAAGGCACCTCTTCTTGATCTGGACGACAGTGGACGCATTCTCTAGATGGTATCAACGTTGGCGTTCACATTTCCAGTCAGACCGTACTATCTTGTGTCATCCCTATATGAGCTGCTTCAACATATTTGAATCCCAGGTCTATAGGGATCTCCAATACTGAGCCATAAGGATGACTCTACTGTTGCTGGCCCCAGCAATCGAAATAAGGACAACGACCTTCAGTTCTGCACGATTGTCCGAACTAGACTGCTATAAAGTAAATATCACCGCCATCTAGGAAGTGCAATGGCGCTGCAAAGAAGGACGAGGACGAGGACTATTAGTGAACTCTATGAGCAGAAGACGTGGGAAAAAGATCGGCTTCTTCGAATTTCAAAAAATTCTTTGTAAAATATTTGGTCCCGTTTCCGTTGATTGGCTTTGGAGGTGGAGATTCAACGACGAACTATATGAGCTGTACAGGGACGTCGACCTGGCCAGAAAAGTACGCATCAGTCATCTAAGATGACTTGGACATTTAGAGCGAATGGACATCAAAGCTCCGGCCCGAAGAGTCTTCGAATCAATCCCGGACGAAGAACGTAGTAGAGGAAGACCTCGCCATAGATGGCGCGCACAAGTAGAAGGGGACCTCAACCGACAACTGGAGGCAGTAAGGTAAGAGCCTTTTTGGTTGAGGCCGAAGTTCAACCCGGTGAGTGGAGGAATCCACAACGCCACAGTCAGGTCAATTCAGACCCGTTGTGATACCCATAGGGGAGAGATGTCACTTGCCCATTGGATAACTCTAGTACTACAAATATGGTTCCTATGAACTCGCAAACCTCCAGTTCAAAATGACATTGATTGGTCTA
Source organism: Xylota sylvarum (assembly GCA_905220385.1). Taxonomy (NCBI): domain Eukaryota; kingdom Metazoa; phylum Arthropoda; class Insecta; order Diptera; family Syrphidae; genus Xylota; species Xylota sylvarum. The sequence goes on along the minus strand of LR999957.1, from coordinate 149,018,852 downwards.
CTTAATAATTCTTCTAGGTCATGGAAGTGTCGCCCAAGAAATTTAAATCTAAGGTGGAACAAACCTGGACAGTGACAGTGGGTTGTATCCTCATGGACATCCTCATCACCACATCCACGACATATGTCTTCTTCAGTTAGTCTTAGTTTTTTCATGTGATACCACAGAGTGTTATGACCCGTAATAACTCCTATCAGGGTAGAAAGGGATTTCTTATCCTTTTGCATAATTTTGTCGGTCCTACTCTTGGCGAAGAGAAGCCATGTACTTCTTGTGATGACACAAGTGTCTAGGAAGGACCATCTAATGTTAGCCTCTCTCCGGGCCCTAATCGCAGCTTCCAGCTTCAGTGAGCAAAGCGGAATGCGCACCGAGGTGTCGACCTGTACTGAAGTAGATTCTGAACCTCTTCTGGCCAACTCGTCGGCCATCTCATTACCTGGTATATTTTCATGTCCAGGGACCCAGCAGAGTGCAAACCTTGTGCTGTGTTCTAAAACCTTAAGCTCTTCAGGACAGCACTTCACAAGCTGTGATTTTATTTCAGCAGAAATCGCTTTTATTGCTGACTGTCGATGAAAAAGGTGACACATCCCGATGGTATTGCCTTCAACGCAGTCTCACGGGCGGCTATTGCCACTGCAAGGATCTCGGTTTGGAAAACACTACTATGATTCGGAAGACGGACTTCGATATGCCCAGTGGTTCAGAAAAAATACCTGAGCCTACGCCTACATCCGTCTTTGATCCATCTGTGAGGACAGAAATGGAACGTGTGTTGGTAGGCTGACCGCTTTTACATTGTTCTATGCTCGGGAACAAGCTTGTGTAGGGTCTCTTGAAATCTAGGTACGGAGTCAGGTAACCCGTGGTGTATTTTGTCTCCAGCTGACTGACTTATTCTCAAGGGGCTTATAGCTGCCGAGGCTTGAACGAAGATATCCAGCGGAAGCAGATTGAGGATACCATCCAGTCCTGCAGTAGGTGTGGTTCTCATGGCACTAGTGGTGTCAATACAAACCAATCTCTGTGTCCCCGTGAGAACCGCTAAGTTGGTGGTCTTGTTGGCGGACTACCACCATACAAGACTGTCATAAGTCGGGATAGGTCTTAATATAGCCGTATACATCCATAGCATAATTTCGGGTTTTGGTCCCCAAATTTTTCCAAACATTCTACTGCATGTATAGAACGCCATGGTGACTTTCTTGATTCTCCTATAATATTCGGCCTCCAGTTTAGTGTCTTGTCAAAGTCGATGCCTTGATATCTGGCGCTATCCGAAATTCTAAGGGGAGTGCACCCTGTGGAAGGTAATGTAAACTAAGGAATTTTCCTTTTGTTAGTAAATAAGTAATATCAGCTCGGTTTTCTGTGGATTGACTGCTAGTCCAGATTTCTTGGTCCAGGTGTCTAGAGTCCTCAGTCCACATAAGCGATGGTCTTGACCCCACAATGCCTGAGTTGTCTGAATACTTCATTTAGTTCAATGACCCATAGTAGTGAGGAGATTACTCCGCCTTGAGAGGTACCTCTAGAGGCATAAGCTTCTAACTTGGTACCCACAGTGTAGAGCCGTCTCAACACTTTTTCCTTTGGTGTAGGCATGTTGGGCTGTGGATATATCCTCGGGGCGTAGCTTACAGCGAATGTGAATGTCAGCTAGTCTTAAAAGTTTTCAGTATAAAGGAGGTAAGGCTGATTGGCCTGAAGTCTTTTGTGGTGCAATAACTTGCTTTACCAGCGTTCGGTATAAATCAAGTCTCCTGGGCATGTCTTCGTATGTACTCGTCTTCGTATGAGACTACCACCTAAGTAAGTAAATACATAAGTCACGTATGTTATCTGTCACTTATGTAAATTTTGAATGCAACCCGTTGAATGCGTTTCTTTTCTTGTAAGACAGTCTGTGGGATAACCGAGAAGTTTTGGACAAACATGCCTCTTTTAAGTCCACAACATTACTCTGGTTAGCAACAACAAGGATATGCTTTCAGCCTACAATACACAATGAAACTATAGCACGTCGGTCGGTGAATGTCCTACACAACGGCCGACTACTCCGATTGAAGTGCAACTTTTCCCCAAAGGAAATCGTTAGTCTGAGCAGGACTAGTAAAGGTTCGAAGGATGAGCATACATATGAACATTCAATGATACGATGGGCGAATGAAATTTTGATTATCATTTTACATTTCAAATGCATGGAAGACATTACAGCAAATGAAGCAATCATCCTCGACCAGAGCTAATTCTATCTATCCTGAGTCCTGATTGAAGGATATTCGAAGTGAAATGCGAACAAATCCCCCAAAGGATAAACGAAAAACACTGCCCTAGCCCTGTGTGTGTGTGTGTGTTTCTTATTATTGTTATTAAAACAGATTTGCTTCATGAGGGTTGTGCAGATTTTCGACACATTATCGGTATACTTTTTCCATTCCTTGCCACCTACAACGGGCGCATGGTGCCTCCACAAGACTGACAAGTTACCGACGATGACGACGCGACGAAGGATGGATTTGTGAGGAAGCTATCATCATCGCCATCATCATCACCATCATCATCATCATCGACATCATCAACATCGACATCGACGTCGGTATCGTCAGTACGGAACGGAAAGTCTTAAAATAAATTGATAAAGTTTCAACACACACACACAGTCCGCTCTGCCGACGACGCGCAGCTGGGATAGGTGGAGGAGTTATTTCTCTCTTTAGAGTCCTTGAATGAACGGCACGAAACAAAAAACGTTTTCTAATCAAAACGAATCGCTGTGAAAGCTGTTGCTACATCCTTCCTGCTCATCCTTTACTATTACTTTTTGGCCACATAAAAACCGCTATTAAAATGTACATAAACATGACCACGGGATGGAAACCGGTTTCCCGGTCCTGTTCAAATAAAACAAAAAAAAAGATTGTTTCTAAATGTGTGTTTGCACTGTGTGGAGGGATCCTTAAACCATTCGTCGTGGTGTTTTGTGTGTATTTAACTTCTTTCCCATCAATTACTTGGGATGCCCCGAAATTAAAGGCGCCCGTCTCCTGCATTTTTTTTTTGTTCCTCGTCGGCAAACAGCATCCCGTAACTGGAGTCTCTAAATGGGCCTGCCCTGCACCTTGGCACATAATATTTCATGGTCGCGTTTGTATGTTCCACTTCACTCGACGAAAAAGTTTTTTAATAAATTTCCAACCGCCCGCACCCCCTCCTTAAGCGACACAAGGACACACAGGATACACACATTTGCATCAGCAGTGACTGGGACGTTTGGGGTGAAATGCTTTCAGGAAAGATTCGCTACGGAATGTTGCAAAGGGAATGGGAAACTTTCTACTTTTCATCCCTTTAATTAGAGGAGCTGAATTTTAAGGCTCTCTCCCAACACAAAAAAAAAAAAAACGAATAAAAAACAGTACTAGGTACAGCAGAAAAGGATAAAGCGAACTAACTCACTCAGCTCCAGCGCTCCACTTGATTCCCTTGGGAATCTTTGTTGGATGTACGCTGCCGCGCTGTATGTCTGCTGGATGTTGATGTAAAAAGTCATAAAGTTTACCGGAATTCACCAGGATACGGGGATGAAAGCGAAAACTCTCGGAAAACAAAACGAAAATGTGTCCAAAAGACGAGTGATTAATTTTTGTTGTTTTTCCTACTTGTTTTGATTTTGTTTCCTTTTTTTTCTGTTTTTTGTTCTCTTTCGTCATTTCGGCATTGACTCTCAAGAGGAGGGAGAATAATTTCGACGATTTGTGGTTCAAAGGATGTTTTTTTTTTTGTCGCTTTTTTGGGTGTTCATTCTGCTTTTTGGTGGAAATTGTTTTTGCAAAACGACCGACCGAATGCCATTGAATGTTGATTTGGCGTATACAGCAGCACTGGAGTGCGATGAAAATTAAAATGAGCTCTCGGTTGCGTTTAAGGAGGATTGATGGGAGAGATGCAAATTTTTTTACTCCTGAAGTTGTTACTTTTTTTTTTTTTTTTGTAAAACATCGGATGGTAGCATGTGGCATTAGTATATGTCTCTGGGGAAGGTTGTTTCAGGTCTATATGAGCATCAAAAGTTTCCAGACAGGCTTTTATTTATGATGCATTCGCGGAGGAGGAGTGTAGAGTGTAGAATGCAATTTGGTGAACATGTTTTGTTTTATTTTCGGAAAAAAAAAATTATCTCTCAAGGAGACACAGTCCTATAAGGATTTCCAAGGAAAGTGTGAGGTGCTTTACGGTTTTTAATACATCCCGAAATGAATAACGTCAAAAGAAATGAAGGTAAGGCACGAAGTTAGCTGCGGTTCGTATGACGTTTGAATTTATTTATATAAGAGCATCCAACAAAAGGTGTCATTTTAATTTAGTAGAAAAACGCAACATTTTTATGATAAGTGGCAATATTTTTATTTCAATGTAAAGTACAAACTCTGAGGTTAATAATGGAATACAAATGTGTCAAATCTCTGACTGGGCTATGCCTACAAATAGCCATTCTTTTGATGAAATTTTTCATCACGTTTTCGCATAATGCGGCTGTATTTCGCGCATACTAGCTCGGACATTTGCTCTTAGTGCATTAATCCTTGGTGGACCATTGGTGTGTAATGGTGTTAAATCGGCCCATATCCGCCGTCAATTGATGTCTCCCTTTCCGGAAATCAAACGTCCAGGACATTTGTCTTGCAATAGTGCCATTGTTTCACCAGCTGTGTGGCATATGGCGCCATCTTGCTAAAAATAAATGTCGTTCTTGTCCATAGCATCAATTTCAGGTAAAAAAGACAGTCAACATCGTTCGGTAATGCAATCCATTCGCTGTAACGATCGCGTTTTCGAAAATTCGCAGAATTTCGCCCAATGACAATGGCAGTTTAAAAATCGCACCAAACTGTCACTTGTTGTGGATGGAGAGGTTGTTTCACTATTTCTTGGGTTTTCGGAGTCCAAGATACGACAGTTTTGTTTGTTGATGTACCCGGATAAATGGAAATGAGCCTCATGACTTTGTACAAAAACCATGATCTTATTCATTCATTTCCAGCACCCAATCAGCGAAAGTATGGCGTTGTGCGTGGTCCATGGTAAGCATGAAGGCCAAGATCTTTATGAGAACTGCGTTACAAAGTGGTTGCAAATAGGTTCAATTCCTGTGATCATCTCAAAATGGATACATCTGGGTCTTCAAGCACATTCTCACCTACGGCGGCGATATTTTCAACTGACCCTGCCGCACGAAGACAAGTTGGAGTCTTCATATCACTAATCTGTCCGAGATGTTCAAATTTATCGATTAAATTCACTATGGTTGGGTGGGTTGGTTAAAACCGGCCTTCGATGAGGATGCATTTAGGTCTATTGCACAAGAAAAAGGTCTATTGTGCTGCCGAAGTGTGAGCTGGGTCGATCACCCTCTTTCTCTGGGACCCATTAACTCCTTTGTATGAATGAGATAATCCTAGCCGTGCAAGCGTTGCTGAGATCGCTTAGATCATTGAAGAGGTATTCACCTAATGTAGCCTTTCTGATGTTGACGAGTGCAGGGCACGTGCACAGGAGGTGAATGATTCCTCGTCGTTCCTACAACTTCTACAGAAGTTGCCCAATCTTTGAGCATGTCTTCCTATAGCACAGTGTCCTTATGTTTTCTTTTCTTTTCTTATGTTTTAAGAGTCCGATGAGCCTGGTGCAAATAAGAGTCGGTCAGAGCAGCCTAGCGGTGTTGCATTAGTCGAATTGATGCCATCGATGATTGGCCTCACTTACCGCGTCGGCATTTATAAGGTATATAGCACAAGACGTTGGGGCCTCAATGTCGGTGACACTGATAATATTTAAGCCAAAGGAGCCTCATCTAGCCAGTTCATCAGCCTTACAATTCCCTGGTATGTTACAGTATCAATGGTTGTACCGTCCAACTATCTCTTTAAGAGATACACGGCAGTCTTTCACTGTCTTGGAACTCATTGTGTTGGATGCAAGGAATTTGAGGGCTACCTGACTGTCGATGTATATGACAATATCCGATGCTGATACTGCATTAACCGCCAACCAGTCAACTTGAAAACGCTACAATAGTTTGGAAGGTTACAGGAGAGGTGGAGGTGTTATTGACCAGAATAATTGAATTATTTCTCAGCTCCAGCTGGAGATAATCGTCTTTAATTCCAGGTCTTCTGAGAAGACCCTAGCACCGATTCCGTCCTCGGTTTTAGGCCCATCCGTGAAAATTGACGGCGATTCTTGGTAGAGGACATCCCGGTTTGTCCATTTAGTTCTGTTTGGTATTGACAATTGTTAGACCGAGGACAGGGAGATGACGATGCATCGATAGTATTCTGCCGTGTCCAGTGTGTTGCTCCTTTCATTGTTTGGAGTTTCTTCATGTTATTGCTGAGCAGGCAGCGAGTTTTAAGCTGACGATGTCAATTGGAAGTAAGTGGAACACGGTTTGTAGCGCTGTAGTGGGAGACGTTCTCAGTGCACCAGTAATACTGAGACAAAGGACTCGTTGAATTTTTTTCCATTGTAGCTAGGTGGGAATCCTTCTCCAGGGCGTGCCACCAAATCAGTACCCATACATGAGTATCGGTTTTATTAACGAGGTGTATAGCCAGAGCATAATGTTTGGTTGTGGATCCCAAGTGGATACTACTACATTTTTGCATATGTATAGGGCACCCAGAGATTTCCTGGCACGTTCAACTAAGTTTTCTCTCCAAAGAAGCTTGGGATTAAGCTTTAGGCCTTGGTAACTGGTACTATTTGGGAGGATAAGAGCGTACCTCTTCGCTTTTTGAGAATAAAGTCAGGGAGTTTGGGTTTTCTTGTGAACAGGACTATCTCAGCCTTCGTCGGATTAACGCCACAGCTTTCAGTCCAGCTTGTTAGTTTATTGATAGCAGACTGCATGATATCGACCAATGTTACTATAATTCTTGTTACTAGTATAGCGACGTCATCAACATAGGCGATTACTTTGCATCCACTTTTTTCTAGAAGAACTTCATAGAGCACCAGATTGCATCCATAGTAGTGGAGACAATACTCGCCTTAAGGGGTGCCTCAGTGTGCACTATATTTGACACTGCTGCTTCCGAAGGATGCAGTGATTAGCCTGCTTTTGAACATATGCTTTACAAAGCAACAGATTCTTTCACAGATGTTGAGTCTTCGTAGGGCATTGGTTATCGAATTGGTTTCAACGTTATTAAAAGCTCCTTCAATGCCTAGGAAAGAGACTAATGTGAACTCCTTGATTGTGAGTGATTTTTCGATGGGATGGAGATCCAGAATTCTTTCCAGAATCTTGAGAAAAAACGAAGTTAGGATGATTGGTCTAACGTCTTTCGGGAGAGTATGCGATGTTTTGCCTGCCCTGTGTATAAAGACCGCTCTTACCTCGGCCCAGGCGGCCAGTATTGTTCCTAATTTAAGGCATCCCTTCAGAGTACAGGATAGGTTATGCACTATTATGCTGAACATCTCCTGTATTTATCCCGGAAAATATCATCCGGCCCAGGCGACAGGTGTCAACACGTAGGTTAAGCGATGCTTCATGAAATTCCACTCATGATCCATTAGAATTCATGAGGACACTCGCCACGGTTGGTGCTTTGGAAAGGACTTTGACAAAACTGTGCCAGAATCTACGTTTGGCTTTTCAAACTTCTGCTTTGAAGTTTTTCAGGCTATCTTTGTAAATTTCCCAGTCCGTGGGTAGCTTTGTTGATTTGGCTGTTGTTGCTGAGTTCTGCATTTCACTATGGCGGACGATTACTTAACTTTCTTGTTGTGATTGGACAAGATTCATTGAATGCTGAGTTTAGGGCGGAGGTTGGCACAGTGTTAAGCTTATCTAATTCCAATTGTGTGGAATGTATCATGTGCGCACTATTGGATAGTTTAGCGAAGCGAATGTCGATTGCGAAAAATGTATGGTGCAGTATGTATTGCAGCTGGTTTCTAGTTCATATTCCAGATAGTGGTGATCGGAAAAGAGTGACTGTCAGGGTACAGTCCACTTAGACATCGCATAGTATATGTTTTGAGAGGCGAAGGTAACATCTAGTACCTCCTGCCGGATTTTTGCTATAAAGGTGCAATAGTTTCCCATATTGCAAACTACTACTAGGTCGGAGTGTTAGTGTCGGTGATACCCCATAGATCATGGTGCGCATTTGTGTCGGACCCTAGAACGATTCCTTCTCCTTTCCTCCTTACTTTTTATACCACTGCTTTGACCTCTTTGATGGAGCAGATTCGGAGTTTTCATAGGGTAGGTAACCTGAGGCCTGACAGATGTTGATCTTCGCTGAAGACAATCACTCAGTTTGTGCAGATATGAAAGGATGATCTCAATCTTTGCCAACCAAATTTGTGTCTTTTGAACTCTTGACAAAACTTTACCTTGAAGTTACAGTTTAGAGGCATTAATGGTGTTAGAGTTAGTGAGATTCATTTCACTACTACGTGACTACGTTCGAACTTTAAAGAACGGCTTGTCTCGGCTGTACAGAAGCTTTTATGCCTGTTGCTGCTCCAAATGCATGGATATGTAGTATACCGCAATGTGAGCAGAAGAAATTTTTATCCAAATTTAAAGCCAAACTTACCGAAACACAAAGGCAACTGATTTCAAGCTATACGCTGTAAATAGTTCAATAAATGACATCTACTGACAGCATCACTCGCTCGCATTCACCATCCTTTCAGGTGGACCTTTGTCGTTACTGATGTTAAGATAGCTGTCATTGGAGCAGATCTGCTCACCTACTACGGCCTCCTCATTGATTTTAAGCCTTTATCGACTGACCCATACCAGCTGTTTTACACCACATCGTCATCACAGGCCCATAGCTTGTGAAATCCTTAATCCTCTTAACTTATCTCTTTACAGCAACATTCCTCTTAGCTTAGATATGTATGCTTGATGTTACTAAGTCCCTCCTATAAGATGAATTCTATTCTTCTCTAAACATTCAGAACTCATACTGAAATCTGATTTTTTTGACGGCTCTGACGGAAGGTCTAAGTTCATCCCACTCTTAGAAACGTACATGACCGCCAAGATCATTCACATTCACACTTTATTAAACTCTTACGAACCACGTTTAATGGCAGACCAAGAGTAGTGGGTTGCTTTTCCTAAAACTCATTACTTCCACTCGGACATTAAGTTTTTGCCTCATGACCACATAACCCACTCCACGCATCGGCTACTTAGTATGCAAATATCGGCCTCTCAACAGCCAATTGCGAGGATCGAGGACCGACAAGATGCGCACAAATATCCCCATAAAGTGTTTCAATTTATCGATGGTGAGTGAGTTTTTGACACAACAGATCATCTGTTCGAACACCGTCTGCCGAAGATGACTGCAGGTACCTACACATAGGATACCCCTTCCCGACTGACCCGTCATGCACCTTCATCATTGTCGCTCTGGAGGCGAAGGTGCGCGCTTAATTAAGCCTCCTGAAATAAATAACCCACTGAATTGCTTTCACGACGATTACGTCGATGAACTAATGGATACTTCACGTCTCGACTCCTTCGGGTGTGGATGGGTACCGCTCATTAAGTTGCTCATCCCCCCCCCCCTCCGAATAACTTGCTGCGATGCCCATTTAATTTGTTTAGCTTCACTAAAACGATGATTTGACGGTGCCTGCAGATCGAAATGATCGCCACGTGATGATGTGGTAGAGGGTTGCATTCTGCTCCAATTAGAGATCCAGTTCAAGGCACTTCGTCCTTCGTGATGAACCCATAAACTCTGATGTGGGGAGTGAGGATCGCGCTTGAATTAGCGCGCGTACCCAGCGTAGTAATAATTCGCCTAGTTTATGGTATTCCGTGTTCCTTGTGACACTCGCTGACATCCCATTGGAATGTTCAGTCATGTTTACGGCGACGTTTGGCTGCTACTGCGTTGCCAGTTGCATTCCTTGTTACAAAAGCGCCACTTTGACATTTTTTTTTTTTCAGCGTTTGCTCCATAGAAAGGACATTCAACTCTTCAAGGACCATAAAGCCATCGCCATCGCCATTGCCATTGCCATTGCCATTGCTCTGCGTGTACACTTGGAATTCTATTAAAACTTTTTCCAACTCGCACTTGGTCTCACCCCGAATCGCTGTTCGGTGTGTGTGTGTGTGTGTGTGTGCGTATATTGACTTTTCACTTGGTCCTTTTGAAGTTTTCGGACAGGAGAAAGTTTTAATTTATTTCATTTTCATCCTTTGCCTGGCACATTGGTGTTGGTGATGGTAGATGGTACCGTCTCTGACGGCTTCAATGGGAAGAAATTACCACAAAGTGCCGATGGGAAAAGGAACCAACTCGGTCATGCGAATCGAACAAAGCGAATCGCCTGGCCTCGCCCATGCTGTTCCGGGGCTTTCGATTGAGTGGAGTTGGTTCCTTTTTTTTTGTTTTTTTTTTTTTTTTGTGTGCTGCGGGTCGATCCAAAACCCACCGTTGCTGATGATGTCCCATTTAATCAGCTGCACACGAAGGGTATATTGTGTTCATCATCATCATCATCATCATCATCATCATCATCATCATCATCATCATCATCTTCGTCGTCGTCGTCGTTTTCGTCGTCGTAGTCGTCATCGTCATGCTGCTGGCGGTCCTATCCGGATGGGTGAGATGATTCTCTTGTAGGTTATCGCTTGGGTTTGGTTCTCTTTGGGTAACCAAAACGTTTTTTAATGGGAAGGTATGTGCATTTGGTGGCTTTGACTTTTTTTTTTCTTTTTGTTGCGCTGCTCTTTCTGTCTTCAGCCACTTCGGGGATCAGTCAACTGGAAATCATTGGAAGCTATTTCTCTTTAATTGGTGAATGACGATGAGCACAGTGATGACGGTTAAAGGATTAGTTTCATCGACACTTGCTACGGATGTAATCCTTTTTAACTAAGGAAGGTACCCGAGTGAGACAGAGTGTAACTAAGTTGGGATTGTGATCCACTATCGAGTGGAGTTGTGGCAGAGATTTGGACTAAGAAAAGTTTGGAATAGAATAAGACAATAAGAATCTCAGGTAATACTCTTCGGTGCGTTCTAGGCATTGAAAAGAACAACTTCATCTTGTAGCGAGTTGATGTTTAGACTTTGTATAGTAAGGTCTTCAGACAATTTTTGGTATAAAGTGCACTTGTTGGTGGATGTAAAGTTATCGCCTATGCAGATGACATCGCTACACTTGGAACAGGAAAATACTCGCAGACTTTGGTCGAAGTCATGCAGTCTACTATCAATAAACTAACAAGCTGGACTGAAAGCTGTCCATTCTCCATTAATCCGACGGAGACTGAGGTAGTCCTCTTCACAAGATGACACAAACTCCCTGACTTTAATCTCAGAGCCATCTCCTTGACCGCAAGCTTTTTCACTTCGTTGAAATTAAAAGGGGCCCTAGCATAGACTCTTGAGGGATGCTATCTGAAATGATGCATAATCATACATGGACTATAGTCCAGTCTTTCGTATTGAATGGAATCTAATCTAGCATACTCTACATTTCAGGCTGGTCCCAACCTTCTGTTTCCTGTTTTCGAACATAAGGTGAGAGTAAGGGATTACCGTCCTATAAGAAAGTCCAAACCTCCGTTTCTATATAGTACAATGAGCTCTTCAATTTGATGGATATACAGCTGCAATGTAACATATTACTGAAGCCGAATATACCATTCTTCAGAAATGACAGTTAATTGTTAGTTGATCTGTATTAATCCTGAAAGTCGTTGCCCTCATTAACTTGAGGCTATTTTGAAGAAAATTGGAAATTTAAAAAGAATTCATGCAAGACGCCTTTCCATTCTTATTTTACAAAAAAAAAAATAAAAAATCTCATTTAGATCACCATTCGGTTACGCTTCTCCACCACTCAGTGTGTGGTATATCCTTTCGAAGCATAAAATCTTATTTCTTAATTTCTTTTCTCCTGAAGAGGATGCAAAAAAAAAAATATTTCAACTTAATCCCCAATTTCGGACAACGCACTCCGATTCGTTGTAGCCTCCAGGAATTTGCATTCGCAATGGCACTAAAGTGCGAATGCGCAACTGTCATGGTGTCGGATGACTTCAAAGAGCTCAGTTTCACAATCCCATTCCGGGTAATTCTCCACGCAAAATGAGCGTTCATGTCAAACGAGCGGACAAGTGGAACGACCAGAAGAACCTCACTGGAAGACCAGAACAACACTATGACGATTGCGACGACGACGACGACGACGATGACGGTGATGGTGAGGACGAAGATGATGTTGATGATGATGACAAAGCGACCATTACTCAAGAACTTATCCGCACATGAAATTTGAATACAATGGACACCATAGCATAGCAATCACAGTCACAACGTGGATTTACATTTATGTCCGCATTTTGGTGTGATGCCATCATCATAGTCGTTGTTGTCATGTTCCCTCACACAAAGGTCCTTCTGCATCTCATCTCCATGCCATGACCGAGGATGTGTTCCTCCGTTGGCATCTCTGACTTTTAGTTTCTTATGCAAAATCCATCAATCATTCGTCCATTGTATACGAAATGGGGAAAGGTGATGTGTGTGACTTAAAGCTTTGGCAAATAGTCTTGTTCTCGTTACGCAAGTGTGGTCATGGTCATAGAGGACGACAGTACTTGCGACTTTAACTGCAGACATTAAAATCAATTAGCTAATTGCTGGAAGCATAATCTCACGGTACGAAAACAAAACCCCCCTTATGCTGCAGGAGCATCAACAGCAATAGAATAAGCCATTTCGAGAACTCTTAACTTTAGTGCTGCTACTGCTACTGCTAGTGGTAGTGGTGAACGAGGTCATTCCTGTTTTATGTGACAACTTCTAATTAGTTTTACGGCTCCTTGGCTACACAGATCACTGTGCACTTACCTGCATGAGTGCATATCCTGCAGCAGAGGTTTGGGGTGTTGGGGCATCTAAGATGGAAAGTTTAAATTAATAAAGCGACTCAAATGGATCGTAAAAATTATCCAAGGATTAGATGTGAGTTGAGGAGGTACATAGACTTAAGGAAAACATAAAATGTTGAAATAGAAAATATTATTAATCATTTGAGGATGGTCTGCGTACCACCCGCTAAGTTACATGGACTTTTCTATGTTTTTAAGAAGAAAAATAAGAACTGCTTCCGTCTTCTGCTCCAGGCCTGATGTCTCCAACCACGTTTTAATTTTTGAAATGGCTTCATTTGTTTCTGCTTCTATCTCGTGAATATGATTCGCAATGGTTACAACTGTGATGTCGTCATTACACGATGTTCCCCAGAAGGGGACCTAACACCGATCCTTGTGGAACGGCTGCCGATTGTAGGGTTTACTACCTTCATCGCCTTCATTCCTTAACTTTCTATTCTTAGAGTAGCTCCATATTACTCTAAGGATATAGTTTGGCGTATTCATTCTTTCAAGAGAGTCCATTATAAATGACCAACTTGCTGGATAGAAATAGAATTTTTTGATGTCAAGCGTAACTACAGTGAAGTACTCCTTTCTTCCACACGGCCATCTACTTCCTTCAATGGGAGGCTGCAGCGATATGTACCACCATTTTTATAGCGTCTACTGTCGACCTGTCTTGTCGGAACCCAAACTGGTATTTTGAGAGAGCGTCACTTTCCTCGGTTATTATCATCATTACCACCATACTCAGTAGACAAATGGGGCAATATGATGAAGATGCTCGGGGATCTACTTTCATTGGGTGCAACAGATCCTTTAGTTTCCAGTGATCTGGGAATATCCCTTCTCTTAGGGAATTCCGCATGACTTCTATAAAGGTGTCGCGTCTTGCCTTTACAGATGCTTTCAGGGCTTTATTCAGGATTCCATCCGGTCCTGGTGCTTTGCTATCTTCAATTTTTGTACACATTAGATGTAGTACCACTGGTGTTACCGATGGGATCTCTTCGTTGAACGCTGCTCTGCCCATGTTGAGAGTGGTCACTGGTTGCTGTGGAAACAGTGTTGTGATGATGTTCTAGAGCACAGTAGGACATGTAAGTTGTGGTGCTCTGTGTCCTTTATGCTTCATCAATGCGATCCTGTAGGCAGATTTATGTTGCGTTCATCAAGTAGTTGCTTGGAGCATCGCTTCTGCTGTCTCTAATTGCAATTTTTAAAGCTTACTTGACTTTTTTTTAATGTCGCTAGCTAGATTGAATTCCGGCCTGCTCACGAACGTTGAACTCTGCACCTTGTTTGCAGGCAGTTTGTTCTGAGAGATTTTATTTCGTCGTTCCACGAGCAACAGTCTGGGTCTTCTTCTTGGTATGGACTCATCGCACGCAGAGGTTACCATATCTGTCAGCTGCAGCGCTAGTTCTTGAGCTAGTCAAGGTCTATGTCGTTGAACACATCTCTCTCGAAGACAGTCGGTCGTGTTAACCTCGGACATTGCCGATGCTTCTTGTTCTTCATTTCGATCATTATAGCCTGGTGGTTGCTATGAGTATAGTCTTCGCTGACCCACCAGTCCGTGCCTTGGACTAGGAAGCTACTCACGAACGTAATGTCTATAGTGGATCCTCTACCTCTGTTCACCAGATTTATATCTAATGATGCAAATGTTTCGAGAAGAGCTCGTCGCCTTGCGTCTGTGGTCCTGCTGATCTATTCTGATGCATATGCGTTGAAGTCAGCAGCAATTACTACTTTAGCTTTTTGTCGCGCGTCGGCTACGATGTCATCCAGTAGCTTCTGTAACTTCCTGGGTGTCAGACTAGGGGGTGCGTAGCAGTTAGAAAAGGGGGATACCATTTATCTTGGCATTTCAAAGCCATCTTCCGGATCGCGGATCTCCTGAAAGGCCTGGTTTCCACAAGTCCAGTTGTTGGTTACCGATCCTGTTGTTTCCATTTAAAGCGTTGTACTGCTTCACTTATTAAGGCAATGACGATTCGTTTTTCATTTGTCATTTGTGTCAGCAAGTCTTCAGCTGCCTCGCAATGATTAAGGTTTATTGGACGATCTTCATCGCCTTATGCTGCTCAGAACACCGGGCATTTGGTACTGCCAGCCACATGTCTAGCGTTTTCTGGTTTGGCCTCTTTATATAAAAAGAGAAGTAGATCCTTCGTGCAGTCCTTGGATATGTGTCCTTCATCTCTTGCACTGACGTGCCATGTGACCAAATTCTAAGCAAGCAGTTTGTCACAGTTTTACGTTTGCGATGCAACAGTTCAAACCAGTTCACCCAGCCAATTTGGATTTTACTCGACAGCTAGGCTAATAGTCGCAGTTTGTGTGTCCACGTAGGAGTTTCTTAAATTCATAGTGTCGCCTTCGTCTAGTCCGTTTACTTGATACTGAGACTTAATGGCCTCGTAGATGACCTCCTTGGTTGTGACCTCATCGATGTCTTTTACTTCCAACAGAACCCGATGTGTCAACGTTCGAATCTCCACCTCTGTGCTGAGAGTTAAACCGGCGAACTCTTGAGTTTTCCTGTTCCTTTTAGTTGGAATAGTAGGTTGCCCTTTTGGGTTTGTCTGATTCTGGTTACGGTTTTGCCCATGTTGCGGAGTTTGTCGGCATAGAAAATTTCTCCCTGCTATCACGATTGCGTCAGTCCGTGTTTTCTCCTTGATGGGCTTTTTGGCTTATTAGACTCATTCTTTTCTCCAACTACTCTAGCCCAAGTGTCACACAGCTCCTTGGAGTTTGTCTTATTAACTCTTCCTTTGATCTAAGAGTCTGCTTTATCCTGCGAAACTTTTTTACCTTCCCTTAATGACTTCTGTGGCTGAGCCTTGTTCCCATCGTTTCGGAGGGTCTTTTGTCTGTGCTTTGAACTTGGGGTCTCGGCGATAGATTCCAATCAACTCCTTGAGTCGGATGCAGATCGTAGCCATGGTGAGGTTTAGGAGGTATTATGTTTCCCGATTCGCTGTTATCGTGCCCATCAATTGCAGCTTGATCGTACGACGCCTTGATACTTTCAATAGCATCTCTCATAGGCTGATGTATAAATCGCCTTTGCCGACCTCCATCATATCCACCAGGCTTTTTATTTGATCACCTAGCTTGTGGAATACCGATGATTGGGATCGGTTCAACTGCTGTTTTGTTACTTGTGGGAGACTCGCCTACGTCAGTGCTTCTGCTTGTTTTGTCGCCTGGGTCGACTGGTAATCTCGACATTCTAGAACTTTTTTCCCCTTTTTGCTTCCTGGGGATGCAGCTTTAAGTGGATGCACATACATATATTGCTATTGTAAGACCAATGATCGCATGTGGAACGAATCCATGGGCAAAAATGAGAGAGATACTCAATAAAGTGTAAAGACTGGCATGCCTTTGTATTACAGGAGCCACTGGAGCCATGAATGTGCTATTGGAACTGACTTATTTGCATCTTGTGGTGCAATTTGAGGAATGTACAGGCCAAAACAATTCTAAGAATGGCCAAAGATGGAATAGGAACAGAAAAATCCATTACAACGAAGCAATTCGATGCACTATTCAAGAAACTACTACTCCTGGCTATTCCTAGAGGCAATATTGATAGAAGGTTCAACTTTCAGAAGAACTTTGTTACGAAACTCAACAAAGGTTGAAAGGAGGAGTCTTCAGATCCAGGACTAAATACTCTGAGTCCATCAAACAATCTTACAACTAACTCAAGACTTTTCATACAACAATTTTATACTTTGCCTTTCATATAAGTTATTCGATTGATAATCCACGAAATGGTCTTGTCATCATGATGGTCATAAGTCTGCGTTATACATTTGGTTTGTAAGGCCACTGTGTCTTGGCTCTAAAAATCAGGTAATCTCTAGTAGTGTTGGCAACCAATGTTATATAACCCCAGGTATGACTCGTTCTATAGATGTTCATCAGTAGCAAGCTATAATCGATTTATTTTTCCTATACTCCTTAAGACTGTGTTTTTATATTCTGTATATGTAAATATCGTAATTACTTACGGCGTACTTTATAATTGTCAAAAATACCCAAACAAATTCCTTGAATAAACTATACCCAGTCCGACAATTCCACACAATACCCATGACCTCTGACTCCGGCATCATTTAATCACAGTCATTCCCCCTCAAGGAAGGTCGGCTAGTCATCCAGCCCACAGTCACTTCACTTTTAACAAATCGCTAGAAAAACCACACAAATACTTTTTTTTTTTTGTTTTACTCGTAGGTACCCACGTTACGATAGAGCGAAGCGCAAATGCTAGTAGTTCAAACGTACACACACCTCGCTCACCCCACAATACTCAATCCAATCCAATCCAATCCCGAACGAAGCCAATAAATTTTATACCCGCCCATATCAGAGTTAAAAAATCATCGGAATCGGAATTTCACAATCGGCAATTCGCACCTCCACTTCAATTACTCGTTCCAAATGAGGTAATTATCGCCAGCACCACCAGCAACTACACTCTTCCGATACAAAGTCAGCTGTATGGCTGGAGCTGAAGCTGAAGCCACTCCGCACCAGTTGGCCCAGGCTTCAATAATAAATTCTCACCTCTTTGACTCCAATCAAGCAGCCGAAGTGATAACCTTTGGCAGCCCATATGTTTCCAAGTACACAGCCGTTTAGGCCAAGTTAGTTGGACCCCAACAAACTATTGCGCAATGCGCATGATCAACGGCAGCGCTACACCGCATGGAGCTGTATAAAGTCGGAAATAAATCAACTCACAGAGTGTGGTGAATACTATTACGCGCCTTACATTAGAATCGAAGTCGCATCCAACTTGGAGCTGGAACCGCGAATCAATTTTGGAAAATCTCACGTTTTACAATATTATTGCCATTTAGGTGAGGCAGGCGCAAGGAGACAAATGGAATAGGAAGTGGTTGTGGTGGTTATGGTTATGGTAGTCGCAGTTGGTGTGAGCCAAGTTATGAGAGAATGGTTGAACTATTACAAGAGTCTCACCAGCCCCACCGACCGACAGAGAGAGAGTTATCATGACACTGTGACACCGATTGATTAAGTTGTCGGTTTGGGAGTCGGTCGCCAGTTGCCGTTGCTATAAATGTCAGAATCGGGTAAATGTGGATGTCAATGTGGATGATGTTTTATGATATTCAAATAATCATGACCTCATGACTCCTGGGGTTTATCGACGGCATGCACGACTACGAGTGGTATCTCTATCTATTCAAGATACATTTTTTTGGTCTTTTACTTGACCAAACAGGACTGTGCGAGCTATGCTACTACTTCCAGTCATATCTACTTATTCTTAGTTCACGAATATAACATAAAACCTTTTAAGGATTCTAAATCTAGAGTAGACTACTTCTTGAAAGTTCCTAAAACACAGCAACTTTGTAGTCTCACTTAAAATCAAAAGTGACCACACCGAGACCTTCGATGTCATCGATACATTCGATGTCATAGAGACATGCGATGTCATCGATACCTTCGATGGTGAGAAGGCAACGTGCTGTCATGTACATTTTCAATATCGATCTTGAATCAGATGACGTAACTGCCTGTCAGTGGTACATTCGCATATATGTTTATACGAAGCGAAGACAAAATATACACTGTCACACGGAAATGTCACACAACACCGACGATTAGGTCGGAGTGTCACAATGGATAGCTAGAATTTTAAGGTACTTCAGACCTGTGTTTCATAAGGATCAGTCCTACCAATGAATAACGATACCAACACATAAATTAATAGAAAAATCTCTGGTCAATCACTATTTCTTTGGGCTGAGAATGCAATTGAGAAGTAAAGTTCTTTTACAAAAGACTAAGACAAGACCCTGATCATTCCACACCTACTATATATATGGTCCAGTGGCATGGACTCTATCATTGTCAAATGAGGAAGTCCTTGAGTGAGTCGATAGCAAAACTGTCGCGTTCATGTGATGAGGAGTATGGAGAAGATGATTCAACGGCCAGGTGTAAAGACGGATTTGAATATATCGAGTAAGATGGCCAAGACATTCAGAGGCACCATGGACACCAACGGTCTATTATTCCAGAGAGATGAAGCAATAAAATTAAACTCTACCTTCAGGATCACATGCAAAAGATGGAAGCAGGCTGAGAATCGAACTCACTTATTGATTGAGCGTTGGGTTCAATCCGGACTTAAGTGCCATGGAAAATAAAAATAATAAAATGAATCTTGTTTTCAAGAGGATACTTAGTTACTTCCACTTTTGGACTATAGATTTGAAATTTAGTCCTTGGATAGTCCGGTACCCACAATGCCAGTTTTGGGCTCCAAAAAGCCCGGTCCGCAGTAGATGCTATAAAAATGGTGATAGATATCGCCGCTGCAGCAGCTGAATGAAAAAAAGGAGTACTGTGTCACAGTTGCATCAATTCAGCAAGTTGCTCTTGAAAGAATGAATACGTCAAGTTATATTCTTAGGAAATATGCAGCTGCTTTAGGAATAGGAGGTTTGAGGTACGAAGCTGGTACTAAACACTACAAGTGTCGGCAGGGGTTCCACAAGGAACAGTGCTAGGTTCCTTTCTGTGGAACATTATGTAAAACGATGTGGTTAGGTTGCCAATGTCGTCAAGAACAAAAGTCATAGGTTACGCAGACAACATTGTGGTCCATGTGGTCCACCACGGTGCTGACTGGGACTTTTCTAAGACCGGTCACAGAAAATTCAAGAGTGCAGTAGACAATGCTAAATGCACCTCTTTCTGCACGGCCATAGAAAGAACTAAGGAATGAACTAGACTTAGAAAAATCATTTCTAAAAACCTGCTACACCTGAATTTCTTAAAGATATCAATGGAATTTGGACACAGTCCTGTTCAGAAACCCTGAGTCTTCTGTTACATACACATTTTCGGGCATGCACCTTAAGTCAAAGCAACAACACAAGTGTGGATGTTGCTTTATCAGTAACAGAATCGACAGTTCCAGAAGGGAACGTAGTCTGACGGCGAGCTTCAAACAAAGCAACCAATTTTAAGACAATGCCTAAAATAAAGAGACTAGCATATATAGGCACAACCAGTGCGATGCAATACAACGCCTATAACTTGTACATCCAAAAGTCTGCCATCAAGAGTGCCTTGTCGATAAGCCAATCAAACGGCTTGAACTCAAACCTTGAAGGGCATACACAGATCCTAAAAAACCTCGTCCGAGAAGACGTAAACAGTAAAATCATTTTCTGGCATTATTTCGAGTAGGGAGACCAACAAAAGACAAATCTATATCTATCTACACAAACGGGTTAAAGATCGATATAGGAACGGGAGCCGGTATATTCTCCATGTAACTATACAGACCTCGATCAGACTTTCAGACTGCAGCAGTGCTTTTCCAAGTGCAGTAGCAAAGGCAGCCAGTATGGTATCAATGATAGTAATACCACCGAATGATATCACCATTTTCATTGACAGTCACCCGGCCATTAAAGCAAGTTTTGCCACAGAAATCAAGTCTAAGCTAGTCCGATACTTTGCGACAGTATCAGGTTCTTGACTCACAGCACAGTATAAATCTCTTCTGGATCCCTGGTCCCAAGGATATAATCGGGAATAAGATAGCTGACGAACTCGCAAGAAAATCAGGCACTTCAATGGATAAAACCTTCACTCTCCAACCTCAGAGAGTGTATCGAACGTAAGATCCTAATGACAGCCAAAACTAGGTGCAAATCGCTTACAACATGTGATATATCGAGGAACCTCTGGCCACGATACGACAAACTACTACAAAACGACAGGAAAACGCTGTCAATGTTGGTTGGTGCACTCACTTTTTGAAGGAACCACACAACGATGAAAATATATGCAGGAGGATGCGGTAACGAAGAGATTCACGAGGTTACATCTCATTACCAGTGTCACAGCCCAAGTCTATGTATGTCAACTGAGGAACAGAACACTAGGAAGATATTACTTCCAGGACTTACAAGAACTACCTGACGTCTCATTTCAAAGTCTTTCCCGGTTTCTAAGGACATCATGATGGTTGAAGACCCTATTCACCAACGAGCACTAAGGAAGTAACTAAGAAAAACCCAGTATATGAACTGGGAAGCCTTACTTCCCTTATCAATTCAACCACCTACCTACCTACCTAAGCAGGTGTTTTGGGGTAAATCGAATCAACAGTAGGAGTACAAGAACTTCAGTAATAAGACAGGGGAAAGAAAGAAAAACTGTGAAGAACTAAAAGAATCTTCATTTAGAAGTATTGCTCTTCCGTAAACTCTGGAATATAGAAACCTGAAACACCCTATTTTCCATTATTAACTTTGGAACTGGTTCCATAAATATTACTGGGGAGCCCTAACGTCTGCCCAGTACCAAAGTTGTAAAAGAATTGAATATTTTGGGAGGTTAATTCTATTGAATTCATCTAGAAATGATTTGAAGTCTTTTTTTCTAAAAGAGATTTAAAAACCGTAATTCAGCATTCTTTTGAAATCAGTGATTAATGCATTCAATTTGTAGCATTCACTGAATTGAAGTTAATTTTGGAAGTCAATTGAATTCACTTGATTAAGTTGAAGTAAGTAGTGAATTCCCTTGAAATCAGTTGAAGTCGGTGAATTCAATTCAAATTATATGAATTCATTTATATGTATGTACGAACGTATCTGTTTAAAAACTTTGAAAATTTTTTCACAAAAAAATAAAGTTTTCGTTATGAAAAATCATTAAACGATGTTGAGTATTGCCGGCTTGGTTGAACTTGGTAGACGAGGGTAATCTTCTGTTTTGTTAAGACATCTGAATCTCCTTCAAGCAAGCAATATTAACGTTTCTAATACCACGGTATCTTTACTACCTGAAAATTCGCATCTCGTCCACAAATGTCTTATAATCAATCATCAACATCAAGATGATCTAACCCCTGGAATCAAGTGAATTAAAATTATAGCAATTGAATTCACAGACTTCAACTAATTTCAAGTGAATTTACTACTGTCTTCAACGAAATATGTGAATTCACTACTGACTTCAACTAACATCTAGTGAATTCAATTGACTTCAACTGATTTCAAGTGGATTCACTACTGACTTCAATGCAGTGATTGCTAAATATTGAATGCATTAATCACTGACTTCAAAAGCATGGTGAATTAAAGTTTTTTTTTTAAATCGCAGTCTTTTTTAAACTTGATTGCTCCAATCAAAACTTTGAATTCTTTTTTATGAATTCTGTGAATGTGTTCCCAAAAGAATGCACTCTTTCACAACTCTGCCCAGTACCTACTTATGGACGTACCTCAAATTTTATTACCACCTAACCTCACCTCAACGCAATGACAAACTAGTTTACTTAACTAAGTCACCAAGCATGTAGTAAAAGTTGATAGCAGCTTTGTACGAAACCCACTACTGAGGAAGCTGTTGACAACTTCCTCACTGCCTGGTGTGAACACTGATTTGCAACAAACATCAAAGGCGTTGGAACAACATAGTACTTTCCCAAAAAGGTCAAAAGTTACATAATATACCCAACGTCTCTCACTATTTACTCAAGCCTAACAGTGGAACCAAATGCGCGACATTAAGACACAAGAGCCGGCTCATTAAAGTGCCCGTGGGCTCTCTCTCTCGCTGTCTCCTCGCCGACCATGTCAAATTCACATCCATTAAAACAGCCACATTTGAATATGTAAACAAGATTATGCAAATGTTCCAAATGGCGAATTCCCATCAATCAAATTCGATGAATGCGCCCAGCGCGATTCCACGACAAGAACAAGAAATGAACTCGGCGTCCGCACCCCGTGCCGCCGCGCCGTACATGATAAATTATAGAATTCCAATGAATTCAACAAAATTTAACAAAATTCAACAAACCGCTAATTTCAATTAAATTAAGTAATAGAAATGTCTATCAACACAATACAACAGCCATTCTCGTCGTCGCCGTCGTCGTCGTCGTCGTTGGTTAGCTATAAAATATTCAGCCGTCATTAATCATGAATCGCGCTACAAAAGACAACAAATTGTCGCGCCGAGTTTACACTGCCGAACAAAAGCCAAAAAGACGCAAGCTGTCACTTGGAGTTCATATTTTATTCAGCCAGAGGGCCAGAGTCAGAGCAACAGCTTTGTCAGTGTGGTGTGGAGGAGACTGGTACCAAACCAACTACCAATTCCAGCACGCAACAGCATCCTCGACATGGCGCGGTGGGTCGTCGTAATTAAAAATGCAAAAATGTAGGAAAGCCCAAAAATCTTGGCATCGCATTCAGCTCAGAATAGCAGGGCGTTGACAGCCATCGCCCGGCCACAGGTTATGTCGAATTCGTATTAAAATGAAGTTGGCGGCGATTTTTGTTTGCCATTCTGTCGTAAATAACTTTTCAACACCTTTATTGGCCCGAAAGGGGGAATTTGCGATTCGATTTTTTTTTTTTTTGCTTTGGTCACGATAAACCCGTCCAAAATCAATAGGAGGCGGGGTTATTTATGGGAAATTATGGCGTGCATGATCCGCGATTATCTTGCCATAATATAACTGAATTTCGCTCAGAGGGTGTTTGATCTTATCGGCGTCAGAGGTCTCATTCATTTTAAAACGCGCCGGCTTCCAGGTGAGGTGAGAGAATGTGTCATGTTGACTGCAGTCTTCGCGGATGACAGTTCTTAAACGCGTATGCAAATGAGGGACATTTCCTGTGTGTGTTGTTCTTGGTCATAAAACGAGCAGTTTAAACGGTTTTCGTTTTGTTCAAGATACGCCGATTGGGGCTTTGTTTGCGTTGGCCGCTGGTTTTCTCTTCTTTTTTTGTTTTTTTGTTGAAGGAGATAAATTGCAATTTGCCGGAGATTATCTCGTTTATGGGTTGATGGAGGTGTTACTCGTCGTTTTGCCAGATAATTAAACGGATGATGATTGTTTGTTGGTGTGACCGAGCGCTTGTAACCGCAAACAGGAAAGCTGTCAATCAAGGAAATAAATATTGAAAGATCAACTGTCTAATTGGCAATTAAAAAGAAGGTAAGGCAATTAAGAATGACATAAAATCCTCTCGAACAAAGGGAATGTGTTAGCCAGGTATGTTGGTAAGTGGGTGTAAGTTACGAGTAACATTTAAGAATCGTTACGCTTCTTCCGTAAAAAGACAGTGAAAGTCGGTTAAGTTAACAATTAATGAAATGGGATGTGGGAAAGTAGGTCCAAGGAGGAAAGATATACTACATTGGACGCTTTAAAGGGGAGAAGTAGTGATTTTATATTGAAAACTCCATGACTTAAGTAGGTGTCACATCCCTGATACTATTAAGGCTACATATGTATGTATATTCATTTAGAACATGAGCAAGTAGGATAGCAATGTACCCTGTTTCTTATACTCCCGTCTGTGGTAGAAGGATTATTAGGCGATTCAAAGGGAAGCTTAAGTTTTATTTTTTTGCAATATTCAACTCATCAGCACCGAAGATGCAGCATTTGTCGTTTCTAGAGGAGGCGCAGAAAGAGGTGCTTCGCAAAGCCAAAATAAGCAAAAGAAACGCTGCTAGGAATTAGTAAGAATGAATGGTCTAGCGAAGGAATACAAATTCATAGATCACCGATCAATCTACATGCCTGATGCTGGACACGATCTAATAAACTCAGACAAGTTATGGGAGCTCCCGCCGAAACATGTGAATTGTATTCGAGTTTTGGACGAATATAAGCTTTGTAGATTGTAGCCAAGTCTGAAAAAATGTTTACACTTCTTGAGGAATCCGAGGCATCTAACCCCACTTTTCGCGGCTTTGGAAAACTGATGATTCTAGTGAAGGTTTGCACTCACAAGTCATTAGGTTCCTCAATATCAGCTCCATACGTGTTTGGTTTGACGACGTCAGTCAAGGAGTTCAGTTCAGAGACAGGAGACAGTACTGGATTTTTGACGAATTAAACTCAACTCGGTTTTTCACACCCCAGTTGATGATTGCATCAATATCGGAGTTGAGTTCGATAGACATTCGCTGCCGGTGAAACCCCACAGCTTGGGATCTTAGGCGTGGAGTCGCCAAAGAATAAGCGAAGTCAAGAGTACTGTGTACTGGGATTGCTACCTCCAGCATTTTTGTAGCAAAATGGGCTGCATTCCGTCAAGGCCTGACGACTGATAAGTGCGGAAACTGTGTATGATCCAGGAAATTTTTCTTCAGTATTAATGGGCGTTATGTGTTCCCAGGATTGCAGGCATTGCGAACTGTTAGGCAGTGTGTATTAAAGTCTCTAAAGATTCTGCAGTTGAGTCCGTCCTTTCAGGAAAAATGGATTGGAATGATCCTTGGTTAGAATCTTACTAAGTTTATCGGAGTCTTTAAGGGTCTCGATTGATTGGCCATATTTTAACCAGGACCGTTTCTTGGCCAATCTGATAGCATGTTTTGTATATTTTATGGCAATCTGTGTAAGGCTGCCTGCATTTACATCTGTAGCAAATATTGAAGGTCTCTCTGGTCAGTATAATGAGGTTAGAGCATTCTCCGTTCCACCACGGAGGGAAGGCTTTTTGCAATATTTGACAGAACACCCAACTTTTCCTTTGCATCTAGTTCTGTAATAAGGGTTATTTCCAAGTTGGGAGATCTACTCATAGCTTGGATTTAACGACTTGATTAAACCCTGTGCAGTCTGTTCTTTTATGTAGGGTTCCTGTAAGATTTGAGATCTATTTTAAAGATGATCCAATTACCGTCCAAAAACATATTTCAGATTGGATACTCTGCAGCTTTTAACTTTCATACTGCTGTTATTAGAGAGTGTAACATTTATGACATCCTCACTACCGTTGAAATTATCCGAACTCGGAAAAATAAAGGTTGGAGTGGTTAGGTGAGGTTATTTGAAAGGATATATTCGAAGAGAGACTGCCTTCGGAATTGCCCCATAGCACAAACCTGGCATTTGCATCGGAGCCCATAAGCAGATTGGCCTTCGTTGTGGAGATAGCCGTTACCTTTTCGTGGACTTCTTCGGCCGGTGTTTGAATTGGAGCCCACAGCAGGTTGGTCTTCGTTGTGGAAATGGCCGTCACGTTTTTATGGACTTCTTCCGCCGGTGTTTGGATGAAAGAGGCCTACTTTTTAATGACGTGTCCGAAGGGCAATTTTTATTTGAGAAGCTTTTTTATGACAGTTACACTCTTTGACATTTCGAAATACTACTGAAGGCTGATGCAACTTTTTATATAAACCAAATTAGAGGTCTAGTGCATTGCAAAGAATTTCCCTAAGACCATACAATTCCGTCAGAAACTATTGAAAAGCAGATATCTTTCCAAATCACTCCTTCTGAAGCAAACTTCCATTTCTAAGGTCCTTTTTGTATCTATCACCTTAAAGTATCTAAGGCTCCTAATAAACAAAACAGCTAAACTTTAAAAGATAAAATATGTCACAGACCTTGAAAAGTAATCACAGAGTAGGAACAGAAAAACACACAATCATCGTTGTAGCTATGTAGAGAAGCATCAACTTTGTCCACTCTCATTCCCGCCCACGCACCCCACCTTTGGCTGGGGGAATAATAATTGCAACAGCAATGTTGCAGTCCTCTACATTCGCACTCAATTTAAGGGCCATTTTCTTCTCTAGCCTCACGGCCGGCCATTGTTGTTAAAAGCCTGGCATCCATGTGACCGGATGGTAGTAGTACTGCTTGCTCGGTTGGAACTTTTGTTGGATTTCCTTGCACACAGTTCTCTCCCTGTTGTCACTGCTGTCGACTTTTGCTGGTGATAAATTCATCTTTTGCTGGTGACACTTCGCCCCCTGCTTGGATGCTGCAGCCGGTCTCCTCCGCTTAGTGCAACTAAATCTCCAACTGTGTGACATGGCGAAAAAGTCCTTTTCTGGCTGCTCTACGTCGTCTTTAACACCCGCCTGCTGTACACCTCTTCCCACCGAATTGCAAAGAATGAAAATACGAAAAATTCTACTTCTTCCAATTCTAATTTTTTTTTTCCATTCGTTTTGTTGTTATTATTGCGATTTGTATGTTTTTCATTTCAAACTCAGGGTTCCAGAGATTGCTTTATTGTCGTCGTCGTCGTCGTTGTCGACGATGAACGGACAGACAGACGGTTGCTCCACCACCACCACCAGCACCAGTAGGAGTAGTGGCACTCAAGTGGGCAATAATAATTAGCGCATCGGAATTATTAAGCAAATGAATACTAGCAAGTGTGCAATGGTGAGTGTGAGTCCGGGCTACAATGTGTGTCTTCCAAAGTGCCTTGTTAAATTCGTGTGATTAATTGGCAACATGTGATGCTGGAGAGTTATGAGTGTTTTTCACTTAATTTATGGTGCACGACGCGATGGGAATTATTAGTTGCGCGAAGGATGAGTAGTCCCTTCTTCACTGCAGATGGGGGACTTGGAGGCCCACTGGAGACCACCACCGATTAGTGAAGATGTGGGTATGTACATACATACATGTGCTCGAGACTCATTTTTATTTTTGCGGACGAATTTTGTGATTCAGTTCATACATACATACATATGTATATTTTCGGGAATGTAATGCGAATGAAGAATTATTTGGGCAATCAGACGAATTTAATTGAGTGACCCCGATCATTTAATTGAGAGACACAAAATTATTCTTTGGAAGTAATTTACAAAGGCCACTATGTCTGGATGACGTGATTGATGAGCGGCAGATGCTATATATAGATATAAAGAAAATAAAACGATGATTCTAGAGAGTGGTCTGCATTTGTGTCTCAAACTGATAATTTATAGAAATATCGGAGAGCCTTTAATGCGTTTGTGGTTTGATTTTTTTTTTGAATTTTTTTATGGGCCGGTTAAAAGGACGATGTAAAACTGTGACGTATACTATGGTGATTGCTATAGGGAGTAGAATCAGCGCATATTCGCATGTGGATTCGTCATACGTGGCAGACTTAAGCAAGGGGAGTCTTGAGTTTTCGACAAGTGAGCGAGTGTCTTATGACAATCCGCATCAAGGATTAATTCGCCAACATAAGCCTCATATGCGCTCATGCGCCCACAAAGGACAACGACGACGCCATCAAAAGGATGTTTTTACGATCTCCTCGACAAAACAAATGAACTGTAGTATCAATCAATCTACTGTCTTAGACCGGGTGGTTTTTGGTACCGTCCGCACTGGAGTTTCAATGACCTTACGCGACACTTATCCTATCTATGGCTACGCCGCCTGATGCAATGATAGCGAAACTTCGGCTACGGATGGCTCCATAATTAGAGACTGACAACATGTTAGGCAAGCATGCCTGGGTGCGGGGTCTGAATATCTGCGTATGTAGCGACGCCCAGGCTGCACTTAAGGTCTTACTCAGCCCTATAATCCGTTCCAAAATATCAAATCTTTTTTGAATTCGATCGCAAGGCTGCACACTTTAACTCTTGTCTGTGTTCCAGGTCACACAGGGATTGCGAGAAATGAGATCTCCAATGAGATTGCTAAGCAAGGCTTAGAGGAAGATTTCTCAAAACCTGACCTGGGTGGAGCTTCCTGAGCTCACGGTTAGGGCCTCCATTGACGATTGGGTTTGCTACGAACACAATTATGCGTGGCACGGCCCTCCAGGAGGCAGGCAGACTAAAATATATGCTCCCGAGCATGTAAGAAATCAGAGGCATACTTGCTGTGTCTCAGTAGAAAAGACTGTAGGCAACCTATTGGCGTTCCTACGGGCCACTTTTCTTTTACCAAGCATGTTAGTGTGCTAGACTTAAGAGACACCATACAGTGGTGTAGAGGGCGACGATATTTTGTATCTCTGAACGACTATATGCCGGCAACATCAAATACCGACGATCAGAAGTGCGGCAACTAATGTGCTGGGTTTCACCCGACCACCTCCGAGAAACCCCTGGTTTGATGAAGAATGCCGGCAAGCATACAGGGCGGCGTAAAGAATGGCAAGGGCTGGTCGTAAGTTGTACGAGCAGAAGAAACGGGAAAAACATCGGCTTCTCCGAAAGAAGAAAAAAGAGCACTAGAAGCGTGCGATCGAAGATATTAAGAGACGGTACTCCGGGAATTATGTACGGAATAGGTACATAGAACCAATAGGTAAAA
The DNA here is from genome assembly GCA_905220385.1 of Xylota sylvarum. Taxonomy (NCBI): domain Eukaryota; kingdom Metazoa; phylum Arthropoda; class Insecta; order Diptera; family Syrphidae; genus Xylota; species Xylota sylvarum. The sequence continues at coordinate 148,989,795 of LR999957.1, read as the reverse complement.
AGAACGTATCAAGCCAATAAGAACCGTACTTAAACCTGTGGAGATGAAGAAGGAAACCTCGTAGTAGAGTCACAGTCTGTGCTGAGAGTATGGACAACTTTCATCTGCAGACTGTGTAATGGCGACGAAGACCAACATCGCGCTGACAAGCAAAAAGAACCATTCAATCTAGACGATGATAGTTAAAACTTCCATTTACCTGAGAAAAATGAAGTTAGGATAGCAATATCCAAGCTTAAAGCTAGCAAGGCTACTGGACCTAATGGCCCACCGGCCAAGAGACCTGACAGAAAGCATACACCAACTTATTTCTTGGATTTGGTCAGACGAGTGTATGTCTGATGAATGAAATCTCAGCACCGTTTGGTCTATTCACAAGAAAGGAGACTCCCTCAATTGTGCCAGTTACAGAGGAGGTATGATTTAGATAAGGTGACGCGCCGATTTTTTGAGGCACAATCTTTCGACGAATTGGTCAGAATGTCACAATCGACAGCTATAACTTTGAGGTAGTAAGACGCTTTGTCTACCTCGGCTTTGCTATCTATTTTGAAAACAACATGTTAGCAGAAATAAAACGAAGAATTACTCTTGAAAAGGTAATTGGGTAGTAGAGCCCTATCTCGAACGAGATTCTGTATAAGACCTTGATCTCCCAGTCCTGCTTTACGAAGCGTCGAAGCATGGACTCTATCTAAAGTGGATGAAGATATCATTCGCTTCGAGAGAAAGATTCTTAGTAACATTGTCGGTCCCATTACTCATCAGTCGTCTAAGATGGGTAGGATATGTAAAGCGGATGAACACAAATGCTTGGGCTTGAGTCTTCTAATCCAACCCTGAAAAATAGCACAGTAAAGGACGACCTCGCCTTAGGTGGCACCTTTTTTACTTCGGTCTCGAATCAGTTCGATTTCTGAGACATGGCATCGTTTTCCAAACGAAGGTCGTATCGCAGACATCAGTAGCATTTTCTAAGCCCCAGTAGAACTATTGATACAGTCAAGCAGCAGTTCAAATTACATAGAAACTGGTGAGGTGCTAGATTGAAAAAAACAAGATTCCTTCAACACAGCATGACGTATGTAGAACTTTGATAGATCCCTGTTTATGAAGACAGTCTCAACCCTAAACTCGTAGTAAACTTTTGTCAAAAGGCACTGGATCACTCAGGCACAACTGGTCCATTCTACTAAGTACTTGAAACCAAATCCTATTTTGACCATATTAGTTTATTTTCTCGTTGCTCTCGTTAAAAGCCATATGCCACGAGCACACTATGGTCTTATGACCCACTTTTGTGAGCTATAAGTGGATGGGCCATTATGCTCCACGAGCAAAGAAAAACTTTCACTTACCTAAGTGTAGCAAAAAGGAGTCTTTCTCTGCTTATTCAAACCCGCTTACATATCTAACCTAACCTACTATAAGGAAGTTCTTTAAGAGGAGTAAATCTTGATCAGGTGCCCCAAAAGCCCGATAAAAGCGTAACAGCAAAGCGGAGGGCTAGGGAGATTGTTACCAACATATGTAGTATGACCGTGGGTTCACAAACTCTTGTAAATAGGGAAACCAGAGAACTGTTTTTAAAGGGTTTTTCATAAAGAAGAACTGCGACAACAAGTACTTTTTCGTCGGAAGTTGTACAAAAGATAAACGTTTATGGCTGACACAATTTCATAACCAAATGTCAATCTTGTTACGTTTGTACCTATCCATCGTTAACCTAGAGGAAAACATGACGTCAAACAAAATCCGCTTATGCGTTTCCTACTCCCCTATCATCTTCTTCAATTCAAATCCGCTATCAAAAGGTCCGAGAACAAAAAAAAATATGGGAACCTCTGCCCGGCCATTAATTAATTTTTTTCCCGTTTCATAAAAGGAAAGACAAACAAAATAAACGGGAATTCCCTCGAAGCTTCCGCTGCCGTATGTCACAAACCAACCAACCCACGAACCAAGTATTCAACCCTAGTGTGGCTTTGGCTTGTGTATACCGTGTACCGTGTACCGTGCACAGACACAGCACACTCCTCCTGATGTCACAAAACCATAGCCCAGCAGGAGGAGAAAAAGTCTGACTTCCCAGCTACTGGAAGGAATTAGGTTAATTAGGCATTGAAAATGAAATTGTAATTAAAAGCGAAAAGGAGATAACTCAGTACGGCGGCGGTGGCGACAACGGCGAGGTTCCTTTGAGTACAGGAGGAAAAGAAAATCATATTTAGCTTCCTCCACCACCCGTGCGCATTCCCACTCCATATGACACAAAAAAAAAAAGTTCCACAAAACGAATAGAAAAAGGATATCACCGTCATATAAGTTTTAGTTCCGTATGCTTTCGAGAAGTACCCACTCACTCGCAGACGTCGGCAATGAGGACGCACAATGAACACGAAATCGTCATCACTTCCAACAACGACGACAAGATAGGGAAAATCGACAGCGTAACTCGTCGCGTCGCCTAAGGCCGGTCGGTGGAGTCCTTGTTCGATTCAAACCTCGGTAGCGTCATTGTGTCTACGAAATGCGTTTGCAGGATTTGGTCGTAAAAGTTTACGAACAGAACGACAAGGGTGCAAATGCAAACATGGGCGTGGCAGGTGGAAATGAAGGAAATCTCTTATGCCAAAAGTCACAGGGGGTGTATGTATAATCGTAAGTGTCTGCAAGGCTGTATGTGTGTGTGGCATACAAAAAGGATATTGGCACCAATCTACCCCCAGCAGGGGTAGCGCAACTAAACTTTTTCATATTTTTTTTTCTCCCCCTTGCTTCGCAACTTAACTGTGAACATTCTCAATGACGACACGAGGAGGGGGTGAAAGTTAGTCTACTATGTACTTCAAACAGACCAAGCTTCACCACTATCCTGCTGCCGTAGCCGTTGTGTATAATATTGTTCAGTGCTGAGTGAATTTGTGGCGAATTTTACTTAAGGACTCGCGAGGAACTAACTACTGAAGGGAGTGCAAAATACTGAAGTACTAATTTGCCAAGTGCAGAGCATGATGGAGATGAGAGCTGGAAGGAACGAAAAAAAAAAAATTCCATTCTCTGTACGAAATGAGGTCAACCAGTGCTTAAGAGGTTCCATACAGTTTAATGACTCTCCAAAGAATGACAAATGGCATTGATGGGTGCCGTATGAGGAAAGGATGTACCTAAGTTGTTTCTTAGGGGAAAACTCATTCACGAAAGATGCTTTCCAATGGGGAAGACTCTTCACACGAGACCTGGTATTCTAGTTCACAAAGAAGTCTTCAGTTGTTGAGGAGTTTTTTTTTTTTTTAGTTTGAGTTGCACAGCGTGCCAATAGTTTCAGGACAGTATGACATCTCGAAAAAGATTTGTTCTGCAACCTGCAAGACCCCGAAAGGTTAAAAAATTCACAAATAAATCTTTGCGTGGAAGTAAAACCGAATTTCAGAGTTCTCCGTGATTTAGAACAGAACTGTAGAACGTGGTTCGTAAACAATTCTACTTCATAAGGTGGTTCAACGTACGAGGGTCCCACAACCTGTCACATGTATTTCATGGGTTTAACCATTCTATGAACTGTCTGACATTCAACCTGCTGGTAGATAACACTCCACTTTAGTATCAACAATCCTTAAACTGGGCCTATTTCTAATAGTGGTAGTGACATAGTGTAGTTTTTTGTTACAAATTTCACAGACGTCCATCGACTGCAGTCACAAAGTAGTAATTTTTGTGTATCAAGCATCATGGAAACCATTTCCGTCCAGCCTCGCAGTCAACCCATTTGTGAAGTAACCCCTAAATCATATGAAGCAATAGATGAATTGCCACCTAATGATAGCTGTTAGATCATCCAACACCACCAAATTGGGCATCGTGATGTCGATTCCGAAGCATCGTCATACCCTGATCCACCAACGCTCTACACATTCAGGTCCCCACATCATGACCATCCAACGTCCATGCTAAGAAAAAAATCCCCCCAAACTCATTCGTAATCACTTCCAGAATCCAACTCATGCGGTACAGAACCAGCATGCAAGCGTCTGCCTCGCAGTGGCAGTGGAAGATGCTCGCTCGCTCCTCATCGACGATGTAGCCACCGCCATGGCTGTGTATGATAGCAGGAACACGTGTACCACTTAAAAGTCGTGCGAATGCAATCTATTCAGGATCATGTATTAATTGCACGACTTTATTGTGCAATGCACCCGGTTCGCAGTACATTCAGAGAGTGAACCACCTCCCGTGATATGAGTTTGGACTCGATCAGCTCCAGTTGATCCAGCCAGCCAGCAACCAACCAGGACACGGATGCATACCGTCCTCGTGTAGCATAGCCTAAGTGGAATGTAATTCCCAAGTGCTGCGGAATCCTTTCCAGCAGTCGAGGAGGATAGTAGAAATTTAGTCCTCACACTCGTGTGGCTGTGTGGCGACGAAGAAGACGACGACGATGACGATAATGATGATGACGATGATGATGATGATGATGGTGATGATGATGAGTGTGTGTAGTGTAGGTACCGCCGAGCGACCCAACAACGACGACGACGACGACAGAGTGAATTGCAATTTTTGCACTGTGATCGCCTTTTTTGTCGCCGTCATGGTTGTTGTTGATGTGGTTCCATCCAGCCAGCCAGCCAGCAAGCTAGCCAGCAAGCCATCCAGCGTCTCCAGTAAGGAATTTCGTGAGCACCTCTTGTTGGCTGTGCAGCAGGTTCAGGTGTTTTGCAACGAGGAATGTTTACATACATTTCCAGATTAAGAAGACAATGTTTTTGTTCTCCTGGTAGACGTTGGACGTGGGGCGGCCATGGCGGCAGTGTGGCTTGCGGTGTTCAGAGCTTGGAAACTTCGATGTAGCTCTGTAAATTCTCTGTGTGAGTGTGACACTCGCGCGTCGCGATACGAAATCGGTTTTTATTGCTATGTGATTGCCGCGCACGGATATGAGTGCACGTGAGCTTACAGCGTGATGTCGTTGCGGGTGCTCTTCCAGAAATCTGTTTTTTTTTTGTTTTTTATTTGATCGGGAAGGTGACTTTTATTAATGTGGATCATTTTTCATGGGAACGAGATGTCGTACTGTGTTACCGGCGCGCGGCGCATGCGGTGAGATTTTCGAGATTGACTGTGAATTTTGGCAGAAAAATGTTGTTCATTTGATTTTTGAAAATGATAAGCAAAGGGGTGCAGTGATCGCATTTGAGTTATGGGCTTTTCTGAGAATTTTGAGTTCGTAAGAATGTTGCTTTTGCATTCAAACTGCATTCAAACTAAGACATGGCAGGTGGTGCCTATGTATGTGTGCTTTAGTTTCAGGATGCTTAAGCTAAAAGTGAGTAATATTCAAAATCCACCAAAGGACGTGTGAAATTAGTTCATGAGAAAAATCCGTCCTGACTTGTTTCTTTCTGAGGATTCGTCTCAAGGCTTTCCATAGATCCCAAGCTGGATCAGAAATTTCATTTGCATTCTGATTTAAATTCAATCGTATGGTAAGCAATGAAGCAGTAGAACCCTAATTAGTAAAATTTTGCTCCTAATTAAGTCGTTTAGTACCTACTACTTTAGGCATACCTACCTGTATAGATAATAAGAAGATTTGAAGACCCAATCCAACTCTGCAACCTTCCTTGTTAGGTATCAGGTCTGTAAAAGAATGCAATTATTGTGGAATGCATTCCTTGAAGTCATACTAAGAATTCATTTGTTTCAAATCAATGACTTCAATAATAAGTTCAACTTAAAAAAAAATCGGCATTCAGTTTGAAGTCAGGATTAAAGCAATCATTTTCAGCAATCCAACTGTTGAAGTCAAAATAAATGCAATCTTTTTGATTGCTCTGCATTCAGTGAAGTCACCTTGAAATCACTAGTATTCACTGAATGCATTCAAACCATTGAAGTCATTTGAAGTCACTGAATGCATTCAATTTTTTAAAGTCATTTGAAGTCATTGAAGTCATTGAAGTCAAATTGACATATTGAATGTGTTCAGCATTCAGGATCATCATTTCTCTGACTAGTGCATATAGAAGCGAATCATATCACTAATAGTAAAGTTCTTTGGGCAGTACGCCGCTCTAGTTTAAATCGGCAGGACCAGATGGTATTTTTCTGCTGCTGATATCCAACGCACTGTGGATCTTATCCTCCCATGGCTGCTTGTAATCTTCAGGACTTATCTGGTTCTGGTTCATATTCCAAAGTTTTTGGTTAACGTGGCTCGCATATAAATCCCAAAGATCTCAGACCCATAAGTTTACTAAAATTTCTTCTGAAAACTCTGGAAAAAACTGATAGACGATCATAGTCACTGCAAAAACTCAAAACTGCTGTCAGCCTTTCTACATGTGTATAGCAAGGGGAAATCGGTTGAAATAGCTCCACAATCGCTGGTATGCAACTTTGAAAAATGTCTAGATTGCTATTCTTTGTAATCATGGTAGCATTTTTCAATATCGAAGGAGCTTCCTATAACGTTGAACCTAGGCCTATTAAGCAGGCACTTGCGAACCTTGGAGTTAAGGCGCCGATTGGTGTCTTGGTTAACCAACTGCTGACAAACAGGCCAATTAACTCAAAGCTGGGCGACACTGTAGTTCGAATGCTCGTAAATGGGGGTATTTCGCAAGGCGGAGTGCTTTCCCTCTTCTTTGCAATCCAGCGGTGAATGAATTTCTTCTAACCCTGGAAGATGAAGGCTGCAATGTCACCTAACTCAGCTTAGTCGGGTACAAAGTTCGGCTTACCTATCCCATCAGTGGAACACTTATGTACGTTTGTGGATATTTTGTTCCACTTAATACGTTTGCATACATATTGTTACGAATTCATTTTATTCTGTTTTTAAATAAACTTACCAAAAAGTTAAATGCAAATTGCGAAAACAAAAATTAGGTAAGACACGCGCCAACTCCCAGTCCAGAACAACTCAACAGAAAAACGTTCTCCGATTCTATGCGCACAGTTGTCAACAGCTGTCCTCTGTCGTTTGCTATGTTGTACTAAAGGGTTGACCAATGACAAAAATCAGTTGTAACGCATGACGTCACAATATAGTTCGTCATACATTATAGTTATAGCATTAATGTCATATCTCTCCAATTACTATAGCGTCATTCAGGCTGAGACATAATCCTATTCTCATGGCCACCTCAGAAGGCAACTAGAAAGAAGTTTCATTATATCCCCCAGATTTTTTCCGATTGAACTTAGACACCCTTAGTCCTCCTAGGTTAGACCATTTTAGGTCAGCCATATTGATGATCCTATCGAGAATAACCACGTAGCCACGTAGATTGGTGCGCTACTTCTCGCTTTCTAAGTCCTTATGCTTTCTTGGCTAGTACATCGCGAAGTGCAGCCGTGGGCGTAGTACCCGGATAACATACTGAGGCGAGCTTGACAAAATGACGTCTTTCGTCGATCAAAACCTCTTGCTATACTTTTGATTTGAAACCCCTTGAAGTATCTACACACAACATCAACTTAAATTCACAAATAATTTCATTTAATCCCTTAGTTCTTCTCCATTTTCTTTCCATCTCTCATCCATGTATCTACTGTGTTTCTTCCAGTCCCTCACAATCGTCCTCCACTACTTCAATTAGTGAGACAAAAAAAAAAAAACGACCACACCCGGGAGGCATCAACTAACACCGCAATGAGTTCCACTTGAAAATTTATTTTTTTCTACATGTCCTTGCACATAAAAATCAACTTGTTTACAAGAACCCAATTAAATTTTAACCACAAACAAAAAAATAAATCCCCCACCGATCCTGCAAGGAAGATGTCCTTACCGTATACCTATGCAAAAGTGTTCGCAATACAATTGTCTGGCACCTGCGGCGCATTTATGTAGATGCATGTCCTTGTGTTGTCGTGCTATATTCCCTACTTTAATTGTAAACGTCCTGTTATTGCACTGTGTCCAAGTGACAAAGGATTCACTACGGGTACACTAATGTAGTGCACTCACACATGTACCTTCGCGTCGACCAACAAGGAAACAAAATTAGCGTCAACTTTGTTAGGTACTGTCACATACTATGTCCTTGGCTCTTTCTCTCTCTTACACACTTAAACAAGAACTAAAACAAAAATCCCAGCCATACGAGGACCTTGACAGGATACAAAACCGAAAAGCAGAACTCAGAAAAAATAAATGTCCTGGAAAAAAAGGAAAATTTCAAATTCATTGCGAATGTCCTTCCGAGTGTGAGATCGCATAATGCTTCATTATGAAATCGGATTTATGCAGCTTCTTTCCACCCACGCCCGCTTTGTTCGCCTTTTTTTTCTGCCTCTCCTTGTACGCTTGTAGATGTGCAACAGGATAACGTGGATGCACATACAAAGTGCATATAAGTGCACCTCGAGGACCTCAACGAAGAGGCTGCTGTTGCTACAGCTACTATTGCTGCGACGCGTAAATGTGTCCCTTGGCTTGAATGGCTTCAAACTGCGAGTAGCGCGCTCTACAGAATGTGGTGTGAAAAAGCTCCTTAAAAATCCTTTTGAAAGTCATTTCACCGCCAAACGACTCTCTGTATTCCATACACATACAGCAGACTGCCGGGAAGTTTGCCTCTAAGGGTGCAAAAGGACACGGAGGTGTTAAAAGCAAAGCACGCAAAACAAACAGAAAAGGGAAATTAAACTGCGTTTACGACCGAAGGTCCTTAGAATACTTACAAGGAAATTATCTCGTTTCTCGTGTCCTTAACATTCATCCATTGAAATGCGGAGAATATGGCGCGGGCGGAGTGGGAGTACAGAGCACTTTATAAATCCTCTTTTGTTTTTATGGCCAGGCATTAAAGCATGTCCTGGCACAGGATCAACATACACATGTATGTATGAGCATAAATTAATCCGTACTGTTTGCATAGCACACACATAAACAACAACACTGAGCTGGAGGCAAAGACGGCAGACAGAGGACGAATTTTCTAATCTGACAAGGAGTAGACTAAGAAGAATGCGCAATAATCAGATTGTGGTGTGTGGTATGATGGTGTCCTTTTGGACTCGTAATGAGTACCCTTATATAGTTACACACGCACACCATGGGCAAAAATAGTGAAATGGAAAAATCGACTAAGGAGTGTATATCATAAAATACGTCACTTGAAGACGATCCGTGTTACGGTATGGTCTCTTGAAGGAGAGTCGTACGTCTTTGCGGTCGAAGTGGCCAAAGTTTATTAGAAAAAAATAATTAGTTTGTCCTTGGTGAAAGGACACCGACTAACATAAATACATGTATCGGACATTCGTGTGGGCGTATGATGGGGACGGCTAGGGGACAAATTTCATTAACCTAAGAGAATCATTAAAGGATTTTGCGTGGATTTTCTTGGTAGGCGATAACAAGAGCATCCTTTTGCGGCCATGTAAACATCCTTAATGTCATTTCCCTTCAAATGTAATCATAGTGAATGTATCTCTTCCACTTATGAAGTTGGTCGTCCTTCAGGCAATGGCCTTTTATGTTGGTCCTTATGTTTGCCGCCGACATTGTCGTCGGTCGTCGTCGGTCGCTGGCTTTGGCCTTCGTGGTGGTACTTTGTGGTTCGTCCTTCGATTTTAATTGGATGTTGGAAAAGGCGATGAGTGTGTTGTGTTGTGTCATTGTGGTTGTGGTTACTCTAGCGCAATTGTTGACACAACCACTAGCATAACTACTATATAATATCGCGACGCCATGATTTTATTTAACGATAATTTTGCGGTTAAAAAGGACATCTTTCGTGGACTTCATTAACGGTGTGGGGCAAAAACGTGTGGTGTTGAACATTAAAGAAATAACTGGCCAGGAGAAAATTAATTTATAAAGAAATATGTATATAAGAAGGTAGACTTATACTGTTCCGCTGTTTGGAACCCTAGTTAAGATGGAGTGAGTAAGTATAGTGGAATTGCTTCAGGTACCTATTTACGATAAATCCAATCAAGACGTTGCTGTAATATATTAGGAGTCCACACAATAACTGGAGAAGTACTAAGAATGAAGAGGAAGATGAATTTATAACTCACCTTCCCTCTTCCCTTATGTGAGGTCTCGAATTATTTTAGCTTCATCAGACAGAGTACTCTTATCTATAGGGATCAAACCCACGATAACGTAAGTCGTAAGTAAGTTGTAGGCCGATATAGCTCAACAGATTTTGTTTAACTTTTAGTGCCACCGACCCAGAGTTGTAAAAGAATGCATTCTTTTGGGAATGCAATCGCAGAATTCATAAAAAAGAATTACAAATTTTCAAATTGGAACAATTAAGTTCAAAAAAGACTGCGATTTCAAAAACTTTAATTCACCATTCATTTGAAGTCAGAGATTTCATTTTGGAAGTCAATCGAATTCACTTGATGTAAGTTGAAGTCAGTAGTGAATTCATTTGAAGTCAGTGAATTCAACTGCAATTATTTTAATTCATTCTAGTGGATCATGTTGTTGGTAATGTCTGTAAAGATACTGTAGTATTTAAAACGTGAATATTGCTCGTTTGAAAGAGATTCAGATGTCTTAACAAAAGAGAAGACGATAAAATTGTTCAACCAATCCAACGAAACTCAATACTTAACATCGTCTAATGATTTACATAACGAAAACTTTATTTGTTGTGAAAAAAATATCAAGTTTTTGAAACAGATACGTTCGTACTTATAAATGAATTCAAATGACTTCAACTGATTTCAAGTGAATTCACATACTGACTTCAAGTTACATCAATATGGAAAGCCCTAAGAACGCAAATCATCCTTTAAGATTACAAAAGGTTTAAAGAGGACATTTATCTAAGATGCACTGCAGCAGTATGGACCGCATATGGGGACACAAACAGCTTTGCGTAAAAGTTGGAGTTAAAAACACTAAAATAATTGGGAGATACCTACCTATGCGATTCCAGTCCATGCTCTCTGCGTCCCAATATGCGTATTACAAAGGCAAATCAGTCGAGACAGTCTTGCATTCGTTAGTGCCTATCATTAAAAAGTCTCTGAGTATCAAGGGATTTACCATGAATGTGTTCCAGGACATTGAGGGGGCTTTTAGCACTGTCAAATCTACGGCATTATAGCTGCACATGCAACCGTGAATGACGATTCTTCGCTTGGAGTATTGATCAATCACTTGGTCAGACGCAGGACTATCAGTACGCAGCTGGTCGACGCATCAGCTAGAAGACTTGTTAGTTGCGAAACTCCTCAGGATGGTGACTTGTCCCCTCTTCTGTGAAATCTAGTGGGTAACATTCTGGTATTGGACATAGAAAGGACTGGTTTCAGAGTCCTAATACTCTCAGAGTTAGTCTAGAGGTTAACCCCTTTAAAACAGTACTTGTCCTCTTTACGAGGATATATAAAGTTGCCCTTATACCACCTAAACCGTCCTGCGATTGATGGCACCAGTGTTTCCTTTAAGATAATGAAACATCTGGGTCTCATTTTGGATAGGAAATTATGCTGGAAAGCCAATCTGCCTGAGAAAGCTACAGTGACTCTATACTCCTCTAAAAGGCCCATATGTAGGATCTTTCTATTTCATATTATATCATACACACGTACGTGTCCTTTATCAGGCGTGATCCTTATCTGCTAGACAGGTATTAATAGGGCAACTCCCCTCAATCTCCTATCAAAGGTGCAAGGATCTGCATGTACTTGTATATCAGTTGTGCGCTAAAAATTTCTCCCTCAGCGGCGCTGGACATTAAGCTCCACTTGCTCTCCTTAGATACTCTTGGCAAGCAATTATCTTCTAATGCGGCTATCGGATTTAAACAGTTGTCTACCTATCATGAAGGCTACTCAGCGATCATTGATTTAATTTTTACCCTAGAAGTCACCTGCAATACCACGACGCCTCTATTATTTGACCAAAATTTCGTTACGATCATCCCTGACCGTATTGAATGGATCACTCTTCCCTTTCCTGAGGACAGTTCACTTCACTTTTACACGGACGGCTTCAAGTGGTGTCTTCTCCGACAAGCTCAATTTGTGCATCTCTTTCCTCCTTTCAGATCATTGTATCGTTTTTCAGGCAGAAATCGTGCCGATCAAGGAAGCTTTGTCCTGGCTGAAATGCAATGTAATACTTGTAACTTGTAACTTGTACCTTGTGTCTTGTAACTTGTAACTTGTAACTTGTAACATTATTGAGACAAGCAAAATCAATACAAGAGACTTAAGTTAATGAATTCGGTCGACTTAAAAGTTAAAAGTCTGTCTTAAGCAACAGTAAGGCGAAAATTTCCACACAACACTATATCTTAACTGAATCCACGAAACTCAACTTCATCTAGATACGACTTATGTATCTCAACGACTCTGCACGGTCGCCGTTTATGCTCCAATAAATCTCGCATTACAGATATCATGAGTGCTCCTCGAAGCAATCCATCCAGATATAGAACGCATAATCCACTAAAATATCAATTTCTCGCAATTGGACTAATTGCTCATCAATCGAATTCCGTCGGCGGCGGCGTTCGCTATCTGAATGAGTGCGGGGCACATCTGTAATTACAGTCAGCCTCTCGCACCAAGTGCCGGCTCACTCCGGTATGTCTGCCTCTTCCCGGTCACCAATCAACCCCCCTGTGTATCCAGGAAAATTATTATGTGGTAATTTTATGGCCTGGCCGATTGTTACGCAGAGATGTACGGCCTGCGATAAGATTCCCAGCTATTGATAGTTGTGTCCAAGTCCAAGTGACTGGTAGTGGTTGGCAGTGGGGTGGATTCACTTGGCTTTGGCAACAGCCCGTTTGGCCCCTTCGGGCGTTGATTATGATTATTGTTATTGCATGCATCCTGGTTCCGTTCCATTGGTTCCTCCTACCCAGTCGCGACTCATGCTCCTATTTAGCCAAGATACGCTTCAGGCGGCAGAATGGGTACCCACTTTGTGCATAGTTACGGCCATTACCGAACCGAATAAATCATCCTTCGGAATAGACCTCCAATTATTTGTCAATTTATGTCTCCTTCAAGGGCAGCAGACCATAAATAATTGCTGCTGGTGATGGTCCTAGTGCGCTGTTGTTGCTTCCCTCCACCTATGTGTATGTGTATATCTATCTGAAGGATAATTCCTTTTGGGTTTACGTTTTGTCTTGGTCGTTTTCTTCTTTTTGCATTTTGTGAGTCTCCAGGATCGGATTACTGGCTGCTGGTCGTCGTACACGTAGCAGCCTTTTGTGAGAGATTGTGCTTCTTCTCGGGATTTTTGTTTTCCTTTTTTTTGTTTTTGTTTTGTGAGTAGGGGGATTCTCTGCTTCGATGGAGAAAGCTTGCTCTTGCTCTTTCTTTACCTTTGTCCAAAGGACGCAATTTAAACGGATTTAATCGGGTACCCTGACCGTCGACGACAACGACAACGAGTACTGAGCATCATTTCGACTGATGAAAGGATATCTTACTATTGGGGGTTGTCCTGTTGGGAATGGGTGACACCGGGCTATGCTTGAATGGAATTCTGTCACTTCTTCTTTGAGTTTCACAAAACAGGATATCGCACAACATTCAAATCGACAGTATACTCAATGCTGTGTCCTATGTCGCCTTTTCTCGTTCTCTGTCTGCTGAAGGATGTGTAAGGAGTTTAGAGTCGAAACGGGGAATTGAATTGCTTTCTATTATTTTAATTTTCCTACGAAAAAGGTTAGAATGGGATGCTCCAGAGCGCTTAAAGTGAGATGGAGTGAATTAAAAAGGATTCGTCAGAAGAGAATTTATAAAAAAAAAAAAACGAATATACACAGAAATCCACTCCTTTGCGATTTAGTCCTTTGAAATTGTCGTCTTCCTCCTTTTCTGCAACAGTAATGTAATCCTTTTTTTGATTTTCTTTTTCCTTTTCTGTCCTCTTGCTCCCTTTTTGACACTCTCTCTAACCCTTGTGCAGGACGAGAACATAAAATTTATATCCTTTTAGTCGATTTTATCACACGGGGTAAACAACAAAGCGTGCATGCCGGTGAATCGATGTGATGGCGTGTATAGGTCCTTTCACACCAGACTCGTGCAAAAATAAATTCGTGGCATATTCGATATGGAGGAATTCTTCTGTGGTTCGCTGCCAGGGTACGGGTGCCATAGTCCAGGAGACATTTCTTGAACGATTAATGGCTTTGGGGAATTTGAAAGTATCCTTTTTTTTTTTTGTTGTATTTTTTCGTCTTCATCTGTCTAAGGACTTCGTTGGCGTTGACGGGGCAAGGATGAATTTATTGAACGTGATTTTCAATTTATAGTGTCAGATTTTTGTTGTTGAAGGACATTTAAAGGGTGGTTGGGTTGGGTTGGGCAAGAATCGAGCAGCCGTGCTGAAGAATAATAAAAGTATCCGCAGGACGCAAGGAAGTATATGTGAGAATTTTTTTTTGCGAGCTTGGAGACGGTGTGTGGAAGTATGTCGCTTTTGAAATTGGTTATAAATCTGTCATTCGAAATGAAGACATTGCGGGCAGGGGAAATGGTTGAGTATTTAACCGATGTGAAGTTGGACATTTTTGCAAAGACTTTATGGCTTTAAAATTACACAACTATTGGCATATATTGATGGTGAGATAGATTCTTAAATGATGATTCGCTTAACATATGGCTGAAAGATGGATGCATGTTTGCAAAATTAGTGATAACTAATAATCTGTCAATGGTAAGGTCAGCCATCATTTGCATTTGTCCAATCAAACGAAAACAATTTCTTTGATAGAACATATCGGCATGACTTGTAACATTGCAGGATAGGGTTTATGGCACCATAGATAGCTGGTTGCTTGAATGTTATATGATGTTGTTTAAATACTGAGAATTCCTCGATTTCCCACATCAAATACACCACAAAGTATATGTACTATCAAAATATATGTATCTATCCGAATGGCAATGGGTTCCTAAAATGATTGATCGGACTTTTCATCACATGTCAGGAATCAAGCCATTCAAGGTGCTCACGGGCATCGAAGACCTATTTGGCAACAATATCATTGGCTATCAAGGCATTGAACTAACCCTAAGAGTTAATGGATACATTTTGGTTTTTTTTTTTAATCCACGCGATCTCAATGGTTTATTGCTACAGTTTTAGGAGCACTGGCCTAGACATGAGCCTTACGCACCATGATGTATGCCTTATATATAATTATGTTGTCAAGATTGAAATTTAATGAGCTTACGATACGCTGCCGCTCCAGTTCCACTGCCGAAGAGCAGAGACGTGAATCTGGGAATGAATATGAGAAGCTGAGAGTATTGTCATCACCGAAGGAATGTATTGCATTAGAAGTAGCAGACAAGAGATCATATATGAAAATAGCAAATAGCTTCGGAGACAAAATGGAGCCTTGAGGGACGTCAGCATTTATATGGTGGATTACACAGACTTGAATTCATTCGAAACAACTTTAATGGAATGGTCCGAAAGGTAATTTCTAATAAATTGAATAATCGGTGTCAAATGGAAGTATTTTTGACAAAAGAGTTGGGTACCAAACTCTGTCAAAAGCATTTGAAATATTAAACGCAGCAATCTTACATTCACCAGATTGATCCAGAGAGTGGTTCCACTTTTCGGGAAGATATACCATCAAATCCCCAGTGGACCTTTTACTACAGAGAGATAGTAAGATATTTCATAAGCCGACGACTTATCAACGCTTCCATGACCTTGGAAAGAAGAGATTACTTCCATTACGTCTCTGTGTTTTAGATGTTATCTCATGCCTTTCTTTTTTTTCTGCTGCTGATCAGTACCGCTTTTGTGTTCAGCTAATTTTAGCCCATGGATGGTGTCATTGCTGATTTGCACCACCTCTTCGAATAGTTTCTACTACTACGGCTATATCATCGGGAAAACTTTGGCTTCCTCTGGTATATCTAGTCTAAGAATGCCATCGTACATTACATTCCATAGAAGAGGAACCGAGAAACCGAGTCTTGTGGTAACCCTCCAGTGACTGCATACTCCTTCGCATCAGAAGTAGTTTGTGACTACTTTCTTGCTATAATCCTGGAAGCCTCATTTTTCGAAGTGCTCCCAGAATACATATATATGTATATGATACTTCCAATTTGCAGAATTATACACATTGTTGTACATCAAGTGTTATGACAGAGCAGTACCGCTTAGTTCCTTCTTTCCATCCTGTGCCTTCTATAGCTTTATGTGCAGTGTTAACTACAATTTTGATGGCGTCGACTGTTGAGCGGCTTTTCGGAAGCCATATTGGTATTCTGCTAGCCCTCCTCTATTTTTGCACTCCAATATTTTTCCTGCTATGTCCAGTACGCAAATAGAAAAAGAGGTAATATACATGGGTGCATAGCCAGATAGAGCAATGGCGTTAAGAACGCGAGACTAATCCAGCAATGCTCCACAGACAACATATTCTGCATCACCGTAGATGTTTCTAACATACGCATCACCAACTTATATGTATAAACCTCCAACCACACCTTGGTCTCCAATTGTCATAGCACTCTTTGACCATCCAACTGTCTATGCGGGTAATCATGGAGATACCCACATAACAACCCGAAAAGACCTGTACTATCAGAGCTGTCCGTAGACAAGTGTGTTCACCTTGTCTTCGATGCCAAAGATGCCGCCTCCTTTCAATCCAGACGGTGGACTAGGGTCTACAAGCCTGATCTCACATCTGTGAGTTGCATTTACGACCTAAAACCTCTGCAAAACAGTCTTCAAATCCACGCGAACTTGCCCCATTTCCAGCATATACCCATTGACATCGGCATTCAAATACCTATTGTTGAATATGTTGTCCAACCTAAACGGAATTTCATCAAACCCTCCTGGGAACAAAAGGCCTGGGCGCCAATATAAGGTGGATCCTCCCGCTAGCTTAAACCATGATCGGCTCCTCCGACAACATATCTATTCGAACAGTTTTATACCGACGTTGGAGTCCAGTGAATGTGTTTCTCCCTCTAGACCCTTGGAAAAGCCTTGTTGCAGCCTGACATTAAACTCGTAATTGCGCAATTTCTCCATTCCACCAATACTCGGAACGATGTTTGCGAGTGGTCATTCTCCTGTGCGTGGATGCATTGCACGCCCTAGCAATGTGGGCCATCAATTGTTGCGACTTTTCAGTTGTTGACCCTGCAATAGTTGCATCTTTGAGGATTACGGAAAAAAAAAATCCTTATCGAAGGATAACTAACTATTTCTCTTGGGTTTGCAGAGCAGTACGAACTTTACGCAACGTTTCCGCGATATTTTCAGTGTTTTTGTAGTAAATTTTCACTATTTCAAAACATTGTGTGAGTGTGTATCGATCCATATTTAATAACCTCCAAGTTTTTACTTATCCAAAATCATCGCAAAGTTAGTTGAGTCTTGCAATTTCAAATGACACCTCTTGTTGGATGGCACTCTATTATGTAGAAAACGTTTCACAGAAAAACTCCAAAAGAGATTATCAAATTTTAATTTTAAAGACTAACCACAAGAGTGGTTATCCCTCAAATGCAAAATCCTCACAAGAAAATGAACTTCATATGAAGTCCTTCATCTTTAAGATGAAAATGGAAATGATTGCCAAATTCCTTGCAGCCATTTCCAGCGCATAATGACATGGACCAACAAAAGAGCCCATCATCCGCCCATAAAATGTTCTTCTATTTCGTTCCAACAAAAGGCAAAGCGTTTAACCAGAACTCCACTTACTGCTGCCAACCGACCAAAGTAGGCAATCAATTTCAATTTTAAACTGACCCAGCTGACCATTTGACCAAACATCGATTATCATCTGATGCCGCCGCTGCTACTGCTGCCAACAATGAGGCTCCGTTCACTCTTTGTGCACAAAGACACTTTATCAATGCGGCTGCGATGAGCCGCAAAATGCTTCCGCCGCCGCATTTCGACATTCGAGTCCGGTCATCTGGAAAATCACCGACGTATTACGAAAGTCTAATTTTGTATCTCATTGTGTGAGTGTATGTGTGTCTGTTTGTGTTGGGTGGACAGGAGCGGGTTGGCACATAAGCCATTTAAGAAACATAAATCAACAATTGGTCCCCCGCCCCCAATTGGTCCCAGCCACCCAAATCAATATCGGTAATGCACCGAAATCGGGACACACATCGGGGAACATACATACTATGAATCAGAGACCGGGTACCGGGGACGGGGTGATATTTTTATGCCAGCAATTTATTTTAATGTCAACGCCAATCCATAGATATGTATGGAGTGTGTGTAGTTGCTATTCAGCCAGAGTAGAACAGAACGCCACAGCATGCATCCCAAGTGGATGTTCCTGGACCTGAACTCTTAGTTGTTGTTTTTAATTTATTTTTTTTTTTATAATTATTTCCTAATTAATCAACTCTGACAGGCATGTACGCGACGAAAGCATCGTTGGACGATGATGCTATGTCAACATATGGCCGGGGGATGAGCATGCGGGAAGTAGGAGTACTCGTATCAGCGGACATCAGCGTGTGTATTGAAGGAAACCAGCGCAGCGTCGACTCCAGACTCTTCACCGGTTTGTCTCAGTGTGTCTCAGTGACGTTGGGTGACTTAAACGATGCGATAATTTGTCATTTCTGGTTATTTAATTAATAATTGCAAGCGACACTTGTACATATGCACATGGCACAGTATGACAGGACAGGAACAACAGGAAAAGCATCGACGAGGAGAGGTGGTTCGATGAGTGCACGCGCACGAGTCCATGACCATGCCTGATGTTAGTTTGACTAAACGGCGTTGACTACCAGATGTCATGTTTGGACGAGACTGGAGTCTTGTGTGCGGGTTAAACAGTGCGACAGGGGTTTAGCTTAAGCTGGATATCTGTTGACAAGGAGATTTGTTTATCACAAGCATATGGGATTCATGTGGCTTTGAAGAAAGATCTTCATTACTGCGCGCTCAAAAAATATAGTCTCGTTCACACATGTTTTCGAATGGAACTTCGGATGGTTTGTGTATGTTATGGGTTTTCAAATATGACAACATTGTGTGGTCTGTGCTACTTGCACATGCAGTCGTTTTTTTTTTTTATTAATTTAATCCTCAACGGCTTATGGTCTTAATTGGGTAAAATTTTGTGATTACTTGAAACAAATCGTGCATGAGGAAGCTATTAAGAACATATTTCAAATATGTACTCATAACCAGACCTAAGTCTCTAAGTTATTCGTGATTTACTATTCGAAAACTCATTCCCAACGTTTACGATTCATGATTTCGAAGTGAGTAGTTATTTACTTTCGTTACTGAGCCGTGAAAAGTTTGGTCAACCTTACGAACGCTGTTTCCGATTTTCTATACCAAAACTCTTCACATCAACTATTGCCTAATCGGTATGGTACTCCTACAATAACAAAATTAAAAATACTAAAAAAAATAATAGAAACTGGATTTGAATAAAATTAAAATAAAATAAAATTTTAATGAAAAAAAAATTAATTTAAATAAAAATAAATAAAAAGAAAATTTATTTGGTTTTATTTGATGAAAGAAAGTGACAATTTTTGTGTTCTTGCACCTGTAAGCCGGTTTTGTCTTTTGATTTTTGGCCTGTTTTGAACAGATTTTTGGAAATGTTTTCCACTAACCTCATACCGAATTTGGTACAGGTTCGATGGAAGTTTTAGTTTGTCATAGGCGGGTGATACAGATACATATTTCTTTGTTTGTTACCTTATTCTACATATATGGACTTGTCATTTGGAGACCAAGATTCTAATCACTGTAGTCGCTCAATAATGTGTGCCATGTTCTACCAGCTGAACAGAATACTACTTTGGCTTTCCTTCGTGACTATGGTTTTCCACATTACATACTTGTTCCCAGATGTAACTTAACGAAATCAGTAGCGTATCCCTTGTGGAAATACTGTGCATGTTTGAAATTTTGGAATCAATAAACGCCTCGAAGAGCTTAACTTTAAAGACAATTAATAGATGATAGAGTTCGACTTGAAATTCGTTACTCTTTGTCAAGGGCCGTATTAAGTTGAAAGATGTAGTCAATAGCAGATTTTCTAGGCTTAAAATTATATTTGTATCTTTTAATTCTTGAGGTGGACAAGGTGTTTACTCTTAATAGGGACATAGTAATTGTTGGGCGTTGCATGCATCTGCGGTTCCGAAAAACAACTTCTCCATCTACAACGAGTGACAGTTTGGTGTTGTTTTTAGGACTGGATGATGGTGCCATTGGACTATGTATATTTTTTCGCAAATGATTCTGGTGCGACCGTTTAAATGAATGGATTGCATCACCGAACGATGTTGACTGACTTTTTTTTTACATAAAATTAATGCTATGGACAAGGACGACGTTTATTTTCAGCAGGATGGTGCCATATGCCACACAGCTGGTGAAACAATCCCTCTATTGCAAGACAAATGTTCTGGACGTTTGATTTCTCCAAATGGAGACTTCAATTGACAGCCAATATAAGGCGATTTAACACCATTAGACTGTTTCCTTTCAGGCTTTGTTAAAGATAAAGTCTACGCCAATGTTCCACCAAGGATTCATGCACTAAAAAGAAATATCAAAATTGTTATTCGCGAAATACAGCCTCAATAATGCGAAAACGTGGTTCAAAATTTCATTAAAAGAATGTCTATATAGAGAGAGTCAAGGACTTTTGAAAGATATTTTCATACTTTCTGGAGACGGAAAAGTAAGAGTGATTTTCATCTAAAGCAGGAAAACCCAACCACTCTACCTCGTCGATTTAGAAAAGCAAAAAAAAAAAAAACACGCTGGTGCGGCTCATCGAAGGTATCATCAATTCCCAAAACCTATGTGAAACGCAACACGCTTACCTTAAAAGCAAATCGGTGGAAAGCGCACTCCATATTGTGGTCAGAAAAAAAGTATTCACTGGATGGGAAAGAATACACCATGAGAGCGTTCCCTGAAATTGAAGGCTTTCAATAATTTTAAAACTGAATCAACTAGTCCATCATAAACTGGGTCGAAAATATGCTTACTTCGAAGATCATCATCTTAGCGTAACAGAATCTCCTTGCTACCAATCTATCGAAAGAAAAGAATCAAAACTCCAGCTTATGCAGACAATTTAGTAATATTGATGAACTGGTACAAAGAGCTTGTTGAAAGAAATCAACAAAATGAAAAGTGCCCTGCTGGCAGGGCTGGACATGATCCTACATTTGCGGAAACAGACCACCTTTGATCATGCGCCGATATTAAATACTATAATGACAATAGGTAGTGTAATATTCTCCGTTGAGCGCATTATATGAACACGGGAATATGCTCATCACAAACTTGCGTTTCACCCGAAATTGCTTTCCAAAATTCGCACTGTTTCGGCAACACAGCATCCACTTTGGAAGTAACTTGCAATATTTCTGAACGTAGTGCAAACGTAAATCGACCCACTTCAAACTGCTATACTAAGTTTCTGTCAATTTTTTGAGCACATAAGAGCTGTCAGTGTCAAAATGACATATGATTCAAAAAGAAAGCAACAGATGGCCTACCGACCACGGTACCAATCGGCAAACTCTGTTGGGTTCCCGGACATAGTGACATAGAAGGAAAGCAAGAATCTGGTCGGAAGAAGAATAGAAAAGGTTCCTACTTCCTTTTCTATTCGGAATTAATCATCAACCCTTCTGCCACTAAACCGATTCTCTATCCTCATTTTAACTCGAAAAATCACAGGACACTGCGCTTTTGGAGTAGTACACCGCAAATGGAGGGCAGAGTTCAACAACTTTGCAGAACTCTGATCTTCTCCACTTCATTACACAATAGATTTTGGTTTATTTTTATTTTCAGTCACTCACTCTATTTCTAAAAGGTGGTTATCAGTAGAATTTTAGGCCTCTGAGTGAACGTGATGACTTCTTCCATCAGACACCCTTTCATAACCTTATAACCATACAGCACTTGGGAGTGTTCACATAATAGGACTCCAAAAGAAGTTGAAAGCTTCAAGAGTTAGTCTATTGACGGTTGTAGTAGCTACTATAAATGGATCTGAAGGCAAATATTTTTCACGCTCCCGAAAGAGGGTTTAGAACTACTGCTCTAATAGCAGAACCAGTGCTAGTTTAGTAATAATGTTGTACAGGGTCCAAGTTGGTTTAGTTAGTTTTGATACTTGTAACTTACCAAACGTTACAAGAAGGCTCTGATAAAAGCATAGCAAAATACTTTTTCAATCTAAAAGTGGAAAGTGGGGCTATGACCAATCAGTGTGAATCCGATTTGTGAGTCTTATCTTAAAAGCGACACTACGACAGAATAGTTCTACTTTCAGATCCCTGCTTGAGATTGGTCATCTTGGAGCTTCATATCAAAGCAATGTCAAGCTATGTTGCCATGACGGGCTAAAAGCATAGCCTACTTAAGCTTTTTCTTCGTAAATTATGACATGGCTTATCGATGCTCAGTATAAGATCATGTCCAGAGTACCTACTAAGTGACGGCTTAAGCTGTTCTGCATCACATTTATCGACATATATCTAACAATGTGAGCCCTGTCCCGGCAGCTCGACTATAGACCAATTTTTCACGCAAGATAAATACACCAACGCATGTCAACCTCATTTATGAACTTTAATGCTGAGAGTGTTAGCATTCATTGCTTGGAGGTTTACAAAGCTGAACTTGGGAACTACGTAGTGTGTAGGGCAGTTTGGGAGTTCAATTTTGGGATGCACAAATGACATCGACCATCATCAGCTATTCGCAGCGAGTCATTGTAGAAACGTTAGTGGCAATTGAAACAAAGGCACGAGATATTAAACTCAAGGTTAACTAGGTTCGATTGGCAGACTTGCTGCAGCCTCACTTAAGCCAGAGTAGGCCTATTGTAATCAACTAAGATAAAACCAAATAAACAAACATTTACCCACTGCTTCGTACACAATGTCCCTTTTACTTCGAGGTAGTCAAGGAGTTCACGTGTATGCAAATACCTCAGCCCAACTAGGATGCATCCTTGTTGCGCCTGTCTATTTGGTCCTTTATTGACTTCCCATATGGGTCAGTATGCTGGATCTTTTTAGCCTTACGTACCTACCTATCATAAAACCTTTTTAAGCGATAACTAGCTTGTCCTTCCGTCGTTTTTCTAGTCTCAGGGGCACCCGTTTGTGCAATGTCAACTGTAGTGTTGGCCATAGTTGCACTCAATTTAGCATTGGAACGTTCCCGCTTTTCTTCTTGCAGATAGTCCTATCTATTCGTTTACCAAACGACACAGTTCACTCCTTCTTAGATTATTTTTGGTTGCTTCTGCAGCTATGCGAACGCGTTAGATTTCAAGCTAGTGACTTAAATCAGCTCAATTAAACTTATTCTCGAATCGTTAATCAACGCACACTGCGACCATATGTACCTTGACGTACTACTTCCCGTCACCATTTTTCTTCATACACGCTGCCATCGAATGTCACATGGAATAAATACCTTTCCCTGACACAGTAGCAGTAGGTAGTTCTTAGAAATCATAACTCATCAAATCCAATGGCAAACCAGATTCCCAGTTCGCTATTCAAAGACGCGCATCACAAGAAACTAATCACTGATGGAGACTCAACGGACAGGATAATAACTTATCGCCGTGTGCTCATTCCCAGTGTACACGATACAAAAGCCACTAAGACTCTCGATTCAAATCTGGCCCTATCACATAAATCATATCTTGGAGATTTCTGGAGGCAACCACCATTGGAGCAGCACAGCACACATTCACAGATCTCGCCTACGGTGCATTCTAAGATGAGGTGCTGCCCAGTGCCCACTCTGCCCATAGAGAGGAGGATTCTCAGAGCAGCGCAGAGCAGAGCAGGTATGTTAATGGAATATTAATAAATTGCTCAACAAATTGCGTATTCAGTTCAGGTTGCTGCTGCTTGTGATGCATCTGTAGTCGATGATCTGGTGGCGGTGGCTAAATCACTGACATAGGAAGGTCGCTCATTTTTTACTTTGTGACAAATTGATCTGGGATATGTTGGCAAGGAGCTATGATGGAGAAGCTTGAAGGACCCTCAGGCGGTATGACAAACAACAACGATGGACTTCTTATTCTCAGTTTGTCGCATTGGTCTATGATGTCCTTGGTTTGGGGTCTGGCTGTGTGTGTGTGTGCAAAGTTTCGCTTCAAAGCACTCCGACGATGGGGATAATAAATGATTTGAAGTGCTCTACTAGATAAGGCGATGCTACTTGTTGGGGGGGCAAATAGCTCTGGCCGATGTCTCATTGTTCATAATGATGGAGAATTGATTTTATGCGGACCTCCTGGATGGTATTTTTGTACTATCACTGCGGGTTATGAATTAATAATGTCTAGGATTCTTGGAAGGGAGGCAGTACAGATGGTAAAGAGCTTTACAAAGAGAAGAGGTACTAGCTTGTGGATGCATATAACGAGATTGTCACAGTAAATGTCCTTAATACATTATGTCTTTGGGTTGACCTACGGTTTGGCACAAGATTTGAATGGCGAAAGTGTGGAGAGTATGGAAGCATCCTGGAGTATTCCGAAATGAATATTGCACCGCCTCTACTTTTAAAAAACATCTTCAAAGATGAATGGAAAACCCACAGAAAAGGGGAATTGAAACCACACACACTGGACATTGAAGTACCCCAACTGATGATGGAAGATTGGAGAGTGCAATCGATGAAGTTGCAGATCCCCAGTATGGTTTCCGTAAGGCTCGTTCTACGATTGACGCAATAGACGAAGTCATGTATACCGCGAGAAGAGCCATCGAAGGAACGCGATGGAAGGGCGGGAGTAAACAGTTCTGCGCAATTGTCACGTTGGATGCCCAAGACTCCTTCAACACCACAAACTGGAGAAACATGTTTGTAGCTCTTACTGCCAAGAGGGTACCAGAGTACCTGCAGATGGTAATGACGGACTATTTTAGAAATAGGATACTGAAAATGGAACGATGCAGTATAACGTCACAGGTGGCGTTCCTTAAGGCTCCGTACTAGGTCCGCTACTGTGGAATCTAATGTATGATGACGGTCTCAGACTTCGAATCTCGAGATCTTCCAAAATAATTGCCTTCGTTGATGACACAGGAATCGCTGTAGTGAACAAACTTCTAGAGGAGTTGGAGCATGATTGTAATGAAGCTATCGGGATGGTCCAGGACCAACTAGTACGCATGGGTCTACAACTTGCAGAAGAAAACACAAAAATAATGATCATAGCAGCAGGCGAGTCATGGATACTACAAGGGTAACCGTGGGCGATCATGTTATAGTTTCCAAATCACAGTTGATATACCTTGGCATTACTTTAGATGCAAGGTTAGGCAATACCTGCAGCATACAGCTGAAAAGACAGCACAAACAGGAAGAGATTGCTCATAGTAAGAGAAAGAAGAGCAACGGAAATACCATACCAGCATGATCACAGTTACATGGACGAGTCTAAGTGAAACTGAGGTATCACCAAGAACAATTCTGGAAAAATGGCAACAGAGATGGTATCAGTTTGATAAAGGTAGGTGGACGCAGGGATTTACCTCCAACATAGACGCTTGGATTAGTAGGAAGCATGGGGAGCTTAATTTCTACCTCACCCAGATACTTATTAGCCATGGATGGGCACGATGACAACCCCTATTGCAAGGTGCACGGAAGCAGTTGAAGATATGGAACACATTATGCTTTATGTCTACGTTATGAAGAACGGCACCTGCTGGTGAACAAACTGGGTGAGAACATAATCCCAGAAACATCACCAGACAAATGATGATCTGGCAAGAGGCTTGAGAAGCAGTTAGCTATACTGTGGCAAATATTATGAAGGAGCAGCAAAGACAGAAGTAACAACGAAACGCAGTGCAGCAGGGTGCCAACGAATGAGCCGAGTATCTAAAGCTGAAGTGCCCATTCGCGGTGCCCCAGTGTCGCGGGGATCAGAGGTAGGAGAGGGGGTGAGGTGGAAATCCCACACTGTTACGGAGTACAGGCTCAGTTTCGTCTTTAAAATATGCCCACATTCCAATGCAAAAAAAGGCAATACTACAAAAAAGCATAACGTTCCTCATCGCTAGCCAGAGAGCAATGAAAGCGATATCTGCTTTCGTAATAAAATCCCGTGAAGTGTTGCCGTGAAGAGCTTAAGGTTCTTGAAACATAGCACAAGATTGCGCTCTGATGGGTCTCTGGAAACGAAGATATACCAGGTAATGAGTAGGTTGGGAATCCACATAATAACAAGCCGAAACCTCGGTGTTTATTCCGCCTTGCATACTGAGACTCGAAGCAGGGATAAATACCCTAAGGGAGGCAAACATTAGATGGTCCTCCTTTGTGTGATCACAAGAAGGATATGGCCTTGTTTCGAGAGTACGACCGACAGGATTATACAAAATGATAGGAAATTTCTTTCTAACCTGATAGGAGACATCACATTGTGGTGGTCGTGGATGTGGCGATGTGAAAGTCAATGAGGATACAACCCACTTTCTCTGTCACTGTCCAGGACTTATCCACCGTATCTCTAAATTTCTTGGGCGACACTTCTTCTGTGATCTAGCAGATCATTGAATGACATCTTGAAATACATCAAATGGTTTACTTACTTTTAGTTCACAAGAGTAGGAACCATATCTGTAGAACTAGGGCTTATGTCTAGAACTTAACCAATGGGTAAGTGATATCTCTACCTTATGGGTACACAATTGACCTGAGTCTGGCGTCGTGGATCTGTTTCGCACAACTACCCACGTACATAACCTAACCTACCCCTATAATAGCTTTGTCATGACAGTAAAGAAAACGACTTTGATGGCCTTGACTCTCAGCTTAAGAATCTTTACAGTGGGATACCAAACACATAGACTTGCCTGTGACGTTGTGTAAAATTAAATATTGGAAGTTTCTGCAATCACCGTACTACTGCAGAGCTCTGCAACCCTTATAACATATATAAGTATGGTTGGTCCTCTTTAAAAAGGTAAAAACGCTGGTGTGCCCTAAGGGTCCATACTTGGACCAGTTCTGTTTACAGATATTTACATATTACGGACTTGCTTTGGTCCACAAAGCATATCCTTTAAACTTATCATTTATTCAACAGAGTTTGCAATTGCGATTCCAGTCCAAGTGCATTATACTATCCGACCATTCAGCAACAACGTCATAAATTAATTTGTTTATTTTCCACTCATAAATATACCCAAAGAGGCCTTGAAATTGGTGCCTGCAATCGCCATGCATCCTCAAATTCCACTGACCCCCAAATTAACCCTGTCAATTTCCATTTAGTGAAATTGCGAATTGGCCTCCAACTTCAAGTCCATAAACGAACTTAGGGAACGATCCACAATTCACTTACCCGTCGGGTACCCTTAAATTGTTATTAACTCACCCCACGTCTTTTCACGAGAGCCAGACAAAAGAGATTCCTCACACACACACATATGGGGAATAAGTCGTCCCCACTACGAAGCTGTATCTCAGCATTGTATCCAACTCTTTATTTGTCTCCTCCTTGAACTCACCTCCACTGCCGTCGTCGTATCATTTTTCATTCGTCGCTCGAATTAAATTGTATTCAGAACAAACGTCGTTGTCGTCGTTTGGTGTGTATACTGCATCCAGAGCCCGAAGAACTGAGTGAGTGAGTGACTAAGTGAAGTATCCATCCAACTGGCATTCTTATTTAAATTCCTCCAGCGAGTAATAGTGCGGCGAAATGGTGAAGGAGTTGCCCCCAAACACATAGATCCCATGCAACCAGGAACTCGACAATAGAGTATCTATCGCCTCTACTGCCAGCGTACTGGCTACATACACGATACACCACCACCAGCAATGCGGTCTCCGAATTGAACGAGCTGTCGAATTGCATTAGTTGGCCATTGAATCGAAATTACATCTCATTTATCTGCTGATGACGACTACGACGATGACGATGGATACGACGACGACGACGTCCATGATGGTAATGATGATGGTGCTTTGTGTTGTTGTTCTTCTTGTTGGATGTTCACGGGGGTTATATTGACTTATCCTGAGGACTAGTCTTCTGATCGACTTCTGTTGTTGTTCTGCTGCCAAAGGTAAGTCATTCGTATGACGACAGAACCGACCGAGATGGATGGAAGGTGAACGCTCCACGTGAGTGATCCATGTCTAGGTCGGAAATCGGAGTCCTTTTGCATTCCCTCCCACAATGCCCACATCCTTAATGGAAGGACACAATATAATTGTTTGATGAGACTTTGAAAATTTTGTTGTCGCCTCGTCGAAATGTAAATAAAGCACGCGCGGTATTAGAACCTAATCCTGCATTAATTGACTACCACCGTGCGCTGGTGCCGACGCTGCTGTTGCTATTGCTGGTGGCGGAGTCGGCGGAAGGCACAAGTAATTCTAAATAATCCATCATAATTACGAAACAGGAAGCAGAACAGAGCAATCAATATTGATTCTGTTTTGGTCGATTAATCCTTCGCTAATTACATGCAGTAAACTAGGATCGCTATTTGGGGGGTGGGACAGACAATTACTGCCACGTTGACGACACTATTTCCGAGTGGCGGGCGGGAGGCTGTAGGAGACAGTTGATGATTTAATGATTTATTTGAGTTTTGTTTACTGGGTGTAATTAAACGAAATGTAAACAGGAGTGCTCTCAAAAATGTTTAGAAATCAGAGAGAGAGAGAGAGAGAGGGAGAGAGTACCTGCTAAGTCTGTATAATGTATCGATTCAGGGACTTCACGTTTGAATGGGCTCCGCCGGAGTGATTTTGATTTCATGGAGACGATTATAAAAATACATCGCAGGGCTGAAACTTGGGGTAGTATCCCAGAAAATGAAAATATAAACAAATTTTCATCAAGAACTGTGTTGGGACCTGGACAGACTCTCATAATATTACGCTAGACGCCCTCCTGAAATGACACTTCCCTGGCTGTGTAGACGCAAGTTCCTACAGTCTGGCAGATACACCTATGTCAGCGACTATTCAGAGCCTACAAAGAGCGCCTGAGCGAAAGACTCTCGACTGTGGATTTACCATCCACAAATGCCAACAATCTGTGGAACCAGTATCGCTACATCATCAAAGAAGTACCCGGGAACACCATAGGCTGCCACCACCATCCAAAAGGAGCCATTGGTATGATGATGATTTTTTTTAGGAAAGCCGACCTAGTCATCGTAACACAGGAAATAGTAGATGTGTTTAAGCAGAATTCCCAGCAGCCACTTCATGGCCATCAGCTAGAGAGAGTGATAGGGCAAGCAGAGAACCTACATCCAGTCAATGAAGAAGCCATCCTCACTCCAAGTTTTGAAGAGGTTGACTCAGCTATCAAAAAGCTGAAGAACAACAAGGCTGCCGACTCTGATGGTCTGCCAGCAGAACTTTTCAAACATGGTGGTGATGCTATGGGTGGATGAAGCCATGCCTAATGACTGATCTATCATCTCTGTACGCCCAATCTTCGAGAAAGGTAATCCTTTGTCTTGTAAGAACTATCAAGGCATATCCCGCATATAAGTTCCTATACAACGTACTGTGTGAAAGTCTGAAGCCTTACTGCAGCATACTAATCCGCACGAACGAACCAATGTGCAAATGTGCACACTAAGGCAGATCCTGGAAATTTCAAGTTGAGACTCACCATCTCTTCATCGACTTCAAAGACGCATTCATCGTCATGGGGTCTACAAGGCGATGACCGCATTTGAGATCCTGGCTAAACTGATCCAGCTGTGGCGCGTAACGTTGGAAAACACGCGATACAATGTGCAATTCGGGAACAGTTCCTCCGAAATATTCCAAAGACGTACCAGATTTTGGCAAGAAGATGCGCTATCATGTGACTTCTTCAATCTCATGCTGGAACAGATAGTGCGCAGGGTAGATGTTAACACGGAAGGTACTATCTTCAACAAATCTGTCCAGCTTCTGGGATACGCAGACAACATCGACATCATCGGTCGCATCCAGCTTTCTTAAAGGCTTTTGCGGCAATTGGATATCAAATGAAAAGAGTTGGCCTTGAAATAAATGAAGACAAAAGCAGATGTTATGATGTCAACAAATAAAGAAGCATCTGTCCACCGCTTAGGACAAAACGTCACCGTAACGAACCGTAACTTTGAAGTGTTTAAGGCCTTTATCTACCTCGAAGTAAATATCAACTCCACGAATGACACCTTAGTGGAAATTCGACGAAGACTTACTCTGGGAAACCGCTGCTACTTCGGTTTGGCGAAACAAATGGATTCAAAACTCCAAACTCAGAAGACGAACTGCAAGCTCAACAATACTTTGATCCTTCCAGTTCTGCTATATCGAGCCTAGTGCTGGACGATAAGCAGGAAACTAGAGTAGATTTAGAACACTTTCGAGAAAAAAATTCTTCGTTGAACATTTGGTCCCGTCTGCGGGAAGGGCGAATGGAGGAGAAGATACAATCGCGAACTGTATGAACTGTACCAAGATGTGAATGTAGTCCTAAAAGTCAAAATACTACATCAAGCGAATGGACAATAATGTTCTAGCAAAGAAGATCTTCGAATCACAGCCCCCAGGCTCGAGAAGACAAGAAAGACCTAACCTCCATTTTAAGGATCAAAGTATCGCAAATGCCAAAGGGCTTGGACTAGACAATTGGAAGCAGCGTGTTTGGGTTTAAAGAGGCAGAGACTCTTCACGGGTCAGGAGGGCTATAAGTAAAACAAATATACATACCTACTTCCTTGCAGAACTGAACGAATTAGGAAACCTTTAGGACCACACACTCCTGAGATTCATACACTTATCTGGGTGGTTTAGTTCAGCCATGGACGACTGAAATTTAGCTCAGGGGTTTTAAAATTAGGTACAATGGACCCATAGCTAGTCTAAGTGAGTCGTTGACAATTTTTCTGTTTGTCAGCAAGGACACCTAACGTAAACTGGCACTTTAGACATAAAATTGTTAAAGAGCCAAAATTTATAACCTTGGGTCTTGCTCCAATAAGAAATACAAAATCCTCTGCAAGTTTTGAATTTTTTTCACCGCACCACAAAGTCTTGAACCCGTTTAGGATATGTTTCAGTTTTTAGGGTCAACTTTACGCCGTGAATAGGTACTCTGACAAAAATTCCATCGAATGTTCCCATTTAATGAACTTGAAGCTTAAGACTCTACAAGTAGGTTTTAAATCATGTGGGTGAAGCCGTATGTATATTGTACCTTCAACACACGACCTATAGAGAGTTCCCCGACACCCTGAGCAGTCCGATAATCTGACAAAAATTCCGCTGAGCGAGAGTCCATTTCGTAGGATCAGAACTATTTTGTGGCACTGCTGAGACATCATTATAGAAGATAACAGAAACCGAATACTTCTCCTTAGTGAACTGCCAAATCTATGGCAAGCAGGGATGCTATTAAAAACATCAACCGAAGGAGATCTAATACCTTTATCAACCTAAGTTGTGTTTACGGGATTGCTCTGTAGCTCTGTGTGTAGCTGAGCAGGCTAAGTTTAGAGGGTCATGTAGAGTGTGCATCTAGGCCAAATATATACTAGAATACGTCCTTAAACTCTACGGGGCACTGTCTAACAGATTCAGATCTCAGAATCATACCAGAGGAAAGAAACCTTTCATCCTTACAATCTATAAACCATTCCTTTATTAAGGACGCTGTTGAATAGACGATAGAATAATACGTCTACTCCTATCGACCACAGCCTTTAAAATGTATTCTTAGAAACACTCCAAAACATCAAGACGATATCAAGAGACTAGTGAAGTGTTTCTTAATAATTGGCACCACACATGAGATAATTTGTGATATGAAGTGCCACATATCTGTTAGATGCAGACGAAAGTGGTGAACTGAACACCCACCTATTATGCAGGTGAGGGAGGCTATGTAATATGTACTAGGAGGTAGTTCTTCTACAAAAACGTTGTTATGACGATAGACTTACGGTTTTGTATGGGAGGCATGTCAGACTACCTTGAAATAGGGTCTTGGATGCAGATAACCCTTAGGTCTTCAGAATACTTTTAATTCAATTTGTACAAAAACAAAACAACCAACTGTAATGCCCTTAAATCAACCGGTGCAGCACTACCTACATATATCCTTTCTTAGCTGAAAAACTTAAAATTAAATATCATCCTCCGACAGAAACATCTCACTGCACATCATGTCTCACGAACCTCAAATTAAGATATCAACACAACACCAAATCTGTCCAAATGCCATGAGCACAACTCAGCAAAACGACTCCATGCCATACCCCCAACTGATTTTAGGACCACACATGCTCCGAATCGTTGCAACTGCAATTATCCTTCTCACCACCGAACAACTCCATTCTTTTATTTTCGGCAAAAATCTCCTTCCTGTCAAGATGCACAATTAAATTTGATGTTACTCCGTTGGTTTTTTTTTTTTTTTTTTGGTTAAAACTGCAATCATCTCCATCACTAATTTTAAACGTATCCTTTACCCACAGCTAATCCTCGTAGTGACATGCTAATTGGAGCGGAAATTTAATGCACTCCACCACCACCGCTGTGTATTCCTTTTCAATTCTTAGAACTGCTTGCAGAGCAGCGTAACCGTCTGACAATACCACTTGGATTACACAAATACCATATCCTGTTGTGTTCTAGCCACACACGTGGGTGGGTAAGTGGCAAAAAGGGGCGGCATGTGAAACTTCCCGTTGTAAATTATTTAAATCAATTCACCATCGCCGCTGACGCCACCGCCACCGCCACCGTCGCTGCTGCTTTAAGAGCTGCCCCACCGAGAAAAACAACACCTTTTCTCCACAGACGTCATGTGTGCCAGGGTATCCTTTGAAAAAACAGTTGTATTATCATAGGAAAATCGATTTCATGGGAAAAATCACACATGACTCTCTCTGCTACAAGGACCCTTTGCACCCACACACACACACACACACACATGTGCAGGACTGGAAAAGGTGAGCTTTTGTTTTTAGCTTGTCGTTCTCGAATGAGTTTTGATGTTTTTATTGTTCTCCCTTTGTCTGCCGAATAAAAAGGGAAAAACAAGTAAAAATAAAGGACGAAATCCAGCTAGTGGGAATTAAAGAGG
The DNA here is from genome assembly GCA_905220385.1 of Xylota sylvarum. Classification (NCBI taxonomy): domain Eukaryota; kingdom Metazoa; phylum Arthropoda; class Insecta; order Diptera; family Syrphidae; genus Xylota; species Xylota sylvarum. The sequence goes on along the minus strand of LR999957.1, from coordinate 148,956,688 downwards.
CAGCACAGCATTTGAAAGGGGGATATGCTACGCTGTGTGTGTAAGGATAAAGATAATTGAATTTCCTTCAATATTCGTCTGTACGACACGACGCATTTCCTTTCCACTGAAGGGATTTTTCGTCAGAAGGAGAACGCGAAATAAATTCTCCCATCCTTGCGAATCAAGGTTAACCTGGCTGGATGACAAGGCAATTTCGTTTCCAAAATCCAGACAGTCGCACTTTTTATCCTTGCAGATTAAAAGCGGGATGACAATCGAAATGAAAATGCTCATCTTAGAGCAGACGCGCACAGATACAATCTTCCAATTTTCTCTACGTACCTATCCAAGGATATCTGTGCAAACACACAATAAAACTGGTGGTAGACAATAACGACAAGAACACTGGTCCTCCGATTAGATCTAGAAATTTTGCCGGTACGTACAACGTACAACAAAAGGATATCATTTTCATTTGATTAAATTCTATTCTGGCTTTTGTTTTCTGTCCGATGATTGTTTCCTTTCGAATGAATTCGTCATACACATTTGCATCTGAACTGAACGGCGACAAAATAGGAATGCTAAACAAAATAAAAGGATGAAAGGCAAAAACCAACTGCGCGGGGCACACGCAATCGCATGTCCTTTAGCCAAATCGGTATGGATTTGATTTAAACAAAGCCGCGGGACCACTACAATTGAGTTAAAAAGAAAAAAAGGACTTGGGACGCTATTCACGAAAGCAAAGAATTCAAATCAAGAGGTCCTTGAATCAATTTTATTTATTCGTGAACCGTTTTAATGAATGTTTAAATCGGACGATATGTCAAAAGCGGAACACCGCCGTTGCTCATTCGAGGAGGGGTTGTATTGTGTTTCGTACTGTTGGTACGCACAGGGTTTTTACCGCACAGTTTTGAATTGCGTATCCTTTTTTTTTTTTTGGTATCGAATTACGGTGTCGCCATTGTTGTGTCGGCGCGTAGCATTTGAACTCTTTTGTAGTTTTTTTTTTTTAATTAGCTCAAGTAGCTGCCGCCACCATAGGGAATACTATGCCAGGCCTTCCGTGCTGGGACTTGCATGAAGACAAAGGATTCAAGTTAATTTTTCGCAAATGAGGGCAGCAATAATTAGTTTGACCTTGAAATGGAAAAAGCAAACTCTGGGAGGGAACAATTACAATAGGCTTTGAGGATTAAGCGGTCAATTTGTGTGCTTGGTCTCCGTAGTTGGGTTGTGGTGGAAAGGGGAAAAATGTGGACAAGGACGTTTCAAGAACTTAAGGACAAAGAAGATAATGGAAAAATAATACATACTTAGTAGAATGGTTCAAGAGAACTATTGTGTACCTTTCTGTCTTCTGTCGAGAAAAGGGCCGGCTGATGATTGTCTCAGACGCCACTAGAGTAAAAGATGAAGGTAGCGAGTGGAGGCGAATTTAGTATTACTGACGATGTCAGACTTACATATGTATGACATGCATTTGAGGTATCGATATGTAATATCGATGTAAAGGATACGTAGGTGTGTACTTACTTTCATTGGGTTAATGGGATTCAGCCCGATAGTCAATGCTGGGACTAACTAAGCGTGACTATCTGCTATAAACTGTTAAGTAGGGCCGAGGTCCTTTTCAATTTCTTCACCGTGAAAAATTTTGATGACTCTTTTAGGATACTAACCTTGATTGGGTATCTTGTACGTTAGTGCCTTGTGACATAAATCTCGTGTCACTTTGAACAACTTTCGAGTCCATTGTGTCCATTCTTATAACTGATTACGAATTCCCAGATAAGATAATCCGAGAGTCCTGATTCTCCTGTTGATGAGAGTAAGACATTCACACAGTAGATGACGGACAGATTCTATTATATGTATTTCTTCCTAGTCTCTACAGCTTCTGTAATAATCATTGTGGGGTATCTTTAGACACTCAGCTTGAGAGCCAATGTCATAAAGCCCTGTATAAAGGCCGTAGATACTGCGAGGGTCACTGCGACTAGATTTACTCAGTGAAAGTGTTATGCTGACCTGTCGTAGGCAGGCCAAGTAACAAACACTTTTTTTTTGGAACTAAGAGTGGCCAAAGGGTAGTGATGCGAATATACATACAAAAAACCCAAGCTTTCTTAAGTTAGAATCTCACTATCAAATCCTACTATATACCTGCGTTGGGTGTGCCTAATACCTCGACTGGATAACCAACCCCTTTGAAAGGCCGTTGCAGGCGGCAACGGACGAGTTCCCTAGATGGAATCAACGGCGGCCTCTACCAGTTCCAGTCAGTTCGAACTATTAGTGTTATTCCTCTATGAGCTGCTTCAACATATTTGAATCCCAGGTCTATAAGGATCTCCAATAGTGAACCAGGGTGTTGGAAAAGAGGTGATGGCTCATAGCCCAAAAGTGGATTACTAACTCCGGAAGATCTGACTCCTCATCCTAGATGTATAAAAGGAATCTGGTCCTCCAGGTTGGGGGTTGTGCGTCGGGGTAACTTCCCTACCACGGGAAAAATAATTAGTTTCGAAACAACTACAAGCCTCGGCAAAGAACGGATTAAATGGTGACGACCTTGCAAAAGGAATAAATAACAGCGTTCGGATCTGGACGTGGTGTGTTCGGACAGCGTCCAGCCGCAGAACTAGCAAAGGCCCGAGATTGCTATATGGCAGATATCACCGTCATCTAGGAAGTGCGGTGGGATGGGCCGGGCCAAAGAAGGATGAAAAACTGTGATTGCTACAGAGAACAGAAGAAGCGTCTATTTGGATGCGGATTTGTTGTAAGCGGCAGAATTCGGCATGAAGTCTTGAGCTTTGGACACGCTAGTGAACGCTTTATGACAATCCGCATCAGTTCACAAATTTCGCCAACATTAGTCTGATATGCGCTCACGCCCGCTCAGAGGAAAGAGATGATGCTACCTAAGAGTGTTTCCACGAGTTTCTCGACAAGATATATGAGCAATGTCCTAAGTATGACGACAGGTGATTTGAACGCTAAAATAGGAAAAGAGGACATATTTGGTAGCACCATTGGAAGCGTAGCTTACACGACACTACGTCTGAAAACGCAACGTTACTATACCTAGCACACGGTTTCCTCAACTCAACATTCATAAGGCAACATGTGCGATTACCAGATCATCAAAACGTCGACCAAATTGATCATGTTGCGATCGAACTAAGGTACTCCTCCAGTATTCTAGATGTCCAAACATTTCATGCGGCTAACATAAACTCGGACCTCTATCTAGTTACAACCAAGGTACATACGTCTACGGATGTCTCAGATGTCACAACAATGCAAAAATACGGTGCAATCGTAAAAAACCGCCAGAATCTTTGTCGATCGCATATCCCTCAAGCTCTCGAGAAGTCCTATGCAGCCAGCATCAGGTGCTAAAGACCAGTGAGATCGTTGACAAGAAGCCATTAGAAACGCCACAACTGATGTGCTGGGTTTCACCTGAACACCCCCACGAAACCCCTGGTTTGATGAAGAGTGCCAGCAAGCACATTCAGCCACAAGTCGCCTTCGAAGCGGCGCAGCACAAGACGACGAGAGCGGCTCGTGAGATCTACGTGAGCTCTAAAAAGAAAGTTCATGAGAAGCGAGCGCTCGAGGAACAATGTTTGGAAGCTTTACCAAAATTTTACCAAAAAGTAAAAAAAAACATGCCAAGCCAACAAGTATCAAACAGAGACCTGTGGAGATCAACAAGGAAACCTTTTAGTTGAGTCACAGTCGGTGCTGAGGACATGACAACACCATCTCTGCAGACTGTTTAACGGCGACGACGACCCAAATTCCTCTGTCAGACAGAACGAACCATTCAACTTGGACAATGACAATTAAGACTTCCGTCCACCCGACCAGAATGAAGTGAGCATGGGAATGTCCACACTTAAGTCCAACAGGGCGGCCAATAGACGGCCAACGAGCCGAGCTATTTAAGGCAGCGGGAGATGACTTGATAGAGAGCAAACACTCATTTCCAAGATTTGGTTGGGAGAAAGTAGGCCTGATGAATAGAACCTCAGCATCCTTCGCCCGATCCACAAGAAAGAAGACTCTTTAAACTGCGCCAACTACAGAGGCATAAGTTTCCTTAACATTGCATATAAGATCCTCCTAGCCATATTGTGTGAGTGTCTGAAACCATTTGTCAACGACCTGATTGGTTTTTGTTCGGATGATTTTCGGTCCTGTTTGTGTTGACGGGCATTGGAGAAGGAGACTCAACGACGAACTATATGAGCTGTACAACGACTTTGACCTGGTTAGAAAAGTACAATTCAGTCGTCTAAAATGGCTGGGATATGTAGAATAAATTGACATCAACGCTCCGGCCCGATTAGTCTTCGAATCCAACCCGAAGGGACAACGCCATTAAAGGAAGATACGCCTTAAGTGGCGCGCACAAACGGAAGAGCACCTCAACCAACATGGAGTGAGCAACTGGAGGCAATTAGCCGAAGATCGTGCTAACTGAAGAAGCTTGTAGAACTGTAGTGCCATCTAAGTAAGTAAGTACATATATCTAAAAGTTCCTCTGTGAGAACGATAAGATCCTCGCTTCTTGAATGGAATGATGGAAGGGATGAACCTACATTGGTGGAAAATGAGACAATGAGGACTTGTACGTCCAAGCAGCCGAGATGTTAAGAATGTTTCTTGAAATGCCTAAGCCAAGATATCTGAATCAGTATCTCTACTTTTTAATGGAAAAGCCTAGAAATGGTTTTAGAGTACCAATCGAAAACAACACAATGGAAGATCGGCGAATCGAATGTGAACAGTGTGCCAAAGGCAAGTTAGATAAACTAAACTTTAACGCGTAACCTTAAGGGATATGGTCTACTGAGACACCATGTTGTAGTAGGTTAGAAACAGTAAATTTATATCCAATTTCATTCCACTCCAACAAGCCCTCAGGAAAGCATAACAGAAAGCGATAGCAACGGATAACTCTACTCTACTATTCCGACAACATTTACGAACTCATAGCAATATGTATGTATTCGAATGATTGAAATTCCAAAACCCAAAACAACATGTTATCGAATACGTTTTGTTTTTTTTTGGAAATGAATAATAAAACGTAAACTCTTTTGAATGTAATAATAGCTGGGGTAACTCATCCATGAAATCCGCGAGCCAACAAATGGAAACTTCTCCGCACCGAATCTCCATTTAACCCAACTTTGCCCGATTCCATTGTAGCTGTCTAATTCACGGAATTGAACAGGGTAAACCACTTTTAGCCAACGGAACTCAACAAACATGCACTGGCTCCGTGGAAAATCCCCACCAAACTGAATTTCCTAATATTTACATCGTCCAGCCACTGGGCAGTGTAATCGCTCGCTCCAAAGAAATTTCAAAACCCATATCCGACGAAATTGGTAACGACTGTGGTTCTACGAGTATTTCCTCGGATGTACCTATATGTATGCTTTTCACACCGAATTAATATTTGCACAGGATCCGTGATGGAACAATCCGCGCGTTGGCAGAAGCAAACCCTACCACAGAACGTTGCATCTGCATCTGATTGTTCTCAGTTCTCGACCAAAAATCAATGTTTGAGGACAAACTACAAACGAAATTGTTCCAGTTTGCCATCAAAACACAAACCCAACGAATTGGGTCATTCTGGCCAATTGCTAGCAGGATGTCCACACATTGTGCACCAATTTCCTCCTGACCACCCCACACAGTGCAATAAAGTCGCGAATGTACGAGTACGAGCACGTCTTGTGCATACACGCGCTTGGTAATCGCATAACTTCTGGGTAATCAGGTGCCTACGCACAAGCCTTGCACATGAATACGTAAGTACGCACTTAAGCGCTTACAAGTGTCACCTTTGCTTGCTTAAGCGCCCGCCATTGCCTCTCCAAGCCCATTCATGCAGGAACAACAACTCGGTAGAGTTAGAAAAAGCGAAAGGCATGCATGCGTTACCGGCGGATGGAGGGAGACTGTAAAAAGCTGGAAAAAAGAACTGAAAAGCCAACTGGGGAGCAGTGACAGTCTCTCTTGGAAATTCTATCGTGCGAGTAACACAAATCGAATTACGGAGTCATTAAGTTGGCTGGCACACAACAGTAGCATACTCTGCCGAGAAGTAGGAAGAAGTAGGTCTTTACGCGTTTAAGCGGACATAATTCAACTTGTCAACGAATTGGGTTCAATTCCGGTCGGTTGCGGTGCGGTACGAACCCCGATTGTCATGTCAGGCAGTACATAGTAGTGGTAGTACCTACTGGTGGTAACACAATCTCTGCGTGGGGTGGCACGGAACAACTTGTAATTCCGTGAAAATGTTGAAATACCTACTTTTTGCTATTGCGCCACTACCACTACCACTGTGCCACTGTACCACTGTGTGTTGTGCCTCAGGTGGAATTGTGGTGCTTCCGTGTAATCCATGTTGAGGTAGACCTGGGGAGCAAATGATGCGAAAGAACTTGGGTTGGTTTTTTTTTTTCTTGGAATTGTGTAATGAGGGGGATTGTAGGTGGATGACAGACTGTGGTATTTAAACGGAAATTGACTAGTATGGTTGTGAAGAGGTGGCAGTTGATGATGTACCTATACTGACTTACCATCATAGTTCATTGGAAGGTTTAAACCTTTTGTTTTCCTAATTGGTTCATCCATCAAACTAGTAACTGAGTTTATTTGGGGTCCTTCTACGATACACGCTAGAGTTAAAGAGTACCTTCACATTCCCAAAATCAATGCGAAGATTTTATACATAAAGTTGTTAGGAACCACCACCACAAGGACGAAAGGTAGGCAATGTGGTATCAATCTATCTGTTTCCTCTTGTGTCACGTATCGAGATCCAGAATCTAAAACCAATCTCTGCAATATGGGAGTATGAGTTAGGCTGGTAAAGCAGTTCAAGATTGGACGACATCTCAGTGGCCAATAAGGTGACCCTCTGGTGTGCATCTACCGGGTCATATGTATATCCCAGGTAACTTAAAAATGTATAGACTACCCAAGGAAGGGTTACATTTAAGATCCGCAGGCATTTCCTGAGGCTAATACACCGCTTAGCACTTTGAACATGGAAAGAGATATCGAATTCAACGACGGGGCTAACAGCCGATTTATACCTATTACATACATGTGCTACAGCTAAATCGATTTGGAGAGATTCCCCTCTCTTACTTACATAGGTGGCGCTACAGCCCAGGGTGGACCTGGGCCTCAACCAACAAGCCTCTTCAGTTAGCCCTGTCCTTAGCTAACTGCCTCCAGTTGCGCACTCCAAGTCGGTTGAGGTCCCCTTCTAATTGTGCGCATTAGACGACTGAGACATCTTACAGTACCAACACGCGTATACAGCGTCTTTCAAACAACTTCCTATGACGCGGCATTTGTAGTAACTGGCGTGATACCAATAGACCTTCTTGCAAAAGAAGCGCAACAGAAATACCGTGCCAGCAGGACAACGGCAACAGCAACGATTAGAAGTAATACTAAAGGATAAGGACCAAGGACAAGTCTGAAAGAATGGCAGGAGAGATGGTGTCACTCTGACAAAGGCAGGTGGATGCAGAGATTGATTAATAGGAAGCATGGGGAGCTGAATTTTTACCTGACTCAGATGCTTACTGGCCATGGATGCTTCAGAGCCTACCTGCATAGATTTGGACACGACGACAACCCCTTTTGTCCAACGTGCACGGAAGAACCAATTGGGCGAGGATTTAACCCCAGACAACTTCACCAGACAAATGATGAGCAGCGAAGAGGCTTGGGACGCAGTTAGTGGCACTGTGACTACAATTATGAAAGAGCGAAGACAGGAGCAGCAACGAAAAGCAGGACAGCAGGCTGCCAACTTGAATGAGCCGAGCACATAAGGCTTAAGTCCCTCCTCGCGATGAAATGCTCCACGGCATGCAACGGCATGCATGACGTATATGCAATGTTATGGAAACTGGTGCCTCTATTGCTGGCGCAGAGGGTCTTCTTTCTTGTGGATCGGGCGAACGATGATTCATCAAGCCTACTTCCTCCGATCCGACTAAATCTTGGAAATAAGTTGGTGTATGCTCTCCACTAAGTCGACTACAACTGCCTTAAATATCTCGGCTAGTTGACATACGGTCTAGCAGCCTTATTGGACTTGAATTTGGATATTGCTATCCTCATCTCATTCTGGTCAGGTGGACGGAAGTCTTGGTTGTCGTTGTCCAGATTGAATGGTTCGTTCTGTCTGACAGCGGAATTCGTACCTTCGTCGCCGTTTAACAGTCTGCAGAGGTGGTTTTTTTTCATGACCTCAGTACCGACTGTAACCCAACTCAAGGGTTCCTTGTTCATATCTACAGGTCTCTGTTCGGTACTTGTTGGCCTGGCACGTTCTTTTTACCTTCTGGTATAACTTTCGAACATTTTTCCTAGAGTAGAACCTCTCCTTTTTTGTTCGTAGAACTCACGAGCCGCTCTCATGCAGCGCCGCTTCGCAGTCGGGTTGTTTTACTGCATGTGCTTGTGCTTGTCGGCAATCTTCATCAAACCAGCGGTTACATGGGGATAGTCATGTGAAACCCAGCACAGCAGTTGTGGCGTTTCCGATGGCGTCTTGGCAATGATCTCAATATTCTTCAGCTCTTGATGCTTGAGGGATATGCGATCGGCAAAGATTCTGGCGGTTTGTGGCGATTGCAACGTATTCTTGCATTGTTGTGACGTCTGAGATATCCGTAGACATGTGTACCTTGGCTGCAACTAGGTAGTAATCTGAGTCTATATTAGTCGCGCGAAATGTTTGGACATCTAGATACTGGAGGAGTGCCTTAGGTCGATCGCAACATGATCAATTTGGTCGACACTTTGATGATCTGGTGTTCACAATGTTCCCTTATGAATGTTGAGGTGAGGAAACCGTGTGCTAGGTATAGTAACATTGCGTCTCGCAGCAAAGTCAATTAGTCTAAGTCCATTTCCAGACGTGGTGTCGTGTAGGCTATACTCTCTAATGGTGCTACCAAAGATGTCCTTCCTTCCTATTTTGGCGTTAAAATCACCCAATACGATTTTAACGTCATACTTAGGACATTGCTCACATGTCTTGTCGATGAGCTCGTAGAAACACGTTTTGGTGGCATCATCTCTTTCCTATGTGAGGGTGTGAGCGCTTGTCAGAATTTATCCTTGCTCAAGACTGCCTGCTGAAGTCTACCGCTTACAAAAAAGCCGCACTTTTGTAGTTGCTTTACTTTAATTTGTGCTTTCATTTGATTCATCTTGCCTCGTTTGTCATGCGTTTGTTTGGAATATTAATTTTAAGTAAGCCGAGCTGACGAGTAGGGCGATTTACATACAAAAATTCCGTCACAGGATAGACGATTCTATTGTGATCAGGCTGACAGGCCCTTTCCGAGCGCCTAAGTCTAAACTTCCATAATGTCTTTCCCTACCCATCTACCTAAGCTCTACATACTGTTCAGCATATAGGAGGATTTTGGAACTTACAAAGAACCATACTTAAGTGTAACTCCCACATAGAATGATTCTGATTTTGGATTTTCAATTGAATTTTTAATACGTCAATCGATCAGTTAAAAGCAATTACATGCACAATTTAAAATGCCTTTGTTCCCAATAAACAACTGGTGTCTGTCACCTTGCCGCTGCCAACCCGCATCTTTAGGATTCCACCCAACTATTCCTGTCTGGCTACTGGTGCTCATCCAACACAGCCATACCACTGGCGGAACAGAGATGAAACCGAAGAAGAAACGGGTGTTCCAGAAGGAGTGTGCAGGCCATCCATAATCCGGACGCGGACTAAACTTTTACCTACGTCCGCACAATGGAAATCCCTCTTGTGCAGAAGGCAAAGCAAAAAAACAAAAAACAATTGCGCGGCAGAACAACATGAAGATCCCATTAAAACTGACAACTTGAACAATTTCTTGTTCTGCCTCAGCACCACCGATGCAGCGCAAGCATCCATTCAATCGGGCAGCAGCGAGAACGTCTTGAGAACGTCTCCTTCGTCAGATTTGTAGATTCCTGCATTGTTGGCCAGTTGCCGTAGACTCGTCGTATGCCTTTAATTCCTTCATTTCATCTGATGATGGCTTCAAACGTAATTGCCTGTTGAGACTGACTGTTTGACATCCCTGTCATCCATTTCGGTCGTCGTCTTCTTCGTCGTCGTTGTCGTCATTGTCGTCGTAGACAACATATTATAGAAAATCCATCTCATGGTCATATCAATTTCCAGGATTTTAAGAACATTTCCCAGCGACCTACTGTCACGGACGCAACATTTGCGTCAAATGAACTCCAACTGATTGACAGTAGAGAATATGTTGATGCTCTGTGTGTCTGTCCTCGTCGAATGATGCGTTGCATCATTTTAATTTCAGCACTTTTCTTCCTCCTTTTGTGGTGTTTGCTTAGTCCTTGAAGGAAAGTTGCCAGGAAAACTTTGTCTGGCAGCAGATTGGTCCGTAAAGTGTGGTGTTTTTCTGTGGCAGGAGATTGTATCTGCTTGCCAAGCAAAATTGTATTATGGAAACATCATTTCGTAAATTGTGTTTGCGTTGCATCTGTGGGAGGGAAACGAAAAATAGGACACACTCAGTCTTACACAAGGTTCTTTGTTAGGTTATATTCTTTGAAAGTGTTGTTGTGATTGTGGGGTGGGAATTGACGTTTATCTTCTTATAGCTCTTATAGCTCAAACAAGTGCAAGTTTGTTGTCTCGTTTTATGATAATGTTTTGAGGGGATTTCTTACGAGCCAAGTTGAATATGTTCGTTCGAAATACATGTTTGGAAGATTAGGAGAGAATTCTCACAAAATTACAATCAAAGATAATGAAGCTTAGATTGTGTTCAGATTAAACCATTTCCTTCCGCTTAGGTTCACTAGAGATCGAAGTTACTGTTTGGAGGGAGTCCAGAAACAGGAAGCGTAACGAATACAAATATTTGGCGGAACATGTCAAATGGCATGTCAGGGCGCCCATTTTGTATCCTACGAACATCTAAGGAATCTGAGTCCATACAGAGAGTTCTAGAGTTGAAGTAGTACATTACTGTGTATCTTCCATTTGACCAAAACGAAGTAAAGCTATATATTTCTAACATTTGATCAAACAAGTCATCAGATATACGATGAGTGCAGTTCCAGGTTAGTTTGCATGATCCACAATAAAAAAGATGCCCTCTAACTTGCGCCTATTTTATTGACATCAACCTTTTTAGCATTGTCTTCACGATCTATTACACAGAACAACCTGTTGGTACTTGTTTAGCTATCTATACCTGTTCAACAAGTGAGGATCACTTATAAAATACAACAAAAACTGCAGCAATTGTTTAAAAAGAAAAGTCACTTCAACAAGTAACACTTACGCGATGAGTCGGACTAGTAACAACTCTTGTTGTTTCCATTTACAGAAACGGATAATTTATTAAATTTCCCAACTTGTTGAAAGTTTTCAACACAATTATTGTAGTGCCTTTAGACTTGTACATAAATTTTCAACACTTGTTGAATTTCACTTGTTGAAGAAGTACTTGTTGCGTAGTGTTATAGGCCCTATCGGGTATCGTGTGTGGAAAAAGAGTCATGTTTAGTCGTTAATCACTAGATGATGTGAAAAAAGGAATTAGGACGAGGATCCTTAACGATTAGGTTCTTGAGAGACTCTTAAGCCAACATGAAGGACCTTGAAAGTATGCGTAGCTACAGGTCTATGCCACTGGTTTTACAGAATATTTGAGTTTGAGATCCTCAACCACGATACATTGGGTTGGATAGACCAAAAGGGAGGACGATTGTGATACCACTATAGAAAAACTGGATTACCAGCACCGGAGACCTTTATTCCCGGATAGGACAGAAGGCAGGGCAACCATTTTCGGTATAGACTCATGCCGAAGATGTGTGGTTCGTTGTTTAATCATTAAACCAGTTTGACCTGGGGACAAAGCACCTAATCTTGCCTAAGTCTAGTCTGGCTAGATCGTTTAGATATTCGAAGAAGTATTTACCTAATGTTTTCCATCTCAAGACCGATAGCGCAGGACAGATGCAGAGAAGATGTGTCATGGTTTCCTCCTCTTCCTCGTCTCAACAGTTCCTACAGAAATCGTTGTAGGGGGCACCAAGTCTTCTAGCATGCCTGCCTACCAGACAGTGTCCTGTGAGGGCGCCAACTATCTTTCTAAGATTCATCCTATTACTGCAAATAAGTCTACTGGTTTTCCTACAATCCAGCTCTGGTCAGATTTGCCTAGGAGTAAGATATGTGCTGATATTGTTCCACCTACTGTATCTAATTGACAGCACAGGGATACGTCGTACTGACAGCGATCTCGTTAAAAGATCCGGGGCATTGCTTTACCAACTTGGATCGAATTATTGGCTATTCTAAGGCTTTTATCGCAGCTTAACTATCTATATAGAAAACTATAGCGCTGCACTCTATCGAATTAATCGAAAGCCAGGTCCCAGCTTCACGGACTGCTGAGACTTCTGCTTGAAAAACGCTGCAATGATCTGGTAGTCGAGTGGCAATGCGAATGTCCAAAACACTGGAATAAACCCCCGCACCTGTGCCAGACGCTGTCTTGGATCCGTCTGTGTAAATTTCTGTCACAGATTCGTCTAGCATTTCTGCTAGGAAACGTGGTTCTATATTTGACGTTGAAGTCCAGATAGGGGACTATGTAGTCGGAATTACTAGGAATAGTATTATGGCCGTTTAGGATGCTTGCGTGGCCCATATTTCCACGAGCCAGTTGCAAGGATTCCCTAAGCCGTAGTGCTGCTTTAGTCGCCATCAGCCTCCCAAAGATATCAACAGGAAAAACATGAAATAAAGTTTCTTATTATACAGACGCAGGATAGCCTTTGAACTTTCTCAAGTGTTGAGATGTTGCTTTTTTTGTCCAGTGCCGTCCAACAGACTAGTACTCCTTACATAAGGATGGGTCTAACAATTGCCGTGTATATCCAGTGAACGATTCGGGGCTGGAGACCCCATTTTGGGCCCAGGGCTTTCCTACAAGAATAGAGGGCAATCGAGGCCTTTCTGTAAATTAGCTTTCAACTGAGTTTTCTATCTAGAATAACCCCCAAGTATCTGGCGTGATCTGCGAATTGCAATTCAATACCCTTGAGTTTTGGAGGAGTTATATCCGGTATTTTATACTTTTTTGTGAACAATACGAGTTCAGTCTTCGACGGATTAACTCCAAGACCGACACTATCCGTCCACTTTGCTAATTTATTTAGAGCAAACTACATTAGGTCTCTAACTGTAAGAAGGAACTTCCCTGATATCGCTATGGCAAAGCTATAACACTGAACCCCTCTTTACCGCAGGTTAAGAGTATCTCATTCACTACCATGAGCCATAATAATGATGATACCACCATGGGTGGTACCCCTGAACACCGACCTTCTGGTTAGACAGCACCCTAGCTCAGCATGGATAAAGCTGCTTTTAAGCATATGCTCGATCCAACAGCAAAGGTAGTTGTCAACCTTCAGGTCAAGAAGTGCAGCAGATTCTGTTTTAACATTGTTGAAAGCTCCTTCCATATCAAGGAAGGACACCATAGTGAACTCCTTGAACTTGTTTTCAAAGGATTTCTCGGTGATTCCTACCAACGAATGTAGAGCAGTCTCTACTGATTTTCCCTTGCGATATGCGTGTTGAGATATCGATAGGAGATTACTATCTAATTTAGTTCTAATGCGTACGTAGAATAGCCTTTCCAGAGTTTTCAATTAAAAGGAGGATACGCTGTCGGTATAAAGACAACTTTGGCCCTCCTCCAGGATCTAGGGGTGTAGCCGAAGTTTAAACAGCTCCTTAAGATAGTGTCGAGCCACGGGCTTAGAATATCAAAACCTTGCTGTAGTTCCACTAGAAAGCTACCATCGAGACCAGCGGATTTGTACGGGAGGAAGCTGTGCCACTGCCCACTGTATTTTCTTGGGGGTGACAACGTCCTCTGGCACTGTAAATTGGGCTCTCATTTGGTTTTCTACAGAATGTACTGCTTCTGTTTTGCTCCCAGGAAAATGGGTGTCTATTAGAAGCTCTAAAGTTTCCTTGCTAAACATAGTTCCGTTGTCATCTGATTTCTTAATGTAACTAGGAATAATAGGAAATTTGGATAAGATTTTCCTAATCCGGGAAGTATCACTAGTCTTTTCTATATTTTCACTTTTGTAGACATCCCAGTCAAGTGGGTCCCTATGTGGATCTGATCTACTTCAGATGGTGAATGCGGTTGGGCTAAAGCATACCTGTTGAGATGACTTCTGAAATTAGTATTATAAATATCCCAATCCGTTCTCCTTGGGTTCCTAAAGACCGATTTTCAGCGAGTACTGAAGTCAACACCGAACTGTATAAAGCGGTGGTCAATGAATGACACATCCCTAGATCGCATCCAGTTCTTGACGCTAATTTTAGGGGAATTCGTGACAAACGTTACGTCTATGACTTCCTGCCTATTGTTAGTAATAAATGTGGAATCTGATCCCTTATTACAAATTACGAAGTTAGTTTCCATTAAGTAATCAAATCACCGCGGATATTAGTATCGCTGCTACATGATGAGCGTTAGCGTCGCTACCCATGATAAGAGGGTGGTCTTCCTTTTCGGCTTGACTGATCATTTTGCGTATAATGTCTGCAGGTCGAGGTCCCGTTTCATCATAGTGCTTATACGCTGAAGTGATCCACACTGATTTCTCCTTGCCTCGTTCCAGACTGACACAGACAAAGTAAAAATTGGATAGAAGAAACAAATTAATGTTGTTATTGGCAAGAATACAGGCCCTGGGTTAACCTAGTTCTTTAGCAAAGAAAACCGTATAGTTCTTTGCCCTTAATCCCGCTATGCTAGTGTCCCTTAGGACCCATGGTTCCTGGATGAGGGCAATATCTTCTCCGCTTTCTTGTAAGCGGAGGTCTGACTTCTTAAAAAAAAAAAATCAAAAAAAAACCCTTATTAGTCAGTTTGCCTATAAGTAGACCCGAAGATCACAATACGTCTCTTCTAACTCTCCTGCTTTGCGAAAGTACTTCAACCTTTTGTCAGGTTCCAACTATTTAGTGATATATCACCTTCCATACCAACGAATCCGCTCCACTCCTCAGATATATTTATAAGTGAATGCCATCTGCAACGATCGCCCACTCAACATTGTTGCCGACGATCAGTCCGATTTTAGCACGATCACTCACCCACCCGCGGATGATTCAGCCTTCCCTCGCTGAATTGCAATGATAAATTCGAACATCGATAAGATTTTCTGTTGGAGGCCGCCGATCTGTGCCGAAAATAAATGCCCAGCCACTCCATGCAACCGAGTGGTGCACGGTGCGAACTCATTAAACGCTAAAACGCCAATGTTGCTGGAATGTAATTAAATTGTTAACAGGCAGCGAAAAACACCAAGAGCCCCAGCAACAAGGACGCAATCAAATCCGCGTCCAACTGCGATTTGATTAATTCGCAACATGGTGTTTCATGGCAGGTTGGAATTATTCACGGGTATCCCGCTAGCAGTGCAACATGATGCAAACGAAGGCTCAACGAACTCTGTCTGGATAAAATGTCGAGATAAATGTGGCAAAACGATTGGCGCAACATTCGCACAGACCAGTCGCAGGCCCGGTAATGTTCTAGCGTCGATGGGCCAAAATGAAGGCTACAACAGGTTACTGACTGCCGCCGCCGCTGCTGGGGTGTTATTGATGAAGCATGCTGCTGCAATTAAAATTGCATAAAGGAATGCAATGAGATCCTTGGCCAGTAATCCAATTCACCTGCAATGATGGACTGTGAGTGTGAGATCAATCAATAGACCGTCCGTAGCCGGCGACGTTGTCGGCCCCCGCAACAATAAATATTTGGGCTTCGTTTATTGCTCCGAGGAGGAGGTGTGAATCTGCAGTACTCTGCGTCTGCATCGACTAATCGCCCACAAACATCTCACTTTTCAGTCGATGATGCATTTGCTTGTGGCCGGCCGGCCAACCCTAGGAAATCCTCTGACGTTTATGAGACTAACAGACTAGTCTCGTCGGATATAAATAATACTTTTCTCGTCGCGTTGCTGCAGAGATCCAAAAGTCGTGATGAAGCCTTCAGTTTTGCCTACGAGAGAGTGTATGTATTATGTACGTCGCGTCGTCGTCGGTATGGAGTAGAGTTTGATTGAACTTACGGGTGGCCTTTTGCTTGAGGGCATCCTGCAGCACTCTTCTCCGCGCTCTGCATTCGCGATACATTGGGCCGATAAAGCGCGAGTGATGAGTACTCCATCTCCGTATGGGACGATCCCCCGCGCCCTAGTTCGATGATTATATTTTAATTACTTCACGAACAAGTGGTGTAGGACTCTAGGTGAACACGACCCGCTTTACATGAGCTACACCACGGTCTTGGCTGAGTCTTGCCTGCTTTTAATTGCTAATTTCGCTAAGTGCATTCTCCTAGGGGACAATGTTTTCCAGAGGTGGTCCGAAGGAAACTTTTTCCGATTGGCTCAGGCGATATGTAATTGAATCGAATGCTGAAGGATGTTGAATTAGAGTTGGTCTAGAACTGCGGAGTAACTTTGTATCTTCGTCGTGTGTTCTTATGATAAACTTTCGATGATGGGTTCGGGAAAAGTTCTAGTACGGTTTTGTGTTTTTTTTTTGCTCCCCCACTTGGTGGTACGTATCTGGAATACGCAATGTAATTTAGTTGAAGGACTGCCTGGCAGGCTGCGCCGTTGCTTTGTGTCTATTTAACGTGATTACTATGCGAGCAAATATTGCCTTGGCATTCGTATTCGCATTCACATTCGCATTCGTATCTTTCGAGGGTTCGCTCTCCCGGTTCTCTGTGTGTTTGTTAATTGGGTTCGTTCGGTGGATATGGAGGTGGAGGTGGAGATGCTGTAGTTCGTGTTGCCTCATGAAAATTAGATGAGTGTATTTATGATGATGGAATTTCGAAAGGTGGGTTTGGGGGGGGTTCCTTGTGGTTGGTCTAAGAAGTAAGTTGAGATGTTTTTTGGGTCCTTGTGGAGTGAGTGAGTGGATCCGTCGAGTTCATTAGGAATGGGTGCCAGTCTGGGGATGAAGGATTAGATGAGTGCAAGGAAATTGACTTTTGCCAAGATTTCAATAGAGTTACAGACTAGACAATGTTTAAGTGCAAACGTGATGGTATACCTATTCTTAGTACAACTTGCAGGATTACAAAGGATATTCTTTGTTTGATTGAAAGTCAATGATTATTGATAATGGAGGGTGGTAGCAAGAGATGTAAAATAAATTGGAAGCAATAGGATCTCTTTGTTAAGTAAGATAAGAAAAATCCACCAGTCAAACTGCCTCTGTATCTGCACAATTGTAATCATGATACTTGACTGGACCATGTACACAAGAGTAGCTAGGGAATGATGCAGACGTTGAAGGATATACCCTACGACATCGAAATAGCTGATTATTTTTTTGTGGCGAAGGCACCGAAAGACTGCTTTAAAGCTAGCATCATGGGATCGAAGGGAGGGAAAGGCTGCCGCGTCTCAAGCGAGTCAAGTAAGTGAATAAAGAAGTGCCTCGAGAACTATCTTCAGAAAGGTGATCGACATCTACACCGTGAAGAGCTCAAATCAGTCATACCAAGTCACAACGTTAAAATTTTTTTTGGGTTCCTAGAATCATCGGTATCCAAGGGAATGACCTGGCGGACAAACTACCAGCAAAGAGATCCGAACACGACCTGGCAAAAGTCGTTACCTCTGTTCTACTGACCATATCACTTGCTAAATCTAAGCCAATGAGAGATGGAAGCACTCTTATCTTGCCATGTCTCTTGGAAATCTTTCGACAAAATACAACAATACCAAAACCAAGCAAAATTTAGCGCTTAGAAGAAACTTAGCAATCTTCACCGCGAATATTACCGACCACAACATCCTGGCGGGCTACAGAAGAAGAATGGGACTGAACACCGCTGCAAAGGATGTGGAGATACAGACGGAGAAGAGACAGTATCTAACTTCCTATGCAAATGTCAGGCAGAACTAGGAAAGTAGCCCTCGGCGAATACCACTTTGAAAAGCAAGAAAGATTGGACGCAGGATCTGTTTATATAGTAATCCTCAGTGATTTTGGGATTACCTTTGTTATACCAAAGGATCTTCAGCAAAAATGTTAACATTCTTTCATGAGTATCTGTCATATGGAGCAGAATGTTGGTGGCAAGAAATCGACATGGACATACAGAAGAAGCGCGTACTGGTCATTTCCTGGATAAAACATACTTTCCAAATAGGATCTAATTAGTTAGGTAGGTAGGTAGGGAGAAGGGGCTCCTGTACTAGCAGCCAGAACTCGGATTACCAAGGAATCCAGTGTGAATCCCTGTCGGGGATAACCTAAAAACAAGGTAGGTAGGGTGAAGGGGCGCCTATACTAGCAGCCAGCACTCGGATTACCAAAAAATCCATTGTGAACCCGTGTCGGGGATAACCTAAAAACAAAGACTGTAGCTGTAGCTTTGGGGTAGCTAAGCGTCCGTCTTGAACCAACCCTATATTGCTATAAATTTCAGAATGGTTAATGGTGACTTTCCTGACAGTTCGCCCAGATCTTCGAAATGGTATTCACCAAGCGCTGTGAGTTCCTCACGCCATCGTTTCACAAGTTTGTATTGGACGATTGTGGATAAGATGGTTTTCATAGCGTCTTGACTGTCGATGCATATGTCGATCCTCTTTCTTGAGTGCAGTTTCTTCTGCGATTGCTTGCACTGCCTTGATTTGGAAGTCCTAAAGAACGAGCAATTTCAGGTTCAGATGAGTACATCTGTGCCAGAGCCTACTCCTTCGTCAGTTTTTGACCCGTCTTCTGTGAAAATTGAGGTTTTATTCGGCTCTATAATCCAATACTCTCTTGAGGGGAATATTGCCTTAACGATTAGGCTGAAGTCGTGGGATGGTAATATATAATCTATCTCGGTATCCAAGTCTACCCATCTCTCAATAGTGCTGTGGCCCGTGTCGTCCCCTTTCCAATGGTTGGATTGCTTCAAGCGAAGGGCACTATTTGCAGCTGTTTCCTTTAGGTGTATGATTAGTGCCAGTATAGTTTCAAGGGCTGCAGTCGGTGTGGTTCTGATGGCACTTGTAGTCACTATACATGTAAATCTTTGTATCCTGTATCAATACTCTGAGGTACGTGGTCTTATCTGCTGCGGCCCACCAGACTAGGCACCAATAGGATAAGAATGACTCTGCCGATGGCTGTGTACATTCAGTGAATTATGGTCGGCTAGGGCCTTATTTTTTAGCAAAGATTTTGCCGGATGTATAGAAGGCTTTCCTTATCCTTTCTGACGTGTTTTCTTTTCACAGCTCACGGTTGAGTACATAGCCCAAGTATCCCATCTTATCTGACATTTGGAGGAGTGTGCTGTTGAGTCCGAAGAGCTCGATCTATGAGATTGTCCTCTTGTTAGTGATGAGGGCCACTAGTATTTTCGAAGGGTTAACGTTTAATCCACATCTTTCCACCGAATCATGTAGGGTATTGAGGGCGAATTGAAGTATTTCGGTGATGGTGGGTATGAACTTACCTGTCGCCATTATGAAGACATCATCCGCACTAATTTCTTTAAGATTCCATTCAGGACCAGTATCCATAGTAGAGGGGATAGGATCCCACCTTATGGGGGCTAGAGGCCAGTGCATGTACTAGCCAGTCTCCTAGTTCTGAGTTGATGTGTCTCGTCTTGAGCAACCTAGTCTGAGATTATTTGGATTTTATATTTATGAAGGCTCTTTCTATATCCAGGAAGGTCGCTAACGTGAATTTTTTGTATTGGAGTGAACTTTCGATCCTTGTGTTCACCTTATCCAAGGCTGTCTCAACAGATCGGTACGAAATTTAAAATGACACCTCTTGTTGGATGACCCTTTACTATACATCTAGTGTTAACCAACGTATAGTTGAGTGCAAGAGTCTATATGAAGATACTGATTGGCAGCGCTTGTATTTTCAAGGACTTCAAGAAAAGTCTTTCAAAAAAGTACTCCTTTCATACTTACTTCCATCGAAACTGTTTACTTTGTTAATGTTATATAGATGCTATCGTAAATCTGCACCTGCAGGGTAAATATTTAAGCCCTGGTAAATTTTAAGTGCAATACTGTTCAAACCCAACAATATCCCTTCAAGGTGGTATCTTTAATGCATTCAAACACTATACTCAAGAGGTTTAACTCTATCTTAACTGCCATTTGAACGTCGTTTCCCACTCTATCCAGCCCATTAAGATGGCCAAACATCACAACAGCCTCATAAAATATCGATTACTAAATGACTGCTTATGGCCATTTTCGTATCCAATCCCAAGGCACAACGACTTACTATGGCTCAACTTTATGTATTCATTTGGATCGTAAAAATTCCTAAATGTTGTCTATTGGTTCTGTGGTTCGGTATTAACAAATAAAATGTGCGCCGGGCCCACCAGTGAGTCGCGCCGGCCTGGACAGGACCCAAATTGAAATTCTTGCTCGCTAATGATGTTCGCAATTACACATTGCGACAGCGCGCGCTCTTGAACCCCATAAAGTAATTCCAAGGCAGAAAATTGCCATAATTTCCATCATCATCTCCATCTCCATCATAATCACCATCAGCTGCATCATCGGCAGGAGTTTATATTGCCATCGTGAATTATAATAATTCCATATGCCCCGCATGACTTGCGGACCCTCAGCGGGGCCGCACGCACGTAGTAGAACGCGAAGGCCGAATGAAATTAATAACAAAGAGGAATCCGAATCTGAATCTGAATCTGAAACGACGACGAAGAACGGAACGGCCTAGTGAAAAACCCACAGATGCGCGCAACCAAAGCAGAGCACTTCCAGAGCTCAGGAGGAGCTTTGTAGACTAGCATACTGCTTCCCATGAGCGCTTGGCTGGCTTGGATGTAGAATTGCACTCCATATGCGATTCTCTGTATATGGGACGCGAGCAATTTATGATTGGAATCAAAGGCGAAGCGCGCGCATATACAATCTGTTGTGCGGCTGCGCATGCAGCTAATCTCTGCCGCCGCGGACCGATAATAAATTATAGATGCGAATTTTTTTTTTTTTTTCATTTTTTATTTTTTTCGTTCACTAATTTGATAGATTGAATCTTCTTTCGGGAGAATCTATTTGCTTCTCTGATTGCTTGCTGGCGTTTTTGTTTGGTGTGTGCAGTGCCCAGGACGGCGCGGCGGCGTCTTGAGTGGGTTGAGAGTTGGCGGCGCTCGCGGATGCTGTTTTGTGGGTTCTTTGTAGGTGGATGCAATTAGCGGGAAGGCTTTTGCTGAATGAACATCTTTTACGATGCGCAGTCGTGTACATGCAAGTTCATTAAGGGACCCTAAATTAGCTGCTGTTGTTTTTGCTCGGATGGCACTCAATGAATATGAATTGCCTCATAGAAGAGTCGTTAAGATGAGGAGGGTCATTAAAACAAAAAAAAATTCTTATGCCTTATGGGTACTTAAAAATGTCTGAGGACTCTTGCTTGAGTCTGTTCTAACATTTATGGTGTACCTGCCTATACTAGGTAGGTATATGGAATGAAGTGAGCCCAAATCGTTTTACTGGAATTGGCGTAAATCTTCCCCATGGACTCGGACAGGAGTTGCCTTTTTATCAATCATGTAGATATTATCAGTTAGGTAATTTATATTTCAACTAATGGTTTGGTTAGTATCGTTAAGATACAAGAAGGACTTGGAAGCCATCATTTTCTTAGTGTTGCAATCTTGGAGATACATATTTCAGAGAGAAAGAGTGGTAAATCTGTTAATTTGTCGCTTGAAGCGCCCTATTAGTTCCGGAGAAACTTCGACATATTTGAATCCCAGGTCTATAGGGATTTCCAATGCTGAGCCAGGGTGTTGGGAAAGAGTTGGTGGCAAATCAAACCATAATGGGCCAACGGCAGCGCTTGCATACCACGTAAAAAATACGTAGTTCCGAAAACCACTAAAGCCTCGGATAAGGATGGCTTCAAAACATATAAGCAATGTCCTAAGTATGACTTTAAAATCGTGTTACGACAAAATAGAAAAGGAGGACATCTTTTGTAGGACAGTTGGCAAGTATAGCCTACACGACACCACGTCTGGTAAAGAACTTATTGTATTGCATAACGTCACTATAGCAAGTGACTCATTTCTATATGTATGATCAGGCAGAATGAACCATTCAATCTAGAAGATGATAGCCAAATGTTCCTTCCACCTGACCAAAACGAAGTGAGGATAGCAATATCCAAGCTTAAGTCCAACAAGGCTGCTGGACCTGACAGCTCAATGCAGCTTGAAATAAACTGGTAGAGAGCATACACCAAGATGACTGTATGCCGTTCGCCCGATCCACAAGGAAGGACACCCACTCAATTGTGCCAATTACGGAGGTATCAGTCTAGTCAACATCGTGTAAAAGATCTTTTCTACCATCCTGTGTGAACGTCTGAAACCCTTCGTCAACAACCTGATTGGCCCCTATCAGTGTGGTTTCCCACCAGAAAAGTTCACAATCGATCAAATCTTCACATTTCGGCAGATCCTGGAAAAAATTCAAGACGTCCAAATCGATACCCACCATCTCTTCATCGATTTTAAGGCCACATGTGACAGCAAACGAAAGCTGCCAAAATGGATTGTCAATGTCAACAAGAAGGGACACACATCAACGACGAATTGGTCAGAACGTCACAATCGACAGCTATAACTTTGAGGTAGTAAGGGACTTTGTCTACCTGGGCTCTGCTATCAATTCTGATAATAACATCTCGGCAGAAATAACGTGAAGAATAACTCTTGCGAATCGCTGTTTCTTTGGGCAGAGAAGGCAATTGACAAGTCCCTATCGCGAACAACTAAAGAGATTCTGTATAAACCTTAACCATCCCGGTCCTGCTTTATGGTGCTGAAGCTTGGACTCTATTCAAAGTGGATGTAGAACTCGGTCACTTCGATAGAAAGATTCTTCGTAAAATGGTCGATCTTGCCTGCGAGACCTTTGGAGGAGGACATGTAGAGCGAATGCACACCAGTGTTCCGGACGGCAAAGCCTTCGGCCCAGGTTTACTCCGAACTGTAGTAGTACGTAAGTAAGTTTCTAAATACTCTAGTATACCAAAATACATACATAGATATGCATAATAGATCTACCAGTTCAATTCAGTTGCCTATTTAATTCCATATTAAAATATTTTATTCAGTCAAGTCCTTTATTTTCAAAAACTGCTGCTCCTGTTGACTGTCAATAACAACCTAACCATCGAAGCTTATAATTTCTACGCCAACTTTACATGTGTAATAGTATGTTATCACAAACATTCTATCACCGGAAGTAAAACCTAAAACTACTACTACCACCTGTAAATCAAAAGCGGTTTTAATGAAACTCTACAGTTTTTGACACGCCATAGCTCGCCACCCATTAACCGAGAAGAATGACACAAAAATGTTCAATAAATTCGATTTAAAATCGATTGGCCAGAACCGCCTCCAGCTTTTCACTCTTCAAGTGGGTGGTGGTTCGGACAACAACACCTGGACCCCGATGAAACTGGCCAATTTCTGTCGACTGTAATTAACCCTCCACAGACGTGCGAGGCTCGTCTCTGGCGTTGACATCGAGGTGCCTACATTTTCCGATACTGTCCAGGCTGTATGTATGTATATTCCAAAAAAAAAACAGTGATGTTGGGCTGAAATTAGATTTACGATCGCCGACCGATTGTCGCGCTATAAATATTTGCCGCATCGCCGGAGAAGAATGTCAGCGCGCCGCGTATAATGCCTACGTGTGTGTGTGTGTGCCAGGGTATTCCATTTCACTGTGTGGATGCAGTTTTATGACAAAAATCGACGAACAATAAAATTGTTCACCGATTTTATGGCTCGTCGAATGTTTCGACAGATTTTCGTTTTTTTTTTTTTTTTTTTAATTTTTATTACATCTGTCTAATTTACGGTGTACGGGGGGGGGGGGGGGGCAATCAACGGTTACATCGTGAATGCACGACAACGCTGGGTGACATTTCCACCCATTTTGGTCCAAACACTCTGTCATGTAAGGGTGTGTGTGTGTGTTGGAATTAAAATTTATGACAGTTTTTGATGTGCTCGCCCTGTATTGGGTTTCATTGTGGCATTAGGACATTTGCATTTTATTCTGACGTTTTAATTGTCATTTTTTTACAGTTTACTCGTAAAAGTGTCATGAATTTCCACACAGTGGGAAGGCAATCGTAAATCGTGAATTGGAAAAATTAGGCATATTGATTAGATGCTAAAGAGCGTGGGGCTTCTAAGGTAGCCAAAAGCTCTAAATTTGTCATTTTATTTGTTTGGTTATAAAAGTGAGGTCTGTAGGAATTTTGATGTCAAACGATGTTATAAACGTTCGATGAATAATTTGCGCTGAGAAAGAGATCATTAATCAGAGCGCTGAAAATAGATCTTCCCGCAATAAAAGGAACATGGTTGTCACTCTGGACAACAGACGCGACAGAGGATATTATGTAGATGTGACCTAAAACTAAAATTTAATGGGCTGTTAGGAATAGCGTTTTGTCAAAGAAGTTGACAACATTTTGGGGAATTAAAAAGAAATAAATGAGTTGTTCTGAATAATTTTTAAGACTTTTATTTGAATATTTTTTTAAGTCCTTAATTTATATTTAGTATTAGTAGCTGTTTTCAGCTTTAATTTTTTGACGGGAAGGGGATTAGACAGGTGGATGGGTCTTGTTTTTTATATTGAAAGCCACACATCTAGATACATAGTTAAAAGCTATGCAGTTCGAAAGTGAAGTAGTGGGCCATGACATGCTACACAAAGGTGAGATGGTAAAACATCTGTGTACCCTTGAAGGACTCGGAAAGCCAACGTAGAATCGAATGAGGTCATATATGCTTAGAATAATACAAATGAGAGCAACATTGTGGCGACTGAATGAGATAAGATGTGAATAGCTACGTTGCAATTGTTAAGATGTGTACTAACTTTTCTCAAACAGACCGGCATATGATAGTTTGACCTAGTAGTGGAGGGTTCTTCATGATTCTGTGTATTTAGAACAAAAATGTTAAAATACAGGCAGATCCCGACCAAAAGTTACCCCGAACTGATGTAGACAACAGAATTAGTAAAGCTAAAGTTGCTTTCGGAATGCAGTCAGCAATATGGAGGAGTAATCTTTACAGTACTAAAACCAAACTTCACAAATGTAGTACGTGAAAGATGAAATCCAACTCCACTGTCATTCGCAGTCTTTCGAAAATATGTAAATGTCTGCGCATCATCCTAAGAATTTTTAACCAAATTGCATCTCAAAGAGCGTGCCAACTAAGGAAGCAGTGACGCATACGTTTCAAGAAGGAGTTAAGGCAGACATGTAGTGAAGCCGAAAAAAACGCGCTCAGCAGCACTGATTTAGTTATATAGTTCTTGACGGATAGATTGAAATCTAAAACTGATGACTACTTGATTTCTAACCAGTGTCAGAGAGGTTCTTTGAGCAGCTGTGTGCTAAACTATAAGTGGAATCTGCTGTTACCTAGTTAACTCGTCGTAAATGGTTCGGCAATCGAAGTGTACAGAAATGCAAGAGGCTCGCACCAAAGTTGGAAAGGACACAACTGGTATCCATACGCTCTACATGTCCAAGCCATCTTAGACAACTACTGCGCTATTTATGGACTTGGTCGATGTTGCTGTACAGCTCGTATGGATCGTCGTTGAATCACCTCCATCCGCTTTAGATAGAGTCCAAGCTTCAGCTCCATAAAGCAGCACTGGAATGATCAATGTCTTCTACAGAGTTTAGTTAGTTGTTCGGGACAGGGCATTACTACTCAGCCCAAAGAAACATCGAATGGCAAGATTTATTCTTCGTTTTATTTCCGCTGAGGTGTTATTGTCAGAATTGATAGCAGAGCCCAGGTAGACAAAGTCCCTTACTACCTCATAGTTATAGCTGTCAAGTGTTACGTTCCATCCAATTCGTCGTGTCCCTTCTTGTTGACAGAATATACTTGGTTTTCCCTCGTTTACCGGCTTAACCTATTGTGACAGCTTCTGTTTCAATACCAGCGAACGCTCTGGTGACAGCCCTCTGATTTCTACCAATTTTGTCAATATCGTCGGCTACGCTAGTAGTTGCACAGACTTGTGAAAGATAGTGCCTCCGGTGTTGGCTTGTGAGTTTCGCACAATTCTTTCAAGTATGATGTTAAAGAAGTCACATGATATGGCGTCACCTTGTCTAAATCCTTTTTTGACATCAAAGGTCTCGGTGTGATTGTTTCCGACCTTTATGGAGCAGCGAACGTTCTCCATCATAATATTGCACAAACTAACGTATATGTAATTGTGGACTTTCCTGGTCTGTAGCAGTCTACGGCCTCTGCTAATTGTTCGGCTGCACGCGGCTTGTTAAGGATCCGAACACACTACGTGAGGATCCGAACGTCATTGTCCTTAATTCGTTTGCTTAGGTCGTCCACAGTAGAGTCATCCTTATTCGAACCTCGTTGTTGCATCGTCACTATTTTGTTTTTCAATGGTAGTTGGAGATTCCTATAGACCTGGGATTCAAATATATCAAAGCAGCTCTTATAGGTATAACTCTAAAGTTCGACATGACTGGATCGACCTGACTGATGGACGCTTCCGCTTGGATCACGAGGAAGTGCTTAAATGGCTTAAATGAGTAAACTCTCCTCCTCCTCTTTCGTTCCCTTCCACCAACGACCTTACAAAGGGCTAGGTTATCAATTCTCCAGTCGAGTTACTAGACACCCAGCAGCCACTAATGTGGAGGTGTAGACTAGGAGTTAAAACCCTGAAAACCCTATGTATATCCTTCAACGAGTAAAAAATAATTAGGGACCACCGGGACATTTTACATATTGCCTTTATTTATCCGTCATCAGCCCTATACTAACGTATGGCGGGGTCATCTGGTAGACGGCTTTGGAGAAAGCCTGTCACCTAATTCATATTAGTCGAATACAAAGGTCGGTAGATCAGCACTAAGAACCACCCATATAGTGGCTCTGGATATTCTGGAAGCTTGGCTGTATCCCAGTGGTCTAGTCTAAGTACTGGATGCTTTCTATTTTAAAGAATTTTGAATTCCTTATGCAAGACACCAACTACGTACTTCCACAACTCTTGTTCGATAAAAACTTTGAAACACGTATGTATCTCTTCAAGTGTCTAATCAGACAGAAAGGTAGCCTATAGCAATCATATTAATATTGTCAATATGAGACAAGGAAAAGCTTTCGCGACTTGTGCCTCTGATACCGATATAGAAACAGTTTTCACACCAATTGCGAAGAGAAGGACACTATCCGAGAGTATAACTGTTTACGGGAACGTTTTGTGAAGGATGTAGTGTAAAACTAATTAATGAATACCCCTGACTATCAAAAGAAACAATGCCGGGTTTAGACTAAATTGTAAGATAACTTTTAAGGAAGACGGATTGCGTACTTGAGATACATTATGTAGTTCATTACAGATTCATGTGAGATAGGTACATATGTATGTATGTAGATATTTTCAGAAAAATTATACTGCAGTCAGTTTCAGTGTCGTGTGAGTGAATTTAGGTTCACTCACTACGTAGCTACACATACCAAACATATGCACCTCTCTCTCTCTCTGCAACAGGTACTTCTACCTTTAACATTAGCACACAAGTATCTCTGTAGACTTAACTACAGATCCGTTTATCAAACTAATATCTATTGCTTAATAACATTACGAGAATAACTTGCAAATAAGGAGATAAGTACTCCCTCCTAATTAGACTCCTTCAGACAGCCACTCCAAGTGTACATATGTATGTATCATACCTTCCTCACAAAATTTCCTTCATATCTCCGGCAAATGAGTTCCCCGAAATGTGGTTTCATAAAATGAATCAACATGCAGTCATCTCAGAAATTTTAATCATCCAAATTGAAAATAATTATTTTGAATTACTCATTGTGGCATGCCGGCCCGCATCGGAGTAAGGCCTGCCTCCTCCTTCGCCTTCGCCTGCGCCATGTGCCAGTTTGCCAGTTTGCCAGTTTGCCATGTGAATCCTTGCATTTTTGGCATAACATTTATTGGTCTCTGTTTTTGTGTCTGTTTCTCTTGGATTTTGATAAATTGGTTGAAACAAGATGTTCCCCACCTTATGGGAGTTGATGCGAAAGACGAAGATTTTGGCCAGAATGACCTCATGATTGATGGGTTTATAGGTGGGCCCCATTGACCATCTCTATATCGCTCTGCCTACTACTACTACTACTACTACATATCTCTACAGTTGACCGAGAGCGCTGCACGAATCAATTTACTGGCACACACATACACTTATTGCTGCTCCTCTGAAGAGGCGATGAGGAGCCGATGATGTATATGCCTTGGCAATGCGTGTTCCCCGAAATGAGATGTTTTGTTTTACACGTCTCTCAATTACTTTTGACAAGGATAATTCGGGAGGCCGGACCCCAACTGGTTGCAAAATGAAAGAAAACACAACAAGTCCATCTTCAGATCGATCGGCGGCGGCGGTCCGTTGTAATCAGTTATTTTCGAGAAATTATTTTGATGCAATGTTTGCTTAACGGCGAATTAATAAAATCGGATAAACCGAACGAAACGGAACACAATGTATAATGGTTGGGAATTTATTGGCCATCACCGCTTTGATTGCTACCCGTTGATAAAAGAGAAATCGTCCCTTTGACCGAGAAGAGGGTTCTTTGGAAGCATGGTACCTATACATAATAATTAGAAAAGCCCATAATCCCAGGTGTGCGTATACACACTGATGTCACATGCATAGGTGTGAACCGACTGGTAATTAATATTCGTGTTGTGTTCGTGCGGATTGAAAGTGCACAGTGCACCCTCTTGTACCCTCTTCCCTGTGTCATACATATTCCTTTCATGTCAAGGACTTTGGAAATTGCAAACTCGATAATTGCATTAAATTTAATGACCAGGAGAATGAATCCAGTGTGTGGGTGTGGGGGCTGTGGTGGTGTTTTGAGTGGACTTGTGACGTGGGGGTGGTCACGTACATAGTTTGCAAATGTTGGCGGAAAATATAACATAAATTGCTTAGGGTTAAATCTAGTGGAAACTTAGTACAGAGGGATGTGATTTTTAATTCAAGTTTTATCTACGTGCAAATGTATACATACATGGATGCGTTTTAATGTCATTTGAAGCGCAGATTACATTAGAATGCACTTTCAGGGGGTTCGGTGCTGAGAATCGGAGTATCTTTTCCTATCCACAAGGAAGGACGCAGTCAAAGTGGGGGCACCCTGACTTATAGAGAGTCTAATACGTGCATATGTATGCATATCTTGTAAAAAAGGATTCGATTTTTCATGCAGTGGGTGAAGGATTGCCACATATAATGCAATGTACTCGTATAATGCATTAGTTGGTACGCATCGCTTAACGTTGATTTGGTCAGTTTTCTTCGTGAACGACATGCTTTGAATTAAGCTCAATCCTAGGAAGTCGCTGCCTATAACCCTCAGAAAAGCTGATTGCTTAGCGAGTTATGTAAGTAGGATATTTCACCGTCGCTGGGTATCAATAGTAGAACGCATATCAAAGATCCCAGTCTATGGAGACGGCCTTGCTGAAGTTGGCGTCCAAAGTGCGAAGTGGACTAGGTCTATACTCTTGTTATCTTTGCAGAGATTGAAAGATATTAACTAGTCTTACCTTGAGAATAGAGTATGTTTTGTCATCAAAAGGTATCGACCCCAATTTAGCAGATGCATACTGGATGTATAGAGTCATCCAATAAGAGGTGTCATTTTTAATTGAAATTTAGAATGACACCTCTTGTTGGATGACCCTACGCATAAGAATTGAGAAATTGCGTTTGCAGTAGATGATGCTGTTCGCAACAAGAAGAATGCCATTACAAGTGAGACAGCTTTTATACTTGGACACTCAGCTAACATTATCCAGCAAAGTCATGTCATTTTGGACTCAAAACTATCTTATACTGAATACATAGAGGAAATACATATAGTATACTGTCTAAGGGTAGACTGACTACTGTTTTTCAGGCAAAGTTCCTCGCGACCACCAGTGCCACGTACATCCTCTTGAGTTGAGGATGAATGCTTATACCTTTGCTCCGATACACAGCCTGCTATCAAAGTCTATTTCTAATGATTACCCTTAAAATTGTCGACGAACTGTTATACAACTGAACCAGATAAGAATGAGACTGTGTCCTTAGATAACGTAGGTATTCAGGATGACGGTGGAGTTTACCTTCTTGTCAGATAGGTAAGATGCTGTTCGTCAGGTTACAAACGACGTGAAATCACTGAGACCGACAAAAATTAGGTAGGACTAATTATCGAATAGGAATGAGCACACAAACCTTTTTTGTTTTTTCAGTGTTGGGTCGCTTTTCGGCTCTCTTCCACTATCCATCTTAGCCTGAGAATCTCTCTGGATTTCTCCACAGTTCCTCTCTGGCTTTGATTTCTCATGTCAACGCCAGCATCTGTTTAACAGAAATCTGGTTTATCCTCTGGGTATCAACCCAGTGGTTCCTCAGGACCTCCCTTCTTCTGCTAGCTAACGCCGGACATTGACACAATATATGTGCTGCCGTCCCGACTTCCTCCAGGCATAGTTCACAGGTGTCGTCCTCCAGAAGGCCCATCTTCTTTAGGAGATACCCGAAATTTCCATGACCTGTAGATAACGCTATCACCCATTTCAGCGTTCTTCGTCCCAAACTTAGAATTTCTCTGTGAGTGGTGCCAATCAGCATTTTAACTGCCATTTTCGCCTGCCTGTAACTTTCCACGGTTAACATCCTTCTCTGGTGATCCGCCGCAGCCCAGTTGCTAATAAGGTATTCTACCTTCCCTCTGCGAATTGCAGCGAATGATTCCGGACCAGAGAGCTCCGAGGTTAACCCTTGCTTTGCTAGAGAATCTACCTTTTCGTTACCCTTAGTCCCTATGTGCCCTCTCATCCAGAGCAGCGTCATCTCATTTCGAGATGAGCACTCATTAAGTTTATGAACACATACCAATGGCAGTGATGCGACCATGCGTCTAATCACTGATTGATTGTCTAGTGCTATGGTAACGTTTCTATCCTCAACCTGACCCTCTTTCAGGTGATTCAACGCATGCAACAGAGCAATCATCTCGGCTTCATAGACTGAGGTATATTTCCCCAGACTAATATGACAGGCTAGTCCAGTTCTTCTGAGAAGATACCTGCCCCGCTCTGCTATCCATCATGGACCCATCCGTAAAGATGATTATATCACCAATGTTCTTTTCCGGAAGTGTTCCAACTCCGATAAGAGTTTTGTGATACCTTTCGGCAACACGCACTCTCTTTATTCCATCCATGGGCATATTCAACTCCTTAATCTCGTTTTTTACGATATCCAGGATTCTCTTATGACCATAGATAGTACCGCGCCAGTGCCAGTTGGCATCCCGGTGCAAACGAAGTGCTCTCGAAGACCCCACTTTCTTAATAAATAAGTTCAACGGCAGAATACCTAGGATCACGTCCATTGCGCATGTTGGTGTCGTTCGTATTGCACCGACGATCCCTAAACATGCCAGACGTTGGACCCTATCTAAATGCTTCCTTACAATTTTCTGGGTGCCACCATACAACTGACGCATACGAGTATGTGATAATTGGTCTAACTATCATCGTGTACATCTAGTATGCTGACCTCGGCGAGATTCCCCACCTTAGTCCACATACCCGTTTGCACTGATGAAGCACCCTTTTCGCTTTCTGATTTTCTCTTCCACATGGAAGTTCCAAGTCCCGCATCTAGGTATACATCCAAATACTTAAGTTTCCTGGTCACCTGCAGCTCCAATCCGAAAAGTGTCAAGGGCTGAAATACCAGATCTCTCCTCGTCCTTGTGAAGATGATCAGATCTGTCTTTTTCGCATTAATGGAGAGCCATTGTTCCTGACACCACCGCTTCACCACTCTGAGAGCATTTCTCATGGTGTCTGCTATAACGTTCATGAATTTGCCTATTGCCAGAATTGCTATGTCATCGGCTTATCCCACAGTGTGGATGCCAGTCTCTTCAAGTCTTCTTATCAAACAGTCCAAAGTTATATTCCACAGAGTAGGTGACAAAACTCTTCCTTGCGGGCAACCTCTGCTAACCCTTCCTCTAAGTCATGAAGTACACGTCCAAATATTTATCGCCCTATTTTTCAGCATATTGTCCACCCATCTCACCACTAATGGGTTAACCCTGCGTCTGCTACTCTCAGACTTTCGAAGCATATCTTATCAAAGACACCATCAATGTCCATTATTATGGTCATTGCGATGCCTCCGGTATTCATCTCCTCTTCCGCAATGCGTACCACCTGGTGTAGCGCTGTTTCCGCAAGTCTGTCAGCTCTGTATGCATGTTGTCTACTACTCAAAGGATACGCTTTCAGCGCCCTGTTCACCATATGGTCCACCACAATTATTTCCATTGTCTTAAACAGAAATGATGTTAGGCTGAACGGTCTGAAGGACTTCGACACCACATTTGTGTCTATCTATGCTACCGGTATGTAGCCTATTGCTAGGCACGTAACGTATATATGTATCCCTAAGCCTTGGTACAATGAAATCTGCACCCCATTGCATTAAAGCTGGGAAAATACCATCCGGTCCTACGGTCTTGTAAGGGGGGAAACGTTTCTATCGCCCCACTGACCGTTTCTGGAGTTACTATCCGTTCCGCTTCAGTTCTATCCATCTTGTTTGCTCCTTGTTTCCCCAGAGCCCAGGGCGGATCTGACTTCAGACTTCCCGGAAAGTGTATTTCCATGAGGACCTTTGTACGGTCCAGTGTCTCAACAATCTCCCCCGTTCTATCGCGAATGAGTCCGACTTTGGAAACTGGTTCCTTCAGCTGTGCTCCTCATATTCGAGAAAAATTTCCTCCAAGACTCCCTTTTACGTCCTCGCAGCGTTGCTTTTAGCTCTTTTTTCTTTGCCTTATACTCATCCTAGTATTCAGGATCATCCTTCTTTAGAATTCCAAGTTCACTACACCACTATCGAACATCAAATGGAATGTCTCTGCTGTCCGACATTATTGCCTGATCCATTGCTCCAGAACCTTAGTGGGTTATACTTGAAAGAGCATCTTAAGCATTGATACAAGAAGTTCAGGCTTATGTGAGTGCTGTCATGAGGTGGATGAAACAGCTTTACATTTCATCTGCGAATGTCCTGACTTTGAAGTATTGGGACGGCTACCTTAGGAAAACCAATCTTCTCTACTGGCAGGCTTAGAGACTTACGTTATTGGCACACGGTTTCCTCATGTCAAGTGGGATATAGCAGTCTACTGATCATGTAACTACCTCACCGAATCCATTAATGTCAAAAAAGGCCCAAGTTCGCAGAGTTTTTGAATTTAAGGAACAACGCAGTAGAGGAAGATCTGGCCATAGGTAACCTCCACTGAATTGGGGTGCGCAACTGACGGAAGTTAGGTAAGGACCGCGTTACCTGAAGAAGCTTGTTGATTGATCCTCAGATTTACCCTGTGCTGTAGTGCTAATGTTTCAACCAATGAAAATTCCCTTTTCTTTGTCCTGGCATGACGAGTTTTTACTTTCTTTCTCCTACCTATATGTAAGCTAAAATTTTTCAGTTTTGGGGGTAGTGTGCCCCCTTTGGCTTTGAGAATCCATTAAGCGTCAAAATGATGTTTAGTGTTTCGAGCAGCAGTTAGTTACAACCATACGGAAGCATATAGACATTCCCTATGTGTAACACACATTTCCCTCATTCTAACCCTTCCGTCCTTCAATCACTCTTCCAATGACTGCCATCCATTTCTAATCGTATGCACAAACATCACTCCAAACAGGCACACATTAACTGCTCTGAATTAATTTTAAAGTCAAAACCATTATCCATTTGCATGAGTGTGTATTTAAGTCAATCATCTTCATTAGCGGCTCCATCCAAATGTCATTCCGATCGAATAACACCAACTGAATCTCTTAAATTGTAGTTTTAACTATGCCACACAAGGCCCCCCGCCCGGTGGAGCTCTCCACCATTTACATAGCCATTCAGAGCCGTTTAATTACGACGTCAAAACTTTAAGACAATTTATTTTCGGTCACAGGCCAAGCTCCTCGAGCTCCAAATGTCCCGCAATAACAATAAAAAAGCAAACTTTTATAGTTTTCATTTCCATACTTTAGAGATTGGTTTTTGGGAGGGCGGCTGCGGCTGCTAGGGCACTGCTCCTGCTTCTATCGATGGCGCTGCCAATGTCAATTGAAGCATTGACACGAATTGTGAGAAATTTCTGGATTTTTATTGTTTCCCGCACCACAAGAGTCCTCGCAATGGCTGTGTTTACCCTAAATGGGGTAAATCTGTTCTCTGTCGGATGATGTGATTGGGATTGTTTACTGATGACTTTGGCGATAGATCCGGTTGTTAGTCTTAATGAAGGCGCACACACACACACACTCATGCGGTTGAATTGGATTTGAAAATCGATTGCTTTAATCCGATTTGTAAGAGATTTTCTCAGCAGGGAGGGAGCAAGGGAGGCGTGAAGAATGTTTCATAAAGATTATGATTCCCTAGACGTGAGTAAACTGAGTGCAGGGTTTTAATAAAATGAGTCAGGTTAGGGAAGTCTGTGATGGCTGTCTTGTTAAGTTAAGAGTATGCATCCAATCCTTTTTGCTTGCGAACTGGCAAATTTCGTGGCTATACTCACAGGCAGGGAGCACTAATAATAGATACTTCTAATACTTCAACCCAATAGCACGAAGATTCTTCCTAGTCCTGTAATTTACAATAGCTTCGTAAGGACTTTTTAAGGCTTTAGGTTAGGTTAGGTAAATGGGTGCCTTGTGACAGTGTCACCGCTTACTTACACCACAGTTCGGGTCCATTGTGACCAATCATTTAACCCTGGAAACCTATAAAGTCCGCTATTGGAACCACCCAGATAATGATATGAATCTCAGAAGGTCCATCAGCTCTACGTTACCCAACTCCTCCAAATCCGAGAAGAAGTAACTGCGTCCTCATTCTTCTGACGAATAGGGCGGGACAGTCCCACAGCAGGTGATGAACTGACTCAATTTCTTCTTCGTCCCTGCAGCTTCTACAGAAGTCATTATGTAGTACACCGAGTCGCTCCGTGTGGACGCCAATGGCACAATGACCAGTAATTATCCCTGAAGGGACCCGTGCTTTATAACGACTCAGTTTCACCAGATAAGTTGATCGCTTCTTGCTGATGCCCGGCCATAGGGCCCTGGCTGTTGCGCATGTTTCCAGATGAACCCAGCGACTATTTGCTCGACCGATGGCTTTATTCTCTATTTTCTTCCGTAATGGACCCCAATCGGGTTACTACAAAAGGGAGGGCCCGCGATAAGTGCATCGCCGACCTTTTCGTCAGCCCTTTCGTTTCCTACGATATCCATATGCCCTGGCACTCAACAGATGGTCACCGCATTAGCTCTAGATATCTCATTCAAGAGCGATTTGCCAATCTTCACAAGGCTTGATCTGATTATAGCGGAGTCCAGAGCCTTAACGGCTGCCTGGCTGTCTACATACACAGTAATCTTTCTGCCAACGATATTGCTCTCACTTATAATCTTAACAGCCTGTATGCCAGCCTGTGGCCTGAAAGACGCTGCAATCATCGTTTATTCTAAAGGAGTTGTTTATTCCTAGGGCTTCACAATAAACTCCGGCTCCCGTGCCAACGTTCTTCTTAGAAACGTCGGTATAGAACGCCAGCTCCTTCTTATTCATGGTTCTTCGGCACTTCCAGTACATTGCGTCAGGAATTCTTATACCGAATCTCATTTCAAATGCTAGCGTGGGGGTCATGTGATCAGTTTCTGACAAACAGCTGGTATAGGCTCGATGACCACATTCGGCGTTCTCTCAGTCTTACAGCGGATTTAGCCGCCAGCCTGCTACAGTATATGTCAAGCGGAATGAAACTGAGCATGGTTTCCATTGCCGCTGTTGTCTTCATTGATCCCATGACTCCGATGCACGCTGTCCTCTGGATTTTGGTGAGGTTAGAAAGCTGGTATTGCTTCTCCAGTACCGTCCACCATACCAGTGAACCATATGTACGAATGGGTCTTACGACCGCCGTGTATATCCAGTACACCACAGCTGACTTAAAACCCCACGTGTTACTGAATGCCTTTTTACAAGAATAGAAAGCTACGCTAGCTTTTTTGACGCGTTCAGCAGTGTTATCCTTCCAATTTAGTTTGGAATCTAGAATTACACCCAGGTATCGGGCTGAACCTGAGATACTTAGTTCAGTACCACTGATACTTGGGGGTCTGAAGGCAGGATAGTGGTGGCGTGCCATGCCTCGCTGGGACACCATAGTGATGACCCTTATTTGGGGACGGACCTCCCATTTGCGTCCTATGGTTCTTTTGCAAGCATATAGTTCCATAGTGGCTTTCCTAATACGCTCATGTATATTCAGTTTCCATCCCATTTTTCGGCCTAATACTCGTATAAGACCCAAGTATTTGGCATAGGTGAATTCCTCTCATTTTTGGTGGAGTTATCTCTGGAATTCTAGATTTTTAGTAAAAAGACTTAGCTCCATTTTCGTCGGATGGGCACTAAGCTATCTGTCCACTTGACCAGCCTTGTACGGGCTGTTTCCATAAAATTCCGTTGTGTTCTTGGGTGTTTCCCACAGACTGCTACAGCAATGTCATCTGCATAAGCTATAACTTTGAATCCTTCCTTTTCTAAGGTGAATAGTAATTCGTTCTACGTAAGGAGCAACAATTGTGGTGATAGTATCCCTCCTTGTGATGTGTCGCGTTGAGTTGATCTTCTGGATTTGTAATAATCAAGTTCTAAATTGATCACCCTGTTGACTAGCATCTGGTTGATCCAGTGACGTGGGGTGGCATTGATCCTCAATTTTCTGAGAACCTTCACGATGGCCTCTGGTTTTATATTGTTAAATCCCCCTTCTATGTCACGAAAGGCTACCATTGTGAATTCTTTGTGGGCCGGCGATTTTTCAATAGTGCCAACAAGGGCCAACATGCTGCGATCTCGAAAGCCTTCCTAAGTTGATGTTAATACGGATGTAGATGTTCATCAGCCTTTTCAATCTCTTCAATAAAAAGAAGGATAGACTGATGGGTCTGATGTCTTTTGGTATGCTTGGCTTTCCCAGTCTTCGGCATAAAGACCACTTCCACTTCTCTCCAAAGCTTTGGTATGTAGGCGTTGTCTAGACTGGATCGGAATAGTTTTTCAACCAGGGACGGAGAGTGCCATATGACTGTTACATTTCCGCTGGAATGATTCCGTCCAGACCTTCGGACGTATGGACGGAAACTATTAATTGTCCACTGAAGCTTACAATCGGTTACTACCTCCTCTGAGATATGTCGGATCTGCGGGTTGAGCAGTTCAATACTGAGACGCACGCAGTAGTGTTTCCTTCAAAGTTTGTTCCATCAGGTCTCTTGATATAGCCGGGTACAGTACGTATCGTGCCTTAGACAGGATCTTCCTTACTCTACTGGCTTCATTTGTGTTTATGATCTTTATTCTGATGTCATTAAGACTCCCCTTATAATTGGCCCAATCGGAGGGTTCCCTCGCCATTTTAGAGCTTCCTCCTATGTCCACCATGGAGGATTATTATCCTTTTTACATCTACTAATGGGATACGACTTAGAATGAGATTTGTTCATGGCATCAGTGACTTCCACCGATTCGATGTCGGCGGAAGATTCTACTGCCCTCTAATTAGTATTGCCAAGTGCTCTGGCTAGATTACTGCTGGTCACCTGATGAATATTGGTTGGTACCGGTGTCCTTCACTACCACCGACTTAACTACTTTCCAGTTACTAGATGGAATTTCAGATTTCTGTCTCTGAAGCAGAAGCAGAATATCCTGATGCTCGCTAGGCTTCATGGGGATCGAGAGGCGGGCCTTTGGCCTGTGGAAGATAATATCCTTGCTCACGGCCTAAAGCTTAGTACCTACCCACAGCTTATCTGTGGCGGCAACGGCGGACTTAATAAAGTCAACTGCCCTGTCATCACCGCAAGCGATTAGTTTGCAGCTTCCATGGTGCCAGCCCCTATCTCTAAATGACGGAATAGGCTGGGATGGGTCCGTTCTGTATACCAGAACTCACCAATGCTCCCGAATTATCCTGCTCTATTCGTGGCCACGATCGATGATCGTCATGATCAGATGGCTTTTTACCTGCCATTTCATACTTGCCATTGGTAACATCAAAAAAATTAGGATATGCAGACTATGTAGCCATTGCATACCAACATATATCAAAGGCGAGCACTGAACGTGTACATACTAAACAAGGATCTGTTTGTATTTTAGACAATGGCAACTCTGTCCAAGTTTTTTGAAAGCCGAGATATGCTGGTTTCACACTACAAACCAGTTAGCGAATAGCAAATTAATGGTTCCATTTAACAATGTTATTTTAAATCACAATCTCTGTCGAAAGTACGTAGGAGTAACATTGGACAGGTGGATAACCTACAAACATCATCTCACTAAGGCTACAGCAAAAGTTCGTATGTTTACTTACATTATCCAACTCTTGGTCTACTCCTTTGCGGAATGTTATGCTCCAGTATGGCGGAACAGCTTACACACCAAAATGGGTGTTCGACTAATATCGGGTACAGTAAGGGCAACGACAATCTACTGGCTTTCAGTTCAAGTACTTTCTAGTACTCATCAGATGTTCGCTAGGGACAGGCCTAATAAACATTTTTGAAGAAAGTAATTCAAACCTTCTATCTGTAGTTCTCTGTATTCGCTGTGAGGTGTGTTCACTCCATCAGTCAGATGGGTGGGTTGCCCTAAGCAAATGCAACGCTGAACAAGTCAACGATTTAAAGAAGACTACATAATCCACAACTCCTACATATGTACAACTTTTATTAAAAAGACTTGAAGAGATCCTTTCTATATGCTCTGGGGCATCATAACTAACTGTTAACTGACAATATAATTATGTCACGACCTTTTGCATGAACCCATTCACTTAAGACAGACATTAATCTCAACTAATTCCTGCTCATTTCGCGTAACACGTCTTCCAAGAAGCACTCCATACTACGAGTACACTGCTCGTAATTTGCACTATTAGTGTGTGAATGTACATAATCAATTGCATCAATGACCTCGTTAATCACCCAGTTATCTTACTAACTGCACATTCATTTAAATTCAAGAGATATCATCTGAATGCCCTTTCACAAATCCACACATGCATTGGCCCGTTCGTACCTACTGTTCCGGATAATCGCTCCGAATCATTGCTCCGAATCCACATGGTGAGAAACAATCGAAGAATAACTTCTGCGCTGTGAAAGTCCGATTGCACCTCTATTGGAGTGGATTCCTCCAAATAGTTATTATACCCAAACGCGCCCTCCGCGGGAGGGTACTTTCCTTTTGATGTGTCCTCACCATCAACCGAATTGAATCGACTCAACCAACAACTAGGCCCATTAATTTATGAGCTTCACTGCACAATGAGGTGAAACACAAAACGCATTGGAACAGCAAAACAATCAAACCCGTGCCACCATCACTTGTGGTTCACACAGAGCTTCAAGCCATCTAATGGAGCGCAACATTTCACTGGAACTCGAACTGGAGCGCTGGGTGCTTCTCCTTCTTTCTCTAGCCACAGCCACTGCCAGTCGCGTTAGATACATATTTCGCGATAAATTTCACGGCTCGTTAGCGGACAATTTATGCGGTCAGGAGCGCAGAGTCTGAGTCTTTAGACAAAAGTAAAAGTAAAACTGTTATGACCCCCCGAAGGCATCCATTGGGGAAATGTCTTCCTGCCCTGCGGGTGGCAATCAGCGCATAACTCATATGCAGATTTGTGGGTTCTCACAATTAAACACGCTTGTAATTGTGTTTCATTGCAGTCTAATTTCCTGAAAGATACTTACGTACTTCGCTCTACTTGGCGGGAGATCTGTCGGTCGTGTTTTTTTTTTTACTGCGCGCGGGGTCCCGGCAATTTTCTGGTTGGATTGCAAATTTGAAATTCATTCGCCATCCTTGCGGAGAACCTCATGCAGATTAGTGCAGACATTTACATAATAACATACGCCAGTCGAGTTACAAGCTAATAACACTCGAAGAACATGTGCCGTGAATTTAATTCCCTTCTCGGTTCGGAAAGTTGATTTATTTCCAAGGTGTAAAGAGGCGGAAAATTGTAGGCGAAGAAAGAATGTCTTGCGAAGATGCATTAGTTGCAGTCAGGGGCTAAGTCTACAATTAATTAGTTAGTGTGGCAGTGTAACCGATGGATGTGGTCGAGGAATGCAAATTAACGCTTGCCAGGGTTAGTTGGAATCTTAAAGGAAGTGGTAGAGGGTATGTGAAAACCAAAATCCTATTTGTTGCGCTGAGTTTTGACTGCCAACTGTTTGGAGATAGCAAGGCCAAGAAAGTGCAGTAGCCTAATCCGATGTCAATTAAAGTCCCATGGATGTATAAACCTTATCATAGTTTTTTTAAACCTACTTGTAGGTCCAATTAGTGGGTCTCTGCTCTGAATAAGGACTGCACTATAAGACAATTCAAAAAGGTTCAAAGTATAATAAGAGACACCATGGATGCCACGTAGTCATTTCTGGCTGAAGGTCTTAATGAGCATCGTCTACGCCTTGAACTTTGACACATAGCTATCTACGTGATAACCTCTTTATACCTTTCTATTTACTTCAAGCTGGTGGAGCAATACACAAAAGAACTCAACTCATTAGCTGCTAGATGTAAAGTCTTTTTAAGACTTTCATGTCAAAGAAATATAAAGCTTAAAGGGGAGTGAGTTCGTTGACAAGTTGTCATTTCTGGAAGAAGTCATTCACAGATTCCTTCTGAAGAAAGACCGTTTTTCTCTGACAACTTTGGCCTAATAAATACCTGAGCAATAGATACATATATACTGCTAGAGTTGTGGGAGTTGGTACAGAAATTCGTATTCTCAACTTTAGTTGTTATTGTTTCAGAATTTGTTTCGAAATTGTGAAGGAAAGCAGACGGAGGGAGAGGTCTTTTCTTCTTCTTAGTTACTTACTTATATCCTGTATCCCCTTGTGGGGCCTAGGGCCTTTACAACGCTTACGCGCCATCGTGTACGGTTTCTGGCAATGTGCCTCAGCTCTCTCCAAATCTTTTTCAATTGCCGTGCTTCCTGCTCGACTGCGCCATGTACTTGTAGGACCGCCGCGTATTCTGCCATCCTGAGTAAGCTGGTTCCTGTCACCTTTTAGGAGAGTGTGACCAATCCACTGCCACTTTCGTCGTTGTATGGTTGTGCCGACAGGTTCATGACCCGTTCTCTGATAAAGCTGTTCGTTAGAGATACGGTGAGGCCAGAAAATCCTTAAGATGTTGCGTAGGCACCTATTAACGAACATTTGCAGCTTCCACGTGATAGTAGCGGTCACTCTCCAGGTACCACATGCATATATGTAGCAGCACAGATTCAACGTTGGAAGGGAACAGTCGTAGCTTGGTGTTTAAGCTAATTGCATTACTACGCCAAATTGTGGATAGCATCCCAAACGCAGATTTTACTTTCCCTAATCGGCTGGCTATATCCAGTTCGGTTCTGCCATCAGTTGAGACAATAAGCCCAAGGTATTGGAAACTCTCTACTCTCTCAACCGTTTGTCCAGCAATGCATATATTAGTTGATGAGTTCGGTCCTAAGCTGATCATTTTCGTTTCTGCCGAGTTAATTTTCAGTCCAAGATGTCAGCTTCCCTCTCCACAGCAATTGTGTCCTTCAGGTGAAGGTCCATTATTCTGTGAGACAGTAGGCATACATCGTCGCCGTAGTCGAGGTGTTTGAGTTCGGATGTAAGAGTCCATCGAATTCCTCCATTTCCCGTCGATAAAGCTTATCACCAATAGAAATAATATTGGTGAAAGAATGCAGCCTTGTCGAACCCCACTTTGGACTTCGAATTCCTCAGACAGCCTTCCTCTGTGCAAAACGTGACATGCGGATCCATCGTACGTAGCCTTGATAATAGCTATTAATTTATCAGGAATGCCTCTCCTGCGCAGGGCAAGCCAAATACATTCCCGATTGACACTATCAAACGCCTTTTCAAAATCGATGAACAGCAGGTGTAGTGGTGATCGATATTCAACGCATTGCTCGATGATGATCCGCAGGGTTTTGATGTGGTCGACACAGGAGGATCCACAGCGGAAACCTGCTTGTTCAGCGTCGAGTGTGTCTTCGAGGTGTTCTTTGATTCGCTCTAGGATAATTTTAGTTATTACTTTAGCCACAGCAGGTAGCACTGCATTGGTTGCCTTTTTACGGGAGCTTGACGAGCATTTCATTCTTCCACTCATCCGGAAAACCATCAAGTCCTACCGCCTTATTGGTTTTCAGTGCTTTACAGAAGATACAACCTTGAGCTCTACAATCTGTGCCAAGATAATACGAAAATTGGAAGGC
Source organism: Xylota sylvarum (assembly GCA_905220385.1). NCBI lineage: Eukaryota > Metazoa > Arthropoda > Insecta > Diptera > Syrphidae > Xylota > Xylota sylvarum. The sequence goes on along the minus strand of LR999957.1, from coordinate 148,913,996 downwards.
TGTCCTGTCTCAGGCAGAGACTGCACTGGTCGGTAGCTCATGAAGTTAGTAAGTATTATCTTTCATTTCACATTTTTATTATTATTTATTATAACAGCGGAGCGTGGACTGTATGTCAGTTACTAATGTACAGTAGCCTGAGCCTAGAAGCTATAGCACGTTCACCTGCTTTTTCGTTTCGCCCAACACCATCATCCCTGCTAGGAACCTGAAGCTCAGGACATGGTGTGGTAGTATTTAAAACGTTCTATTAATTTGCTATGGATTCATTCTCACAACACATTACACTGAATACGAATAGTTTTGAGAAATACACTAGAAGCCCTTGGAATTACTTCACCTGTAATTCAGAATTCTACTAGTTCATGATCTTGTTGAGCTGCTGTTGTTGATCATTAGTTCAAAAACTTTGTGTCGGTTAGTTATCAAAGTTTTCTTTAATCAGCTTTGGCAAGGTCCAAGGCTCTTCACCAGTCAACGACAATTAGGTGAAGGGTATATATAGATAGAAGGATATACATCGCGGGTTCTTAGCTTTTCTTAATTATTGGCCTCTTCTCTTGTAAATATTGAAATCGTATTTTTGGATGGATTAATGTGTACTATGTACGAACTGTTCTTTCCTTAGATTTATGTGAAATATTCTATCTTGGTCCAACTTTCCGAAATGATTTTAAACTGAATCCAGAGGCAAACTTTTCCGATCATTTTCACAGCAAGCCAACAACCCTTTACCTCTCCGTAAATGCTCAATAAACTAAATTAACTCGCCGAAAACATTTTCGTTTCCCATTCCTATCATCAGCTTTAAAAACATCGATTTCTATCGTTTATAAGGTAAAGAGGATACAAGAACCTCCTGAAATGCAAACACTAACACCCCTAACTCGTACCAACGCAGAAAAACAGCACCAACTGTACGAAGGGTGAAATTCAATTTTCTTGGCAATTCTAAAACTCATTTTCCTCCTTCTTCCCTTCCCTTCCCTGTGTAGTATGTGTGTATAAATGTCTGTTGGTCCCATTGTAAAGTCGTTCAACCGTTGTTCGCTTCTAATAAAATTGGACACCGTGTGCTTCCTCCCCTCACACTGGGATAGTGCGCTTTGCTACTTTTCCGCAAAAAGGAATCCACCTAATCCAAGTGTGTTTCTGCCATCCCCCTTCCAGTTGTTATAGAATGAAAATTAAAAATCTCTTTAATATCCCACTTTAGTTGCTTTTATCTGTGTATCTTTAAATTTTGTTGCAATCTCAAGTTAAAGGAAAAAATAAAAAAATAAAAATAAAAAGGAAACCCAAAGGATGGACATGGAATGCCTGTTGCGGTGTATTTAGCAATAATGGCATCGCCACCTCCTGCGATTTTAATCACCGGTAGACCGTAAATTATCGGTTAATAAAGCTGCGATATTAAAACCAATAAACGATATAATCGATCGGTACAACTGATAAATGTTGATCGTTTTAATGAAAAAGCGGTCGCATGTGGAGCGGGAAATGAAATCCTTGTGTTCTGGTTTAATTTTTTGTTTTTTGTTTTTAGTTAGGAAATAAACATAAGGATACAAATTGTTAAATTAAATAGTGCTTTCAAGTTTGAAAAATGTGAAGTGTGGAGGTAATTGATATGAGCATCTTAAAGGATGCGTTGTATATAATTTGCAAAAGGGCGGTACATCTTAGTGCCATAACTTGTTACAGGATTAAAAATACATCGTCATGAACTTACAGGGCTTATATTCGAAGATTCTTTGATCTAAAAAGTGTTATTAGTTATGTTATGTAATACTAGTGGTTTTTTTATGAGATTACTGATTCCAATATTGACACCAAACTAAGAATAATAGATTGAAATGATCGCAACTTTAACAACTTTAACAACTTTAACAACTTCAACTTATACCTCAGTTGTAATGAAGTTCATCAAGTATAAGAAGAATAACAACCTGAAAGTTGTTTATTTCCAAACACAATCTCAAAGAGCTTGAGGAGTTCCACGACCTTCACATATCGATTCAGTCTAATAATATACGAAGTTCAGAATGTTTATCCTTAGAGAACTTAATGTGAAAGATCTACAATCACAGCATATTGTCAAGGATTTTCTACATAGATACATATGTATGTATGTATCTCGATTCATTTGCTACAAGTAGAACAAGTAAAGCGAAACCTCAACAAACTAGAAGTGCGCAACTGGAGGCAGTTAGCTAAGGACCGGGCTAACTGGAGAGGCTTTTTATTGGAGGCTCAGGTTGACCCCGAACTGTAGCGCCACCTCAGAAAAGGAAGAAGTATGGCTACATGTCCGCAGATGTTAGGGAAATAACCACTTTTTAAGTCAGTAGTAGCTTTGATTTTGAACAAAACACATGAAATTTCATTTAATTGTGTTCAGACGAAAAAATGCATTCTGTACATAATTTTTAAATACAACTTCGGGCACATGCCCACCATGGCTGGATCTGATGAATGTCATCCGAGAGACAAAGTTTCCGACCACTTTTTCAAGCATTTGTGAACGTATGTCCGCCATAATACGAAGAATGTTGCCTTCCAATACGTCGTTTGTTGTTTGTTTGTTAGCGTAGACTAGCGACTTTACGTATCCCGAAAAAAAATAATCACGAGGCATCCATTACGCTAAATTATGCGTTCATCGAATATTTTCTTCAATAAGTTGATTGTTTCGTTTGCTGTATGACATGTGGCGCCATACTGCTGGAACCACATCTCTTTCATATTCATGCCATTCAATCGCGGAACGAAAAAGTCAGTAATCAGGACTCTATAACGAATATCGTTGACCGTAACACGATGATTAGCCTCATTTTTGAAGAAAAAAAATATGGTCCAGTGATTTCACCAGGATTCGGATATAACTCATGTGGATTATTTTTGCTCCAAATGCAACAATTTTTATTATTGTCATACCCAGGGTCCATTCAACAAAAAAAAAAACGACCCCAATCGATAGTCATTCGGCTGCAACTCTTGCACGAGCTGGATCTTGTATGTCTTCAAACCCAGATCATTAAAATGTTCCATAAAGTGGACGGACAAAGACCATGCTGTTGTGAACGACTTCGATTCGATAAATATGGATTCTCTTCAACACTCTCCTGAACGGATGCAATATTCTCTTCAGTACGCCGTCTTCTTATGCGTCTTGGTGCCACCGCATCTTGCAAAGAAAATGTGATGCGAAAATGGTCAACAATACGTCGAATAGTGGTTTCAGATGGTCGGGTGTAATATCTTGCAAAAACTACTGAATAAAAATAAAAAAGTTAGTACTGGGTTAAAAACATAAGAACCTTTACAAAGATTTGAGTTCTACATCTATAGGCTACTTTATGCGAAGGCAATCCGGAGCAAATTTTGTACACTCCTCAAGCAGTACTATACTACTTGTTTTTTAAAAAGGGATCTTATTCCAAGGAATAGTATACCATAGCGAATTTTTTATTTTTATTTTTTTGGTTGCGCCTGGAGGTGAGGAATCTTCAAAAGATACCAATGCCCCGTACCATTGGTGATACCCGATTCATATAGCTGACCTGTCAATGTCATTAGAGACAGTCAGTATATGCCTACGGGGTAAACCTCACCCCTCAGAGAGGCACTATGAGGCCGCGCGTACGTATAGTAGTAGAACTTCGATCATCTCATGTCTTTATTGTTTGATGACTACGACTTAGTTCCCTTAACAAGTAGTTTACGCTTCTGTAGTGTTAATCGCGAAGGCACCTACTAATACCATCATTAAATGTGGTTTTTTCTTACGGCGCTAGGTCGAACGGTCTTGTTCTTTGTAGTCGGCGCTCGATGTTTGTCATGTCCATAGCACGGATTATTTCATTATTGCAATGAACATAAAGACGAGTACGAAGTTTGCGAGCAAAGTACTTTACTTCGTTATTCACTAGATCTCTGTGAATATCACTATTCCTTATACATCATGGAGCATTCACGATTACTTATAGAGCTTTGTTTTGGAATGTTTGCAATATAGCCATATTGCTTGATTTGATACAACCCCAAAGTTGTAGTCAATATGTCCAAAACGGTCTTAGCACTTGCTTATACAGAAGCAGTTTGTTATATACGCCTAGCTTCGAGTATCTTCCGAGTAGCCAATGTATTTCTCTTAGTCTGATTTCGAGCTCGTCGCTCTTCTTTTTAACGTATGTCTTAAGTTTTGCATCTAAGTAGGGTCATTCCAATATATTTTGCCTCGTTTGCGTATGGTATTTGTACCGAGTTAATGGAAATAGTGGTTAGTGGTTTTCCTTTTTGTACGTAAAATTGACTTGCGTTGACTTGTTCTCGGTAAGGACGATTCGCCAGATCTTTGTCCATTCGCATACTTTGTTTAGAGGCCGTTGTAGTTTACCCGTTGATGATTCGACTGATTCGTCCGTTGCGAGGATAGCCGTATTATCTGCGAACATTGCTACGACAGTACCTTCATCTTGTGGCATATTTCTTGTGTAGAGCAGGAACAGCATTGGACCTAGTACGCTTCCTTACAGAACGCCGGCGTAGATTTCCTTGAATTCTGAGTATTCAGTCCCGTGTCTAACACGAAAGAGCCTGTTTTCAAGGTAAGATCCCAGTATTCTTCACAATTTTTGCGGTAGAATTACCTTTAGCTTATACCTTAGACCTTCATGCCATACTTTGTCGAAGGCGATACCTCGCGATACGTCGAGAAAAGCGCTAGAACATATCTTTTTTGCTTCTAGAGCTTTTCCAATTTCATTCGTTATACGATACACCTGATCGATTGTGGAATGTTTGACCCGAAAGCCGAACTGATGATCCGGGACCAATTACTGGTTGTAATCGCCAGTGATTAAATCATATCCTGAACCTTCTGATTGTCATTCGAAGTTCGGACAGGGATACGGTTTTTACTTTAAAGTTGTCGGGTGCCATGTTAACATTCGGTTCCATTCCATCAAACAGCTTGAACGTTTCTTCTAAATTCTCGGTCTTTAGATACATAGATAGTAGTACGGTAGAGACACTGACATATCTACTCACTGACGTATCCTTGGTCGTTTCTAGAGTACACTATCCATCTGCCTTGACAGTGGTACTGTGAATGGAAGAAAAAAGCTATTTATTCTCTTATTCAACTAGAAAAGATATTCAACTTCTCAATCGCTTTCTACATCCTTACCAGACTTCTCTGCTGAACACTTGCAGCACATACATATGTATACGTATCTGTCGTTATTACTTTGTAATTCCCGAAATGAAACCTGTCAAATAAATTCCCAAAGATCGATAATCCAAATCACAGCACAAGTTATTATCCCAAATTAAAATCCCACTACGATTCAATCGTTGCGTTTAATTGCATTCCACTCCATTGCGTTGCGTTGGAACAACATTCCCGACAATCGAGGCCGACAATCTAATTTAATTGAAGAACGTTTCGTCGCGGTCTCTCTTTACAAGTTTCGGTTTCTTTTCAAAAAAAAAAAAAAGTAAGTGTTCCATCGGCTACCCCGCGCTACATATCCGCCGCAATAAGAATGCAAATAATCGCGCAGCGCAAATGAAATTATCCTTCTACTCAACTCGATGGTCATAAAGGATTTCATACCACCTTTTGTGGTATGACTGTTGCGCGCTGGCTGTCTTATCAAGATCACAGATATTAACGTCGCGTTAAGAAAATCCACAAACACATGCACTGTGCTCCATCATAATGGCCTCCCTAATACGCTCATTTCGCGCCTTAATTTCCAACTTTGGGGTGTTAATTCCTTGCATATGCGGTGCGGACACGCATACGGAACAACAAAGAACCGAACACGTGAAACAGCAATCAGCGCTGGATCTCCCAAAGTGGGAAACAAATGAACTGCGAGGCGAGCACCGAGCCCGCCTTTAATTACCCGTCAAGATAAAAAGGGTCAATCGGGAGGGGATGATGTGCTTCGATGGCTGGTTCGTCGGTCGGTCCCAGTGTGTTGTGTTCTGGGTTGTATTTCCATTCTCAATCCGAAATCGATTGCTTGATTTGGTCGTGACTAAATTTCTCGATGTGGCTTGGAGGAGTTTCACAAGGATTCGCTACAAAAGAAAGAATCGTTCTCCTCCTGCAATGCCAGTTGCCTGTGTTCTGTGTTCTGTGTTCTGTGTCTGTGTCCGCCTTAAAGATCGCTCTAGCCGATGACGGGAAATTATTTTATTACAAATCGAAATTGTTCGAAAGGGGCGGAGCCGAAGGATGTTTTAATCCGCGTTTGCTCAGTCATTCAATAAATTCCAATTTTAATCATAATTACTTTTTTCCCAATTGTACTGGACCGCGCTGCTATGCGGCTCAGCTGCGTTTCTTTCGCTTCTCGCTTCGGTTTCTTCTCATTTTATGGGCAGAGGTGTGTAAAGATATGATTTTATGGGGCGACTAGAAGTTTCTTGAATTGCTGCAGACTTGTAGCTCAATTAAGGAGCGCACACGGATTCGATTCGTCGGAGAAGCACATAGTTTTCTTGATTGCAAGTGGGTGTTAGGATCCATAAATATAGCAAATATTTTCTCAGACTCTTATATTAACATGCACAATCATCGGCAATTCGGAGGAGCATTCCTGCTAAATTATTGGATTGCTTTAAATAAACTAGATCATAAGTGTATGTGTCATGAACGTGACTCCCCATCTGGCAACATTTAAAGCGGTTTTTGCTCTAAATGGAAGAACTATCGCCAATGGCCAAATTTGTTCTGAATAGAAAGATCTGAACAACGCTGATAACATGGTTAATTGATGAGTTCTTTAGAGTATCTATGAGGTCATGCAACTTAGTATGTATATTCGTGACAAGTTAGCTTCGTACTAGTCTAACTCTGGGTACTAAACGCAGTCATTGATCCTTGAAAACTACTCTCATGTGTATACAGTTTGCTTCCACATGGAACCAACTATCGAGGTATGAGCTAGTATAAGCGTAGTATCTGGAGCTATTTCATGTTGTTCATGTTTGGTCGCAGTGTCAGCCATAGGGGTAGGGGTTGAAAAAATGGCAAACCTTTCATATACCGAAAGGAATATTTTTTGTGAGGCTTCACTTTATTGGCTAGTATGAACGGCTAATACCAAACCGTGGTGTAGATACCTAGAAAATCTCCAACTCATGTTCGCTGATCTTTAGAAAGTGTTAGAGTACGCAAGTCATGATAATTCCATCCAGATAGGGTCTGCTTCTAGTCTCTGTAATTTTCCGTTCACTTTTCATCCGAGACATCCCACTGCACTTCATGGATGAGGGTAGGTGATGGGATCGCCGCATATGCAGCTAGGACTCGGATCACCAATGGGTCCATTGTGAACCCCTGTAGTGAACGCCTGTAATGAACATGGCACTCAAAAAAGACTGTCCGGTCAGGAAGTGGTGGAACAAGGAGATAAACTCTTAGAGAAAGCAAGTCAGACATTTGTATAACAGGGCTAAGGTGGCAGGGGATGATATCTCATGGAAGGAATATAGAAGCAAGGGAGAATTCAAATACTTGATCAGTCAATCTTAAAGGAATTCTTAGAAGCTATTCTGTGAATCGACACTAGTGAAGCTTCTAGACTCCGCAAAATGATGGCAAAGGACGCGACAGTTTCCATCTTTATTAGAAAATCTGACGGATCATGATCAGAAAGTACTGAGGAGGTTTTTCAAACATTAGTCGAAGCTCATTTCCCAGGAAGTAGTACACAAACTCATTCGACACCCAATGTGAACTTTGATAACGTCAGCTTGTCAATAGAGGAAGAAACAGATCATCTCATCACATGGAAGATGGACAATTGAAATTGTAGAAGGCTTCAGCGATGATTATAAACAGGGTCAAGGAAATTTTTATAAATTGTTTAAGGTTAGACTACGTACCTATGGTATGGAGGGAAGCGCGGGTGGTATTTATACCCAAAGCAGGTAAACCAGGTCACACTTCAGCGAAAGACTATAGATCCTTAGTCTTTCGTATTTTCTCATCAAGGCTCTTAAAAAACTTCTCGACATTCATATAAGCAGTAAGTATTGCAACGGATATGTATACAAAGCTATACATGCAGATTTAAAGGGTAAATCGGTAGAAGCAGGTCTACATGAAGTAGTCGACAAAACAGCCACTAGCTGCCTTTTTAGATATTGAAGGGGCGTTTAATAAACATAAGAGGGAAGGCAATCAAACGTTCCATGGAAAGGATAAATATCGAGCAGAGCATTACCAATTGGCTTCGCAAGATGCTCGTCACGAGAAATGTTCATTCCAATCTCGGACATAGTTCAATAAGGAAATCTGTTACTAGAGGCACTTCTCAGGGAGGGGTTATCTCTCCCCTTCTATGACTTTTTGTTACAGGCAATGTAAGGATCTAAGGGTTTAGCGCCACTACTTATGCGAATGACGTGGTGATTTTAGTTCAAAGAAAATTCTTAGACACATTGAGCAAAATGATGGAATCAGCCCTTAAAAGGCTTGGAAAATGGGCTGAAAAGTGTGGACCTCATGTCAATCCGGAAAAAACAGAACTGGTACGAACTGGAAGTTTCCCCTCTCGGATCGCGCAAGATATCTTGGTACCATACTAGATAGAAAGCTAAACTGAAAACTTTACGTTTAGAAAAGAGTCCGTAAGGCTCCCAATGCTCTTTTCATTTGCTAGAGTACGGCGGGAAAAAGTGGGACTTGAACCATTGGCTATACATGGTAATCAGCTGTACATTATGGTAGTCAGACACATTCTTACATATGGAGTTCTTGTTTGGTGGAAGGCTACGATTAAGAAAAATACACAGGATATGTTAACCAGGATACAGAGAACAGCCTGTATTGCCATCACTGGTGCTCAATGCACTACGTCCAGGCCTGTACTCGAGGTGTATCTACGTATCTTTTGCCACTGAATCTACAAATAAAATTACAAGCATGTAACAGTACGCTCACTACCGCAGGGGCCTTCAAAACTAGCTATATGGGGCATATGTATGTAGTTCCATTCTTAGGGGATCATTTCCCAACATCCCTGACGAAGCGGATGAACGTCTTGGTACAGTCGACTTCGATACATCCTCTAAATTAATGTAGCTTAATAGAGAGCGAATGAAATTTCAATTTATACGGATGGTTCCAAAACTAGTGAGTACGGTGTCAGGCATATATTCGAGAGTTAAAGACCCACGTATGGGTCTGAGACTTCCGGACACATGCAGTGTGCCCCAGGCAAAGGTTCTAGACGTACTCAAAGGTGCGAAACTACTTGAGATGGCATCAATATCCAACAAGAATATCAGCATCGAATTGACAGTCACGCTGCGCTAAAGGCGCTAGAGTCGTGCATCACTAAATCCGAACTAGTTAGGAGTTGCCGTCGGATTTTGTTGGATTGCTGGACACTGTGATATAGAGGATAACGAAATTGCCGACGTACTGTTCAAAGTAGAAGCAGAGCTCCCGGAAAATGATATAATTGAAGGCATTAGACCTCCGCGGCTTAGAGGAGTATTCTTGATAAAATCATCAATATGGCTGACCTAAGTTGATTAAACTTAGAAGGGCACAGGCCTTATGACCTGAGTTAGATCGGAAAAAATCTGAAGATTTAATAAAACTCAGCAAGACAAAGTTAAGAATATCAATAGGAATACTCTCCGGCCATTGCCTTCTGAGGAAGCACGCCATGAGGTTTAACGAACACGGACACATTCAGGCATTGTGATTGACCTCGGAAGATACTTCTTCAACAATTTGGAGGATGTTGGCTCACTGAACAAAATTGAAGACATATTTATGTAGGTTCTGTAGAGAAATTAAGTGTATTGGCTTAGGTTTCTGACTGTGAAGGTCCCCTAAGGATCGCGTTAGATCCACTACGGTACCTCATGCTTATGACGAACTCATAACCCTACTCAACCTATGAACCTAAGCACATTGCGTCGTGGGGAAACCTGAAAGAATACAAACAAATTACTTGTGTGGCTTTGGAATGGCTAAGCCGCCTTCTTGAAACAACCCGAGATTGTTGCGCATTTTAAGATGGGTAATGGTCACTTTTCCTGACAGCAAGCTAAAATTTTCTTGTTCTGCATAGACTTGGGTATTCATATAGGAAGTGAGATGTGCCCTTTTCTGCATTTGCATCGCTACATCATCTACAGAAGTCGTCTGTTTTTAGTACTATTGTTCTTTGGTGGGCCACCAGGAGGATGTGACCCGTAAAGAGCGCTAAATCTATAGAATTTGCCTAGTTTAAGCATTGTCGTGTTTTGTTCAGAATGCACGACAAGGTTAGAATGCGCTCGATCTCTTCTTGACTAGTCTCACGAAGCCTTGTTCTATGTTAGATTTAACAAGTACTAGGGGCGGTAGAACAGAGATATCGACCATTGTCAGGACCTTTTCTTGAAAATTCGTCTGCCAGTTCATTCGCTTGGTTACCAGTATATCCTGCAACCCAAGTAATCTTCACGGCATCGTTTCACAAGTGTGGATCTAACAAATGTGGATGAGAGCCTCCTCTCATAGCGGCTTGACTACCGATGTATAGGTATATGTAGATAGACCACCATACAGGAGTGTAATTTCGGGGATAGCTAGTTCTCGTGTCGGTTTTCCAATTCCTAGTACTTCCACTTAGCCTACACTTTAGAAGTCTATGTAAGCGTGTAATTTCGGATTCAGGCGAATATATGCCACAATCCCCTCCTTCATCAGTTCTTGACCCGTCCGTGAGAGTTCGTGAAAATAACCAATTTTTTTTACGTTTAGCCTGAACTCATGGGATGGAGATATATAGAATGTCTCGGTACCCATGTGCGCCCATCTCACAAAAGTGCGGTAGCTCCTGTCGCCCTTTTCCAAATGTTTGGATTGTTTTGAAACTAGGGTATAGTACCTTTGCAGCTGTTTCCTTTAAGTGTAAGTCCAATAGAATCAATGCCGATTCGAAGGCCGAAGTTGGTGTGATTATGATGGCGCTAGTAGTTCCTACGCATGCTAATCTTTGGGTCGTAGTCAGTTCCCTGAGGTACGTAACATTAACCCTATTAGCTGCTAGATGCGTGTTCGTGGTTGTTATATAATCATTGATTTTATCCGCCATATGGAAGTTACCATAACCTTCAATTTGGGGGGCCAAGTAATGGTTAGAATCCCTATAACGAAGAATCAGATGAATCGATACTGGTAACCCTTGTTCTTTTTCCAAAAATCATTATAAAGTCATATAGGGCTGACCTCCATATCCTTTGTAGAAATCGATTGACCTCACTAGTCTTCTGCCACCTAGTCCAGTCTTTTTGTCGCCTAACGAACGGTTTTGGATCTTTTCTAGCAGATACATGAGTTGGGTGCACGACCATGAGAATTAAACCCGAGCTATGATATATTCCTTTTATATCGCAGTCAGATCAGTAAGAGTAAGATAATTTTTTTCAATATTTAAGAAGTCCTGTATATTTACCGCCATCTTAGTGACTTCTTTCGGTTTCCGGTGTGCTAGTTTTGAATCTTCTTATTTCGTTCTATTGCGTGTGCCCCATGCTATCAAGATCGGAATTTAATAATCCAAACAGAGAACAGGGATGTGAATAAGTAGCTGAGAGTTCAGTCATCAGTCAAGGATTATATTAAATTTTGCAGTAACAGACAAGAGATCATCTATATAAATAGGAAAAAGAATCGAAGACAAAATGGAGCCTTGGGGAACCTCAGCATTTACGTGGTAGATTGAGGTTTGAAACCGTCCAGTACAACTTGAATTGAACCTTTCAGAATGAAGTTTGTAATTCTTTAAAGAAAAGATCCATCAATCTTTTGTGATTGTTAGGATCCTTAAGTAGGTTCTCTTGGTACTGTATGAGTACAACAATACGTTTGTCCCATAGAATATTAAAATAGTAGCCTTGTCTCTAACTCTCTAAAGTTTAGCACAACACTTTTGTTTTTTGAGACAAAATTAACACTCTCCTTTATTCAAATGACATCTCTGTACTTTTGGAAAAATTATTGGCTGGTATAATAAGTATGTAGGTAGAAGGGATGCCCGCATATGTAAAAATCCTTGACTACTGTATGCAATGTAACACAAATTTGGCCCCTTAAACTTTATTACTAAAAACAGACCAACGAAGCAATATGTCACCGCTGCTGCCAATATCATTAAATGTCCTTCTTCGTCCTCCATCGGATCTGCTCAATTACACCTCCACCCTTATGACAATCTTTCACTGATTCCCTGAATCAACTTACAGAATAGCATTGCACATAAAATCCAGGCGACGAAATGTCGATCCATTGGTGTCACTAAAATCGAGAGAAACTCAATACACGTATGAAAATCGAATGGGAGGACTGTAAATATCGGTCAGTAACTGCTCCACCCATCGCTTTAGCCTCCCGACCGACCGACTCCTTGATAAATGGCGCAACACATAAAAAATTTTTTTTTTTTTTTGGGGTTGCAACACAATTCATTGTCTCCGTCGCCGTCGTCGTCGTTCCGGAAATCGATAACGCATTCCACGGTCCGCAACATCTATTCTCATCCGAAATTCCCCCGAATAAAAAAGGGTACTTCTATGCACATGCACATGTGCATCAATATGGGAGGGGGGAGGGATGCCTTTTCTTTCCCAACTGCCACGAGGGGAGGAAGAACGGTACAAAGTTTCACGATTTATTGCAACGCCCTTAGTTTTTTTTTTCTCTTTTTTTTTTTTTTTTGTGTTACCCTCAACCCTTGCAAGTGCTGTTGGTACCGCCACTGCCAGCAGACACAGTGGAGGCATTGGAGCAGCTAAGACGCTTTCTCTACATTGAGTTCCCTGCTGCTGCTGCTGGTGCTGGTGGTGGATACCCATACACTAGGTACACTCGTAAAGAAGTTGACGTCTCAGAAAATAAATTACATTTTTTGTGTGTTGCAGTTTCGTTCGCTTACCTAACGCTTTGTGTTCCTGGAGGGTGGGGGTGGGAACAAGTGGCTGCATATATGTATACGGTACGGTGCCTCTAGAAGGCAAAACTTTGCATAATTCATTCGTTGCACCGACCGACCGGAGGACGAAAAAAAAAAAAAAGAAGAAGAAGAACAGCAACAACACTTTCGTTGCGCAGTTGTCGATAGCTTATCTCGAGCAAAAGTTATGGGGTGTGCTGCACACAATCGCTGACAGCTAGGGGGTGTGTGAAACTTACTCAAAGCTAACGGTTCGCGATTTTTTTCTTTCTTTTTTTCGATTGCAAGGGAAGAGATGTTTTTCTGATACCAGGGCAACACATACTCGTGCACAAATGGTGCGGATAATTTTTTGTATCCTATTTGTTATTTAATGTACTCATAGCTAGACTTACATTGGATTATTTTGTTCAGGAGTCAGTGCCTTGCGGTATCTTTTCATAGAGTAGGTTAAAATTTAAAGAAGTTGAAGGCTAATCATTGTACGTAAGGCTCCTTAGCATTGGGAATTCCTGCAGATACCGGCTTCTGAAGCTTACAACAACTTCTAAGGCCGTAGGTTATTTCGAAGAGATTGTCCTGCCTACTTTAGATTCTATCTGAGCATTTTATTTATTGAGAATCTCGTTATTTCTTTCACAGCTTCAATATCTAGAGCAGGACCTATTCCTACTTATGCGTCGCTTGATTGATGGAGGGGACTGTCGCGTAATTACATATGTGACTACCTTCTCCACTAATCTTCAAAGTACGGCCTGTCTCAGCTGCACCCGAGCTTGGATGGCCTTTCTCTAGATGCTCTGTCTGATTTGTCTTACCTTGATTCGTTTATCATGGCCTGTATTATCAAAGTAATCTATCGTCTTTGACGGAAAGGCTTTGGAAGGCACTTATCCTACGACCCTTATCTCATCGATTTGCTGCCAGATGCAATGATACCCGAAATTCTATGCAAATTCAAAGTTTAATCCTGGATTGGACTGTAATCCATTTTTCACGGATGGTTTCAAGACCAGTCAAGGATCCAGTTCTAGTGTCTCCGTGGAGATCGATAACACAACACTCTTCTTTAGGTAAGTATACATAAGTATGCTTCTGTGTCCCAAGCGGAGATCTATGTTACACTAATGTCCACGGACTACATATATTGTAAGGCATAGGTAGAGCAGGGCTGGAAACTAAGAGATAGTCGACCCCTAATTCTAATGGTGGAGTGAACAGTTTTTTTCTTTAAAACCATACCGAAGGATAAAAAGTTGGGGGCTTCAAATAAACCAACCACAAACGAGCTCCCACAGAAGCCCTGGCGAGGTCTGTGGTATAAATGACTTACTCGTCGAAACCAAATGGAAGACAACAAGAAAACCAAGAAAAATCAAATAAATAAAGCGGATAGAGAGTCCCCGGAAGACGGAGAGGAAGAGTAAGGTCTCTCCAGGTATTGTGCGACTGCAGTTAATCCGTAGAGCGACGCAGGTCAAAAAGATCTTGGACTCCTTATAGAATTAGGTGAACTTCCTTGCTTGGATTATCGAAATGATAGCAAAGGATGCTCTGACGAGGCATATACCTAAACAGAACGCTCGTACCAAAAAAGCCACCCGTACAGGCGTTGCCGCTAAGGAACACCAAAGTGGAAAGGGAGAGGAAAAGGTGGTCAACAAAGCATACCATAAGACCGTTGACGATAAGGTAGGTTATGTAAGCGAGCAGCCAGAAACAACAAGGATTGCTGAACATCGTCGAAAGATAGCCGAGACCAAAAGGGAGGATATCAGACTTAGATCTTCGGAATTCTCGAAGGCCTTAGTTCGCGATATTAAACTTTGAGAGGAAGCTACATCCCTGAGGAGAAGCCTGAGGAGATCACCACTACACCCAACGGAAAGCCTTGGGTTCCTGACTGTGGTGTGAAAATAAACGAGGTCCTCGACTTCCTTAGGGCCCAGAACCTTTCTATTGTTATGAGGAACTGAGAGGTCGTCGAAGGAAGGGGAGGAAGAGCCAAAGAATGGGGCCATAGCCGCGGCCTCACTTCTGAACAGTATATCCAGAGCTACTAAGGTGACCCATTGCTGGGTACCAAAGCATATGGATATCTTAGGAAACGAAAGGGCTGATGAACTTGTAAGAAAAGGTCAGCGTTGCGTCTCCTCTTTGTTGCAATCCCAATATGTTCTTCAAAAATTAGAGGATGTAGCCACTAGGATGGACTCATCTAGACACATGTGGAACGGCCAGGCCGATTTGGCCCTAAACAAGAAGATATGTGTTTCCCTGGTGAAGCTCTATCGTCACAATACACGGGTCCTCTCTGGCATATTCACCTGCTATGTCCTACCCTATCTGTCAGAAGAATGATAACTCTCGGTAGATACTTTTTTACTGACTTGGAGCACATGAGTAAAGTCGAGCTGATGGACCTCCTCCTGCTTCTAATACAGCGGTTTTCTTTGTGCGTTTTCTGGGTTAAATAATTGGACCCAATAGACAATCTTGTTAGTCTAAGTGAGCAGCCTCACTGGTCGCAAGGCACCCGTAGACCTAAAAGTATCCGCGTCTGTAGCGACAGCCAGTTCAATTTTTCAATCAGACAAAGGCTCAAACAGCGGCTGAAAAGGAAAACCCTGGTTTAATGATTAAACAGGGAACCATACCTCTTCGGCATGGATTTACACCGAAACTGGTTGCCTTGCCTCTGTTCCATTTCGGAATTCTCCATGTAATTCTCCGGTGCTGGTAACTCGGTTTTTTTATAGTGGTATCATAATGGACCCTTCTTATGGTCTAAGAGCGTCTCTGCTAAGCGGGGACAATCACCGAATACAACCCAACCAACCCAAAGTTCAAACAAGGCTCAATGAATGACTTCCCACGACGTGAACCTGCGTTGGGTCTTCCCGCGTCCTCGGTCAGGGCTTCCATTGCATTTTTTCGAACACAATTGTGTGCACTGACACAATTGTCAAAGATACGGGCAGATTAAACGAAAGCTCCTAGACGACTGTAAGAAATTAGCAGTATTCTTGCTGTCCTCTAACAGAAAAAACTGTAGACGAGACAGTCCTAGCCTTACATGACACTACTGCCTACGAAGCTTGTGAGAAGGGCGAAGATACTGCGGATTATCTCCTTTATGATTGTCCTGCCTTTGCTTGTATTAGGTGTTGGATCTGCTGGCATGGTGTGCGCTGGTACTGTAAGCTGTACATCACCGAAACGCCTTCCCTATAAAGTTAGTAAAAATAGGTCTTGCTTTCGTGTAGTAAAATGTACCAGTTCCCTCTGAGTGTTCCAGTGGAATGTTTCCTAACTCGATACAATAATGAAAGCATCCTGGTAGTAGGTATCTATAGAGTTCCCTTTGACGATACCTTCGACAAGAGTTGCTATCGTCCCTGCCTATCACAGGAACTATTGAATCTGGTTTTGAATCAACTGTGGAAGCAGCGCGCCCTTATCCTTGGCCATAATTAGCTGTTAATATCCACTGCCAGCAACCACATTGTGGATAATCCACATAATTCCACCAACAGAACCCATTCTCTTAGTTAAGCTTCACTGCTCACGCGGTTTACTTTTCTTCTAACCTATGTACATTCGCAATTCTTAAAGTCCTTTACAATACGTATCTCTGCTCCTTTAAGCGAACTTTGTTTTTTTTTTTTGTATCCTACCACACAAACACACACACACGATGATCACCAATTGAATTGTGTGTGTCATCTCGTTGTTGGCAAAGCACAAGCACTATGGACAAAGTCAAACCTCTTCTTTGTTGAGAAAGGACGAAAAACTAATTTTCCACTTTCCTGAGAATTTCTTATCTCTCGTCCTTCGTGTGTGTGTGTGTGTGCGTGTGGAAGGCACAACCAATGACATATGAAGGAGAAACAAAAGTTTTCCGTCGAGTGAATCTAATTTGTCTGTTGATGTTCCTTTGAATGGAATTTTCTAATTCTCAGCCTCAGCGAGTAGAATGCTAATATTTTACTTCTCGAGTCGAGAATAAGGGTGGGCTATTCTGTGCTTAATCCTCTCATGAGCCGCCTTCATTACTGAGGATTTTTGTTTACTCTCGCTGCTGGTAGTAGGTACTTTATCTGACTTGCGTTTCTATGGCAGAACAGATATCCTTTCGAAACTGTTCGCTCGTGTTACGCTAATGAAGTGATGAAAGGGTTGGTTGATTGGGGGTGGTAGTGGCGGACGGCCAGGATTAAATGGATTAAATTTTCGGAATTCATGAAGATTGGTAATTCTGTTGAAAGTCTGAGTAATTACGTCGGAATGATGTAAATGCCATCGGAAGGGTAAAGTGATAAGACAATGAGTAGGCACAGAATACAGTGCGCGTTGAAATTTTAAATAAGTAGATACATTTATCTGGCTCGAGTTGGTTTACTTAAGGGATGGTTTGAGCGTATTGAAACAATGACCTAGAAAATAAAGACACGTTTCCAACCTATTTTTTCCAATAAATTCAAAGAGGGAACACATAAAATACGGATATCCTGCCCCACTTCGAAAGCAATAAAATCCAAACAAAACACATTTCTCATGCGTAAGGGCACAAGGGGCCTTAACACAACTCTCGCGTCGAATGCATTTAAATGGCCAAATTTCTCCATGACCGCCATTCATTACCATACGGTCAAAACGCTTCCTTAACCCCATAAATTCTCGGCGCAGGGATAAAACTCACCCTGGTATCTATCTAGTACGGGGTCGCTTCACTACGCTGACTACGACGACCGACTCTATGCCGGGCAATTAATCACAGCGGCAAATATCTGTCCACTTGCAAGGCTTGAGCTGCTGCTGGCTGTTGGCTGCTGGCTGCTTAGGATTTATGCCGTTCGTTGTCCTTGCTAGAGAGGAGTTCCGCCAATAATGGATGTGGAATTGAAATTTATTTCGCCGATTATTGCTTTCGTGGAAATCACGACTTTGGGCCGCGCGCTCTGGATGGGCGCGCAATCTTTGGGCGAATGGGCGACTGTTCTTCCCTAGCGATATGGTTAGCATTCATAATTAAGCGCTCAATAAATTTCGTTCGTCGAAAGACTGGATGACGACACAGAGACACACATTGGTTCGGCCAAGACGACAAACAGTAAGCACGTTTCCGCGGTGCACACGATATGTCCAGAAGAAGAAACCGTAGTTTCAACGATTGGCCTGGTGGCCCGCTTGCTTCTGCTGACTATGCGTCCCTGCCGGACTCACGAGAATCACAAGTCAATATGCGCGATTAAAGTCACTGCGACAATAAACCACTGACATCCATTGAATGAGTTCGAAAATTATGGATCGCATATGAGTCAGTCCGCAAGGAGTCATAAAGTCCAGAATAGCGGAACGAGTGTGACCCTCTCCAAGTGGACGATTGGTGGAAGACGCTGTAGCCAAGGAGCCACAAGCTTGTGCACATCGAGTGTCCACACCGAATGTCATATTTCACTTTTGCATGTCGTTGTTGGCATCGAGAACCGTTCAATGGAATGACAATGAATTTGGCCGTCGTCGTCGTCGTCGTCGTTGTCGTCGTCGTCTTCTCATTGAATGTGGCTGTCCTGTCAGTAGCCACCCTCAGTCGGATTGTTGTTCGTGGTTGAAGTGCGCACTTCAGTCGTTGTGGTCAGGACTCGCACGACTCACGACTATGGCATCTCCTTCGTTTGGCCAATGACAATGACTGGACCGTTTTGTTTTATGGTTATTTTTATTCGATTATGACTCTCGGTCAACCCCGATGGATGTTGTGGCTTGGAATTTTTCTGATTTGATTTGTGAGCGTGTGAAGGAGTTGCGACAGTTTGGCATTAATTATAGCGCACATCCTGCATGCAGTGAAATTGTGTGAGTGGTATTCTGATGCTTGGGTGTGGGTCATAACGTTTTTGAATGATGCGAACTTTGAAAAGTATAGATGCTGGCTTAGTAGTACCGTAAAAGTCCAACTTTAATTATTTATGATCAGGAATTTTGAACGATTTTGGAGATTTTGTCATGATGAGTGATTGTTATTAAACTTTGGAAGGCAAATACTCAATTGCTGGTCCAGCTTGTACTTGCCTGTCATGAGAATACCGCCGGATGAGAATAGGATTTTTTATTATTATTTGAAGTAGTGTTGCATCGCGACTTATTGACCGTAAGCGAGCAGAATCAGAACAAACTGATCTTTAGAAGCCAGTTGTGGAAAAAGGAAAAAAGTTGTCGAAATGAAAAAGGGTAATTCAGCAAGTCTCAACGCTAGTGACCGAAATGGCCTAAAATCTTCCATCCTTAGTAGGTAAGAATAGAGATCGTGGGTTGGCAACCGCCATTACTGCAATAACACTACTAACCAAGCAAGTCGACAAACCCTCTAAGTTTACCCTGAATTGGCTCAAGGAAATAGTCGGCAATTTGGCAGCGCCAGGACTGGACAAGTTTGTCCCGAAAAAGGACCTTCCTACGAGACCGAAAGCGAAGATCAACATTTCAGGTTCAACTATCTCCAAGGATAACCTTGAGCAACTACTGCGCAGACTTAAGCCCGAGCTCCCAAGTGACGACTGGAAGTTGATGGAGATGGGAGCGCCCGCTGAAACGGGCCAAGAAGCGGTGATCATGCTGAACCATGAGACGATTGCTATGCTCCCGGTCAGAAGCTATAAAATAAGCATCGGTATCAACATAGTAGGAATTAAACCTCTGGCGGGTCGGAAAAGGTCGGACGGCAACGTCGAATGAAAGAATTAATGATAAATGTTGCTCAAATTAACCCCCGCAAGATGGGGTCCTATTCCCTCTACTATGGATACTGGTCATGAATTGAATCTTAAAGAATTTAGATCGAAGTAGGGTCAAAGTTGTCGCTTATGCGAGTGATGGCTGCCTAGTCTTGTGGACTGCTGCAGATAAGACCACGTACCTGAAAGCATTGCCTAGGATACAAAAATTAGCATGTATCGGGGTTACCAACGCCATCAGAACCACGATCCCATTAGACCTTCACCGAAAGCAAACAGCTGCAAAAAATGCTCTTCGCTTGAAGCAATCCAATATTTGGAAAGAGGGAGACACGGGCCACCGCATTATTGCGAGATGGGCACATTTGGTTACTGAGATAGATTATATGTCACCATCCCACATATGTTCTTTGAAGATTTGTGCATACTAGAGTCGTTGTAGAGTCTTGTGTTTATTGAATCCACAATGAACAAATTGCAGTATTTGAAGATTTTGAAAGATAACTTGAAAAGTTCTGCTCAAAAATTGGGGCTAGGTGAGAATTACTGCTTCGTCCACGACAACGATCCCAAGCATTCATCCATGGTTGTAAGGGAATGGTTGCTCTACAACGTCCAGAAAGTTCTTCCTCATCCTCCCCAAAGTCCTGATCTTAATCCTACTCGTCAGAATTGTCATCTCAGTCTTGTTATAATGCCGCCCAAGTCAAGGCGCAGGCACTAGGGATGAAATGAGTCTATTGTCATCATTCAGACTCTGCGACAATCAGCGGCTTAGTAGGCAGGCAGATATTGGTCGATAACTTTATGTCATGACTAGGTGTTTGATTCGTAATTGGCATCTGAGGAAGATAGCCCAAAAAGAAGAAAAATTCTCTATACGATCCACACTATTCTTTATCTTTTCCCAAACTCTGGTTCAATACTCATAAATGACCAAATTAGCCCAACATGGAATAGTAGCGCCTTCATTAGTTCCCGAATCCCTTTCTAAAATACTTGTTGGTAACATTTTTAACCTCCGGTACCAACATTTTTACGCAAATTTGTAGATCACAATAAATTTGCCCCTCTACTCTAATTCAGGACAACCTATCCACCTAATTTAACTTGCTGATCCTACTTTGTTGAGTATTATGGACAAAAGTTAAATCATCGACCCTATTACCCTTCCCAGCATGACCTGAGTATGAAAAATCTGTCGCTGGATGTGAAATGAATCCATTAACCGATGACCTCGTTCTGAAGTCCTTCGTGCCTTAAAGGTGATGAACACATTGTAGTCGGTCTTTACCGAACTTAGTTTTCACACTTTAATGTCTAAGCCCAGTTCAGCAATCAAACATACCTCTCTTCTAAACAGTGATTCACCTCAAACTTGAACTTGAAGCCACGATAAGAATCCATCCCCATTCATTTTCAAGCCAATCCTTTCTTTCAACTCTGTGTCCTATCTCCCGTCCTATTTTCCCAAAAGTCAACGGAAAACATTTCTGCCGATATTTATTTATAGGGCACGAACTTTCCCTGCCACGGAACACTCCACTAGTGATTAAGTTCAAGCGCAAATGGATACAATTTTTATTCATCGACAATCGAAACGAATTCGAAATCTGGGCGTCGCCTATGAATCGAAGAACGAAAATCCTCCGAAGCAGACGCTTGCACTGGGTGTCCACACCTGGAAAAACGTCAAAGCGACCAGCCGTAAACCCCATCGCGTGCTGTCATCCAAGCGAGAGCTGCGCTGCGATCTTGCAAAAGAAAGCACTCATAATTCGATGGTGTGTACTCCACCCCTCCTGTGGAACCACATCGATCGGGCGCGCGAGGTGATCGTAATTACAAACCTCCAAATCAAATTAACTTGTGCCCTTTAATGGAATCACGATCGAGACCGAGCGGCGCGGTCCAGCGTCATAGCACAGCTGTGCTTCTTCCAGGTTATTAGTCGATGAGGCGAACGAGAACGCGCGCAAGAGGTGCGCCACGCCACATTGGGCGATGATGATTGTCAACAACAATGCCTGACATACGCGATCACAATGTTATGATTGTCGCAATTATGTTCGCCGCTAATCTGTGCGCGAACCCTGTGCTGAGGGTTCCTGTGCCTGCCTCATGTGGGCGACCTATTAAGTGTGTATGAGTGTGGAGGGCCCACAAAGGCTTGGCACTTGGAATTCGAAAGGAAGAATCCATCATGTACGTATGTAAGTCTTCTTCTCCACACCCTCCACATGGAGTTTGCTATCGTGGCTCGAGATTTGGCCTCCGCGGCAGTGGCTGGGGGAATTAGCGCTACAATTAATCGGGGGGAAATTAATAATTGCGCCGTGGTGTGGCGTGTGCTTCAGTGACTGCCGACCAATTTGTCATTGTGAAGCGTTGCGGTTGATATGTCATTTGTGACAGGCCGAGATCGATTTTCGTTAGTTTCGTCGTTGTGGGTGTCACACATCTACCTTACAACCGGATGTGTGTTATAAGTGTGTATGCGATGGGGACAAACATGATGAATTGTGGTTTGGGATTGATTTGAGTGTTGTCTGTCGGCCGATGAAGCTGATGGTTTCAGCAGATTTACCTAAGTGATGTGTGATTGCAAGGAACATTTCCTGTGAAGTATGCAAATTAGGAAACAGACACTGTCGGTGTCGAAGACAAAAGTTGGTTTATAGCTTTGCAATAGCTAAGCGGCCTCCCTGAACCACCCCTATATTCTTATAAATAGAATGGTTAATGGTGGCTTTCCTGACAGGTCGCCACCTGTCCTAAGTTTTCTGAGGAGGTTGGTTGCTGACTAGCTTGCTATGATGAAGGTTAAATTGAGCAACCTTCATCATTAGATCTTTTTATTCCCCTAGAGGTCTAATTCTTATCATGTTGATACCGATAAGTAGCTTATAACATATGGCCGGAAGTATGGCCATCTTCTTCATGATCATGGTTAAGTATGATGACGGTTTCTTGGTCTATTTGATCGGGCGGTCCCATCTCCACTACCATCCAGTCTTCGCTTAGAAATTCGGGGTTGACCCTGCGCAGGAGTTGCTCAAGGTTTTCCTTGAAGATAGATGGACCCGGGAAATTGATTTTCGCTCCCTGTCTCTGTTCTGGGCTGTTTTTGTTGACGACAGCTACCTTGACGTCGTCCTTAATGATTTTCGCGAGCGATACTGTGGGCCTGTTGATTTTGGGCTTCTTGCTAGTGGAGGTTGAAGGAGGTTGCTCTGGTTGCCTCTGGTTCTCTCAATGTGACCTTCTTCGTTGTTTCCTTTCTGGGTCTAGAGGCATCGATTGCGTTCTTAGTGTCCTTGAGGCCGAAAGAATTATGCCTAGCTGCACAAATTTTGATGGCTCGGTGCCAGTCTAGCAATGGTGTTGACCCTGCTAGTGGCTTCGAGGTTTTATTTGCTTGTTTCTTCTTTTGACAACTGGCTTCGAAATGTCAGTTTCTTCTAGCTCTGCTGGTGTCACATTCGCTCATATTTTCAATAGGTCCCACGAGTAGCAAAGAAAGGGGTGATCCATCTACAAAAAGCCTCGAGGTATGTAGATAAGGCTTTTTAATCCGATGGTCGCCAAATATTCGGATACTCCGTTTGCGCAGTCATTTGGGTCTATTTTAGCTATTCAACGATAGCATACTAACTATGTTTATAAGGGGATAACACAAAAGATCACTATGAGGTCGTATTGCTTTTCCAGGCAATTTCACTGCCCATCACCCCAATAACCAATAAAAAATAAAAATAACTCGTTGACTGTTAACCAAGTTTTGAAATGCATCTTACAGTCTTCAGTTGTATTTTTCTGGATTTCGTTTCGCCAGGTGTTGACAAGGAAAAGTGCATCACTATCGATGCAGATCATCAAACTGTCTCCTACATTGGGTGTAGACTTGGCTTTGGCTTATTTCCTGGTGCTTCATCATCGTCAAGACATTGTTCAGATCTCCGGCGTGGTCGTAATAAATCTATTTACATATTGCTACATATTGCATTTGTTTCCGACGAGCAGAAAAGAGCATTTCGATTTGAACATTCATGTGGAACCCATTTATCAAGATTCTTCACTTTAACAATGGATTGCAAGTACAGAGAAAAGATCCTCATTTTGGCGGGTATTTTATATTAGGGCTTTCAATTAGTCATTGTCAAGGACGTAGGCTATTTCGGATCCAGCAACCTAGATGTTTTAATGAAATGGTTGAGAACAGTGTGTTCGGTATCTGAATTCAGAATGAGTATTAAAACAATTAAGACTTTAAATACTTTTTCTCAGATCATTGCGGGAACACTGTTAAGTAGACTTTATGGTCAGGTCATATCTTCTTGCACTAAGAATCTGTATACACAAATATTGGCATTGTGGAAAGTATAAGAGGGTAGTCCATATTCAAATTCAAGTTCAAAGATACTTTCTTTTTCATAAAATTTTCTTATAAAGATCTTAGAAGATAGATGACCATGCGTTTATGAATACTTAGTTTTTAACCATTATGGATGCATCAACTTGACAGATTGTTGAGGTCAACTGTATCTCTCTACAATCATCCGGTATTTACGTCTGCCTTCCCTAACACCGTCGCTTAGGAAACCTATATATGTAAGTGGCATGTGAACAATAAAAATTCATAAATGTTTAGTACCAATCTAATCGTCATAATATTTGCAAACATTTCCTTCACTCACTCGACTAAAACTTCTGTGCGACATTGTAATACTAAGATTTAGAGGTGATTGTATTGTAATGGAAACAGAAACGCATTTCCTCTGCTTGAATTATTGTCTTTTGTGGAATGTAAACCACCGGGGAACTGCAGATCGCCAACCTAACCTAGCAATCAATGTTTCTCCGAAGTCTCTGAATCTCAAGCCCTATACGTTCTTCTCCACAGACTAGGTAAGGTAATTCAACTTTTTATGACACCACTGCTAGTCATCCTTCCTTATGACGCTCTCATTCACAGCGTCTAAGAACGAAGTGTATGCATACCGATATTCTGCTCTGCAGTAAAACAATTCAAAGCAATAAAATTGCCCCCTCAAGTCCATGGCGAGCAGTGGTAGATACTTCACAGAGTACGAGTACATCTTGAGGAGCAATGTTGCAACAACGTTGCACAGCCCGTCGTTAGTGCGCGCTTTGTTTGCCTTTTCCCAAAGCAAATTAATACTTAAATTCCAATTAAGGGGTTCCAATAAATAATTACACGCAGATTGCAGATTGGGTCTTGAGCACTGGACGATAGTACCGCGAAGACAAAAGAGGACCACTTTTGCATCTTCTCCACATCATCTCGGCCACCTTGGGTTGCTGGGTGGTGGATTGTTTTTTTTTTTTCCAGCTTCCACTGGTTTTGCAGTCTTTCTTCCTGGCTTTCGATGGAGCGCTGCTGGGTGATATAAAATTTTATGAAGCAAAACGTTTCCATGTTTATTCATGATATGCTCGATGCCAGGAGGATGATGTTTACTTTGTTTCCTGCTCAGGTGCAATACTCTCTGTTTCACTGGCGAATATGTAGCCTGTTTCATATATGTAAGCCAGGCTTAGGATTATTTTACGATTTGTTTTGAATTTAATTGAGCTTCGTGCGGTGGGACAAGTGAAAACTGAAAAAGTTGCAAGGAGTTGGACTAGGAATATTGCACTGCAATCGTAGTCGTGGTTAGTTTATGAATTAATTTGAATTCAGACCCGGGGATTGGTATTGGTTTACGATGGCTGAACATGAAAAGTGGTAATGGAATGCATACTGGGTCAGTTTTACTAGTTTATAGTGTGCACATGAAGGAGTTACAAAGTTGCATATGGAATCGGAGAATAATTAAACTCGAAATGATTGCTGCTCCGTTTTGAAGGGGTTCGCAATGGGGTTGTGGGTAGAATTTTCCAGGCCCGAGGCCGGGTTGAGAATATCATCACATCACTACCACCAGGGCTTTAGATTACAATTAAAAGAAAAAAGATGGACCAGTTGTATAATGACAATAGTTTTGCTAAAGAGCTATATCACACGATATGTAAGATATACTCACTGTTTGAAACTAAGTGGACCTTTGTTGGAAACGCCTGCTTCTAATGAATTATCATACATAAGTCAGCTATAATAAGTGAGCTTTGAAGCTACACTTTCATACAACTCAACGACAATATCAAATGAATTGGTACTGCCTATTCGCATTCCTATTTCACAGCTCTTTTTCACTGTGATTTCTACTCTTAATACACTATCTCGTACTGGAATTGTTTCAATTATTGCTAGTCTCTTTGAAAGAAGCTAATTTGGTTCATTGTTTCCTCCATTCTCATTCCTCAGGTTGAACTAACTAAGAATACTCTCATAAGTTGGATAATTGTTTTCAGAAGCAATAGATAAATTACAGTATTAGAACATCCCTCAAGATCTCAGACAAAGCAAAATATTAGGGCTAATCATGGACAAGAAACTGGTAGCAAGCGACTAGCAAAGCAATCAACCTCAAGTCCATAACCAAAATACAGAGGCTAGCATGTACAACCACAACAATGAGACTGGAAACAGTTCTTGGTCTGATGCCCTCGAAGACCTCTATGATATGCAAGAATCTGAGACAAAAAGCACTTTCAGAATCATCTACCGTGACGGGTACCAACTGGACATACTTATGTCTTGTATCCCCTTATGGGCACTAGGGCCTCCACAATGGCGAGGTGTTTGGCACTCTTTCCTAGTTACCGTGCTTCCTTCTGTAAACTGTTTTACGCCATGCGCTTCGAACTCCTAAGACAGCCTTCCTCTATGCAAAATGTGACAAGTAGACCCATCGTATGTGGCTATAAGTTTATCTGGAACACCCCTCCTGCCCAAGGCACCCCAAATAAATTTCCGATTGACACTATCAAACGCCTTTTCAAAATCGATGAATAGCAGTTGAAGTGGTGAAGAATATTCGAACGCACTGCTCCATGATGGGTGTTGATGTGTTCGATATAGGAGGACCCAGAACGGAAACCAGCTTGTTCGGCATTTAGTGTATCTTTGAGGTGTTGTTTGATTCTAGCTACTATCTTAGCTAGTACTAAGCACCGTTGCTCAAGTGGTTAGTGCGTTGGACTACGAAGCGACCGGTTCGAGGTACAATACCTAAAATTTCTTTCACGGCTCCAACTCTCGCGATCGTCAGGCAAACATCCGAGCGTATAACTGTCATGGAAAAGCTTTTAAAGAATATAACACCCACAACATTAATGGTTGTGAGAAGCTAGGTCCTGGATCCCATGGCAAATATTTGTACTTTTTGTATCCTAGCCATAGTAGGAAGCATGCAGATACGTCGCCATTTTACCTACGGCATTAGGTTGCCTTTTTTAGGAAGCATGACGATCATTTCCTTTTTCTAGTCATCCAGTAATGTAGTAGATCGGCCGATGCAGTTGGCGCTGCTCGAAATAGCAGACAGTATACCGCCGGTATACTGTCAAGTCCTACCACCTTCTTGTTTCTCAGTAATTTGATCGCGGTAATGACTTCATCCTTACTGGGGGGGATGTTGTGCGAATTTGGGTATTTCTTGCTTAGGACAACTCGTTTGACTTAGGAGCAAAATGCTCCTTTCCTCTCTTTAGATGATCCTCATCCGAGTTTGGTAGAGCTGCGACCACTTAAATTCTATAAACGGTTCTGTTGTTGCACCTTCTTGCTGGTTAGTCTGCTTCAGTAGCCAACGCATTGATGTAATTGCGCTTATCACGCCTGATACTACGCTGCACTTCTCTCATCTTCATGCGATATAGGGATTCATAGCTCGGTCCTCCCTGCTGCTGGAGTTCCTGCAATTCGAACCCTTAGTTGTTTTCGTTCGTCGATCTTTCTCCAGGTAACCACGTCCTGTGTACTCCTTGCGATCGACCGACAGTTCTTTCTGCAACTGATGTGAGAACCGTTTGGACAGCATACCAATAGTCTTGTATGGTGGTGGGCACTGAGCTGCTAATTGTTTCACCACCACATGAGGGTGCACTAGTTTTTAGTGCACTGAGGCGTCAATAAGTCGATCGATGTTGAACCTGGACATCTTTGTGTTTGATCTTCGAAAGGCGGCAGTCCGTAATTAGACAGTTGCTGTCATAAGATGGTGATCAGGATCACGTAACAATCCCATGTTTGTTCCACATCTGTTTCGGACTCTTAGGAGACTACTTCTATAACCGCGACTGATGGCAAAGTAGTCAATTTGGTTCGAGGTCGCTTGACTGTCAGTTGACACCCAGCTAAGCTTATGGCAGGCTTTGTGCTCAAACATGGTACCACCTTTGATAAGGCCATTTGCGTTGCAAAAATCAGCCAATCTTTCACAGTTGTCGTTGCCGTTGCCTAGGGCATGTCCTCCCATATCATGTTTGAGCTCTTCGTTGTCATTGCCTACCTTGGCATTCAGAGTCCCATCACAATGACCATGTCGCCGTTGGACGCTGCATTAAAAACGGCGCCCAACTGGTTGTACAAGGTCTTCCTCAGACGAGACATCCGTTGGGGTTTAATACTGTATAATGGTGACACGATATACTCTAGTCCGAAATCTGGTCGTTAAAATCCTATCATCGTGCGGCTGCCAAGAAATCAGGCTTCTGCGTGCAGCAATAGTCCAACTCCATATTCACGGATGGTCTTCCGGAGTAGAGCAGTACAGTGTTACGTGTTGGGGATTGGTACTCACTCGCATTCAACCATCGCACCTCGCTTATTCCCAATATGTCTAATGTCTATAACGCCTGAACTCATGTTCCAGTTGTAGGAATCTGGCGTTTTGAGGCCCATCTGTGCGGCAGCCAAGAAATTACGCTTCTACGTGCTGTGGGTTTTAGCAACAGTCCAATTCCATATCCACAGGGAATTCCGGATGGTCATACGGAGTAGAGCAGAACAGTGTTATGCATTGGAGATTGGTACTCACCCGCATCTAACATCATATCTCGCTTACATCATATCTCCACCATGTCCAGTATATAACGTATGAACTCATGTTCCAGTTAAAGGAATCTAGCGTTTTGATTTCCTTCACTCTTGAGGCGTTTTGAGGAATGTCTTCATATTCCAGGAGCCAACCTTTTCCCGGTTACGATAGCCAAAAGTCGTCAACGTGTTGTCATTCCTTATCCGAGGCATTATGTGTCGGAATGGCGGAATGCTTGCCCAAGCTACCTAGTCTAGATTTATTTATCGGTTTAAGAACCGATGATAAAAAAATGCACATTTTGTCAACTCTGGTTCCCATGAAATTCTTTGACATTTCAAATGAACTGTTAACGAGCAAACGTCACTCTTTCCAGCACTAAACTTTACATACTAGTTCTCACAGATTACACATCTTTTAATATGCCTGAGGATGAACCATAAACATCATCGTGATAACCTTAAGATAGTTCATGGTCGTGTTACCTATGAATACAGATTTGCATTAAATACTCCATCTACGCCATTAGCTAATCTCCATATCCGACACGCTCCCATACACACACTGACGCTTCCTTATCACTTATTAACAAACGAATCCAGAAAAGGGGGCCATTTGGTGGTCCATAAAAAAATCCATCTACAAGATGTCACACATAAACCCTGCACTACGAATGGGTCACTTTGAAGAGGTTAAATATCAGATGAGAACGCTACTCTCTCCGAATCATCATCCTCATTTTATTGTCACCCCAATCATGAGAGGATGGAAGGAGATATTAAAATCTCAGCTTAGTTAGAGATGATGATGATGAGTCTTCTGCTCGTGTAATAACCCATCAAAATGGTTATCATTCGGTGGCACATAACCGGCCCTATACCTACATATATAGATGGACTACAGCCAGTGGGTGGGTCGACCATCATTAAACACGCGCTTCAGAGTTATCTCTTCGCTTTGGTTGTCACTTTTAATTGACTCATTTGAAAGTCAATTAAAAGCAAAAAAGCGGAATGAAATGAAATTACATTGTCATGCCAGTGGACACGAATCGTGGACGAACTAACCATAATGAGACCGATAGAGAGAAGACACGGCGGCGGTAATTATTGCACCATTCGGTCTTATCGCTTGATTCGATTTTTTTTTTTTTTTTTTGTTCTGTTCTCTCTTCGTTCTTATATGGATACAGTATGAGTACAAACCCCCGCCGCCCGGTTTGAGTGCTAGTGCTAGGGGTTGCGTTTTTATAGCCACTTTTGCCCGCTCGATATAATGTAATTAAAAGAAAAAATCTTCAGGACACTTTGGAGATAACCCGAGTACCGGCTTCCAATCGAACGAGAGTAATTAACAAAATGAAATACTTTCTGGGAAGTAAGTCGTCATGAGGGTGACACTTTCACCATTCACGGAGGGATGGCTTCCTACCCAGTCAATTGACTCTTTCTGTCTGGGTGTGTGTGTGTGTGAACTGCAATTAAATTAAATTAAAATGTTTTCCTTTAAGGGTTCTCCTGGTTTTGACTTTGTATCTGTATATCTGGAGTGCCGAATCCAGACTTGAGTGTCTATAGTGTTTGCTCATCGAAAATAATTAATTTCTTATCAGTTATGGAGTTGTTTTGTTTTGTTATTTTTTTTTTTGTTTTCATCACGTTGAGATACATTTTTTTATCGTTTTTTTTTTTTTTTGTTAATATTTAGAAGATAATTAAAGTGCGGAACTATGACGCAGATCCACTTGAGACCACATAAATTAATCAAGTAAATGTTTGCCCATCCATAGTGTTTTCGAAGTGGTTCTTAAATTGTCAAGTGCTTCCGGCGATCAATATCTTCAAATGAAGAGGCACCACTTTCAAAGTAAGTGGAACAGTCTATGAAAGTGAAATAGTTTAACTAGATACCACTAGTGAATCTATGTATGAAAAACCTAACGTTTACGAGTCATTCTAATGTCCTAAAGATGTGGCTTTCATGTGACATTGATCACCATATATAAATGCATGGGAGCTGAAGTCTTTGATAGGAAACTTTGGCATCGCTTTGACAGTTTATACATATATGATCTGTTCTGCAGTTTCGTGATCTTCTAAGCAGATTTGACAATTTCTGAAAAACGTTTGACTACATTCTTGAGACGATAACTAAATGAGCAGTTGCTGCTGGTAGAGTAGTAATTTTAAACTCAATCTAGTTCATAATACCCCTTCCCTCAAGTCTTATAAATCTACTATCAAAAACGCTGGAGTTCCATCCACTCCTCTGTGGTATGATAGAAGAGATCTCTGAGGTATTCAGGCTCCGAAAGATCCTCGCAGTCACTCCCAGAATGCTTAGCTATCTTAAAAGAGCGGGTGGCTCGTGGACCACCCCCAATGGGGTATCCCCGGATCTATTACTAGGATAGACATCCATATACATACTATACAATGTTTATCCAAATCTTCTGTCAGCATCTCAACATGCATATGGTAAAGGCAGATCGGTTGAAACGGACCTTACACTCATTAGTTATGTAGCATTATTGAAAAATCTTTAGATTGCAAAGAATATACTTTGGTAGCGTTCCTGGACATTGAAGAACTAGAGGCTGTCAAACCTTGGAGTTGAGACATCGTCGATTGGCGCATTGGTGAACTAGTTGCTTATTAAAAGGTTCATCAACTCAAAGTTGGCCGAAGTCTCAGTTTAGAGGTTCGTCCGTACGGGTACGCTACAAGGAAGTGTGAATCCCTTTTTTTTTAAACCTAGTGGTGAATGAACTGCCTATGTAGATGACGTTGTTACTACTGTCTCAGGGAAACACCCAACATGCTTAGGGATCTTCTACACCCTCTGTAAGCTCTCCAAATGAATGAAAAAATGCGGTCTGGGGGTCAATCCTCCGAAAACCGAACTGGTCCTTTTCGCAAGGAAGTATAAAATTCCCAACTTTGTTCTGAAACTTAAAGGCACCCGCTGGTGCTCGAAAATATGGCCAAGTACTTAGGCCTAATTCTAGACAGTAAGATAAGGTGGAAGCCCAACATCCTGAAGCAAGTTAAGAAAGCCACCACGTCTCTGTACTGCTGTAAGAAAGCTTGGGGACCTTACCCTCGAATTACATACATATGGCGTGATCGTCTGGTGTACTGCGCTGGATAAAGCCATCCACTACAACTGCCTCAGTCGTGTGCAAAGAATGGCATGCATAAGCATTAGTGGAGCACTGAGGATCACTCCAACTGCGGCTATGGACATACTGTTCCACATGATTCCGCTCGATATCTATTACAACCAAGTGGCAAGCAAATGCAGCTATTCGCATGAAACGAATTCTTTTGTGGACTAGTCTGTGAACTGGCCTCTCGTCTATTCTAAATGAATTAGAATTCATTCCAAAATACACTGATTACACGCTTCCTCAGCTCCTTTTCAACAAAAATGTTGTTCTTGCAAAGTGGGACAGTAGCAAAGAAGATGTTGGATTGATTCCTTATCTTATCTGCACAGCTTCTGCATAAGTCGTTGGACTCTACCCTCCATTTACGGAGCATAACTCCGATGGCGCAGTATCCTCTCATTATACCAGGAAGGATACGGATAGAGGATCGATTAAGTGCCTGAAGGCTTTTTGTTTTCTTTTTATCTAATTTCGGCCATAACGTGCAAGAGGTGTCACAGTCCTCCCTAGATAACCAGGACGAGTTGGTCGCTTTCTCTATTATGCCGTCAATTATATCATACTATACAATTTTCCAATCGGTGGGAGTATGGATGTGTCCGCTTCATTCATCGTGTTCATTTCCGACCCCAAAGCACCTCTCGTTACCCTCAATATTGCTATGTCCGGGAACCCAGCAGAGTTTGACCGAAAGGTGTCCAATCATGATCAGTGTATCACTAAAACATTTAATCGATCTTAGCGCTGTCAACGAAGATGGTGATATCAGACGGAGGAAGATGATTGTCTTCTATGCATCTGCTTAGCAGCTTTTTCTACTGCCAGGATTTCAGGTTGGAATACACAACACGCTTCTGGTAATCTGAAAAATTCATGTTTTTGCAGTGCTTCCGAGTAAAATCCTGCTCCCGTACCTATCTCCTCATCCATGTAGACTGTGTAATTGTTTTCTTTGCAGCTATACAGGTTTTAAATTTACCTTCAGCATGTAGATAGTACAATTTATAGCTTTTGGACATTAGTCCATGAAGTAGGGTAGTGTTCTTTGACCAGGACTATATCCACGTCTTTTTCAGTCATCCTTCGCTTTCAAGGAACCCAGTCCGAACTTGATGCTGCCCCAGCTTTCTTTAAACCGTCAAAAGGCCTTTGGTCAATAGTTACCAGAAGGTCCGGTACTTCTCTTACTTGTACCCGATGATATGATTCTCCAGCTTTGAGTGTTCAATTACTTATTCTGTCTGCCAATTAGTTTCAGAATAGCCTCATCCTCTTGCCAAAAAAAAAGAATAGACACATTCGTTCACAGAATGTCCAACAAGATGCAGATGACCAGCATAGTGCTTTCGATCAAGTAATGCGTCCTCGTAGACTTGATCCTTTTTCCAGACAAATGGACTTGTAACTTGTAATGGATGCCATGATGTGTTAACACACATTCTCCTCGTGTTCAAAGACATACAACACGAATAAAATTGTAAAAAAAAATCGAAAAACAAACACTTATCCTCTCGCCCCCATCTATCGCTTCCTGTTAACTCAAGCAAAGTGTTCTTAATCTCTGAGAATCTATCGCCTTTCAATAATACTGTGTAAATCGGTGGACTAATCCCATTAATGACCATAAAATTGTGCGCTCGTCATCATCATAATCATCTTCATCATCATCCCAGTTATGCAATACCACACCACACCACACACCAGTATCTGTTAGTCCCCACACCTCATTCGTATCTTGTGGATTTGAATAATTATTACGAGCATCGGGTGCAATAAAAATTGATTGGATTTCCGAGATTTATTTCCATTCACATGTTTAGTGTTGCCGGTCATAAAACAACAGGCAGAGTGTGGTGCGAGAGATGAAGATGAAGAAAAAGAATAATTCGACGACATTACTCACCATTTAGGAGTGATTTGCATAAATGTCCGTCCACTGATTTATTCGACTCCATAAAACAAAAAAAAAAACAAAAAAAACTGACTCTAGAGTCAAATTTTACACCCATCGGCTGATCGTGATTAAATGACATACGACGAACTGCATCCAATTGAAACAAAAAGAAGACCAACTCAAGGATATCCAAGACACAATCAAAAGGAAAACAAACTTTGTCATAAAAATGCCATAATTTTTTATCGAAAGCCATAAAACCTTACACAACATGGAAATCAATTAAAACGAATGGCAGATATTTTTATAACCTGTCCCAAAGGCGACTAAGCTGGGTTGATTATGTGACTGCAACTGCGACTGGTCTTCCAAGGGGGACTGACTCTGACTACTCTCTTCACCCTTGGACTTGGTTCGATGCAATGAGAAAATTCGTTCATCGGTCGATCGACAGAGAGGACGATCAGTTTTCATCGCGCGGCTTTATGTTTGTTTTAAGTAAGTCTGGTGTGGAGTCGAAAACCTGGAAGTCATGTTTGGCCCCTCTTGGCACTTTGTGCCGCCTTCGCGATCTCTTCGCAGTGAATACATTAAGTCAAGAGGCGGACTGTTCATGGTTGTCCATAATTTTCTTTTAATTTGCATCGCTTGGGTGATGTGTAGATATCAGTCACTTAGGAGCCATGTCACCTGCGCGAGAGGAGTGTTCTAGTACTCGTGTTGGATCTGTTTGGGATTCAATTATAATCCGACAGAGTAATCTCTCACGACTATCGGGACAGAAGGCCAACAAGTACCTACATGTGGCTGGGAGGAGAATGCTACTTTTCGGAGATTGCCATTGCTCTTACAGTAGAGGTAGTCGCAACGAACAAGCTTGTAATTTTCAATCTTGATATCGGTGGGAGTACTTGTCAACACCTCTGATGATGATGGTTGGCTTGAGATGGTTTGGTTCTGTGTTATGTAGCTATTCTACATTCTTTGTAGATTCAAATAATTTTACCATTTACTCAGGCCTCCCTCAAGCTGAACGTGTCGTCAGGATAGGATGGTACATAGATAGTTGTTAGTTTGGTTTTAGTTTATACTGAGGATCCGTGCTTAGTGGTAGAACTGTTTGATATGACTTGTAACAAGACCATTCCACAAATTCAAAGCCTAAGAGCATTAGCTTTATAGTGGGTAGGAACTTTAGTGCCAGTATTCACTTATCCTTAAGCAATTGTTTCTAATGAATAGCCTGCGTGCCCTGAAGTGGTACTTGCTTCAGCAGCAGCACTCACCACATCAGCACCAAAGATCCGCCACCTGATCTGAACAAAAGCAGGACAGCAACAAAGGAAATGATCCGAAGTATCGTCGCTATCACCACAATCGTCGCAGACTGTGATGTTTCTTAAGCCTACCACACTAAGATGCTTGGCAAAAGAAAAGTTGTCTACAGTCTTTTATGCTGAGAGATTGCAAGAATCTCGCTGCATCCTGGAGAACCATGCCCCACACAATTGTGAAAACCAAATCGTCAATAGAGGCCTTGACCGAGGACGCGGGAAGTCACAACGCAGGTTCAGGTCCTGAAAAATCATCTTTAAAGTCCTACTTAGCAATCTCATCGGGTATTTCATTTCCTGCAATCCCAGGAACGTGAAACTCAGACAAAGAGTCAGTTACATTCTTGAATTATTTTGTAATGTGTTACAGGGTTGAGCAAAGCCTTAAGTGCAGCCTGACTGTCGGTACATACATATTTACTCTGACCCTGCCACCTATTTCTAGCAATATAGACGACAGCCATTAAGATAGCATGGATCTCCGCTTGAAAAACAGAGGAATGCTTGTCTTACGACTAGTAAAGTCTACTGCTGCCGGTCTCCACGAAGAAACTAGCACCGCATCCTTGACTAGTTTTGGTCCCATCCGTGAAGATTCGACTACATTCCAATCCCGATTTTAGACTCTGGCTGATGCCGATACTGAACGTAAAAAAAGAACCAGCAGTTCCGGTGTCATTGTATCAGACAGCATATCCATGGAATCAGAGTCGTATTCGGATAATTGTCGCGCAAGGTCATCGAAACTCCAATGCGGATGATGTCAATAGCCTTTGATAGTGTAGCCAATGATGAGAGTATCATCTAGAGCAGCACCAGGCACACTCAGGAAATCTCCCGTGCAGCCGAAACAGACCGTTCTTTGGAGTTTAGTGCTTCGAATATCCTCGGCAATACAGCAGGAAATGCTCTGCATTCTGAATTTTGCCTTCGCAATGCGGGCACTTGGGGTCATCTATGTGCTTATACTTATAGAGATACTTCCGGAAGCATCCATGCCCGGAGAGGAATTTCGTCAGTTAGTAGTTTAACTCTCCATGTCCTATGTATATCCATCTTCCTTTGGTGGTAGTATTCCATTTATGTTGCTCTCTGCCTGTATGGCAATGCTGGTGCTTCTCCTCTCTTCCGGCTCATTCCCGCGTTATAGAGCTGTCTTTTTAACTTATAGATCAATGGGCATTCTGCCCGAAATCACGCCTATGGCTTCCGGTGATACGGTTCTAGGAGTGCAGCATACTCTTAATGATGAGATACTGTGCGCTGCTTTCATTCATCTCATGTAGGATTTGACTTTTGTCCCTGGTGCCCAATTGAGCATCGATTTGCTCACGGTTGCTAGCAGAATACTGATGGACTGCCAGAGTCCTTCAATGTTTGGCATTATCCTGGACAGTGCCTCTACTGCCTGGGAGGCTTTTTCACATGCGTACGTCATGTGCTCTTTGTAGTTGAGCCTGTGCATTCCATCCAGCCAGCAGCATTCCATCGATGGTATGCTCACCGATCTGTATAGTGAGATACTCTACTCTTGTCATGCAGCTAATTAACACTACTTCTGTCTAGTGGTCTGCCGATTCCTGATGACGTAGCTACATTTCTCAGACATTTTCCCAGCGTTTTTGCCACAATAACTACTGCAATATCGTCAGCATAGCCAACAATACTTTCAGTATTCGCAGGATCCCATCGTACATTATGTTCCACAGCACTGGGCCAAGCTCTGAACCTTGAGGAACTATATCCGTAATGTTATACTTTTTGGCTCTGTTCTGCGTCGTAGTGAAGGGTCCTGTCTTTGAAGTAGCTTTCAATTATTCTCATTAGGTAATTAGGTATCTGTAGACTACTTAATGATCTGCTTAACCTTCTAGTTCCCAAATTATTGTTTAGCTTTAAAGGAATAGTTGAGAATAGTGTTGGAAGGAGGAACTTGAATCAAATTATAAAAACGTGGAAAGATGAAGAGATGTGCGTTTTATGAGGTGGGAGTGGCAAGCTACCTTAAGACAGCCCTGCGAACGTATGCCAAAGAAGAAACTTGTGTAGATACATGCGGTCTAGAGTCCCGTTTGAGAACTAAAGGTTAAACAATTCCAGCTAACTGAGTTGAAAGCGGTTATATACTGTTGGTTGGAGAGCCCGTGGTCTCCTTCAATGTATCGCTTTACTCTTGTTCGTATGATTTTTTCCAGGACTTTGTCCATTGTATCGAGCATGCACAATGGCCTGTACGACGACGATTTGTCTGTTGGCTTATTGCTCTTCCGAAAAAGGACTAGCCGTTGCCTTTTTCACTGTAGTCCCTTCCGCTCTAGCCTTGTTTGAATTGCTTTTTAGGTCTTGTTAGTCCTTATCGCTGCTGCAACTTTAAGAAGTTCCTCAGTTGCGATTGCTGATATTAGATCCGTTTCTACTAATGTTTCTTGAAAGGGTATCGGGACTTCATTTTTCGCCAGGAATAGGGTATATCGGTGCATCTGCCGTGACATGCTTTATTTTTTTCATTACTATTGGAGACACGCTTCCCCATGGATTATACTGCAGATCATCCCTACAACCATGCAATGTGTTGGACGCTGTTTGGTAACACAATGAACCTAGATCTGGTCCCTCATCTACAGATATTTGCCATAAAGAGAAAGAAACCTCTGAGCACTGTAAAGAAAGTTGTACTTGGGTAGTTTCTTCCTTCACGTTGAAGAAATAATGGACACTTTGTTGCATCTAATAGTTGCTGAAGTTCACAATGAAAATAATAGTCTTACCCAGCTGTAGATACTAATTAACCGCATACTCCTTAAGGATTGTCTACTTTAGTAGAAACCTTATCTCTTCGATTAAACTTTAAAAACAAACAATGTCTGATTCTCCACAACTGCAATCATTTTAAAAGTCCTCCGCCTCCAGACACAAACAAAACAAAATCCAATCATCATTCCGTACTTAATTACCACCAAAGCGTTCCACATCTCCAACATCCGCGATTCAAAACCCAAAAAAAAAACAGAAAGTCCTTTCAAACAAAAGACAATAAAAGTACCGCTATGGAGAGTTTATCCATTACATCCTTTTCCACCTAGCTTTTCGCCGCTCCCCCCCATGCAGCAGAGTCCAACACCACATCATGTCCTTTCAGCCCGGCAAACGCCATCATTAACCCGAACATGCCTTCTCCAAACACCGATAAAAGTAACATTCATTTCCACGCAAAAGGGACTTTGGTTATACTGTCCTGTCCTGTCCTGTCCTACCATCATCCTCTCGTGGCCATTGGGAGAGAACACGACTCTTCCGTCGTGTATAGCTTTCTGCCGTTCGTTGTTTTATTGTGTTGTGTGTGTTCCAGCAGCAGTGGCGGCGATGGTAACAGCAGTTTTACACTTTTCTCTTACATTCGGACACTGTGTGTAATTAACCCTCTATCCAAACACTCCTCCAGCCTGGTATGAGGTACAATCAACCCCCCGATGATTAATGGCCACCCCCATAAATCATATTCGCACGTAGCGCGGGTGGCACTTGTCCATAGGTAAGCTTCGCCATTTTTTTGACACTTTTAATGCCCCGCGACAATGGGATTTTTATGCGAGCAATTCAGTCAATCCCCGGCCATTTAAACGAGTGGGGATAGTCCCGGTCCCGGAACTATCTATGGCACAGTGGGTGGCATCCACCAAAACAACACTTTTACAGGTGTTAAGTAGGATTCGGAGCGAAGCTTTTCTCTATTTATAGGGTTTTTGCACTGCTCCAGCAGAGAGTCTGATCCAACAATGAGCTGGGGATGGGCTGCATGATGGCTATGATATTCAGATTGTGTATCCCGAGCAGTGGGGGGAGGATAAGGGCTTAACAGGGAGTCACATAAATTTTATTATTTTTACGTCCAACTTCCGGCTGGTGGTTCTCTAGTCCTTGCGACGACACGGCCGCAGACTGTTGGTAGCAGTAGCATCAGCCATTTCCAGGATGGAATTATGATTATCGTAATGAAAGCGGAATCGTGTGTAGTATTTGCATGGGTTTTTTTTTCTTTAGAAAGGATGTGCAGTTTATTTTGTATAAATATTAATGCAGGTGAGTGTATATTTATTTTATGTCCCGATCTGTTCTGCTTTCCATTTTACGGTGTCAATCCGATACAGTTCCCCACCCACTAGAGGATGCTTGAACTCATAAAAAAAAGTTGTGTTTTTTATTTCCAATTAATGACAAGGATATGCGTTCATTACGACTGTCATTACTAACGTGTGCATGCCGCATGACTGACCTTATACAGTCGGACATAATGTAATTTTTCAAAGTAAGATGGGGCCAGACAGATGTCCGTAGTCGTCCAATAAAGCTAATCAAAACGTGTCCTGTTTGCCAAATTGTCGATTGATCAGATTTTGAATTTACGTGACTGTCGGACCGCATAATGAGGTGAGCACTGTCTTTCCATTTCCCCCGGCAGATATGATGGGAGTTCATTAAAAATTGCAGTCCGTTCATTGAAAATATGTTTAATTGTGATTGTTTAATTGGCAGTTGAGACCGTACGGTGCGTGAATGCTTAAAAGTTTGCAATTACCTACAGTTGGGAGTATATCCCTGTGGAAGGGATTTTCTATTGACTTTAATGGCGATTGGATAGATTTTTTTACTTTTGGCTTAGTTCTGCTACGAACGGAGTAGGGATGACTGAAGGAAGCGTATTATATGGATTTGGTATCAAAAACGAATGCTGAGTCTGACTGTACACGCAGCGTTGCATACTCGGACCAGCATGTGCCAGACTAAGCATCTCTTGTTGACCTGATTGTAAATGTAACTGAAGACTCCACAAGAATTTGAAACCACGACCACGAGTCTGTATACCTCTAGAGTTAAGCATATCCCTACTACTTTCATTTTTAACGAGAATTTTCTGGTCACTTTGCAACTTCAATGAACTTAGGAAGCAATGAGCTTAAACACCAAGGTACGACTATGTTGCTCCAACGTTGAAACAGAGTTTAATATGAGTGGGACTTTGCAGTGTATCGACCAGTAACCCAAGACGATGAAATTCAAAGATCCAAAACGAATAAAAAAAAAAGTAGCTACCCGACTGCCAACTTCCAGCCCTTCTAAGGCATCCTTCTTCCCATATTTTCCTATAACATGTCATACATGATACAAAAAAAGTGAAATTCCGGTCCAAAGACTTCTATCATGCACGAGTACATGCAACTCTTCAAAATTAGCTAAAGCAACAATCGAGATAGACAAGGGAAACGTATTCCCATTTGAATAAGTAAACTCCAATCGATGTCACCCACTATCCTCCGAACTGGCAAGTTCCTACCTTATTCAGAATGCAAAGAACGACGAACACCACAACGAACTAAAAAGGAGGGAGCACCAAACATGTCAGCAAATCGAATAGATTCTATGTGTTCTTGTTCTGTTCTCCAGTTCTTTTCGAGAACGCATAGCAAAGCAACCAACCCCTTTCCGTTTCCGTACCTGTGTGTAACATGGTGCCACTTCGCATTTTCTCTTTCGATTGACAGCCATATCTGCATATGCAGCACCCTATTATTATTCCATCCTCAATTGGAAAAGAAAATAAACACGAAGGTGATGGTGGTGGGGTGATGGTGGCTGTTTCAGCGATGGGGATACGTAGAGTAAATTCTGAAAACAACCCTTTCTAACACGGAATGCCGCTTCAAGGATAATAAAATGAAATTGGTTCTAGGTTAATGCAAAAATGAAACACCAACTGGGGTCGTTTCAATGTTCCAATATACACATGTACTGTGTTGTCACCCACACATTCGTAAAATTCACCATTTTTTTGTGAAAAGTCGAAACCCCCAACATTAGCTGAATCCTGAGACCCTTTCTGCTCGTCTTCCCTTCGTCCGAAAATTCTAATATAATTTCGCTGGTTAAGCAACTTTATTACACGTCCTTTTTGTCATATTGTCAGCAGCTCTGTTGAAGCAAAAAAAAAAAAACACCACATAACACCATCAACAAGGAGGAACACCCCCAAAAAAAAAAAAAAAAGTGTCAACGTCATAACTTTCCTGTTCATTTAAGTTTGTGATCCTGCGACATAAAGCTCAGTCGTCCATAAAAAAGTTGTTGTGTGTCCTTTAATACAAAATTAAGCAAAGCAGCATCGGCAGCCCTCTAGCAGCAGGAGCTAGTGCCATGCCAGTTTAGTGGAATGAGAAATGTAATATGCATGTGTTTTATATGCGTGTGTTTATTTACTTGCTCCTTCGAATTTATTATGGAGGAGGGTAATTCCAGAAACTAGAGGATGTACGTACGTACGTTCGTTCAAATCTCATCCCAAGGAAGTACATACATACATTGATCCATGACGTGCCTTGCCTACGCGCAATTTTTAACACGCTTTGCCTTGGAGTCATAAAAATTTCGGGACGAATGTGAGGATGAAAGGCCTAACGTAGCATTTTTACCCCACAAATGAGTTTTGGGTCAATGTATGTAGTCGGGAGCCTATTTTAAGTCAATTTCATTACATATACTTATGTACGTTTACATAGGTTTGTGTCTTTCGGGAGATATTTACACATTTTTAACACTAAGAACGTGAAGGGGATGATGGGGGTTGATGCTCATCGTATGACTAAATAGTTCGATAGGTTGGTTGTATCTTTTAACATCCGCTTTGAGGTGCAGATACTTTATTGAATTTATTTATTGACTGCAAGCTTTCCTTGTCCGAATTTGACTTAAAATATGGGTTTCGACCTATTCCAGAAATTTAGATCTCAAGCATTGCATGTGGTTATACACACATTTCTGAATATGGTCATCCAACAAAAGGTGTCATTTTAAATCAGAAGATAAACGGAACACTTTTATGAAAAATGGTGAAATTTTTATACCAGTTCGAAGCACGGGATCTAATGTTAATAATGATGTACAACATCTTTGAATATTCTCCTCGGTACTCCCTACAAATAATCATACTTTTGCTGTTTCACCAGCTGGGTAGCATGTGGCGCCATCCTGCTAAAAATACACGTCATCTACGTCCAGAGAACTGTCACTAGTTGTAGATGGAGAGGTTGTTCAACCATTTCTTTTGGGTTTTCCAAAGGCCATTTGTGTTTGCTGGGACATTTGTGTTTGTTTACGTACCAAGATTTCTTACGTACAATCATGATCTTATGCATTCATTTCCAGCACCCAATCAGCGAAAGTACGGCCTGAACATGATCTGCTGTCTTCAATTGTTATGTCAACTGGACCCTATAAGCATGTAGGCCAACATCGTTATGCAAAATGCGGTCCAAAGTGGTTGCAGATGCGTCTAATTCCTGTGATCAGTTCGAAATGGACACACCTGGGGTTTTAGGCACACTCTCAGCTACAGCTGCGCTATATCTACCTAATCTTGTCGGACGAAGACGAATTTTAGTCTTTACATCACTAATCTGTCCGAGACGTTCAAATTTATCTGTTAAGTTCATTATAGCTATGTGAGAAGGAGCTTGATGATGTCCAGAAGCAGTTCGAAGTTTACATCGTTTCTGCGATATTTTCACCACTTTTGTGGTGAATTTACACTATTTTACCACGTTGTACTAGAATTTATCGATCGGTATTTAATAACCTCCTTGTATTAGATTATCAAAAGTCATAAGAACGATAGTTGAATGTTAACATTTCGACAATGGTGCCAAATTTAAAATGACACCTCTTGTTGAATGACCCTTTAGAATATCCCATGCTCTTGCAGTCCCAGAGCTGTACCAAGCTCACTCGTAACTCGCATTTCGCAAAATATCAGCTACAAGGGAGTTAAAATCTGTAGAATACCAATTACACAATCGTGTGGGTACCAATGCTGCACCCACTCACCATCACCACTTAGAAGTGTAGGTCCAACTAAGCCCATAGAAGGACAACACACTCTCAGGGGGCACCCACGCTGGAATTCAAATTCCAACAGTCCAACCTGACCAAACAATTCCGCTGTCCGTTGAATGTCTTAATTAGTGCAAACCCACAGAAATAGCAAACACAATGAGCCGTATAGAAATACAAACCAACAGATCCAGGTGCGTTGCATTCCGAACTAGGGGAGACCGAGACCAAAGGCAATTCCTATGAAGACATCAACCATTCTTCCTGCGCACAAGTAAGACCAACGGTCAGTTGTGGAATACCACAACCATGTACGGCTGGCTGTACAAAAGTATCCAAGACCATTGTCCTCTCACTCGTGAAATGTCCATTTTAATTGCACGCAACTGCAACATATAAACACTAACACACAAATGCAAACCACACACATATGATTCAATTTAAATTTTTATTCCAGCTTCTCATTGAATTGCTTCAGATAGTTGGCCACCCATGGCACCAGCTCTGAGATCCTTGTGTACACACCCGGCTTGTTTGGGAGAGCACAACTGATTCCCCATGACACAACACCCACGAGCTTTCCGCCGAACACAAGCGGGCCGCCTGAATCCATTTGGCAGGCATCAATTCCGCCCTCAAGGAGTCCGGCGCACAACATACGATCGGTGATACCGTTCTTGAACAGCCGATTGCAGGTGGCCTGGTTGATAACTGGCACAATGGCGTACTGCAGGAATTCCGCTGAAGGACCAAGTACAGTGTAGAAACCCCAGCCGCTGACAAGTGCTTTCGAGTCATCGGGTATGTCTTCGCCTTTACTTGGCAGAGGAATAGGTTGGGCAGAAGCTGAAAACTCAATATCCTTGGACAGGCGAATCACTCCGATGTCGTAATCCATGGTGGATGACAGGAAGCTTGAATGGTACTTGGTACTATCGACTGCAATTAACTGGCCTCCAGAGGACTTTGTTTTCGAGCCAACGCGCACTTTAAGCAATGAAGGGTCTGTATCTCTCACACAGTGGGCGGCAGTAAGAATAGTCCGCTGGTTGATGATCGATCCTCCACAGATGTGTCGGCCATAGTTAATAATAGATACCATCCATGGCAGGTTTATGTCCACAGCAGCCGTGCCACCAACAATTCGCGCCGATAAACTGCCCCCCGCAACAAAGGATGCAGTAAGGCCGCACAAAACCGCAACAAGAACCACCCGTTGTCGAAACATCTTTGAATCTGCCCATTCGAACTAATTGGGCTTTTATCAATTTCCCAGATCGATATCGGAACACTGATAACGTTGAATTGATGTCATTAGCTTGTTTGAAATGGAGTAACAACATGATAAGAGGTGATGTCTCAAGCGTCTGGCGAAG
The DNA here is from genome assembly GCA_905220385.1 of Xylota sylvarum. Classification (NCBI taxonomy): domain Eukaryota; kingdom Metazoa; phylum Arthropoda; class Insecta; order Diptera; family Syrphidae; genus Xylota; species Xylota sylvarum. The sequence continues at coordinate 148,869,680 of LR999957.1, read as the reverse complement.
GGCCAGGCAGCTCTCTCAAGGTTGAGTGTTTGTCAAACATCGGGGTTGTATCTGTACTTCACCCACCGAAGACGATACGAATACCATACTTCGCCCACTATTCTAGATTGGAATTGTTTTCTGCCCCCTATCCCACCTCGGGCTCTGTCTCCTCGATCAGTGATCTTGTCAATGTTGAGTAATGATCGTGTGGCCATAATCCACGATTAATGCTCTTTCGTCGTCGGGAGGTGCGGTGACAAGGTGAATACGAGACCACCATCGAACGCTGATTAATTTGGTAAAAAAGAAGGTGTGCAGTGATCTTGATGCGGATCGGTTTTATTATCTTCTTTTACGTAAGATCCGTCGCTGGAACGTACTCATAATTGGAATTATTCAAATCGCTCGGCTTAAGAGGGTAAAGTTGAGTGAGAGCATGTGTGTGTGGGATGCACTTGATTGCTGGGTGTTTTGTCCCCAATTTGTTGGGAGATTATTAGACTTGATGGTGGTGGGCTGCAATGCGGTACTAATCTCATTAAATTGATCTTAATAACGGAGTGCCTTGTTGTTTGTCTGAAGCAGTTGTATGTTGCGTTATGATATGAAAGCCGATTGCAGTGGAAATTACTCGAGATAAGCCGGTTGGAGTAGTTGGAATGGTTTACATAATGTATGTATGTATGACATTGAAGCGGATGACTTTCGATACATAAGGGTGGAATGCAAGGTATTTTGAGAAGAGTGTTTAAACCAGCTGTAAGATGATAGTTAAGGCTACTGAATTTGGACATCTTCAATTCGTTTATGGAATAGGAATTGTTTATTCGGGGGCTATGTTTATGTTCTGTACAGGCTTTAGATACAATAGTTTACAGAAGGTTTACCCATTTATGTATATTTATAGATAGTTATGCATTTGTCAGTGGTTCTGCTTACAAAGCAAAACCCTCTGACAAGTGAACAAATGACATCAGTTTTCTTTCACTTAAGATGTAATCAGAAAGGACCGGAAAGTAAGGTTTATGTGACTATTCTGTTAGCAGTAAAAAACAACACTAATTGGGGAGCCTGTCATGAAAGTAACAAGAGGTTACAGATTAGCAATTGCCTTGCTACATTATCATGGGAATAAAAGTCATGTCTTACGAGATACAAAGAGTTTCGAGAATCAAAGCCTCCTGTTCTAGTACCTTAGAGGAAGTCATCTCCCCTCAATGAATTTACACCAGCAGCATTCCTGGTATCTGAAAGGACTTTTAACAATGTAAACTTGAAATGTTAGACAAGAGCTAGACCAAACGCACGTAAGTCCTAACCTCTCAGACTGGATAGAATGTATGCTCAATAGAGGAAACATTAGGTCTGAGCTTTACAGCAGCCAAGCACGAGCTGTGGTCTCTCAAGGTAGCCCTCAAGGAGGAGTTCTATACCTCTTGCTCTGGAATCTAGTGATAAACGAAATTCTAATAAAATTAGACCAAAATGGGATCAGGGACGTCGCTTATGCCGATGATGTCGTTATACATACTAGCAACAGGTAAATTCCTTTCCACCGTCGCTGATCTGCTAGAAACAGAACGCGTTTAAGCCCAATCGCCTTCCAACTCTTAGTGAGCAAATTGTGAAGGATCCCTAAAGATGTTGGACACCTGACCCAGGAAAAGCATATTGGCAGTAAATCTCCGAACATCAGAAGTGGTACAGTTCACAAACAGGAGAAAAATACAGCGGTTTAAAAGACCCTCCGTTGGAGGAATTCCCCTCAAAATCTCTGTCAGCGTCAAAAACCTGATGCTAGTCCTCCACAAAAACTAAATTGCAAACTGAATATCGAGAAACGAATTAAGAAAGCAACGATAGCCTTCTACTTATGTAGTGGATGTATAAGGCTATTGTAAGTCCTATATTCATCTATGGGCTAGTGGCAAGCCCGCAGCAAGGCAACCAACCTAAGGGCCATCACGAAAGTACAGATGCTAACATGCATTGGTACTACCAGTGCAATGAGAACAACCCCAACAGCAGGAATCGAGGTCATCCTCAACCTACTACCTCTAGAAGTTTTAATACAATCGGATACCTTGAGGCCGAACGCATCGAGTCACGCTAAGGTACTTTAGGAGTATGTAGGGAATGTAACAACAACAGACTACATGATACCTTATCTTGACTTTATAAGACCTTTTACAACCCTCAATCCAAGTAGAGAGGAATGGAAAAACAGAGAATTACCAAGTTAGTTATACTGATGGGTCCAAAATCGATACCAGTGAAGGAGCAGGTATATTTTCTGATACGCTAGGCATATCTAAATCGGTCAATAGCTGCCCGTGTGACTGCGATGTATACCATGAGAGGATTTCACCTTTTTCATCGGCAGCCAGACAGCGATAAAAGCAATATCTGCTACAGATATAAAATCGAAGCTTTTGAAGTGCTGTCGAGAAGAGCTTATGGTTCTTGGAATGGAACGCAGCATAATGTAAGACTCTGTTGGATCCCTAGTCATGAAAGTATACCAAGGAATTAAAGGGTTGATGAACTATCTAGGAAAGGTTTGGCACTGGTTTTGAAACAAGCCGACTGCACGGTGTACATCACGCCTTCCACACTTAGGCACTAAGGGGAAATACAGCTCTAATGAAAGGAAATGATAAATGGAGTTCTCTTAGCACATGTACTACAACGAGAAAAATGTGGCCTCTATTCAATAATGGAAGAACCAACAGAGTGATAAGGATGTCCAAGAAGATACTACCCACTTCCTGTGTCATTTTCCAAGCTAGTGCCACCTAAAAAAGAAATTTCTGGGAGACAGGATTTTGGTTTGGATTCTCATTTCTATACCCGCTGTAGTAAATCGCACTCATTACATCTTAAACCATTATTGGTTAGGTAATGCTCCTAATGCTCCTAAACTAAGGGATATACCTTTCCCCCCTATGGGCAGCACATTGGGTCCATACTGACCTGAGTGCAGTAAAGATGGGTTTCTCACCTCTTAGCCAACCCTCCTACCTACCTAAACCCAATTTCCGAAGAAATAGCCGAGAAATAGGCAATTTTTTAAATTAAGTATTTTTCGCTCAAAACTAATCAAAATGTGAAATTTTATCAAAAGAGTCGTTTTGAGGTTAGAATGAAAATTCCTATTTCGCATTGAGATATTTGAAGCAAATCAGTTCACCCATCACAGATACACCGACAACCGTGTACGACAACCAAGTCATTTTCGAAAATATTTGGGTCCTGTAGCCATGCTTACCGTGTTCATGATCAGTATGACACATACATATGTACATACATAAGCTCAGGACCGAGAGGACGATCTATCACGACAATTACAAACAAATGTTGTAAAACTGGTATATACGTGCAATATCTAATTGGGGGGGTTATCCAAAGACGATAAGTACATATATACGAGTAGAACTAATGGTCTGTTGCACTTCAGCATATCCGCCCGATCAATGCATGTCAGCAACTATACACCGAGCCGAGGTGTCTAACTGAAAGCAATATTCACAAAGAGAATGAGACTGGTGAAGCCAGGATTAACTAGTTCGTCCTTCCGGAAGAAGTGTCTGTCTTAGGTAGACATTCTTATACGGACGAAGGCAGGATATTTGTGGATAAAATTTGAAGCTGCTTCGTCCGCCTTAAGATAATACTTACATTAGTCCAAGATTCTTATACCAATGATTTCAAAATACTCTTTCAAAGAGCTGAAATCAATAAGAAGACCGAGTACAGATCTCAAGCCACATTTGAGCGAATACTTAGTACAGCATACGTTTAACCCATCTATCATAGTCATGCTGAAGATCATGTAATATAATCGATAAATTCGAGTCAAAATATTCAATATTGAATGTTCCTGTACCAGTGAGACAATGCAGCCGTCGAAGTGCCGAAAATATCGCAGCTTCAGTTCAAAATGTGCTAAATCAGTCATTCACAGGAATTAGGAATTTTTCTATCTACATTCTATAAGGCCTCCACCCTTACCAGAACAGCGTTAAGAACTGACACCTTTATATCATTTGAAGCGTCAAAACTTCAGTGATTAGGCCCTGTAAAAGTTTGAAGAAAATCGTGAATTTCATCGAAAAATCATTACAAACCCACATATGCTTCAAGAGACTCCATTGCATCCACAAAAAGTGACGGTGTGGTATTGATATCATGCCAGAGGATCGCCATGTTACGGTCAGTGGAGTTCAATATCGTGCCATGTTGGAAGACTATTTTTGGCCAAAATTGGATAGACTTGACTTGACTATTGAAGGATAAGTTCGGTAATCGTGAAATCTCGAAAAATGATCTGGTCGAATGGCCACCTCGCTCATTCAATTTAACGTCGTTGGACTTCTTTTTTTTGGGGCAACGTTAAGTCGTTAATTTATGCCAACAGGCCAACAACATTAGTGGAGCTCAGGAACAATATCGTACGCGAAATTGCCAACGTTCCGGCTGAGTTCCAAAAAAGTAAAGACACTTTCACCTTCAAAAAGTATTCACAACGTCAAGTCGTTGACAAAACTAAAATAAAATGCCGTACGGACTAAAAAAAATATGTACAGATATATACATATATATATATAGCATTCATACCTGAGCTCACCCTGAGTATTCTTCAGAACAGTGCTTGCATATTTGGCAACCAAATATCTATAATACTGAGTTTCTATAAATTTTTTGAGCGCATATATACATAAGAGCTGTCAGTGTCAAAATAACATATGATTCAAAAAGCAACCAACAGATGGCAAACCATTTAGATTTCATCCATGGTTATAAAATCAAAACTGAATAAGTGGTCATAAGCATAATAACCAACATTATGGGTACATTTCAGCTGCTTAGCTAAAAGGAATGAATTTATATACAGATGCCAAAAAATCGGCAATCATGGTACAGGTCTTAAAAATCTGGACGAACTGTCAAGGTATGGTTCAGAGGAAACAGAAATTATGGAAAGCCACACCACTAATAAAAGATACTTTTCTTCAGTATGGCATACAACAAAGTTGGGCGCAGAAAATTCACAGAAATTCGCATTCCATGAGCTTAAACTGTAGGATTCAGTTGTACTAGGACCTTTACTGTTCATGCTATGGAGTGGGATCATCACGCACGGAATAAGGATCCAAACAGGATACATTAGCAAGTATTTCCTGGTCCATTTAGTTCTTTTTTATATTTGTAAGCATTGCATTATTCCTTAAGAAAGAGCTGTGTAGGCTATAAATAGTCCTTTCAAGCATCAAGGAACGTAAAGCGAAATAATGCTGAGAAAAAGTCTATATAGGCACTTGGATAGTGCTATTGTCGAAATGTAGGAGAAACATGTATTCTAATCAATCATTTTCGATTCATGGGATATCCGTACCGTTTCCTGTTATGGTAATCAGTGGTAAATAGTCTACAACCTCCGCCAAACTTTAATCAAGGAACAAGTACCTCCAAATAGACGTTTTACTTCAAAGCAGGCATCTTCTGGGACCCACTTTGACACGTGTCTATTTATGTTCTTTATTTAGAGCAAAGATATCCTCTTGTCATACTACCATCAGACCTAGGATATACACATTTATTGAGATATAAAGAGCTGACTTTCAGTTTTGAAGCTTTCTCGCAATCCTACTTAACTGTCCGTCCCAGTGTCCACTAATTGAATAAATTAACTAAAATAAAAAAGTCCTTGAAATCTTTGCCATTACTCAAAAGCCCCCGGGACTACTACAGTCCCTTATTGGCCAATTCTACTTGCCATTTCAACAAACATATACTTTTCTACCAACTCTTGGATAAAAAGGATAAAAAAAAAACTATACCCAGACAGATTGATGTCCTGAATTCACATTTGAGTTGTAATAGCGTACAGAACATCGACCAATCATACCTCGAAAACTAAAGCCCATTACGACTACCAGACACATTTCCAGAGCTCATTAGCTTCATGCCTTTCCCGTTCACCCTAAAAAACCACTGGCCCATAAATTTTGCTTCGCAATAATAATAAATGTAATAAAAGTAGTGAACAAGTAGTGCTCCGCTATTATGGCATCCGCACTTACTGAAATTTATTGCTCCAATTGAATATAGTCCTGCATCCTTTTTGTCCGTCCACTGTGCACGTGTATGTGTATGTGTAGCCCATTCCTTCATTTCGGAAGTCCATGGTAAATGATAACTTCAATTTCCTCATTGGCCAGGAGAGTTGAGTGGCCCCAGCAGCAAAAGCCTTGTCCTGTTTAGCATAATGCACATGACAAGGTTCATTTTGGGTTTTCATGCAAAGGACCAAAAACGACAGCAATGCCAATGGGGTGTGCAAAAATTGCTCGTGAATAATTTCGTGTCGCGCTTGTGTGTTTTGAAACAATTCCAAAAGTAGTTGAAACCATTCTGTGATACGTTTCTGGCAATTTTATTGCAAATTCAGCATTTCTTTAGTGAAAGCTATGTTTGTGTGGGACTAGCAGAATGAAGCAGGCGGACCAGGAGAGTAGGTAGTACTAGGAGAACCATACCAGTGACTCGATGAACTTCCTGTTGTAGTTTGTCAATTTGAATGGCTGAGGAAGTTCGGCGGTGGATGGTACAAATGGCTGTGCCAGTTGTAGTACGAATAGTGGATGCGATGTGGATTTTTTGTCACTTCAATGGGTTGGAACAGGCAAAATCAATTGAGGACATGTAAGGGTATGTTTTAACGAATTTGGGAAGTTAGAGAAATTGAATTTTATGATATGTCCTTGTTTACTAAAGTATGGAACAAAATCGGAGAGAAATTGTAAGCTCAGCCACTCACATTGTTGGATGTAAAGTCGGGGAAGCGCACTCTACGTATACAGAACCGCAGGTCGATGCAGGAAGAACCCAAGGTGATACCTGCCTTTTAGACACAACAGTTGAAAGAAAATTTCCCCTTATCTATTTCAAGGCTATTTTTGCTATTCTGCTATTCTGACCGCAGGACAGGGTTTTCTCCAGGATCTGCCATAGTATGAATAATTTGGTCGGCCGTGGACTACTGGACTGATCAGCCGATCGGCCGATCAGCTCGTTGACAAATGGTTTCAGGCGCTCACATAGTACTGCCGACAGTATCTTGTATGCAATATTAAGGAGACTGATGCCTATGCATATAGTTGGCGGAGTTTAGAAGGTCTCCTTTCTTGTGGATCGGGCAAACAATGCTGAGGTGTATGCTCTTCACCAAGTCATGCCTTAAATAGTTCGGCTGGTATGCCGTCCAGGTCAACAGCCTTGGTGGATTTAAGCTTGGATGTGGCTATCTTCACTTCGTTTTGGTTAAGTGGACGAAAATCTTGGGTATCATCGTCTAAGTTGAATAGTCCGTTGGGTGTTGGTCTTCTAGGACATTGCTCATATCTCTTGTAGAGGAGTTCTTTGGTGGTAACGCACTTGTCCTTTGTCACGCTGATGCCCAAACTCCAACCAAGGGGCTCAAGTCGTTGATTTTAGCCCCTAGGAACAGAGGTCAGATGTCCCCACTTTGGGGATGTGAGCGCCGCTGTTTGTCCATTAAGAGCTCCTTCGCTTTTCAATATTCCTTAAACATTCACAGTCTTGAACGTTCCTTACTAACCAGATCGTGGAAAACAAAAAAGTAGCTCATCATTCTGAGGACCTCTTGCTAGACATCCAAGATACAGAAAACATTTGGTTTTATCCTCGTTGAGCCTGACACCAATATCTCTTAAGTTAGTGTGCATTGCCTTGATCGCCTCTACAATGACTCTCCCAGAACGCTGAATGATGTCAATATCGTCTGCATACACCAGCAGCTGAAGTGGCTTATACAAGATAGAGGATCTGCTTACCAAAATCTGAAGCATGCCTGGAACATTCCGAAACGCTGACATTCCAGTTGTTAGACTTGCTTGTATCCTCAGTATGTCTCTCAATGATGCCCATTTAGTAGCTAATGACAGCACTCCTTAAAAACATCTACAATTCTCTGCGTGTCGTTGACTATATATTTACCCAAGAATAATAGGTACTACGGGTCTCAGTCTAGGTCAACATGAAGACCACTTATAAGGGAAATCAACAAGAAAGCCGTTTGCTACATAGAAGTGATCTAAGCAAGTGGTTTCGGCGGATTCACCTACTATAAGTATCTTATGTGAACCATCTTCTGAATTTATGGTTTCGTCTAACTCAAAACGCCTTCTAAGGATACCTTAAAGTTTTTCAAAATCAATTTATTACCTCAACCCAATCCTTTATACAAAACAAACCTATATCCACCGGATAACAACCTAACTTACTATCCTCCCAACGGTATTTAAGACTGTTACTTGTAACTCACTTCAGTGATGAAACGTTGAAACACCTTTTTGACATCCTTAGCGTAAATAATGTTTGACACTTTCCCAAAAGCATTATTCAATTAAGCACAACACGCTCATGAGAACATGTAATTCGATCTAAGATAACCTTCCGACACGTTCCCATCTTTGCCATTTACGCCACCAAATCGCGACGAGTCCAACACCATTTTTTTTGCGCACAGCAGGTGAACACCAAATCTAATCCCTGATGTCGCCTGACCCCAACTGCGGCCGTGAATGATTCCCGGAATACTTTTCCCAGCACTACTCCGCCGACAACGTAACCCCAAAATGACGGATTAAGATATCTCTTAGAGGGAAAGTCTGAGAAGATAAAAAAAAAAAAATTCCCCAAATCGAACACGACAACACACTCACTGAGCAACGCGAAGTCGCGCGTTGTCGTCGTGTTTGCCTGTTTCGGGCCAAGGTATTCCACTCAAAGCACAGCACACATAGTTTCGCAACAAGACCACTGCAAATATCCAAAATTCCCGGATTGAACACTGAATCTCCATCAGCACAAGCACCAGCAGCAGCATCAGCACCGAAAGAAGCTCCTCGCGCCAGACGTAGTCGACTACGTCAAGGCAGAGCCTGCTCCTTTTGCGTGCGCGTTGCTAAAATTAAAAGACTATGTCAGATCATAGCTGCAGATTGTCCACAGATAATGGTCAATCGGTGTATTCCGAGATCCACTGTTGGTTCTATCTGAAGTGTCTCTTGCGACCATGGCGGCGCGGCATGGTTACGAGTATGTTGGAGTGACACCTAAGGGTGTCGTGGCGGGACACTGTTCCACGTTCGAATGTTATTATTGTGTCGCCTCAACGACGACGACGATGAGGACACATTTTGTTGTGGATAGTATTTTCGTTTTATTTTTTCTGCATTTACCTGTGATATCTTTGCAGATACTTAACTATGGTATTTTCACACTGAAGCATACATACACTCGTACGGTCTATTATGGCACACAAAGGCCGATGCTGAGTTGCAGATTAGATCCGCGATATACTCTGCAATAACTTTTGTAAATATTATGAAGTCGTTGATGCACAACAGAGATTCCATTGCAGATGGCAGCCCTAAGTGGAGTGCAGCAACAGCTCACTGGAGAGCTGTTGTGTTCCAAGGAAAATGATGTAGTGGCGATAAAAAGCAATAGTACCATCGATGAAATATTTAATAAGGAAATGCCATTATCGTCAAAATGTTGGGAACTACATATGTGACTACAGTGTGGTGAAGAAGATAGGATACAGTATTGTCTGGAATGATGTGTGGAGTGAACTAATGGACTTGGAGTCAGAAAATCAACTTGTCATCAGTTTAGAGTGACCTTAAAGAAATGTTATAGAAGTGTTCTAAGACCACGCAAATTACAAAATAAAAAATCAGGTACACGACTTCCACATTTATGCTGAAGATTTATAAATAATTCAGTTCAAGTAATCTAGCTGACACAGCGACCTAAAAAAATCGATTGTATCAATTAGGGTATGATTAAACCAAGAGCCGCAGCACCTCCCTAATGAAGGATAGTATGTCTTTAGCAGCAGAATTTCGCAACCCCGCTGATGAAAATATTTCTTTATAATTCTTTAAAATACGCCTACTTAACCAATGTTATGCTAGGCATGCACAGAGAATGTGCTCAGAATCTACATTCCATTCCTGGGCACAGATTGAGCTAGTTAAGGGTATCACCTTAAAGCAGGCCACAGCGACATGTTTCACCAGCTTTCTAAGACTGTCATTGTCTAGGGTTTCTTTGTAGGAAAAAGGCCTGATTAATCACTTTAATTGTTTCATCCCCGAGACATTTCTCTAGTGGGCCAGACGAAGTTTGTGTTGCTAATCGTTTATCAGGGCTTTGGCGTCAGCCCAGGTGATACCACAGGGTTTAAGTCCTATGAACGCAGATTCTGAGCCAGCCCTAGCTAGTTCATCTGCAGATTCGTTGCCGGAAATTCCTTGATGACCAGGGACCCAACCCTGTTGTGTCTGGCATGAGACTGTAGTGCATCGTAGCAGCATTTGACTGATATAGAGTCCATTAAAGTGGACGATAGCCCTTTAAATGCTGTCTAACTATCTGAAAAGATATATTATATCTTAGTGCCCTTAATACCTTTAGTAAGGTATTATTATAATAATTTATCCTAGCGTAACTCTCAATGGCATGGAGTTCAGTCTTCCAAACCGTGGGACGCATTCCCATACGTATCGAGACTTTGGTGTTGGGTTCAAAGACTCCAGCTCCAACTCCACCTACCATCTTCGAATCCTCTGTGAACCAGATCAGACCTCGAGGATCTAGTGCAGGAACGCCATTAGACCAGTTTGCACGGTCCAATATTTCTACCTCAAATAACCTACTGAAACAGTACTCCCTGACCATGATGTAGGGGATAGTGCAAAACATGTCCTTTTTGGGAATTGAGTCAAGAATTTTCATGTGTTTCGAAGACATCGAGAGAGGCGCAGAAGGTACGTCTATCTTTCTTTGATGGAGATTTTTCAATCATACTAACAAGATGATGCAAGGCTGCTACTGTCGATTTTTCTAATTGTTATACGAATTAATGGTTGTTTAATGGGTGTTCCATGAAATCAGTATTTCTGAGGTGAAGATCAATCATTTTTTCCATTACCTTTAGGAACACTGAAATGAGACTGATAGGTCAGAAACTCTTTGGGTCGGAGGGAGATCTGCTGCCAGCTTTAGATATGATTACTAAATTAACTTTCTCAAAACTATCGAGATAAAGCTAAGTTCAGAGCTGTATCTCAAGATAGGAACTAGGGATTCAATAAGGGTTTCTATTCGATGTTATATGAGGGCAATTCCTCCATTGGGAGCTTCTGCAAGGATTTGGATCAATTGATGGAATCATGGGAAAAGATCCTCTTTCATATGCTCCATTTGTGCGGCTGTTTGGGGGGGGTGTTGAATAAATTCATAGATAGGAAGTGTGAGTGAATCACTAAATCTGAACATCAGGAAAATGAGATTACAGGAGGAGACCATTTCCATTGCTATGGTTTTTAGAGAGAGCTTTTTGAGGAGATATTTGAACCAGACGGATAGAACTCACACCTTAGACTATTAGATCTTCCAGTTGGTGGGTTCAGGCATCCTATTGAGAGCAAATGAATTACGTATGATCTCAAGCTCAAACGTTATGTGCTCCAAGGGTATTAACTACATCAGTTGGACTACAAGAGAGAGAAAACTCAGAAGACTCAGGCTAGAGCTCTTACTCTACAGACTGGAAACTCCTACCTAAAATACTAATGTTTCCTTAAAAGGTCCTTAATTCTAGGTTAGAGTCTGATAGGAAGATACAGATGAAACTTAGAAGATACAGATAAAACATTTAGTGATCGAAATAGTTATGGTACATCTCACCTGTACCTCCTGTGTCACACAGGACACAGGAGCACTTAGATAGAAAAAGTTTCTCTGCCCTATGTGGTACGTTTCCAAACATATGATTGCAGACAATCTATTTTAAGGTAATCTTTAGTTTTTCCATTCTCATTGAAAAATCTACATGGTATATGCTTTCATGATTTCCAGACCTAACTCCTTACAGTTTGTGTTCTAGTATTGTCTTTACCTACCTTCACTTTCAAAGAATGATGAAAATGATATTTAAATCCTTTAGAAGGGTTTAGGCTCTATTACGTTTGTTTCCAGTATCTTGGCTGGCATCCTTGTTAGTGTCCAGTACATCACTTCTTTGCACTCATTGGTCCCGATTGATTTATTGTGTATATCGAATGTAGAGAATGTCTGTTCGCCTTGAAGTGGATCACACCGCATGTTTTTCAAACGATTTACAATCATCATCAGCTTCACGATTTTTCAAGATATCACACTGACCTGGTATCCGGGAAAGCGAAAACTCTTGAGCCCACTCCAATTTTGGTTTCGAACCCATCTTTGTAGATTGACTGGTCTTTTTCTGATACCAAGTGACGTTGGAAAGTCGATAGTACGTCGATAAGATTTTCCACATTCTCCATTGCTTAGAGATCATCAGCTGAATTTTGAACGTCCGGCGATATTATCCTTTCAGTGAAAATTCGGCCGAGTTCTTCAAAGCAGCTGAAGGTGGCTTGATCTCATTACCAAGATTCGGTTAGACGAGTGTATGCTTGATGAAAAAATCTCAGCAACGTTTGCACGATCCACAAGAAAGGAGACCCCTGATTGGCCACTATCAGCGTGGTTTCAGACCAGGAAAGGCGATCAAATCTTCATATTTCGCCAGATCCTGGAAGAAACTCAAAAAGTCCCAATCGCTACCGAAACACACAAAATCGATGAATTGGGCAGAACGTCACAATCGACAGCTATAACTTTGAGGTAGTAAGGGCTCTGCTAAAAACTCTGACAACAACATCTCAGCAGAAAAAAAATAAGGAGTAACTCTTGCCAATCGCTGTTTCTTTGGGCTGAAATGGCAATTGAGTAGTAGAGCCCTGTTCCGGACAACTAACTAGACTTTGCATAAGACCTGATCATCCTAGTTCATGCTTTATGGCGCCGAAGCTTGGACTCTATCTAAAGTGGATGAAGAAATCCTCAGTCGCTTCCAGACAAAGATTCTTCGTAAAATATTCGGTCTCGTTTGCGTTGACTGGCTTTGGAGTAGGAGATACGATAACAAGCTATAGAAGATGTTGAGCGACATAGAACTAGTTAAAAAATTGCACATCAGTCGTCTAAGATAGCTAGGACATGTAGAGCGGATGAACACAAATGTTCCGGCCTGTAGAGTTTTCGAATCTAACCTAGAGGCACAACGCAGAAAGTAGAAAGAGACCTCAACCAACTTGGAGTGCACAACTGAAGGCCTTTTATTTGACGCCCAGGTTCACCCCGAACTCTAGCGCCACCTAGGTAAGTAAGTAAAAAAAAATTCGTGTGTTTAAGGATAGATCTTCGTAGTTTGAGTGTGGTGAGGCAGAGTATCATATAAGACTGAAGCATCTGCTCTAGATTGCATGGCATTGACAATTGTCTGCAGATACGTACCGAGAAATGAGATTGTGACATCATCTGCTTAAGTAACAACTTTACAGACTGAAGGGGATTTGAACTGCTTTACCTTTTCAAAACAGAAACGCTCGATCTACCTTTTTCGCTTTTGCTTTCATTCCATTGCAGTTGGTCGCCCAGTATAATTCCTTCTTGTCGATTCTTCACTTTTGATATAAGACCCTTTTGATATAAGACTGTATCGACAATTTCTTGTGACTTTCTATATTAAAGTAAACCCTTCACAACAATGGATACCTCTCGAAAATGACAACTCCTGTCGCACACACTGTAACCCTATACTCCTTACGAAACACCCACTATGTCGGCTGTCCTCACTGTGGTCGTGCCCAAGGGACCTATTTGTGTGCGATCGCTGTTCACCGATAGGGATGGTTGTCACCTATTACACCATGTGTGCCATATGCCATCATGAGCATTGTGTCGGCATTAACACTCCATTACGGTTGAATGAAGCATTTAATTGGATGAAAAGGTTTCCCAAAACCAGGAGTTGTCCATCCTCCCATCTCTGGCAAAAAAAAAAACACAGAAAAAACAAAGTTAAATGTCAAAAGAAGAAGTCTCGCCGCGCCACCAAAAATTCCTTTTTCAACTGCAACACCTGTTTGACGAAACCACCAGAAGTTTCCTTTCTTTTTGCGCCCGGCACTTGGGGAAACTTTGCGGCTAAAGATGGCAACAGTGTAGCGAAGGCGACAAAAAGTTCGCCGTCAAATGCCATCGCATGTTGACAGCAACAACGACAGCAGCAGAAGCAGCTGCGGAAAGGCACACATCGTCGTAGCCAGTTTCTTGAGTCGCATCTTCCTCCATCTCTACCGACTTCGACGATGTAGAAGCTGAAGTAGCAATTTGAAAGTTTTAAGCAGATTTCAGGAACATTTCAGCATTTGCTTGGCCCGCTGCTAAGCCCACCCCAACGGAGACGGATTTTATTTGCATAGAGCAGGGAAGTGTGCTTCCAGGCTTAACATTTAATCAAAGACTTTTGCTTGTAATTTTAATATTTAATTACTATTCAAATTAAGGGATTGGAAAGTGTGCAAAACACCCCTCAGATCAAGTCCGTGGTGTGTCGGGGCGGACCGAAGGGTAGTCGGAGTAGTGGCTGCTTGCCGCCCCCTTGGAGATTACCCACAAATTTTGTTTGATATTTTGTGTAAATATGTATGCAGACGAACGCAAATGTCGGTTGTGGTTGCGTCAGGTGCGGTCGTGGAATATCTGATGTTTTCAAATCGACAGACTGAATGAAGTATATACTATATACTATGAGAGTAGTAGTTGGAGGTTTTTGGAATGACAAATTACGTGGTTTGTTTTGGGGGTGGCGGGGGATTCCATTTTGGACAAAAGATGTGTAACAGTTTTTGAAGGGTTGGTTTTGTGGTTGACGTGATTGTGTCTGGGAAGCATTTGACTGTTGCGGAGTAAGCCTTTTGCGTTGTGATGTGTGATTGGTTGCGGATTATGCTTAAATGAGTCAAATTAAGACGAAGAAGGGGGTTCGGTATCCATTTGGTATTCCATTCATTCAGTAACTTCTTGAGTTTGATTCATCAAGTAGCAATTGATTTTAGAAAGTCGCCAATGAATCAGGTACATATGATGCCCATTTAGTGGTTTAGGGGTAGCCCTCTCCTTACAAGACTGGGCAAATGTTTTTCAGTTAAAGACTTTCGTTAACATCGAACCTTGTGGGCAACCTCATGGATCCGGTTCCAAAGAACTCGGCAACTATGTTGTGAAAGCTTCTTACGTCTTAACGCATGTAATTGTAAAATATTTTGATTACCGTTAAGGAGAAACCTGTGACAAAGTAAATTTATGTCTAAGGCATATCAACACTGGAATTGCAAAACTATCCAATGTACTCGTACATCTCCTCATAGGGTCCTAAAAGCCAACATTAAATGCGATGACACTCACTACAATTTACCATTAGGGTCCATTACCGCAAACGAGGTCCACTTTAATGTATTTTGCTCTCTTCCTCTCTGTCCCACCTCCAGTGCGATATCATAGAGTGCACTTAGTTTTGACATTTTGCGATTATCGGTCTTGTCCACCTTCATGTCAACAGTGCTCAAGGTTTCCCCAATGACCGCTGCCGCCACGACCATCATCATCATCATCATCGTCATCGTCATCGCATTTGCCATCGAAGAGACGAGGTAATGAAATCCCTTCGTTTCGTATCAGTAACCTTCGACGACTTCTCAGGATAAATCAATTTTTGCAACTGATAACCCACTGTGACATCACTCAGCAGTAAATAATTGAATCGCACCTAGGAGGACCGAACGCGACTCCTCTGAACATTAATCTTTGGTCACGTCGAGGAGAAGAGATGAACCCTGGTTTTATGCTTTTAAAACGTTTCCCTTGGAATCTGACAATGACACCGCCCAATAAAATGGCAATTATGATATCAGAGCTCTAGCTCAGTTCGCCAGCATACATATACTCGTACGAGACAAGACAACTCTGACCCTAATGGACTCACAGGTTTTTATTCCCTGGCCCCCTTCTGGTCATCCAGCCGTCCGCATCGTCCATGGTCATTGTTCCGTGATAAATGACCGAATGATGTGAGCGAGTCCAATGGAATCCTCCTCCGACCCTTGCGACTCCTCCTCGTCGGTGTGGTGTAAGATTGTTGTACACACATCTCTTGGATTTGGCCGAAAAGTCATTTGCTTCGGTCGCCCCTCGATATTATCCTTCACTCGAGAGGAGAATAGTTTTCACAGGGCGGAGTGGCTCTCTACTCGAGATACCAGCACCACCACCACCAACCATCGAGTGCAGCAAGTCATTCGTCTTTCATTGCTGCTGACATTATCCTTTTATGGGCTATTAACACAGTGTGGACTATATGTCGCCGCCCAGGCAATAAATTTGTCCATTTGCCGAGCTGTTTTACGCTTGTTTTGCTAAAGTTTTTCTTCTTCTTTGTTCCCAGTGTTTGGGGCTGTCTATCGATGGCTCATAGTGCACATGGTCGATGGACGGGTGGAGGGATTCTAGGTATTGATGGCAAGATCGTCCCTAAGTGTACCTGTGGACGAACTAGATACATTGTGACATTGTGCTATTGCTTTTGGTAAGAACTGAGATAAATTGATTAGTGCTTCTCTGTAGTGACCGGTGTTGTTGGATGTATCGATGCAGAAGGCCATAAGATGGATTTGAAAGAGTTTGTCTGAGAATGAGCCACTAAATGGAAACTTTATTGACAGGTGGAGTAGGGGATTTGTCTTAGAGTGAAATGGTATTTTGGTTATTTGATATGGTTTTGGAATAGAGTGTAGTCGTCAGTGTTCACATTGGAGCTGCTGAAACCTTGGATCTTATGAAGTAAATGAGTCTCATTGACGTCATACGGGTAGATGTTGTCTCTCTGGATACACACCTTTGAGGTTTGGGAGTTGGTAAAATTCCAATACAATTTTATATTTCCAGACAAACCTCATAAAACCAAGTCATCTGCAGCAGAGTCTGTGGAGAAATTCTTTGAGATGCATCTCAAGCGTTTCAAAATAGCCGAGGGTGATTTAGAACCCGAATCGGATATGAGCTGTATGGACTCCAGAGAAGAGCATATGCTACTGAAGGAAATGGACGATAACCTCTCGTACTCCTGCAACGATTATGGCGTTACTGTCATACTTCTACGGTCATCTTAGCGTGCGGTAACTAAGACAAAAAGCCCAGACAAACGGCCTAACATGACAGCGTCCACGCCAGAATTTGCAAAGCCCCAACAAGGTCTAGCACCTCTGGTATTACCAGGAAAACAATTCCATTAAGGGCCAGTACGTTGGGTAAACCGAGAATACCCCCAGATCAACAGGACCGCATGTTACCAGAATCCCATAAACAGAAAACCCGCTTCATACGACAAAAAACTAGAGAACGCTCAGAGAACCATACGCAGGCTTGCGGTCAAGAACGTGGAGAGCCTAAATCCAATGGGGAAAGTACCTTCCGTGTTAAAACTTGTCCTGCGCATTATCTGCACTATTCACCACGATATTGAAGAAGTCACATGATAGTGCATCTCCTTGTCGAAATCTGGTACCTGTTGGAATAGTTCGGAGGAGCGGTTTCCGAATTACACGTTGAACCGCGTATTTTCCAGTGTCACGCAGCACAGCTTGATTAGTTTAGCCGGGATCCTGAATTCAGCCATCGCCTTGTAGAGTTCAAGACGATGAATGCTATCATATGCAGCTTTGAAGTCGATGAAGAGATGGTGAGTCTCGACTTGAAATTCGTTGGTCTTTTCTAGGATCTTCCTTTGTGTGAAAATGTTGTCGAACTGCCGGGCTGGAAGCCACACTAGTACGTGACGATTAGTGTGCTACAGATAGGCTTCAGACGTTGGATAAGATCTTATATGCGACATTAAGCCTTGATAGTTCTTACAAGATATAGGATCGCCTTTCTTGAAGATGGAGCATACAGAAGTGATAGTCCAGTCATCGGACCATACTTAGTAGATGATTAGAGCACCCTACCAAAGCCTCACCACAATGTTGGAAAAGATCTGCTACCAGACCAACAGAGCAGGTGGTCTTGTTGTTCTTCAACTTTTTGATAGCTAAGTCAACCTAAACTGCTAAACTGCTTGTTCATTGACTGGATGTGTCAATAGTAGATGTGTCTATTCCCTGTGCTTCGGTAACTAGGTTTCCTTCACTGTTTCGAAGAGTCTGCGTTCCGGGCTTTAAGCCAGCTGCCAGTTGCATCCGGATGTGATTTCTATCGGGGAACTCCTCAATACCATTGAGCTGGGAGGCTGCGTAGTCTCCTTTCTTTTTACGTTGGATCTTCTTGTCCTTCCTTCTTCTGGCCCGATACTGTTCCAAGTGATGCTTTCATGCGTGCATTTTCTGACTCCTTTGTCCAGTGTATGCATTCATCATCATACCAAGAGCTTTTTTTGGGTACTTCTTTGATGATGTCACGATACTGGTTCCATAGATTTTTGAAGTGTGTGAATGCACAGCGAAGAGTCTCTCGCTCAGGTGATCTCTTTAAGCTCTGGCTACTGCAGTCCTGCTAAGGCTACCAATGTTGAATTTCTTTTTCTGGGCAGTTTGCAGGTTCTTCTCGTTGGACAGTCGAGCTGTGAATTTAGCTGCAACAAGAAAATTGTCAGATCAGAAAATTGGCATCAAACTGGCGAACAATTGTGCTTATTTTACCTTCTAATGGTAGCCATCCAGTACTGGTTGGTGTCGACTTGCTTAACTTATAAGCAAGAGCGTTGAACAAGAGAAAATAGCAGTACTACTATTAATACGACAGCGGACGAAGTCTCTCAATGGAGTCAACGATAGCGTCACAGCTTCAAACGTATGCAAAAGTACACTTTATCTGGGCTACTTCGACATATTCAAAGCCCAAGCCGATAAAGATGTCCAAGAACAAGTCCAGTTTTGGAAAAGAGATAGTGGCGGATTAGCCACTATTGGTCTAACGGCAGCGCTCAAATCCCCGAAGCTGGTCACTGTCATCGGTTTAAACCAACCCCTCGTCCCAGGGGTTTCACAAAATGGAACTGGTCCTCCAGGTTGGAGGTTGTGCCGTCGGGGTAACTTCCTTACTAAGTAAAAAATACTAGTTATGAGAGAGACACCTGCAGTACTGATGCAACTTGTTAATCATGCTAATCATGCATCATCGTTTTGGTTTCCGTGAGTATCACAGTATCATCGGTGTACAACAGGAACTTGAAGTTGAGGCCATTGAACACAATCCCCAAGCAAAAAACTTGTGAGGTCATCTAAAAATATTGAGAAAAGTAGAGGACTCAAGAGACAACCCTGCTTCACTCCAATTATTGATTCGAACCAGCTTGACATATTCCTTCCATTCCACGCTGTCGTGTTGTTTTCCTTAGAGACACTTCGCAATACCTTCAGGATTTTTATTAAAAGTGACTGACAAGAGTCCTCATTCCCCTGTTGGCGAGGCAGAACAGTCGCACAGCACAGACAGTTTCAGTTTCTTTTCTTTTCTTTGCGGGTTCTGTAGTGTCTGTTGTGAGTACCAATGCACAGTACTAATGCCAGAGACTATCCGTGTGTCTATCCTACAAAGCTTAACAAGCTCCCTTCCTATCATAGGCCGTCCATAGGCGTCTGCGCGTCGCACGGCTATTCCTGATGGTATCGTTCTTAGAAGAAGGCAAGCTACTGTGAAATATGTAGCGACGAATCTTTCCTTGTTCCGCCTGGTGTGTATGCCTATTAACTGTTTGCCTGCTGCTTATGTATCTCAATCTTGAGTATAAATTCAGACAACTCCAATCGGAAATGCCGGAACAGAGTTCAGGACGATGCAGACTATTATCGTCTAGTCCTGTCTTCTAAATTCCCAGTTTAGGGATTACTATTCGGGGTAGCTGTCAATAGTGAAAGTTTTTAAAGTCAAACAATATGCTGGGAACGTTCTTGCAAGGCATACCATTATCCTTTTTTCAGGACAGGTCCTATCGATATAGAACATTTCATGGACCAACAAAATTAACAAAATAAATCTAATGTCAAAGACGTAGTTGCAAAAGTTCAATCCTACTGAACTCAACCATGTGGTATTTCCTATTTAATATTTGAAATAGCTTGCGATCATCATCAGGGGCATTTTCATAAAGCTATTTTCGTCGTTGGCATTTTGGACGACATTCCTCAATATCTATAACGAAAACATTCTGTTGGAAAGCGTTTTATTGTACAAGTGATCACCAATAAATAAAACGAAAATCCCCAATTAATAAAATTGAATTTTATTTGTCCGTTAGGACGCAAAAGCTTCTCTCTAAACACCCGAGTCACCTAAAAATAGCTGAAAACGAAAGAGAAAAATTAATGAGGACGACAAATTTACGACACATAAACCCCGGGAAGGTGGATGGGACTTTAATGGATTTGTCAATTTCAAAGGCGAAACGACCGTCGAAATAAAACAGAATTCGAATCTTAAGAGACCATCATAAAATTGCCCAACCCGGGGAGCAGCAAAGTGACAGCTCTCATTAGCCAAAGTGACAGCTGCCGAGTGGGCGTAAATTTAAGAGGGCACAAGTCACACGTTTTAATTGCTACATTTTTACGAATTGACGATGGAACGACATCCCTGATTCCTATTCTAAAATGTGTGATGATTTATTGAGTTTTAATTGAAAAGCGACAGAGTCGAGATGAAGCGGAATTTACATGCCGAATGAGCATTTCATAAGGCTCCCCAGTGTCGGAAAGTCGGAAACGTCATCTGTAAATCTGCGAAAAGCCAGAATCTTCTGCTCCAACCCTCAATTGGTGAAGTGAATTACAATATACTCTCTGAGGAGTCTGAAGATGCTTTTCCAGACGACATCTTATTTAAATGCACATCTAGTATGTATTTGTGTGTATCTGCAGGGAAGGAAAGGAATAACCTGCAGACTCAAAGTAAAAGCAACAGAGAGGGAGGAAAACTTTTACGGCAAGCGCCAAGGGGGATGAAGTTTAAATCCGCACACAAAAACCGGGACGAAGTTGGACTTGATAAAAATACGAAAATAATTCGTCGGTGTGTAGAGGATTATTGCATTATGAGTCGTGGAATCAATCCGATGAGGTTTCTTCAGTCCCAGAGGCCAACCACCATCCGAGGATTATGTGGGTGGCAGGGAGGAGCATTTTTCTGGTCCAACGCAGCAGATAATAATCGACCGGGATCGGGAGAGAACACTGTGCGACGGATTGCCAGACCAGACAAGTGACTGGAATAGTAATTTATCTCTGTGGCTGTCTCTCACAGCTGAACTAAGCCAATGTTATCGTCTGTATTTATTCAGCTTCTTCCAAAGTCAATTCTAAGCATCGGAAGAGTTTCTGTTTTTTTTTTTTTTTTTTCGTTTTATGACGTCGCCGCCGCACATTGGTTCCACTTTGGAGAAACTTTAACGCGATTGTGGAATAATAAATTAGCACGCAGTTTGACTGGATGTCAGTGGGAGGTCGATAGATAGCTGGTGCAGATAGTTTGTTGTGGCAGAATGAATTATTACTTCCACTGTCTATCAAGTGAGTGACTTTCAAATCGGTGAAGATTTCGTCGTGAGCTATATAATTTGGTAAAAGCAACCATTATGATCGGCCAACAAGCTGTGGTTGCAGGTTCACACTGGGTGTTTAAACGGAAGTGGAGGTGAGTGAGATATTTTAGGATTGTCTCGAATACCAACCAATTTGCTGGAAGAAATAGCATTAGTATCTAACTAACAAAAAATTTTGAGTTGTGTGTACATACATTGGTGTAGTAAATACGGTAAGCATACCATCAGATACATGGCATACTTTCAGATACTTTAAAAGCACATGATATACGCAGGTGAAATAGCCTCCCGGGTAGTAGCGTCATTTCCTAGATTAACACCAAGTATAAGGGCCCACGCAACCAAGTGAGCAAGTCGACCTTTATACCTTTATGCTTCTCATATGTACATATATGGGCACTAACGACCGTATCTACGGAAGCCATTAGTGTAATTTCGAGAGGAAGACCCTTCGACTAAGAAGTAAAATAGTAACCAACGCGGGATCCAGTCAGAAGAGGTGAACTACCACCCAGGACTTACAGGCCGAGTTACAACACAGATGAAACTCTACAATCCAAGGAAGGTGGACATACTTACTGATCTCTAACATTGAGGAGTGGACAGTGAACAGAAGACAAAGAGAGAAGAACTATACTATCTGACACAATTTCTGTCGAGACATGCATGCTTCCTGGAATACCTCTGACCTATACTGCTCGCACTGTAAAGATAAAATCCAGATTGTGGATCATTTTCTAAAAGTATGAAGAAAACATACCACCGCCAGAAACATGCTGGTCAGGGAAATAGGTGGAAAACCTTAGAAATGAGCATCTTAAAACTATTGGTACAAGGCGCTCATGCCTTTAGTTAGTTAGTTAGTTCCTTTGACCCGTCGGGAAGAATATGGCGTGAACAACACCTGCGCGCCATCTTGTTCGGTTTTCTGCAACGTGCTTGAGCTCTCTCCAACTCTTTTCAAGTGTCCTCAACTCCACCTCAACTGTTCTACGCCATGTTTGCCTTGGGAGACCAGCTCTTCTTCCTGACTGGGTAAACTGGTTCCATTATTTGGCGTACTTCGCAATGGAATTGTCTTCACGTCTTAAGGTGTGACCAATCCACAACGTAGCTTTGCATTTGAGACTGGGTTAGGCCAAAATACTCTCAAAATGATACCCAAACATCATTTAATGCTTCCTACAGCAGTACTGATTCGACATTGGAGCGAAATACTCGCATTTTGGTTGTGGTTGGCATGGGAAGATACACTTAGACCAGAGGAGGTCCATTGTGCTGCCGATGTGTAAGGTGGGTGGGTCACCCTCTTACTCTGTGAACCATCCACTCCTTTGTATGAAGGAGCTAATCTTAGCCGTGTAGGCACTGTTGAGATCATTTAGATCATTGAAGAAGTATTCGCCTAATGCAGCTTTCCTGGTGTTGGCGAGCGCAGGTCACGTGCAAAGGAGGTGGCTGATTGTCTCCTCTTCCTCTTCGTCCATACAGCTTCTGCAGAAGTCGTTGTGCGGGATACCCAATCTTTGGGCATCTCTTCCTATGGCACAGTGTTCAGTGAGGGTATTAACTATCTTGAAGAGGGTTCCTGTCTTATGTTTTAGTAGTCCAATGGACCTGGTTTTATTTAAGGTTGGCCACAGTAGCTTGGCGGTGTGACATTGGTCAAGTTGCTGCCATCGATGGTTGGCCTCTATCTCCGCGTCCGCGTTGATGAGGTGTTTAACATAAGACGCAGGCGGCTTAATGTCGGTGACGTTTATACCGTTATGACCAGAGGAGCCTCGTCTGGCTAGTTTGTCCGCCTCACAATTCCCTGGTATGTCATAGTGACCTGGTACCCAGCAAAGGGCGAGGTTGTACTGTCCAGCTATCTCGTTAAGAGATAAGCGGCAGTCTTCCACTGCCTTGGATCTCGTTGTGCTGGATGCAAGGGATTTGATGGCTGCCTGACTGTCGATGTATATGACAATATCCGAAGCTGATATTGCATTAATGACAGTGACTTCGGCTTGAAAAACGCTGCAATAGTTCGGAAGGTTAAAGGAGAGGTGAATGTCCAGGTCTTCAGAGAAACATCCAGCACCAACTCCGTCCTCGGTTTTGAACCCATCCGTGAAAATTGACAACGATTCGTGGTATAGGATATCCTGTTGTGTCCATTCAGTTCTGTCAGGTAATGAGGAGTTATAGCCCGTGTTGAAGTTGTATACAGTGGGCAGGTGGTCTGTGACCTGTGGAAGATGGCGAAGCATCAGTAATATTTTGGCATATCCAATGTGTTGCTCCTTCCATTGTTTAGAGCTTCTCGTCCTTATTGCTGAGCAGGCAGCCAATTGTTTGCTGACGATGTCGATTGGGAGTAAGTGGAGTATGGTTTGAAGCGCTGCAGTGGGAGAGGTTCTTTTCCAATAAAATTAGGTTGGACTTCTTCTCCAGGGCGGGCCACCTGACAATTTGATCTTAGTGCTGTAAACATTGCTTATCCACACCTTAAACAACATTCCGAACGCAGCTTTTGTTTCCCAGATTCTGCTACTAACATCGAGTTTGGTGCTGCCGGCAGTCGAGATGGCGCTTTCCAGATAAGGAAGCTCTGTACTTTCTCGAACTCCTCTCCAGCAATGTAAAATTGCGAGAAAGAGCTCGAAAAATCAAGGACATTTGTTCTAGCAGCATTTATTTTAAGCCCTACTCTTCTGGCTTCAGCTTCCAGATTCTGACTCATCCAGTGTAGATCCAAAATCCTTATGTGCAAGCAAGCAGATATCGTCAACGTAATCAAGATGTTTCAAGTAAGATGTCATTGTCCATTGATCGCCTCTGCTTTCCTCTGACAGTCCTGCGCGAATAAAATTGCTTATTATCACCAGAAAAAGAAGTGGCCATCTTATACAACCCTGCCGAACTCCGCGTTGGAGTTGAAAAGATTCTAATAACTTACCATTACGTAGAATACGACATTTTGCACCTTCGTACGTAGCCCTTATAATAGCAACAATTTTAGCAGGAATACCCCTTCTTTCCAACTCCTGGTTTACGCTTTCAACAGCCTTCTCGAAATCGATAAAAAGTGGGTAGATCGGGGACCTATACTCGACGCATTGCTCTACGATGATCCACAAGATTTTTATATGATCGGCTATGGATGTTTTGAAACCATCGGTAATTTTGGTTTTGTTGTTTAATAGCTTTCGGTTCCGTGGTTTTTCTACACTAATTGGAGTTATGCCATGTCGATGATCTATGCCTATGAGCGAGAGTCTATAGACGACCTCAGAACGATCATCAAACGCCATATTGCAGGCATATCTCTAAATTTATATGAAAATGTCTGGGAAAATTAGGTTCAGGGCATTCACTCGTGCAGGACATTTGAATGATGTTGTGTTCCATAACCCTTTTTCGCAAAAGAGCTTAGCAGCAAAGATCGGTCAAAAGGCATAACAAACATGGGTTCATGTCGTAAGATGTCCTCTTTTAAATCTTCCCTTCCCAGCTCATTAGAGATTGCATCTTGATTCAGTAAGTTCATCTTCTGCATCGATTTCAAAGAGCAAGGCCCCAAGCGCAGTATGACTGTCTCTATAAACTCAGATAGGACGAAGCTTGATACTACGATAGGATTCAATCAATAATACCAGAAAGTCAATGATTGGAGAAGGTCGAGGTAGACCTTTCCCGTTTTCAAACTTTGAATTAAGTCCTTGCATACCCACATCGGTTTTTCCAGACTGTTTCTCCTTAAATTTACAACCTGTGCTGAAAAAGGGAGCAGGAGTAGAAATGATAATACGATTCTCCTTTCCATTTCTCCCACAAAAAAAACCTTTAATGAGAGTAGACAACACCAGACACATTTGCTTTAATCAAAAAATCCACAGTACTACGCAACAGTGTCTTCAGTTACAACTTCCACCAGCTAAATCTTCAACATTCTACAGTCCCGCGAGACGCTAACAAAAGAAAACAAAATTACAACTCTCTGATAATGGCCCGCGGGACAATAGCTGAAATGGTTTGTGGCACAATTTCATCTCCCTACACCAAGGTAGGATCCTTGTGCTTGATTTTAGCCAGCGGCCGAAACTCCAACGAACAAAAAAAAAGGAGAAAAAAAAATGACAGGTATTCCTTTGTACTCACGAAATATGATTGTTCATTACCATAAAGAGGGTGGAAAAGACGGTACGTACCGTGTACCTTCCACCAGTCAGGCTCTTCGTTTCAATGATTTTTTTTTCTTTTCCACATTCGGTGGGAGGTTGGGTGGAATGCTGAATGCTTTTCCAAAATAACTGACAAAAAAAAAAAAAAAAAATAAAGAAAAGGAAAGGAAGATGACGAACAATCCGAATTCCTTTAGGGTGACTTTATTATCTGTTCCCAGTCATTTCGTTTTGCTTCTTCTCTTTAGTTCTCTCGTGCTTCTACTTGTTTCGGGGGTTTATTCCAAGGAACAAATTCCTTCAAAAAAATTTTTCTTATAAATTATTCATACCACGATGAGGTGCACCACCACCACCATCACCACCGCTGCCGACGCCACCGCCGCCGCCGCCGCCACCGCTACCATCATCATCATCATTGCTGGCACTTTTTTCTTTTTGTCTATCTGAATGGGATGTTAATAAGTTTCGTAGAAACCGAGCTTAAAGGAGAACTGGAGGATTAAGTGAGGCATCCTTTTGGCCTTTGAACAGCTTTAAAGCCTACCAATCAGTCATTCAATTAATCCATGAAAAGCTGGTGTCTATTTTTTGATTGCACGGTGCTTGTTGGTTATAGGTAAAGGTCTTCTCGGTGGACTTTGAAATTTTCGAACAAGGGGATGATTTCATAATTTTAAACAGTCATTTTGAATTGGCCAACCGGGGGTGTATGGTTGCTCATCAATTCATCACTGTCATGGGAATCAGGTAACACTGATGGCCCAACAGGCATTGGTGTTGTAGTGATAATTTACCAATTCGTTTAATGCCTGAGGGTACCAACCTCCTCAGAAGGTATATAAACTGTGATACAGAGTAGGTAGTGTGTTTTGAAAGACTTTAATATAGCTTCGATCTTGGTATCTGCCAGAAAACAGAGAAACTAACTGTGACAATGCTATAGGGTATGTCATAGGGTCATCCAATAGGAGGTGTCATTTGAAAACAAGAGAAAAACGCAACATTTTTATAAAAAACAAAAAGACTAAGTTTGGAATGATGATAATGCCACGAATCCTTAAAGTTTCAAGCAACTCCTGGTTTGTAGATCCGCAACCCGTATAACCTGATTTTAACTTGTGATAGTAAGTCTAAGACGATTGTTCCCTTGACAACCTCTGAATCTAGCCCCACCAGCACATTAGCCCTGTCGTTCTCTTCTATGTTGCTGTGCCCCGATACCCAGAAGAGATTGATCTTGAAACGATGCCAAAAGCCTGTTCCTTCTTGGACTGTTGTTGATTCCTCGGATAAAGACTCCACGTCCAAGCGACAAAGGTCGGTCAAGGAATTCTCCGTGAACCCAGAAAGAGCGAAGGTGTCGTAAGAAGTCCTCTTTTAAACCTTCCCTTTCCAGCTCATCAGAGATTCTGTTGCATCTTGATTTAGTAAGTTCATCCTTTGTACCGATTTCAAAGAGCTAAGCCCTAAGCGCTGCATGACTGTCTGTATAAACTCAGATAGGACGAAGCTTGATACTACGATAGGATTCAATCAATAACACCAGAAAGTCAATGGTTGGAGAAGGTCGAGGTAGACCTTTCCCGTTTTCAAACTTTGAATTAAGTCCTTGCATACCCACATCGGAGAAGGTTAACTGCATCAGTTCCTCCCACTGCCTTAGAAATAATAGGCCTTTCAGCGACATGTTCAAAAACGACCTTGTGCTAGCTGTAATAGATAGAAGCGATATAGATGGTAGCACTACCCCTGATAAATGGAGGAAAATGGAAGTTCAATTGGCAATAGATTTCCAGGTCCACCATCCTTCTGTCGCGATGGTAGATGGCATCAGGGCTATATGAAGCTGATCACATGTGCTGATCAAAGGTCTGCGGACCTCTTTAGTTTTTTGAGTGAAATGTGGAAAGGAAGAGAGCTAAAGGTCGTAAGTAGGGAAAAAATTCCTAGCAGATCAAGAACTCGTCCCAAACAGGGATCCACTGTTGAACCCTCCGATACTTAAAATTTTATTGAATGCATTCGGAGTAGTAACACTCATACCCTACTAACAATTCGAAAGTTGTTAAGCTGGAGGAACCAAAAGAGGATAGAAAATGGTCGGCTATCCTGGCTAACATGGAATCTCTGGTTCTTTTGGCAGCAACGGAAGGACAGGTTAGCTATAGTTTTCGAGCCATAACTCTCCGTGTGTACAAGAAAGAAGAGGAAGACGCGGTCAAAGAGGGAGCGCAATCTTCTGCTTCTGCTGACACTGAAGCGGTTAGTAATAGCTGGCCAAGGTCTCAGTTCTTGTGGGGTGGCTCAAGTGGTTAGTGCGTTGGAGTACGAAGCGAGGGCTAAAATTTATTTCACTAGGGTACATTTCAATAGGGGTACACCACAAAGAGGTGTGATATACCCTCTTTTTGGATCCTAGTGGTGAATGAACTGCTTCTAAGCCTGGAAGGGGGGTTGCAATGTAGTTGCCTATGTAGATGACGTTGCTATTGCTGTTGCAGGGAAACACCTCAATACGCTTAGGGTTCTTCTACAGAACGCCATCTCAACGCCTGCGCGCCATCATGTGCCGATTGCTGCAATAAATCTCCCAACATACATATGTATTTCCAGAGACAATGGTTCCACCTCAACTGGCTTCCGTCAAGTGTACTTATGGCGACCTAGTATTCTTCCAGCTTGGGTTAGTGGATTTATTATGAGGGACATTTGTAACGAAATATTTTTCGCGTTTTAAGATGTGTCATAAGGGAACATGGCGGTCACCAGATCATTAGAACGTCAATCCTCAGAAAATAGAACTGGTCCTCCTCACTAGGACGTATAAAATTCCCAACTTTGTTCCACTGAAACTTAATGCACCCACCTGGTGCTTACAAATACGGCCAAGTACTTAGGCCTTACAATTGATAGTAAATTAAGCTGGAAATCCAATATCCTGGAGCAAGTTAAGAAAGCCACCACGGCTCTATACTGCTGTAAGAGAGCTCTTGAAAGAAAGTGGAGACTTCAGCCTCGCATCACATACTGGCCCTTCTATCTATTCGTTAACAGGCCCATACTTACGTAGGTATGGCGTGATCGTCTGGTGGACTGCGCTGAATAAAGCCATCCACTACAACTGCCTTAGTGCAAGGAACGGCATGCGACTAAATTAGTGGAACCCACTGCAGCTTTGGACATACTGTTCCACATGCTTCTACTCGATATCTACTCCAAACAAGTGGCAGTAAATTCTGTCATTCGCATGAAAGCAATACTTTTGTGGACCAGTCTGCGAACTGGCCAGTCGTCTTTTTCTAAATAAACTAGAATTCATTCCAAAAGACACTGATTACACCCTCCACCAGATCCCCAGGCTCGAGTATTGACACTACTTGCGGTTGTAAAGTAATGGACGAATCTGGGAGCCGGTATGACTCAGAGAAAATTCCAGCACCTATCTAGCACTTTTATACTCCATCATCACTTCACATTTCCACAGTTCATAATGGGAAACCTCTGAATGTCGCTATGGCCGTACAGTCTAACCACGGTACACTCTGATATATTTTAATTGCGAAAGTCAAGTGGCCAGTGGAACATTAAGAGACAAGATCACATAGCACCGGTAATGCCTATAGTCGCAGTACCCTGCAGTTGTTCAATTTTGTAGCCTTTCCTCAACGCAGGCCACCAAACAATTGACTCGTACTATAGAATGGGGCATACCACTGCGGTGTAAATACATTCATAGGACCATCTTCGGTCGAAGTCCCCACTGATCACCGAAGATTTTACTACAGGCTACATAAACTTTTATCCCTGCAGGACGATAAATAAAATACTTGGCTATTGTAGGAATAAAGAGCATCTGTTCAGTTTTCTTGGATTGCCACTGAGTCCAGTGCTAGCAGCCCATGTGCTTACCTTATCCAAGACACCTTCCATGATTTCACTTAGCACTGAACTAGACTTTCCCGACACTAATTTAGAAACGTGAACCATACTGACTGAACGTCTTGAGCCGGTGCCGACTCCACAGTTCATCTACAAACTGTCCGCTTAAGTTTCTACCTACATATGTAGAAACATCATAGTCATGCATGATGCTTCAAGTCTTCCAGTTTTCTCTAGCTGGGAATTTTGAGGACAAGACATTAATGGTTCTGTGATGCTTACACACACCGATCCCTATATATTGTTAATCCTATCAATGTTGTATTTCTTCCTCAGACCGGGACACCAAACGATAGCAGGTCATCTTTGGGTGGCTAAGGTATTTTGGATAAGAACATAGAGACGGTGGCTGAGCATCTGGTTTGAGTGGGGTGAGCTTCAGAATCTTGGTTTCAGTGGTAAATAACATCATTTGGGACTTACACCAAGTCGTATGTTCGCAGCCCATGACTGTACCTTATCCAGAGTACTTTCCACAAGTTGACTTATCGTGGAGAGGACACAATTTCGTGACACTAAAATCATTTTGGTAACTGCGTTAAAGATCTCCCTATCAAGTCGCACTAAGATTTTATTTATTTCCATAAGCCATAACAAATGGGTTCTCTTAGCGGTTCTGCTACTGCCTACAGAAGCCTGAATGATATGAGTTCTTAACATGGATACTATCATGCTACGGATGTGATCTGGGGATTAAAATGGATAATAGCCCATGGCACCTCTGCAAATACCCTTTTAGGGGAACCTAGAAACTGAATGTAAGGCTATAAGAATGCCAGGACTTCATTAAGATTTTGTGTCCAACAGAGAGTCTGAGAATTGATGATTAGAACCTATAGATGCATTGTAAATGTTGGACGTTTGGGAATGGTTATCAACAAGATTGTTCGGTTTGCAGATTTGCAGAAAGGGTTCCAGTTATGCAATCTTGAAGGCTATACTATTGCTGAATCAAATCTTCCTCAAGACAGGTAGTCGATGCATACAATAGATACCTTCTTACTTTGGGAAGCTACTCGAATCAGCATTTCATTTATCTATCCATGCCCAATCCAGGATTTCAACTTAATTTTCCAAAGCAGGTTTGAAAATAATATCTGGAGCTTCAACCAATGTACACTTTCTCAATAAGGAACCACTGTGGTACACCTCCTCGAGAAGCGAGAAATAAACTTGGAAGCATTGAATATATGGATTTGGAGAGTCCAAAACAATACACCACAAGGAGCCGCCTAGAGTTTACCAAATGCCTTGGACATATTCCCATTCAAAGTACCAATCGATGTGCAAACAGTTTATTTCGACCAGATTGGATGGAAGGAATCCTCATCCTTGAAAACTTTACTAAACAACAACTTCCGTACAAATCAAAGCAATACACTCATCATTTCCATCATTTTATTGCAATCTAGTTCCGATTAGAAATTCGGGAGGTATTCCAAGAACTAATTTCAATCAGATAACAACCGATGCTGATGCGCCACCCAAAATCTCCAACAAGATATCCATCATTTCGATGAAATCGAATTTGTTCCTTATTTACGACTGACGACTGACGACTGACGACTGATTCCTTCGAAAAACTTTCAATTTCCGTCTTCCTTTGTCTGGCCATGTCAGATCGTTTGCGTGGGAGAGTTCTGCAATCCACAGTGGGTGTGGGGTGTGGGTACTCCAGACCATGATTCGAAGAATAACTATCAACTCCCATAAAATCTCATTGGGGATTCATCCATCTCTACACCCCACAAGTCCGATAGAAGAGAGACCAATAAATTAGTGCCCACCGAGAGAATCCTCGACGGAGATGAGCACAGAAATGATTGATGACCACACCCTGGGACACACCGATTTTGTTTTTTGTGTTTCTCCTCATCCGTTTCATGCTTTGTTTTGTGGGTCAAAACAGTCATTCACCGTTCTATTGTGTTCGTCTGACACACGGACATCTCATATATGATGTCATGCCTACCGGATTGCTCGCATCCGAAGATGATAAATGGCCGAGGAGTGCTTTCTCAGTTGAGTTGGTTTGTTGTTTTTAGTTTTTCAGCTCCAGCAATGTTACAAGGACACGTCACATCATCGCAGCTATAAATCATGACCGCCACCACGCCGTTTGTTTGACTCGGATATGTTATTGGACCGCGCAATTATTAACGGGATCTTAACACAAAAATTTAATTACTCATGCTTAGGGTTTTATTAGAGAACAGAGAACACTATTGCTTCCACAATGCACCGCAGAACAACATGACGGCGGCGGCAGCATCGAGAACGTGACTTTTCAATTTCTATTCCGAGTCCCGAAACATGGAACGCGCTGGATAGAGGGAATTGGGTACATGTTCGATATTTCGTGAGGAGGTGTCAAAATGTTTTGATTACAGTTGGATGCGAGAAGATCAAAGAGAAATTCAAAACTAATTAAAACATGATGATGAGTACACATGGTTGGGGCGCTGCAGTGTACACTGTACGGATACACGATGAACCGACCTTGTAGTAAAATAATCTCTCTCGCTCTCGTGGTGGAACTAGAAAAGGAGTGTGAAGGGATTCGACAGTTTGGTGTGACGCGGCGTAATGAGTTGGAATGCTGATATATACTAGATATGTGAATGTTTTTCGACTGGGATTTGTCGATTGGAATGTTGTTACTAAGTCGCTACATTGTGCGACGTGACGTTTAGTTAAAGTCGACTCCACTGTGGCTGGATAATTAAATTATTTAATAAGGGACTTGTGTAATTGCGTGACTAATGACTGTGACTGACGATTATGACTAATGCGGTAATGGGTTGTTATAATGTTCAGGATTTGATGTGGACGTGTTGAGCTAGTTGTTGCAGTTGGTCGTGGTCCTCAGATTTTATAGACAGATACAAGCTTTATAGACGGGAATACTCCCTTCCATTTGCGGATCTAAAAAAGTAAAAGATATGGGCATTCATATAGAATTACGTACATACATGTGCACATACATATGTATTTATGTGGAGTCAGGAGTATCCTTCGAAAAATAGATGAAGAAGTACACTAATATGTACATTATGCCAATGTTTTCAAAAGAGACGTATACTTCAAGTCTCATTTTGGAAGAATTTTTGCTTACTTTACAAGCAATGTTCTTAAAATATAACTATGTACATATGTTTAAAGATAGGAAGGTTGGAAACTTCTTAACATACCTTCGTATGGTATGTTGAGTTCCTGTGAAAGCTAAAGGACATAGGGTGTCAACAACGCCTGTGAGCCATCGTGTGTGGGTTGCTACAATATATTTTTGCTCTCCTAACACATTCCCAGACACATTGCTTCCTCCTCAATTGATCTGCGCCAAGGTTGCTTAGAGTGACCCACTTTTCTTCCAGCTTGGGCTAGTGGATTCCATTGTATGGCATATTGTGTAACGAAATATTCTTCGCGCTTTAAGGTATGTCATAAGTAAACATAACGGTCACCAAATCATGAAATCGTCAACCAAATGGATCATGTTGAGATCGACGTAAGCCAGTCCTCTAGTATTCTAGATGTCCGACCATTCCGAGCGACCAACATAGATTGGGACCACTACTTACATATGTAGTTGCAGCCAAGGTACGTCTGCGGATAACTCAGACCCCACAACAACGGAAAAATATTGTGAAGAGATTGATTGATTGTGAATGGCTGCAATCACAATCGCCAGAATCGTTGCCGATCGCGTATCCCTCAACCTCTCGAGAAGTCCTATGTAGCCAGTACCAAGTACTGAAGGCCAGTGGCATCGTTGCCAAGAACCTATCAGAAGCGAAACCCCTGGTTAGATGAAGAATGCCGACAAGCACATGCAGCAAAAAACTCGCCCACGAAGCGGTGCTGCACAGGAGGACGAGAGCGGCTCGTGAGCTCTATGAAGAGGAGGAAAGAACTTCGGCTTTTCCGGAGGAAAAAGAAGGAATACTACAACCGCTACAGGAACAATGTTTGGAAGTTTTACCAAAAGGTAAAAAGAACGTGCCAAGGCAACAAGATCCGAACAGAGGCCTGTAGAGATGAACAAGAAAACCTTGTAGTTGAGTCACAGTCGGTGCTGAGGATGTGGAAAAACTGCGTCTGCAGACGGTGACGATGCAGGACTCCAATTCTGCTGTCAGGCAGAACGAACCATTCAACCTGGACGATGAAAACCAATACTTCCGTCCACACGACTAGAATAAAGTGAGGATAACAATATCTAAACTCAGTTCCAACAAGGCTGCTGGACTGCACGGCGAACTGGATAGGCCAACTATTTCAGGCAGAGATGGATGACTTGGTGGAGAGTATACAGCAACTCCTTTCCAAGATTTGGTCGGAGGAAATGGAATGTGATGAATGGAACCCTACCAACGTATGCCTATTCCACAAGAAAGAAGACCCTCTTAACTGCGGCAACAGTAGAGGCATCAGTCTCCTTAACATTGCATACAAGATCCTATCGGCCGTACTATGTGAGCGCCTGAAACAACCGACAAAATACTTGTACTACGGTAGATCCTGGAGAAAACTCAAGAAGTTCAAATCGATGCCTACAATCTTTTTATCGATTTTAAGGCCGCATATGACAGCATTTATAGAGACGAGCTGTACAGAGCCATGTCTAGTTTTGGCATCCCTGCCAAACTCGAACCCTCGCTGCTTCATAAAGGCCGGAAACAATCTCGCCGAAACCTTTGATGTCAATAAAGGATTCAGACAAGGTGATTAGCTGTCATGTGACTTTTTCAACATCAAACTTGAGAAAATTGTGCAAAACTCTCAAGCCAACACCAGAGGCACAATTCTGTGCAATTACTAGCATACGCCGATGACATTGACATCATCGGCAAAATACAGTGAGCTGTCACTGGTGCGTTTACTAGTATTGAAACGGAGGCTGCCCAAATGGGTCTATGCTGTCAGTAAGAAGGGACACACAACATCGACGAATCGCACAGAATGTCACAATAGATAGCTATAACTTTGAAGTAGTTATGGACTTTGCTTACCTCGACTCCGCTATAAACTCTGACAACAACATCACATCCGAAATCAAAAGAAGAGTTACACTTGCCAATCACTGTTTTTTTGGTCTCAGAAGGCAATTGAGTAACAAGGCCTTTTCAAGAAACACTTAGGAGACTCTTTAGACCCTCTCTATAGACACTCTTAGACCCTCATCATCCCATTCCTGCTGTAAGACGCAGGGGCATGGATATTAACGAGGGCGAATAAAGATATCCTTGGTCATCTTGAATGCATAATTCTTCGGATGATTTTCGGTCCCGTTTGCGTTGACGGGATTTGGAGGAACAGATTTAGATTAAGAGTTGTACAGCGACATCGACCTGGTCCGACAATTACGCATCAGTCGAGAGCTAGGACATGTAGAGCGTATGCACACATATGCTCCGGCCCGTAGAGTTTTCGAATCTAACCAGGAGGGACAACGCGGTAGAGAAATACCTTAGTTCGCGCGGAAGAGAACCTCAACCAACTTGGAATGGGCAACGGGAGGGAGTTAGCCAAAGATAGCGCTAACTGAAGAGACTTGTTGGTTGAGGCCCTTATTGTGATCCCGACAGGTTTCTGTCCTCTTCTCAAAAAAATCTTTTCGTTCAAGATATGGTTCGTCCTAAATATCTTGAATATGGCTATGGTGACGGCGTTAGTCACCTTCCACGTATGCATCCATACAGCAGTACTCACTGTACGTTAGAGTAGAGCAATCGTAACTTAATCTGATAACGTTGGTTTTCAAAATGTTGAATAACATACGATAGACCGATGCACAAACCACATGTATGGACCACAATAACCAGCAAAGAAAGGTGATATATCGCACTCCGCTTCGTACTCATAAGACGTCTGAATTTTTATGTACTTTTGAGCAGGACATGACATTTTCCACCTCTACACGAAGGCTCGATGACGACTATGAGTTTCGGTTAACATTGGACCTGCATTCCACGGAGTGTTCTATTATGATCCGAAGAGACTTTATGTGGTCAATGCAGGAGGGTCCGTCGCGGAAACCCACTTGTTCGACATCGAGGGTTGACTCTAATTGTGTAATGAGTGGATGCAGGAGGTTGCCGATCTATTTGGTGCAGCTTGAAAAAGCTTGACAGGAATGTCATTAAACCCAGCAATCTTATTTATAATCCAATACAAAGAATAAGGATTTGAATGCAACGGATAACTCATTTGAGTCCTTAGCCACGACACTATCTTCTAAACGGTGCGGTGTCGCGGCGAAATGTTCCTTCTATCTGCTATCAACTGAAGTTAGCAGAGTACCATTCATACTTTTCATAGCATGTTGAGTGGAGTTTTGACTACACATTAACTCCTTTCTCATTCTGTAGACAGTACAGAGTCCTCTGGCTACTTTCTTTTGTTGTTTCGCAAGGGCGTTGATGCAGCTCCTTTAAATACCAAACTGTGAAGAATATTCAAGAATCTCGGTGGACCTAGAGACTGATAAAGGTGATCGTCTGCTCATCATCAATTTGAGTTTGAGTGGACTGAGGCTGATAGGCTGAAATCAGCGTTCAATCAACAAAGATTGCCAGCTTGACAACAGCTCTCCTTGGATATTAGAATGACACCAAATGTATTGCTGTCCAGCATAAAAGCAAACACAAATCAAGTGCGTCCCAAAAGCCATTAATTAAAAAAGAAAAATTAAGTTCATCAGTTCAGCAGTTCAGCATGCACCGAAATTAGTTAAATTCAATTAAACAACTGCTTCCGCCTTATTAACACCACATTAAGGAGCCAGAAAGTTTTAAACGTCTATTAAAACCTCCCCGCCGAGTACCCACTACATGAACCTACAAGTATCCTTGTTTAATTGTCCGAACAATGTTCAAAAATAGAAGTTGCAACGCAACGTTACACCAACCGACAACCAGCGATTCCACCTTCGGGCAACACATAACAACGTTCTCCAAAAATTATTATTCACACATGCAAGCAATT
Source organism: Xylota sylvarum (assembly GCA_905220385.1). NCBI lineage: Eukaryota > Metazoa > Arthropoda > Insecta > Diptera > Syrphidae > Xylota > Xylota sylvarum. The sequence continues at coordinate 148,833,044 of LR999957.1, read as the reverse complement.
AGTTCTCATTTCATTTATACTCGTACATCTACCACCCTGGAAGCCCGGAGGTCATCCGGACTCCGATGACCACAGACCACGACCACCCGGTTACACTAGCTCTCTAGGTCCCCCGCATGTAATGCTTCTTGACCCTTTCGACCATTTGCACATATTAAAACCATATTTGCAACATTACGCTTGCTTACCCTTAAGTGAACACATGTTATACCTACCTACACATAGCGATGGAGAACACCCTTAAAAATTCCTACGGTTCGATATAGTATGTTTAGGTAGCCATTCTCAAAAAGTGGACTCCATCGACATCGGTCTCCTAGAAGAAGTAAAACTAGCACAGAACTCATTAAGCCGGAGGAGAGTCTGCAGACAGAGCAAGAGCTCATCCAACCACTTCCTTAGCAAAGTGAACAGTGGACCCATGCATATCGAAGGACTACCGAGTTGCCCGCAGTGTTATCAGTTGATCAAGGGTGCTACTACTGGGTGGTGGCGGGGTAAACAAAAAATATTGAAAACCATCTGTGGTGGAGTCCTGCCTGCAGCAGTCGATGATGCTCCCACTCTCGAGCGCCACATTTTTCGACAGTAGTTACATTTAAATTGTTTGTCTGGTCTCTGGACCACATCCGGTATGGGAGAACGAGGACAGACCACTCCTGCAATAATGGCGAATAATCAAACAGAACAGATATAATTTTGTCCACACATCAGTTGTCCGCCATCTCCGTTTGGAAAGCTCTCGGTAGGAGTTTACCGGCCACAGATGCACATTGCGATTCCACTTCACTTTCTCTCTTTCTCTCTCTATCTGTTCTGTCTATTTGCATAGCAGACAATTTTCAGCTTCAGCTGAACACACGAAGGAGGAGGGCGGCGACAACGAGCACACCAGGACGGAAGGATTCGAATCGTTCATCCGTTTACTTTCATAACTTTTTGGTCAAATTGCCACCCCAGACCCAGCACTCTGAAAAACCAATGTTCTGGCACTATCAATAGTTGTCCGTTGGAGTTGTTGGGCTCACGATGACTTTTTGTAGTGTATTTGCCGGTGTTCCAGGCTTAGGATTGGACGTGTGTGTAGAAATGCGCAACAAGACAAAGTTTTCGCATTAGAAAAACAGACAGCAATGGGAGCACACACTATTGTCAATTTCAGGATGTTGCTGTAGATATTCCATAGACCTCCTTCACAGTTCAATGCAATGGGATGCTCATTTTTGGTGGCTGGATTTCTTTCTCCCACAGAAGCGGAACGGCAAGGATCTGAACTGTCGACAGCATGGAGTAAGACAAAGTTTATCTCTATTTGAGAATTGAGTGGATGCTTTCAAAGAATGAAAGGACGAAAATTATAAATCGTTTGGATTTGAATCGGTTTTGAGGATATGACTCGGGTGGATTTGCAGGAGCAATGCATTATCAGAATAAGAGCAGAGACCTGTGCAACATTTTCCATTGTTGACAAATAGAAATAAATATTTTGGCCAAGAGGTTGTTGTTACTCGTATTATCCTACAAATTGATTAAGACTAGGAGACGATTGTGAAGACGAAAACAGCTCAAGAAGCATTCTCGAAAGAAGATATAAATGGCCACCAGACTAGGCACCCATGAGATAGAATGGGTCTGACGATGGCTGTATATATCCAGTGGATAATGGGGGGCTTGGGCCCCTTTTTTTTACCAAATATTTTGCTGCATGTAAGTAAGGCTTTGAATGCCTTACTTTTCCTTTCTGAAGCTCATTAACAATAGGGGGAACCGTGAGCACCGATTAAATCAATAAAATTCCAATTAGATACCATAGAAACCGTACAGCTTTTGGCGTCTTTGATATGATCAACTATCTAGAAGCAGCTTAAGCGTTCAAGGCCAATTGAATTTTTTGTTTAAGATTTAGCAAAACTTGAGATTTGTCGTTTAATGGTTTCATCCTGATTGTTCTTCAAGAAGGTTTGACCAGTCCTAACATATGTATGTACGTCCTTCATACTCAAGGACTTCAATGCCAAAATCCGTAAGCGAACCATCTTCGGCGGATTAATCGGATAGCACAGTCTGCACGACAAGACAACAATCAACGGCTTCCGGTTATTCGAATTTGCAGCAACTCATAATACAGTGATAAGTAGCACTAAGTTTTCCAGACTACGAATCCACACAGCAACCTGACGCTCTCCAGATGGTCGAAAGGTCATCCAAATCGACCACGCGCTCATAGATGCAAGCCACGCATACAATATTCTGAATATTCAAACTTTCAGAGGAGCGAACGTCGATTCTGACTATTTTCTTGTTGCAGCCAAATTCAGAACTCGAGTACCCAATGAGAAGAAGCTGCAAAACGCCCAGAAAACGAAATTGAACGTTGAAGCCTTAGTACGACTGGAGTAGCCAAAGCCTACAGAGAGCGTCTGAGGGAGACACTCTCCGCTGTGCATTCACGATCCGCAAAGGCTAACAATCTGTGGAACCAGTATCTCGACAACATCAAAGAACTAACCGAGACCATCATAGGCTACCAGCCACCACTCAAAAAGAGCCCTTGGTATGATGATGAATGTGTACGGCGGAGACAGGTGACAGAAAATGCACACATACAAACGCTGCAGCGCAAAACAAGTGCAGCGAGAGAAAAGGAAAGCAAAGCAACTGGCAGCTAGCTTCAAACCCGAAACGCTCTTCAAAACAGTGAAGGAAACCTTATCACCGTAGAACAGGGACTAGTAGATGAGTGTGGGCAGCATTTCCAGCAGCTACTTAATGGGCATCATGTAGAGCGAGTGATAGGGCAAGAAGAGAACCCGCATCAGTCAATGAAGAAGCCCTTCCCCCTCCCAGTTTTGAAGAGGTTGGCTCAGCTATCAAAAAGCTGAAGGACAACGAGGCCGCCGGTTCAGATGGTCTACCAACGGATCTATTCAAACATAGTGGTGATGCTCTGGTATGGTGCATGCAGCAAATCATCAATCAAGTATGGGTGGATGAAGTCATGCCCGATGACTGGATTATCAGCTCTGTATGCCCCATCTTCAAGAAAGGCGATCCTATGTCTTGTAAGAACTATCGAGGCATATCCATGCTTAATGTCGCATATAAAATCCTATCCAACGTACTGTGTGAACGTCTGAAGCCTTTCTGCAGCACACTAATCGGCAGATCGATGATCGACCAAATTTGCACACTAAGGCAGATCCTGGAAAAGACCAACAAATTCCAAGTCGAGACTCGCCATGTCTTCATCGAATTCAAAGCCGCATATGATAGCATTCATCGTCTTGAGCTCTACAAGGCGATGGCCAAATTGGGGATCCCGACTATACTGATCCAGTTGTGCCGCGTGACGCTGGAAAACACGCGTGTTTGTTGCAACGTGCAATTTGGAAACAATCTCTCTGAACTATTCCAAGCATGCACCGGCTTTCGGCAAGGAGATGCGCTATCATGTGATTTCCTTAATCTCGTGTTGGAACAAATAGTGCGCAGGGCAGATGTTAACATGGAAGGTACTATCTTCAACAAATCTGTCCAGCTGCTTGGATACGCAGACGACATCGACACCATCGGTCGCTCCCAGCGCACCGTTTTAGAGGCTTTTACGGCATATGAAGAACAGGCGAATCGAGTTGAGAACAAAATGAAGCACATTTTGTCAAAGAAGCATCTGTCCACAGCCTAGGACAAAACATCACTCTTGCCAACAGTATCTTCGAAGTTGTGGAGTTTACCTACCTCAGAGTAAATATCAACTCCAAGAATGACACCTTAGTGGAGATTCTATGAAGATTTACCCTAGGAAACCACTGCCATTCCGATTTTGGCGAAACAAATGGGCTCAAAACTCCGAACTCGGAATACGAAAAGCATGCTCTACAAAACTTTGAATCTGCCAGTTCGGCTGTATGGAGCCGACTGTTGGAAGATAAGCAGGAAAGAAGAGCAGATTTTGAATGCACATATGTGAGGAGAGCGAATGGAGGAGAAGATACAACCGCGAACTCTATGAGCTGTACCAAGATGTGGATGTAGTCCAAGAAGCCAAATGTGTCGACTATACTGGCTCGGCCACATCGAGCACATTATGGATTTTCGAACCAGTGGAAGAGCCGAACCTCCGTTTTAAGGATCAAGCTATCGCCGATGCCAGAGCGCTTGGAGGAGGCAGATATTCTTTACGGGTTGAGAGCCCTTTAACTAAGAAATCATGAATCGTTTGCGGAACATTTGCGTAGACTTAGTCATAGACATAGTCCCAAAGGAAAAATTGTTTTTGAAAAATCGAATGATCTCGACGGCCGATTGAAGTCTCCATTTCGAGTAATCACAAGTCCAGGACATTTGTCACGCAACAGAGTCATTATTTCACCAGCTATGTGGCAGGTGCCATTCGGATGAAAATAAACCTTGTCCACATCCAAAGCATCAGTTTCAGGCAAGAAAATAGTTTACCAGCTTCATTTTTGAAAAATATGGCCCAATGACACCGAGCGCCGTCAATTCAAAAACTGCACCAAACTGTCACTCCTTGTAGATGGAGAGGTTGTTGCACTATTTCTTTTGGATTTTCGGAGCCTTCGATGCGACAATTTGGTTTGTTTACGTATCCTGACAAATGGAAAGGAACCTCATCACTCAGAATGGGTACACAATCATGATCTCGTTCATTGTGTGCTGGAACACAATCAGCGAAAGTATAATGGACCTTATAAGCATGTAGCCCAAGATTTTTATGCAAAATGCGATGCAAAGTGGTTACGGTTAAATCCAATCCCAAAACCTATGCCGTGGATGTAGAGATCAGGAAGTCAATGAGGTTACAAACCACTTTCTCTGCCACCATCCAGGTCTGATCCACCTCAGTTTAAAATTTCCTCGAGCAACACTTCTACTAGGACCTAGAAGACATCCAGTAGAACAATCAACGACAGTCAATCAACTATATCAAGTCAACTGGATGCTTTGCACGTTCATCACAGTAGTGACCATATGAATTTATAGAACAAGGTTATTCTAATTCCGAAAGTGTAGACCAGACATTCTACTCAAATGTATACATGGTCTCCGCCTCTACCTGACTGACTGGCTTTAAACTTACCCCAACGTACGAGTACGTTACCTTTAACATCGATCCTCCTCCATTCCACTATGTATCAACAATAGTACTTCAACAAATTCCAATTTACGCTTCGCAACTTGTCACAAACAAAAACCTAAATCCGCCTAAGGATCTGATTCAAAAGAATGTACAAATACACATACACATTCTATATAACTACAAACAAGTAACATCATAAATGTCCTTGGGGTATTTTAAATTAATAATGCAATTACACAGAATAACCACCGAAATAAAAATAAAAAAAAAAGTATAATCACTCGTTGCAGAGAATACCCGTGGAGATTACTTCTTGCAAAATGTGTCCTAATTAGGACGAACCACCTCCAGGGCGAATAGAATTACACTAAGACGAACGAACGCAGCAGCACAAGGCGAATATCTTTCAAAAATAGAATCATAATAATTATCACCCCAAGGACACTGTAAATGAATAGCGGGTGAAAAATGTTCTAATGAATTTCAATGATTTCTATTCCCCCAAAGTCATCGTGCAGTCGCCCCATACAAATCAACCGATTTCACAGACACACAGACATTTTTCTACATCACTCCCCAAGCCCCAAGTGTCCTTGATTTGCATAAATTAAGATTTTATTGAAGCCGTCGGCCGGAAATTTATTCAGTAGGCGCGCGCGTTCTATTTACAAAAATGCTTAGTTCGCTTCCTGTCTCTCCTTTTCAAAAACCGTAATTAAGGAGCATTGCCAGTGTTTCCTTAATACCAACCCAACTGGGCGGCGGCGGGTGGTGTGAGCGCTTATAATTTAATATTAATTGGCAGCAGCAGTACTGACCAGTGACCACCACAAAATTGGGGGTGCGAAAATACTGCTGCATAGCCCTATGGATACATAGGAACATCCCTTTCCCGAAATAAATTCAATAAAAACTCATTAAAAAATTATCGACATCGAAGAGGCCACCATAAATGTCATGGAACGTCGCTTGGTTGGCACAAAATAAAAGAAATATCCGCAAGGATTCTCGCTTCAAAATATATAAAACTTTTGTAATGCCCATTCGGTCCACGGATCCCACACTGAGTTCGTTAGTCGACGCGCGTTAATTCGGCCTTTGTATTGGTCACTGGCAAGGACTCTCATGGGTGGTTTCCTGACTATACGAGTATGTATGGGTATTTATTGGATTCTCGCACTGATGGCGAAATAAATGTATGGAAAATAATTTATCTCGCTGAAAGGATATCGCGAGCCACTGATCGATGCGTTTGCATTAAAGTTTATACTCAAGCGCGGTTGCCCGTTTTTGTTTCGTCCTTTTTCGGGTTTTTCAAAAATATTTTTATGGACGCGGACGCGGACGTATGCAAAAGAAGTGAAATTTATGCCTGCCGGAGTGGAAAAATGAAAATTGATATTTTTCATCATTTTTTCTTGTTTTTTGTTTGTTTTTTGTTGGTCCTATCTATTTTATTCGTTTCGTTTGGCTGTTGGGATCGGATTCCGCTGGGAAATGTGTCAGCGCATGGTAGGATGCCTGCCTCACTACTGCCGATGATGATTTTTCCGTTTTCATAGGAATTTGGTGAACCACAAAATAACTGCAGCGGCATATTTGAATGGACCTCCGGAAATGAGGTTGCATGGACTCGGTCACCAGGGACTCCATCTCGATTTGATGGAGTTTTTCAAATGAGTAGAGTGGTACCTACCATCCTGATGGGTGGTGGTTCGGTTTTTTATTATTTTTTTTTAATGTTCTAGAATCCGTACATACTCGTTTCATATCTATTTTAAATGAGACATTAATTATGTAATAAAAATTTGTTACCATATGGTTACGAGATTCATCTTGGTGACGACAGCGCCATTTAATAAATTGGTTGAAAAGGGCATCGGTACAGGAGGCGGTGTTACTTACACAAACTGACCGGATACGTATGCACCCTTAGACGGCATGGCCACTTTCTAGGCATTTGACAGATGGTCTAGGACTGGGTACGGCCCAGCGTAAGGAGGCTGAAATGGCCGCTGGATTCTGTCGAACCGCATGTACATGTGTGAAACAGTGTTGAGGGATGATCGCCTGATGTGTGGCAAATATAGGCGATGTTCTCTGAAGCTGTTCCTTCAGCTCTTGAGGAACAGACATGTGAGATTCTGGAAAAACAAGATCAGTAAATGTAAGTTTCTTACTCCCTGTTTTCATTCTAAGTAATTCCGGGTCCTTGACTTGTTCCTTCGAGATGGCGATGTAGTCCAAGTCTGTAATTGCAGCGATCTGTGATAAGTCGTCGACAAGTGGGCTACCTTCGATATTAACATGACGAAGGTCAGTTGAGAATTAGGCTGTGAAATCCAAGTGGCGTTGACATCGAGGAGATTCGGTGAGCAATGGTCTGTGATCAGTGAAATTGCGGAAGGGCTCAATTGCCAGCAACAGTCCCCTATCGGATGTAGTCAAGGATTTTGAAAAAAATCTAGGTGGTCCCGATTTGCCTTCCACTACCACTGCAGAAACTGCCGTGTTTGATGAGTCGCACATGAGCCGAAGTTTTGTATCCAGCAACAGATGAGTTAGTGAAGTTGCCTCTGAAAGAACCTTGCGGCAACGTTGCAATTCGGTTTGTGTTGTTATTGACCATGTGAGAGGTGAGCGATCCTTCGTAGTGGCCCCCTGGACATCTGCGAGAGTACTGCTTGTTATGCAGTTTTGAGCGGCGGGCATGGGCGGAAAAAATTAAGGGTTCCCAGGAAACGGTAGAGCTCAGCGATGGTCGCGAGCTGCGGAAACTCTGCGATTGCTTTAATTGTGTCCTGAGGTGAACGTATGCCTTTACCGTCAACGTGGTATCCCAGAAACACTAGTTAGTTCTTGCCAAACTCATGCTTTCCATGTTGATAGTGATGCCGTTGGTCTGGATTCGGTTAAAAATCTCATTGAGTTGGCTTTGATGCTGTTCTGGAGAGGAGGATCCGAGGAGCATATCGTGGATGTACCTGAAGGCATAATTCAAGTCGACGAACACGCAATTGATGAAGCATTGTTGAGTTTACCTACAGTTATGCAAGCCAAACGTCATTCGGGTAAGTTCGTACTACCCGAATGGGGTTAGTATTGCCGTTTTGGGGATGTCCTTTGGTGCCATTGGGGTTTGATGATATGCATGGCCGAGATCTATTCTACTGAATATGGTCTATCTCGGTATTATGAGTTGAGTAGGTTGTTGTTTAGCTTGACAGCTAAAAGTGGAATAGCAGCCCCGTTGTCAACTATAAATGAATGGCCAATAACTTTGTCAGTACATAACCACGATCTCTAGACAAGTGAAGGAAATGTGCTTTTTCTCAGCTGACAGATCAGTTTTTCTTACCGTCTTGAACCTAAGCGTTGTTGTCCATTTGCTCGATATGGCCGGGCCAATATTTTTTATTTACAAGACTCCTCGTCATCCTTGAGCTGGCCCTCTTCTTTCTATGCAGAATTTTACTTTCCGTCAGTCTTATACTTTTCCTACGCTGCTCTTATATTTCACTGCAATGCCAGTAGACATATGACACTTTTGTCACCTTTTTCCGTCCCGTCCACTCATCGTCATATCACGGATTTTTTATCTGGGTTGCTTTGATTTTGGCTAGCTCCTTGATGATGGTTCGACAATGGGGCCACTGGCCGTTGTCGTAGAGTTGACTAGAGAGCTTCTCGCTCCATCGGTCTCTGTAGGCTCTTCAGGGCGGATCGAGTTTTATTCTCGTTTGATAGTCGAGCCCTAAAGTTGGTGATGATTAGAAGATGGACCGAGTGCCCCCTGAAGGTGCGTACAACCAAAATGTCTAATGCATGTCTCGCTGGTCGATTTGGTTGACGGTTTGACCATCTGCGGAGAGCCAGAATCTGTGTGGATTCTCCTATGGAGAAACCTAGTGCTGCTTATGACAGCATCTAGAGCTGCTGCAAAATCTGTAAATCAGAAGTCGTGATCTATGCTTTCCGACTACCCCACCAGAAAACTCCTGCTCTTCATCTTCTTCGGTAGTAGGGTGTGCATATAAATATGTATGGCTGATAAGGCTGATGTTGTAGAATGTAGCCAGGATCACTTATAGGCTTGAAATTAATGTCTCTTGACCGCAGCCGATTCCCAATGGATTCCCGATGAATCCGCATCCTAGGTAGGTAGGTAGAGTCGTGGTTCTTTGGAGAAAGAACCCAATTAGCCCTAGGGTACGCCTTTTGTTGCCACAAAACCGAGGTCCACAAAGAAGAGTTTTCCTAAGGTAGTGGGTGCCTGGTCCTCGTTATGGCCGGACATCTGGAAAGAAAGTAATGTAGAGATTCTTTCTCATTAGCATCCTTGCAACTTCTGCAAAAGGTGTTGTGAGGAATACCAAGCTTGGCCCGAATGGCTATAATTCTGGCTATATCTGGTCATGATTTACCAAGTCGGTCATTTGACTTGGGTTTGTTGTAATCAGGCCATGTCTTTCTTGAAATGACACAACTAGTCAGGCTGTGGTTGCCAAGTTGGAGAAAGTGAAGATATATATTGCCCTTAACGTTACCTTCTCCTTCTTTTCCTTCTTAGGTGTCAGCTTTTTCCTGACAGTTTTTTTCTCGGAAGTTTGAACGTTACCTAGCGGAATATTTTTCTGCTAGTGAGCCAATAAGGGCCGACCTTCACCTGGCACGCTCAACAGCATGGTCATTACCCTCATAGTTATTGTGCCCTGTGACCCAGATGAGTAGGTATGTGATTAGTTTCAAACCGGGATTGCTCTACCAGTTTAGATGATGTCGTGACCGCATCAATGGCTTTGATAGCAGCTTGGCTGAAAAGATAGGAAAACACTACTAAAAACGCTTGAAAAACACAACCAGAGCATGGGAGACGAAAAGACTTCGATATATTTAGTTGGTCAGAGAAAATGCCTTCAACTCCGTAGTCCATCTTCGTACCGTTCGTGTGTATATAACGCTTCCATTCTCCCATTCTTCTCTGGTAGGTAGTTAAACTGAAAAGGATTTCGTAACATTGTAGTCATTTGAAGACGAAACCAATTTTCTTGGAGTCGTTTCCAAGATCCTGCAGTGTCTATACGGCTTAGCAGTCCAGCACTTAGATTCCCTGAGCCGGACAGCGCTACATGGGTATCTTATATGAAGTTCGAGGGGGATCAGGTGCAGAATCGCACAGGAAAGGACCTTAAAGCTCCTGTGATGCCTACACACGTCGATCTCTATACTTTTTTACGTTTATCGATATTGCACTTCTTGCTCAAGGCAGGACATCAAATGGTTCCCTAAGTAAAAATTGGACGCACGGCTGTGTACATCCATAGGATCATCTTTGGCCGGAGTCCCCATTTTCTACCGAATGTCTTATTGCAGGCATAGAAAGCTATACTTGCTTTCTTTACCCGCTTTTCCATATTGGACTTCCAACTGAGTTTCGGATCTAATATCGTGCCAAGGTACTTTGCACAGAGAGTGGCTGACCATTTAGTTTTGGGGAAGAAAACTCTGGAACTTTAGTTTTAGTGGTAAAAAGCATCATTTCAGTATTTTCCGTATTTACTCCGAGTCTTAACTTATCCAAAGCACTTGCCATGAGTTGACTTATCGTGGAGAGAAACTTTCGTGACACCAATATAAACATGTCATCTGCGTACGCAACCACTTTAACCCCGTCCTTATCAAGTCGCACTAAAATTTTGTTAATCGCCATGAGCCATGGCAAAGGAGAGACTACACCTCCCTGTGGGGTGCTTCTATTGAACGTTTTTTAAATTAATCTAGTTTTCAGCATGGATACAATCCATTGACTAAGATGACCTCTTGAATTGCTTCAGTATGGTTGTTGTTAAAGCCTTTTTCTATATCCAGAAAAGTAGCAAGAGTGTATTCTTTATAGTGGAAAGCATTTTCCACAGTAAGCACTATCTCTTGAAGACCCGTCTTACTAGGGGAGCAAGGTGGGATTTCGACAATGGAGAGGTCTTGAGATTTTAGCGGATGTTAAGATCTAGTATACGTTCCAATGTTTTCAGTACAAAAGAGAATAGGCTAATAGGCCTGAAATCATTTGCGGATTCATGACCTCGCCAGCCAACTTTCGGAATGAAAATAACTTTCCGCATCCGCATGTGAAGTTTTTTGTGCCAGCTGGAATAAATGATGCAACACTGTCTTTAGCCAACGTTTCTCCTGGATCGCAGTTTTGTCTGCCTTATAATGCGCGAGGATAATTTCTGAGCCGCCTTCGGAGTCTACCTACAGAGTATGTACATTCCAGGTGCAGACTCGCAAATCATAGTACACGTTCATTGCAGGTCTGTTTGTCTATTGAAAGGATCCATCATCCGAGTCGTGGGCTATGTTTCTTTTTTTACATGGAGGGGCAGTTATCCCAACAGACTAACTCCTACTACGTACTTTTGGATACCCCTTGGACAGAAGGGACCGCCATGACCTTTATTACAAAACACAATTTCTTGAGCGAAACTGAGGGTACTTAGGTATCGAGGTGGTAAGTACCTAAGGTAAGTATTTGGTCTAGTTGCGAAGTAAATATCGCGGATACCTATACTTAATTGTAAAAATACAACTTTTAGCTCTTATGAACCCCTTCCTAGAGGTAAACATCCTAATTAATGCATACCAACGCGCCGGCGATTAATTACAAATTCCGTATCTTTAGCACTTCACCCCATCTACCACACCTACATTGGCAGTAAACATTTATGAATTTCTGAAAATATTAATTAAATAATAAATTCATGCCGCCGCCGCAGTTGTACAGGAATAACATCTTTATGAAGCAACAATGTCCCCCGCTGCGTTGCGATCGGCACGGGACACAATTGCAACACGCATCTCGCATACAATGACGAGGGGCTGCTGCTTCGTAACGCTCATCTATTTCTGTCGCAGTTCGCGGATCACGCGCAACGATCCTAATTCGTTGCGAATTAAAGAGATCGCAATAAATTCATCATTAAAATTCCATCAACCGGAGCAGTTGGCACAATGACTTGTGCCTGTGCTCGGGGCCCCCATAAGCCCCAAAAATAGAATGCGCGCTCGCATTCATAAGTCGGAGCGTCGTCGTCGTCGTCACAATAAGCCCGTAACAGTGGCGGCAGCAGTCTTTTTTCTTATTTCGGACGCGAATTCGTGCATTAGAGACGCAAGCACGCCGAAAATAGACTTTCATTCATGTAATAAACGATTGTGGCAGGTTGTTGGCTTCTGGATTAAAATGTCGCCATGTCGCAGGAGATGATCATTTGTTATGGCGGATCAAAAATTATTGCGCTTAGCGTGTGTCAACTTGTGCAGCGGCAGTGGGATTTATACATGAAATTTGTGTTGCTTCTGGAACACGGTAGACAGTCGCATGTAATTAATTAAACCATTCGTGGAACGGGAGTTCAAGACTCTTCCGATGGAGATAATAAAGTGACAACAAAATAGTCACTCGACGAGGATAGAATGCAAAGGAATGCAATAGTTTGGTTAAATAGGAATTCACGGGACAGAAGGCGTTTACTTCCCAAAGAATAATGCAACTTATCAATTTTTTTAATCGAAGGAATGTGAAGGACCTTTGAAAGAAAAATCGGTAGAGTTACGATTGATACTACCCAGCAATCACCCGGAGCCAATTCACACAAATAGTCGAAGAAGTGTCTATCTAAGTGGAATCTTCTGAGCCTGACATGTACAAAGAAGTTGAACTATGGTTTTCCGTTCTTGCTCGTTCATGCAGCTTCCATAAAAGTCATTAACCAGGATTAGGGGTGTTTATGATCCAGCTTGGGCCAGATCTGTCTAGTAATGATGCACGTCCGCCCATCTACGATAGGTTGAAGGTGCAGCATTGAGCTTAAGCTGCATTTTAACTAATAAAATCGTTCGTCGTCCATACAATTCCCGGGCATATCACTGTGTCCCAGCACCCAAATCAGGTAAATCTTGAATTATTGTTCAGCCATTTCGATAAAAGCCAATACTTCTGCCACGACAAGGTTTCCTCGATTACCATGATCACCGCCTGGAAGACGGTACAGTGATGGTACAGCAAGTGCAGGGCCGGTTCTACCGATTTTCCTTGGTTGGAGGCTGACAGCAAGTTTAAGGAAGCTAAGACCTTTCTGAGCCTTGATGCCTTAGAGAACTCTTCTATTTACCTACATTTGCATTTGGCTTTCCTTAGGTTGGTCTTGTAAAATCTGAGGAGCTATAGAGGGTCGAAGATTGAAAGTAACGAGACCATCACGACATAGCTCATGGATATTATTGCGGGTTAGGCGATGTGAAGTGCAGTTGGCCCTACACTGTCCCTTTATTTGGACGAAAGCGCTCGCCCAAGCTATTGAAGGAGCTAGGATCAGGTTTTTTGTCAAAAGTCTTAGCTGTCAGCGCTTCATAAGCTATCTTTCCAGAAGCGGGCAATAAAGCAATACTTCTGACCGATGCTACGATGGTGTCAAACCGATACTAACGTTTGTCAAAAACTCGAGACTGAGAACTTTTCCAGCCTTGGTGTAGACATAGGCCCCAAATAGAGGTACGTCCACAAACAATGCAATGGCTATATGCGTCGGTAGTAAGACTAATACTCATGTATGGAATCGTAGTCTACCACTCTCATAAGAAAGATTCAGAGAACGACTTGTGTTTCCGCCCTCCGAACAACTCCCACGGCGGCGCTGGAAATAATGCTGCATATCCTTTCTCTGGATATTTATGGGAAAGAGGTTGCAATGAAATTGGAGTCATCGCAATTGTAGTTCAGCGAGACAGAGCACGCCAGTATCCTCAACCCAGAATATATAAAAATAAAACCCACCGACTACGTAATCCGGTTCCTGAACTTCAACATACAAAACCACGCATTCCCAGTCAACAGAATTGGGCAGATACAACTATTATCAAGCATTCTGCACTGAAAATCTACACTAATGGGTTTAAGCCAGGTGAAAGTGTAGGAGCTGCACTCTCTTGGTGTAAAAATGTCTTTTAAACTACCAGACTATTGCAACGTTTCCAGTGTGGTTCTGGCTATACGTGAAGCCGCCGCTGATTGGCTGTCGATGACATCAGTATCGAGTGCAGACATCGTCATTTACACCATCATATAGCTAGGCTATATGATAAAAGCACACGAATCACCAATAATTAGATCTAGATTGGAAAAACTATGTCATGCATCTCTCAGACATCACTCAGACTCGCTCGTTCCAGGAAATTGCGAAGAAAACGAGCTAGCCAGGCTTGGAAACCGACCAACGACTTCTGTCGCAACTATATGGATGAAGAAGAGGAAGAATCACCATTTCACCTTCTCTGCAACTGTCCTGTACTATCCTCAGCAAGAAAGCACATTCCTGGAGAATATTTCGTCGAGGAACTTGAAGATATTGGCGATTTGGGTGTCAGTAAAAGTAGACAAAACTCCGATTGTGGCTTTGTTAGGACCTTTTTTTAGTTCAGAGTCCATACCTGAGTTTCAAACACCTAATCGGCAGTTGCTTAAAAACAATTCCATTGGAAAGAGTGCATACTTTTAGGTGCAATTTATTCATAATTCCTTGAGTGCGAGTACATTCTACATCACGGCCTAACTTTCAGTTCAGTTCGTAGCTACATCAAGAAATCTGATGGTTCGTGGGCTGAAAGGAAGTGTTCGAAACGTTAGTCGAAGATCACTCTCCAGGCAGTTCTGGAAAGTTTCAACGTGGAGGCTAGCATTACCAACTGGTTTTGTAGAATCCTCATCTGAAGAAACAACAATTACACTCTCGTTTATAGTTAAGGAAATCCGTAACTAGAGGAACCCCTCAGGGAGGCGTTGTATCCACCCTCCCCTTCTCTGGGTTCTAGTCATTGGTAGCATAGTTAAGGAACTAACTAACACAGGAATATTCATCACTGTACATGCGGAAGACGTAGTAATTTTAGTTCAGGGAATATTAATAGACACATTAAGTGAAATGATGGAATCAGCTCTAAACAGTCTTTGGGGAACGGGCTAGAGATTGTGGACTTCATGTCAACCCGCATAAAATATACAAGACACAAGATAACATCCTTCAAAATGCCAAAACTGGATGGGGTGGAGTTGTCCCTTTCCTATCACTCAAGATACCTTGGCGTTGTACTGGATAGGAAACTAGAGTGGAAACTTAACATACCCGAAAAAGTCTGCAAGGTTTATGACGCTCTCTTCAAGTGGAACCTGAAACCAGCAATGAAACACTAGCTATATATTATGATAGTCATACTTATCCTTACATATGGGGCTTTTGTATAGGTGGAGGCCACGATAAAGAGGAATACATAGGATACATTGGCCAAGGTACAAAAATAGCCTGCATTGCCATTACCGGCGCACTACGGCCACGGCTACACTCGAGATATTTCTGTATCTTCTTCCACTTGACCTACAAATAAAACTACAGGTGGGTAATAGGGCACTTCGGCTCACTAACGTAAGGTTCTTCAAGTCGACCAAAGAGGTAAATAGCTCCATTCTTAGGGCATCACTTCATGACGAATCGGATGATATCCTCGGTACCATCGACTTCGATACACCGTATGAAGTACTATACCCGGAAAGGGAGGATTGGTATAGGAAAGTCGTCTCTCAGCAAAGTGTTTATTTATACAGATGGTTCTAAAACCAATGAGGGTATACTCCAGAGACATAAACCTGTAACTGGCTCTGAGTCTTCCGGACACTTGCAGTGTTTTCCAAGCAGAGGTTCAAAGTTGCGGAATTACTACAGATGGGATCAATATCTGACTAGAATATGGCCATCTAGGTACATTGGTAGTCAGGATGGACTTATGGCGTTAGAATCCAACATCATAAAATCTGAAGTGGTCAGGAATTGCCGCACAATGCTAAGGCCGACGTACTGGCCAAGAAAGGATCAGAGCTTCCACAAAGCGATACAGTTAGAGGAGTAAAACCATCAATAAGCGTGGCTAAGAAGATTATTCTCAATCATCAATATGGCTGTCCAATATGGTCCAACCTAAAGGGTCATAGGGTGTCTAAGTCCTTGGCGCTTGTGTTAGATCGGGGATAATCTGGGGAAATAGTGAAACCAAGCAGCTCGCGGTTAGGTAAAGCGGTAGGGATTTTCTCTGGCCATTGCCTTCTGAGGAGGCATGTCATGAGATGAGGATTAAAATATAAAATTTGTCAAGACAGGTACATATGTGGGACTTACGGTCGGGATTAGGAATATCAAATACAGATATATGTAGTTACTGCAGTGACCTTCACATATCGGAGGACATCACACATTTACTCATTGAATGCCAAGGCATAGCTCGGAGAAGACGTAAGAAAGTACTCCTTTGACAACTTAGAGGAACTTGGGTCTGCGAACCAAATTTTGTTGGAAGATCAAATGTATGGAACAGATTTTTTAGGTTTGTTACCATAATGGCTACTTGTTTGGTTTTCTTTTGTCCCAAGTGCCGTATGAAAAACTCATAACCCTACACTACCTAGACCTACCTACCTACCTAAAAAACACTTAATATGTAAAATAGCTTCAATTAAGCATCGGATGTGTAATAAACTTCATCCATATGACTTACGCGATGATGTCGAGGATGACAGTGCAAATAAATCATTCAATGTACATAAGTACCAGTAATAAGGCTGCAGTGAGTCAATCCACTGATAACCGAAGCAAAGGTACTGCCTTCAACCAACCTCATCCTCATAATATACTCCTCTCACAGTTAAACAAAATGTACTTCCTACCTACATAGGCATACATAGTTATGTATATATTTGTTGACAACCTACCTGTTAAACGTTAAGCATGACTATGAGGACGCACGTGAAACTTTTTGACATTCAGTGTACACATAGGCCGCTCGTCGGCGGCGGCGTTTGTTTATTGTGCCTTCATAATTAATGATAGAATTCCGTGCGGTGCCGGCCCATTGTGAGCGCTTTCATATCCGAATTCAATCAAAATAATTGCGACATCACCAGGAAAAGGACTGCCGCCAACACAATGTGCCCACCGCACCGACATACACAGCCGACGACGACGCTCGCCTAGTGCGAGGCTACCATGAATGGATGCCACCACAGCTGATGCTCCTTTCATTGCGAGTTGACAAATTGACAGACTGTTTACCGTAACGGAACTACAATCGGAAATTTCATTTCGACATTCATTAAATATGAAAATCGCGTGAAAATTATGGACAGACAGTCAGTATTCGTATGACCTCTGACGCGCCCCACCAGAGCCGGCTGTTCGCGTCTGGTAAATGCCGGCATCAAAGCTTAACGGTGTGAAAATTGCCGATCAGTTTAATGGCATTGGTTGGCGCAATTGTAATTAAAATTCTTTTATCGTCATCTGAAGTTATGTGTACTCGTAGGTGGCTGTGGGTGGAGGTGACGCGACGCCGCAAATATGCCCGGGTATGTGGATGAACAGGCACATTCCTGGAATTCGATTAAATCGCAGGATTTTTTTTTTTGATCTCCATGTCATGTGAGCGATTTACTTCAAACAAGGGAACGTAACCGATTTGAGTTGAGGGGAGTTGGATTTCTACACACACGGCAATGATGGAATGCCCCAAATCACCGAAACAGGGATCAATTTTCCAGCTTTCGTTGTGTATTCTGCTTTACTTCCGCTGCAGGAGGGTTGAAAACGCAATTACGGCGCTGGAAATACTTTTATCCGTCGTATTTGTCATGCAGGGCGGATTGTTGGGTGCGTTGATTTTTGTTGCTTGTATTTTTTTTTCTGTCGAAGGGTGGAAAGGATAAAGAGAGCTAAAGTCAGAGGCAATGGCTAAATTGAGTGCATAAAACGATCCACCCCCAAGCAATTGATGCGAAAGATTATTGCATTCATTTTTCTTGATTATCCATCCTAAAGGATACAACAGCGTGCAGTCCGTAGGCCATGTGTGTGTTTAGTTCTGATAGCTTTCTTTTCGGTTTCGGATTAAGACGTACAAAAGAGGGTGTGTTGCAACATCTTAAAAGGTCGAGGTTGCTTTTTCGTGTTGTGTATGTTTCCTTATCGGGTGAAGTTGTGTGCATTTGCAATGATTTACGAGTGAGATTAGGATTACATTTACCTTAAGAAATGTCCTTTTTTATTTTATACAACGAGGGGTGTCACAGTGTATAAAAAGAAACTGAGAAAGTCATCCCCTTTATCTTAAAATTGAATTCCGCTACAAAAATATTTCGAAATTGCATTTGGAAATGAGTGATACAAAATATTAAGCCGGAAGTTTAAAGGAGGGGTGTTCCTTCAACAGTGGCAAGAGAGAAAACTGAAGAATATCCCGTCCCTAATGGTGCAGGTTTGACCTCAGGACAGACTCAGATAAGGCAATTCTGGTTTTAAAAACCAACGAGATATTGTTGTGCATAAAAGAGTTTTGGGTCCATTATCAGCCAAGAACAGTAGCCATGTTAAGCTTGCGGAAGAAACAGTTGACTTGGACAAGGTTTGCTTGACTTTAAAAGAGTTCTTAATGTCGACTTAAGTATTAGTTATAGAAATGCTGCAAGCATAAAGTTTTAGTTGAATGGATCGGTTTCAAGTATGGTTGAGAGATTAGAGGAACCGTAGATAACTCACCGATGATTCTAAACCCAAACCAACTATCTATCTTAGATCTATAGAGCATACAGGTTCTTATTTTGGGTGGATAGGGCTCATATCTTTCTACTTTATGTCCCATGGTAGACAAACTATATCATCACTTATAATACTCACGTCCACGATACTGTGTGATGTCCGCAGACTAGCGGATACCCTATTTGAGCCCCAGGCAACTTCACCAGACAGATGATGAGTGGCGAAGTGGCTTGAGACAGAGTGACAATCATTATGAAAGAGCAGCGAAGACAGGAGCGACAACGAAACCGAACACAGCAGGCTGTCAACACGAATGAGCCGAGTACCTACAAAAAGCTGAAGTCCCCCCTCGCGATGAAATGCTTGACGGCAGTGCCACGAGGATCAGATGATTATTTGGTATAAATCCCACACTGTTACTGAGTACGTGTTCAGTTTCGTCTTTAAAAGATACCAACCTTCATACGTAAAAGTTTAACCTACTTTGACATATTCTGAGCTCAGGTTAATAAGGATCTTTCAAGACTGAGGTAGGATCTTGAAAAGGAAATGACGGCGAAGGAGCTCTCAATGAACCAACAGCAATGCTCGCATACCTGAAAAAAGTTACTGCCATCTGTATATCCAGCTCCTTGTCCAAAGGGACAAGGACCTTGCGCTCCAAGTTGGGGGTTACGGGTCCGGTTAACTACCTTACTATGAAAAAACCGATTAGTTACGAATCAAATCACAGACTCAGGTGTGGATGATCTATATGTTTACAATCCCAGCAAGCAAGGTACAAATGCGGATATCCCAAGCGCTACAAAACAAAAGTATAACTGCGAGAAGATATAATGTCGAAAGGCTGTAATCGCAATAGACTGCTAGAATTTTCACCTAACGCGTATCCGGAAATTTCCCAACGTCTCCTATGCCACCAGCATCATGTGGGGAGGACCGGTAGCTATCAAGATACATCCTTCCAGAACAGATTTCTATTTACATAACATGGATGTGGCGTATAGTTAGTAGTCCGTTCCCCGAAATATAGCAAGGAGTTGATGGCCCAAGTCACTTTCGCTTCGTTTATAATACGTTTGATGTCTTCACACCTTGTTTCGGCCTAAATCATCCCCACTGTGGATGGTGTTGCTGTCTCAGTGAGATAGAAGCTGTCTGGTTATTCTTTACTTTTTCATTGATTCCAACATTCCTCAAACCCGAATGTTTGACGGAAAACGTGTGTGAAAACACCTATCTTATGAGATAGGTATCTTAAGCACCGGGACTATCAATAGCATAGTTCGCTTAGTAACCCAAAGAATAATGAGCACCAGCTTAGTGAAGCATGATGGTCCTTAATATCAACATACTCTGATGGCAGTATTGCCATTAATTACTTGCCAGAGAATAGATATTGTTGAGGCCCTTTGTTCGCCGTTTAAGGTTACTGTTCGATGTAAAATAAGACCTACACTATTGCGAATGATTCTGAATACATTGCCTAAGCAGTGGGTTTGCTTAAAAGATGCCAGCCCAGAGCATAACACCCCATGTCATGTAAAAATTTGATTCAGTCAGTTTTTCCTTACCGAATGCCACCACCAAATCCCCAACATAATAGTTTTCGTTTTCAAACTTGTCCACAAAGCTCTTAAAAGTTAAAAAAAAAAAATATTTAAAATACTTTTTTTTGTCTACCAAAGTCCCCTTAGAGCTTAAAACCACTACTGCTGGACTGCAATTATTATTGCTATTAATTCTTCTCCAGCTTAAGTCCCAAAAAACTCATCAGATACACTTTGTTTCTTTGTTTTGAATTTACTTAAAAGTTGTTTGCCTAAGAACCGCATTTACCACCAGCGTAGACAAAAAAAAAAAAAAGATAGAAAACGCTCTGCCGAAATTGCATTCCACATCCACCCTTAGCAAAGCAACCGAGTGTTTATTCAAGGGCTTAAGCTGTTTTCCATAATCCTGCAACAGGCAACAGAGACTAGACCGATGGAAAAAAAAAACAAAAAAAAAACTTTTAATCGAAAAATATCTCAACAATTTTCGAGAAAAATTCCTTCTAGAAACTCTACCATATCCTTGTGAGCTCTCCTGCCTTTGGCAAGAGCCTTAGTGAAAAGTAAATCTCAAGGATTTCGCAGGGCACATTTTCCCCCAAAACTAATTTTGTAATTTCTTCTTCTTTATGTTGTTTTTTTTTTATTTATTTATTCTCCCTTCTTTCTCTGTTTTGAGGACAACAACAATTGAGGCAAAGAATTGTTTAAAACCATAAAGCTTGAAGGAGGCTGTCCAGCGAAGGATCATCTCATCATTTCGGCCTTGTTTTTATCCACCCCCACGCCCCAACCAACACTGTGACCTTGCCCTTATGAGGCAAAGGCAGGAAAAAGTTCCGCTCATAAATGCAAATAACCAAATCAAAACTTTTTAATTGGAATCTCGTTATAAATCCTTTGATAGTGCATACGGTGTTGTGGAGTGTGGAGCCCCAAGTGATGCAGTCCAAGTTTCCTAGTAGTGCTTGCTGGTTGGAGTTTCCAAGGTCTTAGCCGGATATCATGGACAGATTTTGCGCAGGATGTAGCGAGCAAAAAAAAAAATACATCATATAACTGGAAGGGGTTGTAAATTAAAAGCTTTCGCTGTTTTGTAATTGCATTTTCGAAAAGTGTTAAGAGTGCTTAGTGGTACTGATGAGTGTTTCCTTTCCTGGTGTTGCGAGCCATGGACGTGAGTGCGATATAGTTAAATTCTTTGTCTTCTGTTCTAGATTAAGGGATTATGTTGCATGATGTAAGCTATAGTTTGAATTTTTTTACTCATAATACCAGATTCGTGGTGTTTATAGCTTAACGAACGCTACAGTAGCCTTAACGTATTCAAATAAAAACAATACTTAATCCAAAGCATAAGGATTTCTTTACAAAGTCATATTCAGGGGCGACATCTTGATATGTTTTCCTGTGTAAGGGCTGACAGCGGATACATCAATACATTTATCTACCTCTTAGCTTAACAGATGTGATTTAGAAGTTAGAAGAACGAAAGGAAACAAGCAATTACTATTCCAATGGACCGAAACCAATTTTCTCTAAAACTTTGTCTTGAAATTGCTTGATAGTTTCCGTTTATTGACGCATAAGTAGTATTATAAGAGTTTTATTCTGATTTTATACGATGAAGGGGTAATGACATGACAGGAAAACGAGACAATCGAAAAACACATTCTGAGTGTACGACATCTTTGTATCGCACATTCGCATGTACATAGGTTAAGCTACAACGTTGATATATGCTCCTAGACAACTGATTCGGTTTTAAGTTAATGTCATAAGATGTGCTTTGGAGTTGCTTTCGATAGACTCAGACATTTTCTATATCATCTGATGAATCTCATAAGTAATGGGCACTCTTAGCCTTCATTGAGCGATTCAGGTTAAGGTACTCTTCGGTTAAAGTTTCGCAGTGCATATGTTGGCTCCAACACCCTCTTTTTTATGATTGTTCGGATGAAGCGTCTACTCTAGTTTATTGGTCTACTCACTGTCCAAACAATAGCATGTCAATATCCGCATATTACGATTGAACTGACGAACAGGTTACACAACTATAGATTTCATTCGAACACTTCTGGTGGAATGTTCCAGCGATATCTTAGCGAAAGGATTTGACTGTAAATTGAATGATCACCTATCAATCTGCAAGCCTGACTTTGAGCACGATTTAATAAACTCATGTAAGAAGTGGCGACCGCCCAAACATTTCGAAAGTATATGAGTACTCCATAGGCTAAGTCTGCAGGAATAAAAACCTTTAGATCTCTTAAGGAACTCGAGGCATTAAGTTCCTAACGAAAGTGTAGGATAACTTGCAGACCGAGCAAGTTGACAGTTCATTGGAATTTTAAATATCGGTCCCATTCTTTTTATTTCGACCGCGTTAGTATCCTATTTCGGAGATAAGCGACAGCACTGAGTTTTTCATGAATTATACTCAACACTATTTTCCGTACCCCAATTGATGGTTGCATCTTGCACCCATATTCGTTTTGAACTCAGCAGACATTCACTCTCGCTGTGACTTCATAAATTAGAGTCCTTGGCGCGGAGACGACATAGAGTTCATAGAGAAGACATAGGGTTTCTTTCAATATACCTCAGTTGGTGGTAGCTTACAATGCTTTCTATAAATTTGGAAAGCACTGACGTGAAGGCTACGAGTCGGTAGTTAGAAGAGAGAACGACAGGTAGAAGAGCTTACATAGAGGTTTGGACAGGACAGAAATACAGATCTTCAAAACAAGGTAAGGGTTCCCATTTAGTTTCAAGATTTATTTCTATTTAGATGGCTACTAGTTTCTGGCGGATTTCTCCTAAATAACCGGATTCAGTAATGTTGGTGGTAGAGAAGTATCTGGCTGCAAAGTATAATCTGCAGTGAACATTATTGATATCAGCCTGGCTTTCTCTTGCGAGTCAGTGATATTTTGATAAGAGCTGTAATGGACGATTAGGCAAAACCTTTAATTCTTTTAAGAAAAGACCATAAAGATTTATTGCCTTTAGGGCAATCAAGTATTTATTGCGCTATTTTTTGGTCTAAAAAACTTCGCCTGGGCCACTGGGAAATTGTCTCTGGTCTGCGACAATTCAACCAATTAATCAGGGCTTATTCCTACAAGGAAATCCTAAATCTAGACAAGGATAGTATTAGAAAGCTATGTTCGTCAACGGAGTTGAGAAATTCTGCTGTTAAAGACGTACTTTTTTTATTAGGGAGGTGGTACGACTGAATCATTTATAGAGACTTCGGTTTTCCTCAAAATATCTTTACTCGAATTCATCCACTATAGCTAGCACAGCCTGTCTGGTGGGACGATTATTACGAACGGTTGACTTAGTACTACACATATGTGTATGACATGGTTTATCAACTTGCTTCGTAGCTAGTGATTCCGCTTGGAAAACGCTGGCAGCATCTGGAAGTCTACAAATTTTTGTAGTTTACCCGAAACTCTAGCGCCGTCTAAATAAGTTAGCAAGTACGTTTCAACTTAATTCTGGATCTCTGAGTTTTTTTTTCTGGATCTCTGAAATCATGTATATCTCTAAGCCGTTTGCACAGGATGGGTACGCTACCCATAGTTTTCACTCTTAGACTAGCCACGCTCCAAGTTACCCTGGCTAACCAGTTCCGGATGACCTATTACTGTTTACTGAATTAAAAACCTTTCACTTAAAACAATATAAAATTTAGTGTAAATATTCTTATTAAATAAATTAAATGCACATTACGTATTTCTATTTATGTCCACTATAAACCCAATATGTTTCCCGATACAATGTGAAATGTATTGCTCTTAAAATGTAACGTTCATGTTGATAATGGCTTATAAGTGCATCCGTCTGTCTCTAAAACGACCAGTACTGATTAACTATTCAAAACGCTCGCTATCAATGGCAATTCAAATAAGGCTTTTTAAAACAAACACACTCATTTTGCGTTTTTTATGAATTTTTTACAAACGAGTCTACTTATGTGAATAAAAATAAAATATCAACAATACGGGAACAGTTCTCGGTAATTACGTACTTACAAAAAGTAACCCATCCCCCATGTGATGGAAAAAAAAAACTGTTCATTTAGCAACACAGGGGACAATAAAATATTTTGTTTTTTTCCTGCTCATCCTTTATTCAAAATTAAGTCCCGTTATCAGTTAAATTGGTATTTAAATTTGTTCACATCCTACTCCATCGCATCGGATCGCCTACGCACAATGCATCGCCCTTACCAACACACCGCACACACTCGTATGTATGAGAGAAGAGCGAATCAACTCGAATCATTCTGAATCAGCTCGAATCAACCCCCTGCAGTGTCAAACAAAACAACATAACAGTGTCCAAATGACAACTCAACCCCCTCATAAATTCGAAACAAAAAAAAAAAAAAATGCGAAACGCCGCCGTTTTATCTCGGTACAGCCTCCCTGCGCTACGTGCGATATGGCTCCCCAAGTCACCATTTCCATGTGAGTAATTTATTTCCCTTATTTTCCAACGAGGAAATTGTTGTTATTGCTGAATTTTCAAAATGGCCAGAGACACCACCCCCACTCACATCATTGCTTGGGGTTGTGTTGCAACGATGGGGTGATTTATTGCAACTCTGCAACTTGTGTCTTTTGCTGGGAACGCTTCTATTGCTACTGCTACTGCTGCTGCTGGTGCTGTGGGCAGAACGTCAAGCTGTTGCCATCCCAATAAATACACGGTGACTGTATATCAAGTTGACACCTAAAACTAATTCAGCCTCCCCAGCAGGATATTTTCCACGCATAGAACGACATATTGCCATCCGAATGGGTGCGGATGCGGACGGGTGACGGTGAGTGTCTGTATATGGGTGCTGCAGGAGGGATGCAAATTTAAGCCAACAAATAATCGAAGCCGGCAGTAAACCATTCGGAATGGTTTTTAAACTGCCAGATGCCTTCGCATTTATGAAGTCGACAATGATGCGAGGCAGGCGGAGCAGATTTATGAGCTTTCAATTTTTGAAGGAAGGAGTTCGGTTCGGAGGTAGCCGACAATAGCGGCAGAGTGTGATTTTATCTTTTTTTATTTTATCACTCTATTATGTACGAGAAAGGAGCGTAATGAATGGAGCGAAAGGAGTCAATAAACTTTATTGACTTGTAGTTGATTTAGGCCTTTAAGCTGCCAGTCAGGTTTATGATCCAAAAGTAATGAAACATTTTCGACAATCGTTTATGGTAGTCGATTTTTCTGGTGGTGCTTTAGAAACAAAGTAGAGTGTACTGGAGAGTGGGAGCCCAACAATAGGAGCTAGATTTAAATTAGCCATCACGAACAGGAATTAGACTTGTTTTGACTAAAAGTAGAGTGTGTTGTGCCCGATATTTCAGTTCAGTTACAAATGATTTACCAATTAAGTAGTTCTCAGTGACAACTGCCCACAAATGTCATATAAAGCCGATGCCACAAGGAGACACCCTAATGCGTTTGTCGCTTTAAAAGGATGAATTTCAAGAATTGGCATAACCTCGGACATGGGGTTTAGATGGTTGATGATTTTTGACTTATAAGGGAATACTGCACTTAGATTGAAAAAATTATCTTAGCAACTCGAATTATGAGATTCAAAGGGTAAGGAAACGTACTTCGGAAATAGCATTAAACAGTAGGTCCCTTCCATTCGTGTAAAGAATATAACATGTACAATACGAACGGTTTGTGAGAAGCTAGGCCCTGAGTTCTATGGACTTGTCCCGCCAAATATTTATTTCCAAAACAATTTCCAATTGTTCCAAATTATTGGATGTTAGAGTTGACATCTTGTCCATGAACACTCACTCTACTATTGCAGCATCTGTTTCATTTGAAGACTTTTTTAATGACGTGTTTGCAGATAGTCTGATAGCTGAAGCGCCGGATTTCATTTCTTGACATACATAGATCCACAAATAGAAGTCGCAAGGTGTTACTTCCCAAGATCTGACCGCAATTATATTCCGACTGTCGTGAGATTAAACGCAGTGGTAACTTCTCCGCCATTGCTTGTGCCGCTGTACGAAGTGTGGCATCATCTTGTTGGAACCACATTTGATCAAGGTCCATACCTTCCAATGGTTCTGAAAAAAAATATTCCCTGTAACATGCTTCGATACCTGGCGCTATTGACAGTACTAGCACTATTAAGAAACAATAACATTTTGCGAATGTTTTGCAAAGACTAGATCCGGCAATTTTGCTTATTTACGAGATTGGTCGAGATGATCCGATAGTCAATTTAGAATCCCTTTATGTATATAGCAGTACCTAATTCTATGACCCACTTTCAACAGGTGAGTGAGAACAGAACTCATTACCCGTCACTGAAAAAGAGGTTGATTTCCTGACCTAAAAGATGCATCCATGTCTTGAACTACTACAACTTTACTCTCCTTAGTATCACACATACTCGTAAGGTTCTACTAAATATTTATCTGGCTGACATGTAAACCACAGAAAAGTTCAGGGCCACTAAATGGAGACTGCATACCGGATCTAGTAAGTTCGTCAGCAGCCTGAATACCAGGGATACCTATGTCTGTATGTATATGTCCTGGAACCCATGTTAATGTGATTTTATTGTGTTTGAAGAGAGTTCCAAACCACCTTAGACTCAAATTCAAAAGATATGAGAGCTTATAAAGCTACTTGGCTATCTGATAAAATATTTCAAGTTTCTTCAGATACACTCTATCGCACAGAGTTCAATAGCAAGTGCCTGTGCTAGGAAGATAGAAATAGAATGTCCTAATGACGCAGATGTGTTTTGATCAGTCAGTGTACCATTCAAATTAAGGTATCAATTTAGGGATTTGACGATTATTCCAATAACTGTTTGAAGGGGCGATTTATATCAATTCTAAAGTCCGAGGTACATATGTATATACTGATACTAGCAGAATTCTTTCAAGGATCTTCTAGGTTGGTGGTTTTGTTATTCCTTAAGACATTAAACATTAGGACTTTAGTTAAGGGACACCTTTGTGGACAGTCGACAAGTTGAAATTGCTATTGATACCGCGGTTCGGTAAGACAAATACATATGCTTAACGATTGAGAAGGCTGCAACTTGCGAAGATTTGACTGTTAAATTGTGTCATACTACGAGTTTCTGGAACTTTGGTTTATCGTTCTGTAATACAGTTCTGATAGAACAATGTTCAATCGCTATAAGATTATGATTATCAAACATGGATACATGCAGGAATTGCAATGACCTTCTAGAGAATACCTACTTGTTTTAGAGGATTTTACTCATCTACATACATATGTGCTCTATGGATGTCAAGTCATTGCCCGGTGTTGGCTTCTTCAATAACTTAGATGACGTTGGATCTTTGAATTAGGATTGGATTTCTTACACATGAAGGTTTCCTATAGATTGCAATGGGCCCACTATAGTACTTAGTGTCTTATGCTAACCTCATAACCCAACTCAACCTAATCTAACCTTTAAAAGTTTTTATTGAAATGCATTCAAAAAGATTACTCAGCTATCTATGTATACAGTTCAAAGGTCGCAACCAAGTTCCAAGTAAACAGACCCATACATCTAAGCTCTGAAGTAGACTTTTTTTTTAAAACCAAAGTCAACCGAATCAATTTCCAAATTTGCAAACACAGTGGTTTACTCAATGATATCTGACAGTGACTTTATATTTTCATTTTAAATTCTCCTCCTGTCACTGTATTACAATTTAAATTTCATGCAAATAAATGAAACATTATCCTCAATCAACATCTAATGAATCGCACATAAAGTACCTATACCGTCGGTGGTGCCACCACATTTAATAGATTTTCACCACCTCTGTCAGTCTGCGGTGTTAGAACCATGTCGTCAAGTTCTTCACTGAATTTTGCAGCACCACGTTCTTCGATTCATTATAAATTCAACATAGAAAGGAGTAAACCTATAAAATTGCAGAATCAACGTGACTTTATACTGGAGGAAGTACTGCACCCTCCATTGCATGTAAAGACGAAACCTTGTCCATTATGAAAATTAAATAAAGATACTACCTCATGCCGTTTGGATTGGAAATAGAGGAAGTTAACAAAATCAAACAGCGGATGTTGATCTTTAAGAATATTAAGCTTTGATTGAAAGTGTAATAGAATGAGAATATGATTCGTTTGACGAAGATTTCTGAATGACAAAACTTGCAAGACAGTATCTATTTCTTAGAACTGGTGGTGGAGTTGAGAAAAATTTTAAATTTTGGGACTAATGTGAATAATTTATGTATAGACATAAATGTCATTGGATTCAGCGCTTAAAACAATACGACTGACATCACTTTAGATAAAAAACTTACTCGGAAACCTCATCGTGTTAAAATTAAAAGCCATCAAAGCCTTCTAGACTTCTTTTAGACTCTTTGGGAAAAATTGAAACTTACATAAGTTAGGTGCCGTGACTTTGTGATTAGCGCATCGGACTACTGAGCTGAAGTGTCGAATTAAGAGACAGCTGAAGATCCTCAATAAAATTCTGGTTCTTTCATGCAGTTACGGGCTTCATGTCGAAAAAAAAATCAATTGAAACTCCCTCTTTAAAGTGATCATTCCGAACCAGTTTGACTGGTTGAAGGACGGATGAGAAGTGGTTAACGAAGTAAAGGCTGGAATCTTCGAATTCTTTTAAACTCCAGTTTAAAACATACATATGCAGACTACTTAGCCAAGAAAGCCTCGCAAATGCAGGGAGCTCCCCCGCCTATACATACTGCCTAACATCGGTGGACCTGGATACTCTAAAAGTCGCCTACCCTCAAGAATTATCACATCAGTCCTGTTATACGCCGCCCCAGTTTGGGTGCATGGTTTGAGAACGAAAGAAACCAAAAGGAGATTATCGTCAACATACAGACTGTGCGCACTACGAACAGGCAGCGACTTTCGAAGCGTTTAAGACGAGGTTATAGCTGGAATGGTCCCCATCGACATCCTTGTAGATGAAATGTTGAGAGTTTATAACAGAAGACCCTGAATCCAGCAGTAGTATCAAAGGATGATTAAAATTGAAGAAACGCCAGTGTTAGCAGCTACTTTTGAAGCTCTTTGGGACAATACAACGAAAGCCAGATGGACATACAAACTCATACCGACTATCTAAGCTTGTATAAGTCGTAAACACAGAGACTGCAACTACAGCCTCACGCAGTTCCTGTCTGGCCATGGTGGTTACCGCAAGTATTTCCACTGATTTGGCCACGATAACTCACCATCCTGCCACGAATGCCCAAATGAAGATGAAGATGCGGAGCATGTAGTGTTTTATTGCAGACAGTTCACCGTATGGAGAATTAGTCGTTAATCCTCGATTACATGCTTCAGTTGAAAGAGAGTTGCACAGTTACATGTGTTTTCATAACAACTGTACGTAATGAAGTGCGGATAATAGAGAGGCTAGCAGAAGCCTCAGAAAAAGGTGACACAAGACGAATAACTTGATTTGCTAACCAACCCCGCGAAGTAATACCTAATGGAAGTCCCGCAGGGGAATGGTATGGTATATAGGCATATATCGACTGGCACTCTATGTCAGGATCAAGGTATATATATGAATCGTGCATGCCACTAGCGCGGGTTATTGACATCTTTAGAAGATTCCTCACAGGCGCAACCAGAAAAAAAAAAGATAACCAAGCAGTTCTAAAATCTTATAGTTTTTAACTTAACCTTGCTTGTCATTGTCTGCAAACCCTCTTCCAGGACATGGTTGTCATCATTCTCACTAAACTGCGTACCTGAATTGCTAATGAATTGGTCACGTCTGCCTACCAATCGAAACTCATAGGTCCCAAGCTCTTCTGCGGACACAAATACCCAACTAATGCTAGAGCTAAGATACCTAGGGTGCATACTAGATCGCAAACTGAACTGGAAAGACAATATACTCGAACGTACAAAGAGGCCTTCGAAAAAAATGGGGGCCAAAACCAGCCACTATCCACTGGATGTACACTGTCATCGTTAGCTATCCTTACGTACGGCAGTTTGGTCTGGTGGCCCGCAGTCGCAAAAGTCACAAACCTAAACACCCTCACAAGGATCCAACAACATCTAGCGTTGTCAACTAACACCTACCTGTGTAGGTACCACAAGCTCAATTAGAGTAACACCCACCGCTGAATTTGAAACCACGCTAGGGCTTTGCCCATTGGATCTTTTCATCAAGGAAATAGCAGCTAAAAGCGCCCTACGCCTCCGACAAACCTGGATGTGGAAAGACAATCAATTCGGACACAGCACCATCACCAAATTTCTCTCTAGAGAGAGCTGGACAAATGGGAACGTCAGAATGGAGGAAGGTAAGGGCTCAGGAATTTTCTCAGAGGTATCACCAATTGCCCGGTCCATGAAACTCCCCAACCACGCAAGTGTGTTATAAGCAAAAATATATGGTACAACCGAGGCCTGCCCGGACCTATCCACTAAATAACAATGAACACATCGACATCTATATAGACAGCCAAGATGCCATCAAAGTCATCACCTTCATCTCAACCAACTCTAAATTGGTCAAGTGATATAAAGAGGAACTCAAATTTATCAGCTCCAGGCACAACATCACGCTCTGCTAGATTCCGGGACACAAGCGAGAAAAGGATCAGAATCAAAGGACCTAACAGCAGATCAGTCAGTCCTATCGCCCATTAGTCTCCTTATGTCTAAAATCATCTCGGACTTTCTCAACATGGCCAACATAAGGTGGAGAGCACTCTCCTCATGCCGCGTCTCGAGAAAACTTTGGGCCCAATACAACTGAAGAAGGACTACAGAACTTCTATCGCTGAATAGACCACAGCTGAGTCTCCTCATAAGTATTCTCACAGCCCACAATTCAATGGTGGCCTATCTTAGAAGAATGAGAATCAGCACCACAGACCTATGCAGAGGCTGTGGCGAGTCAGTACTAGAGGAAGACACGACACATTTCCTTTGCGAATGCCCAAGCCTCAACAGAACAAGACACTCGACCCTGGGAAAGGTATCTTTCAACGAACTCAACGAAGTACCTAACACGCCACCTAAAACCTCGCTAAACTTCATCACGAAACCCGGATGGTTTAGGAGGGCCGCTTCTGACATGGATTAACCTAGATAAGGCTAGAGCTATGTCCCTAGAAGTCATAAAATTTCTCATAATAGAACTCATAAACAGGCCTAAGGCACTAGGTTTTCTAGGAATTAATCGAAAGAGATGCCATAGCTCTCTTAAATATTATGTAACGTTACCAATGCTACGTCAACAAAAGTACATTTTATTAATATAAATAAAAATATAAACTTCAATTATTACACTCCTTGATCTACTAAATTGATATAAATTTGCAAACTGCAACCTCACTGCTAACACGTCTGCTCCCACCAAATCCAGTCGCCAAAGAGGAAAAGAAACATACAGAAAAGCTACAATCCGTCTGGAACGGATCGTATGATACCCTATCCTCCTCTCTATAAAGTGGGCATGGCCAAATTGCATTTTGTACTCAAATATAGCTATAATGTCGAACTTTTGAGGATGTTACATGTAAAATTTTATCAAAATCGGTTTTTTGATGAAAACGCCCCCAAAAAGTGGGCGTGACCAAAACTGTTGTATGGGTGAATTGTAGGGAATCTGTATACCTAAATATTTGGTCTTAACAAAATTTTTCGGTTTCATATAATTTAGTGAAGTTATAAAAAAGTAGGCGTGGCAGTGGGCGGATGTAAACAAATTTTACACTTGTACTGTATCTTTTTCTTGGAAGCCCAGATATGAAATTTAAGCGTCCTAGTTAAAAATTTAAGGCCCAAAAATCGGTTTTGTGATGAAAACGCCCCCAAAAAGTGGGCGTGGCCAAAACTTTTGTATGGGTGGATTGTAGGGAATCTGAATGCCTAAATATTTGGTCTTAACAAAATTTTTCGGTTTCATATAATTTAGTGAAGTTATGAAAAAGTGGGCGTGGCAGTGGGCGGATTTCAAAAATTTTTACACTTGTACTGTATCTTTTTCTCAGAAGCCCAGATATGAAATTTCATCGTCCTAGCTCAAAATTTAAGGCCCAAAAAGCGGTGACATACGGACGGACGGACGGACGGACGGACGGACGGACGGACGGACGGACGGACGGACGGACGGACGGACGGACGGACGGACGGACGGTCATCGCTCAATCGATTTCGCTATTGATGCTGATCACGAATATATATACTTTATAGGGTCTATCTCGATTATTTCTCTATGTTACAAACTATGTGTCAAACTTAATATACCCTTAGGATAGGGTATAAAAACGGAAGTCGAAACCAAAAAGTCATCGGCGGTTGACAGCTGTGTCGCATTCAAAAGGTGTGCGTTCGCTGAGTGCAGCGCTTGTTGTAGCGAGATGTTCGTGAGCGAACTCGTACGCTACAATTATATTACAATTACTACGTCTTGAGGACTCTGAGACTACCAAACACATTATATGCGAATGTCATGTCATTGGTCGGAGTGGAATCAAATTTCATCTCATCCTCAACGTAAGAGATTCTAATTTTGATTTCAGTTAGGATGTAACGCAAAGCTTTAACCCCATAATATTGTTTCTAAAAATATGGACGCACCTTTTCACAGTTCCAAGTCTACCTTATACATACCGCTCCATCGTTTGGTAAACCTCCCACTTAACCTGGTGTATTTCTGAACTTCTGTCAATAATTTTTGGTCACTAAAAATCCAGGTTAATCCCTGAATGGCGTTTTCCCTCACGTTTTATTTCGCCGCAAAGCTCTAGTTCCACACGAAACCTTACCAGGTTTCCCCCACAAAGAGGTATAGTAGAATTTTTTTTTAAAGGAAAGCAAATTCATCAGTCAAACAATAAAAAGGTCATCGTGACAATCATACCAGACTCATTGAAGGGAAAGGAAGACTCATAATGCAAACAGCAAATGATACGCTCCTGTAAGCATAGGTCCAACGCTGCCTTCACTTCGTAGACAGCTCAAGGGACCTGCCAACTGCGGATGCCCATCAAAGCGCCTTTAATAAGGCCGCAACAGCCGTACTGTCATCTGTCAACGGATTTGTTTTGGCTTAAGAAAGGCAAACACAAACACAAACCCAACCACTGTGTGCCGGCCGGTTGGGAGATACGTGAAAGAAATGCTTTTCGAGGTGCCATTGCCAGTGCCACTGCTCTGCGGTGTTCCTCCTCCATTGGACAATAGCGTTATTGTTGTTTTAAGTTTCTCTTTTTTTTTTAACATTTTTTTTTGTTGTTCAAAAGGAAGTTTAGTTTCAATTCGATTTGTTGTTGTTCACTGTTGGTCTTCCTTTTCCTTGCTGCTGCCATTGATGGCTTTGTTTTCCTAAGGTGGCACTTTCAGCTGATTGCAATAATGAGGCAGCAACGATGATGATGACATTTTTCAACCATGGTTCGGTGCTTCGTTTATTCTGAATCGGAAACCTGACGTTTTTCTGCCGCTCATTCTGTCGATGAATTGAAAATAAGAAACAAACACACCGCTGCGATACTGAGGGGGAGAGGACAAAACACTGTCCTCGTCATCGTTGAAGACTAAACAAACGTTGATTCTTCGCTGCCACTGTTGTTGTCGGTTGTTTGTTGTCTTTTGTGTCAGGAGAACCGTCCCGTCCCATAAACAGTGACTATGTTGATTTTGGAAAATTACTGCCTGTTGGTCTTTTATTCTCTACGATTGGGTCGTCAACAATGCGCGAAGGTCATGAGACTTGGAGCACTTGTGCGTAAGTGATACCAGGGTGGAGTCCAACATTGTTCGAGATACAGAGTTTCAAGTGGGAGTGGGGTTTTCAGTAGTAAAAAACTTCTTTTTTTTTTTAAGTCGTTTCGTTGGCACAGATAATAATTTGTTTTTTTCTTCTTTTCATGGTTTTATTCTTTGAGGACCAAAACAAAAGTTCAATCTTGATTGTGGATTGTAAGTGATTAATCATCACGAGCATTATATAGAAGTTTTTTTTTTATGTTCGCCACACTTTTTGGCCATAAACTAGAAAATGACAAATTGTGGCGGATGCTTGTCCTTTAAGGTAGATAGTTTGGTTTTTTGTTAGATTTATGGTGGAATTTTTCAGACATTAGGAAACAAATGATCTATTTGTGGAAAGATTACAAAAAGGTCCAATAAGGGAAAATGTGACACTAAATAGCGAAGTTTTTCGGGATGCTACGTACAGTAGATAGTGTATCTAATCAATATTTATTGAGAACCAGAAGGCTATGGAGGATATTTTTTCAATAAATCGGACTTGAATTTATGTTTGGAAGTTTTTATTTAACAAAATTATTATTATTGTCATGGTATGGACCCAGTTGAAGGTCATTGTTGATGTGGCAACCTACAACTGACACAGGTCTATTTGAAAATAAAAAATAAAAAGAGAGAACTTATCCCACAACCAGAACTGCCTTGCAAATGCATATGTTAACGATATGGCACCCATATAAGCGGATGCTTATGCTGAGAATATGGTCTGGTGCAACAACAAATGCAATGTACGAGGGAACCATCTTCTAGACTTTCTACTAACGTCTGACATAGTCATCAACAATGTTGGTTCCTAGCCGACCTTAGTTAGGGCAAGAAAAAAGGAGGTGATTGACTTCACGTTCTGTAACCGGAACTTGAAGTCGGCTAGAAACTGGGGA
The DNA here is from genome assembly GCA_905220385.1 of Xylota sylvarum. Taxonomy (NCBI): domain Eukaryota; kingdom Metazoa; phylum Arthropoda; class Insecta; order Diptera; family Syrphidae; genus Xylota; species Xylota sylvarum. The sequence continues at coordinate 148,798,054 of LR999957.1, read as the reverse complement.
ATTCCACCATAGGTGTCCCTGTCGCTCTCCAAATCAAATGCGAAGCCATTACTTTGCAGAAGAGGAGGAATCCGCGAAAAACTAACTGCTTATGCCTTAAAGAATAGCTGGACAAGCCTGTCAAAAATCCTGCTAAGCTCAGACCTAAACGACGTGCCCAGTTATGAAAACCTCCTGTAGATCGACAGTTCCCTGGTGGATCCCAGAACTGCGGAGACTTAGGAAGGAAGCCAGAAAACTTCTAAATCGGGAATGTTCACTGCGACGTTGTGGTTTATTGTGCCCCACACTAACACCTTGGAGAGGTAGATGCTCTCATTAGAGTTCCCCTTGCACTTAGATTCCTTTCGGAATCATTTTGAGGGCTATGTACTCTTACTAGGCCTTGGCGGAAGATATCTGTCCTAGAGCACTCTCTTTAATCGAGTTTCCTTTAAGAATCTAAGGATGAAAGCTGGCTCTAGTGACGGTATTTCCTCATCTGATAATTGGTATTTGTCCAAGTATTTCAGTCTTTTGTGAAACCAGTAGGTTAGTTAAAGTTTTCAAAAGAGCCAAACCGACCCAATGTACCTGGGACGAAAGCGGAGACTTTTAGTCTTCTACTGGAAACTTACTCTCCGAATAACCAGATAACGATTGGGTCAGAGCATACCCCTATCTGTGGAGGTTGAGCAGGGAGCTTGATATAAGTCGCAAAACTCGGCGTAGCATCGGCTGTAGCAACAGATGAAACTATCAAATGTCCTGTAGCATCTTTTGATAGCTTCATATCGTCTGGTACCGATGGAGTCTAATCAGCCTTGCTGCAACAGGGTATAAGCCAGATGCTGCCAATTCCGAAGAGAATCTTCATTGCGTCTCTGGCACTGGTGTCCCTATACCTTGGCGTACAGTTCGAATGGCTTTTATACCAAAAATTCGTACAGATGCCTACTCAGACTTAGAGTTTCAGACCTATAAGTCTGTCATCCTTCTTGCTGAAGAATTTGGAGAGACTAGTCGAGATTCACGTGCACAGCTCTGCACTGAGGATGCACCCTCTATCTGAGATACAACATTGATACCAGCGTGAAAAATCCTGTGAGACTGCGCTCCAAAATCAGGGATTTGTTGTGCGCCATGGACATTTCCATCGACATAAAAGGCGCTTTCCACAATACGACTTTTAATTGCATGTGTGACTCTGGTACACAACACGTGGTAGATGAGATACTGGTATTGTTGATCAGGGCAATGCTGATGAATAGAACTTTGGTTGTAGATGTGGACTGTGGCCGCCATGTTATGTGGCAGGTGTTAACAGAGGCTGCCCGCAAGGTGGCGTTCTGTGCCCACTTCTATTGAGCATGGTAGTTGACCCTCTGTTGCATACTCTCAATAGTTCAAACGTCTACGCGCAGTCATATGCGGAAGATGTATCCATACTATCTGTTGGGTCATGCCTACAGACTGTCTGTACTAATGGACTTTCGACTATATTCTTATGATTAGGTGGCGGGGTCAGAGTATTTGCGTCTGCAGAGATAGTCAGGATGCGCTTAAAGCCTTGCTCAACCCCTTAACCCGTTCCAAAATAGTTGAAGAATGCAAGAATTCTTTGAATTCGTATGGAAGGCTGAACTCTTTGACTCTTGTCTGGGGTCTGGTTCACACTGTGATTGCGAAAAATGAGATCTCCGATAAAAATGCTAATTGCTAGGCAAGGGTCAGAGTATGATTTCTTTTGGTCTTTGTTTGGGTCTTCCCTCGTCCTCGGTCAGGGTCTCTATTGGTTTTCCAACGAACTCAATTGTGTGTGGCATGGTTCTCGTATCGCTGACGTGCATTATCGGCTTCCTCCGATAGTCGAAGGTAATTGATAGATGGACATATAAAATCATACTCAACATCGATACTTAGATAAACCGACAACGTTAGTGTGTCTTTTAAAGGGGAACTCTATATACCTGGGGCCAATTAAATTCCCCATTTCTCCATACAGAAGGTGAGAACAGAATGACCTTTGTACCACCTTACTCATGGGTTCAAAATTATATCTGACAGCAATAAACCTAAAAGGACTTCATAAAACTGATTCTAGTACAGTAATGACGGAGGAGAATGAAAGGCTCTTACTCTAAGAACCGTCGAGAAGCACAGCTGATACGGCTGAGGGAATTGACAGGATGGACTTACACATTCTCCAGCTCGTACTGCATTTCAGAAATCAGGGGTAAATCAAATTTGGTACGACCACCCTTGCCTTTGACATGCCATAGTCTTTCGGGACAAGAATCTGCCGCAGCAGAAAAGTGGAGGCCAACCTTGATCCAATTGTATCCGATCCAAATTCCGTACTTGCTTGACCAAGAACAAGGGGAGAGTATAAGTGACGAGCAGTACGTTTACCAGGTGAAAATGAGGCGAACGAAAGATCAACAGGAGAGGCTGACTCAACGCTAGGCAGTATTTACACAATTGTTCCTAACCCAAGTAACCCAACGTACAGTAAGTGCTTGGTTGTATCCGATGCGGAAGCTAATACTGAAGAAAGCAATGTAGTCAATCAGCAGTAAGCTAGGGCCACAGTTAGGCACATCCTGCAGCAACCAGCAACGAGTCAAGGCGAAGCGGTTGCTAAGTAAGGCTCACTCTACTACACTCAACTTCTCACTTGATATCCTTTCACCAACATATCATTTGAAGGCTAAAACTTCTTCTAACCCAATAACCTTTAGTCCACCATGAATGGGAACAGCAAACAAAAGATTTTAGCAACAATCCCAACTAAAGTTCAAACTTACAGCTGCAACATCTGAAAAAAAAAAAAAAAACAAGGACGAACTTACTCAACACTTATGAAACAATGTCCTAATTTAAGACCATAGCACACAAACCAGCAGCAGCGCCCCAAAGATGCATTGCCAAACGAATAGCATTGAAGCAAAGTGTCCAACTTGAGTGGTTTCGAAATTGTTTGTCGCGCGAGTGCAGTTCCTTTTTTTTCTCCCATTCATCCGCCCTCAAGCAGACCGCGCGCCGCCGAGGGCTAAGTGCAACGGAATGCGAAAAGATGTGGGCACAAAGGATATACACTTTGACACAAAGTAACTTCAACACCATTAACATGCAACAGTGGAACTTATTTTTCTGCTTTCCATGGCGCTCTCGTCCCATCCCAACGCCATTAGCACATTCCTTGTTATTGTTTCACTTTCTTTTTCCTTTCGTTTTCAATTCGTCTCCAGCACAAAGGAGCTCCTAACACAATAAACCAAATAAACCAGCACACCCAAGGAATGGAATTAAAAAGGAGTTTCGCCTCACTGTTGCTCGCTTGTAACAGTCCTGAATAAGGACCTGAATTATTTATGAGAGATTGCCTCTGTGTTGCATTTACATTCACTGTGATTTATCTGACAGAACGATGCTGTTCACCTGTCTCTATTAATCTTGGGCCGCCGTTCCGCTGCTGGCCGGTGTGTGTTTGTCACAGACATTGAGAACCGTGGACAGGATAGAGCGCGCATATGAATAGAAAATGTCCCATTCCATGTCGCCTAGAATCTCATCTTCAGGATGTCAATAATAATCCAATGTTACCGTACCATGTCATTTGCCGAGATACACATCGGACGTGTGGTGGCAATGTTCGATTTGTATCTGATCTGTTCCAGGGATTAGTCGGAGACATTCCAACTTAACGGCCGGGGACATCTTAATTTGTCAAAGTTATTATTCGATGCAGGCCTAGCTATGTAGCTAAGGCTGTTGTGAGAGCATCGATCATTAATTTTACGCGCTCTGGTATCCCACAGTGCAAAGTCGCGGAATCACGTTGTACCGAGTACGAGTATGTATCTGTGGCCAGTGTCCAGCAGTGCGCGAAGGCAGCACGAGAAATAAATTTGTCGAATTTAGTACGGCGACGCTCCAATTAATTACGCCTGAGCCCACACCTTGGTTTGGAAATGCGAAGCGGAGGAGCAAAACATGACCAATTCATTATATTCACTTTGCCTTGGACAAAGTGCCACTTGTCTTCTTCTTCTTCTTCTTCTTGTTGGGAGAGGAGGGTATGCAAGCGCCATCCTGCTGGCTGCAGAAATCAGAGCAACTTACTAGCTACGTTTCAGTTGAAGACGCAATAAATCATGGAGTCTTCGCCCCTTATTTTTACTCCGTGCGCCTCCAATCGAGGAGGGTTATGTCTCGGGCGTTGCTCTACCACATCTGAGTCTGTTTGTATTGTTGCTATTTTGAGAAATTTCTTCTTCTTCTTCTTCTTCCTCCTCTGGAAAGCGAAAAATACATCTAGATGGATTAATTTATGCAACGTCCTGTATCCTGTGACGTATTTATGTTACGGCATTGAAATAGCCAAGGTAATGGTCTAAAGTTTATATTCATGTTGGTACCGTCCACGTTATCAGGCATTCAACTCATTCTCAGGTCACATGAGGTGGACTCGATGCTAGCCTCTCTGCTGCAATCCAATGCATCATGATTGTATCTGCGATATGCAAATGTGCTGTTCACACATAATGTTGGCAGGGGGTTGGGGGTGTGATAAGGCTGACCACGTATCAAGTTGAAGGTGATTGTGAGATAGCAAAGTGAAAATTTGCAAATGAATAGGGATCTAAATGTCCTAATAAAGGATGGACTGGACTTTCGGATTGTGTGCGTGTAGCGAATGTGATATTAGCAAGACGTGCTAAACGAATTCGCTGGTTGCTCTGGTGTGTAAGAGATGGACATGACGATTAAGTGCTGTGCTGCTTAATGGGTTCCAAATGACTTAAGGATATAAGTGTGGCATCATCTCTAATTTAAAATCATTTAAAGGTAATCTACTTAATTTCTTCTTTAGTAAGGTATCCTAGGTGGATTACTTTTGAATTATTTGGTCGACATTTGGTATCATGCATCAAATATCATATCGTCCAGCACTTACCTCGGAGCATAGAACCAGCTGTGTACTCTACAATTTCATTTTGGAAAGAGACTTCTTCTCCTTTTTTATCCATATCAGGATACATCACTTCGTATGGTGTATCGAAGTCACAGATACCAATGATTTCATCCGACTTGTCGCGGATAGTGGGAGATGATTCTGTAAGAATGAAGCTAGTGGGGGTTCTTAAGAAGAGAACCCAATTAGGGTTATGGTGCGCCGTTTTGTTAAAAAAGGGGCTATGCATAACATTGCTGGTTTTAAAGAACCCTACATTAATGCCCGGAAGCAAACTATTAGCTTTGGAAGCCTTAGCAGGACTAGAGTAGCCAGAGTCTGCAGAGAGCGTCTGAGCAAGAGACTCCCAGTGGTGCTTTCACCATCGTGACATCATCAAAGAAGTGCCCGAGACCACCTTAGGCTACCAGCCACCATCCAAAAAGAGTCCTTGGTATGAGAAAAAGATGACAGGAAATGTACACATGCTTGCGCTGCAGCGCAAAACAAAGGCAACGAGAGAAGAGTATTGAGCCTGAAGAAGGGAGAAGGAAAAAATTTTGCTTTAAAAAAAAGGGCCTACGCAGTCTCCCATCTCAAGGATATCGAAGAGTCTCGCGATAAATAACATCCCAATGTTTTGAAGGAAAGCTAAAATTAGGTCCATCGGACTCCTAAAACCTAAGAGAGCAACCCTCTCCAAAATAGCCAACACACTCAATAGACACTTTGCTATAGGAACACATGCTCAAAGATTGGGTATCCGGTATCCCCTACAATGACTACTGTAGAAGCTGTAGGGATGAAGAGGATGCGAGGAGCATCAGTCACCTCCTGTGCACGTGCCCCGCGCTCGCCAACATCAGAAAGGTTACATTAGGTGAATGATTTCAATGATCTAAACGAACTCAACAACGCCTGCACTGCTAGGATAAGCTCCTTCTAACAATGGAGTGAATGGTTCCAGAAGTAAGAGAGTGATTCACCCACCTTACACATCGACATCACAATAGGCCTTCTCTGGTCTAAGTGCTTTTCCCAACCAACCAACCAAGGGCTTGGTGTCTCTTCGATAGATTTTCAGTCTTTGACTGGAAGTTCCTGGTTTTAATAGCAATGTAGACTTTTGCGAGGTTCGAGTGGAACCCAAATTTTTGCTTTTTGGGATTTGACTCCAGTCTACTGCTTTAAGCTTGGCAACTGGCCAGATTTTACCGACGCTGTCGATGGCGGCGGCAATGAAATCGACCGAAATTCGGTCGTCACAGGCTAGTAGTTTGACGTAGCCTTGATGCCAGCATCTTTAAAGGTGGGTGGAGAGTTAGGATGGGTGGTGATACGCTCGTAGAGGCAGCTCATCACTCTGCCTTCAATGAGCCTCCATTTGTCGTCAGACAAATCTACAAAAACGACGGATTTTTTTGAGGTCCGGCCTCAGATCTTTTGTTTTGTTTTTAGGTTTTTGTGACATTATAAATGTTGGTCTCATGAGTAGCTAGGGAAAGGCTGGTTCGTCGGCACAGAGCCCCGCGTTATGTGGATAAGGCAGGCTGATCCAGCCAGTTTCTCTGGATACATCGTTCGCGACTGAGCTATTTTTGATGTACCTGGGCTTTGAGACAAATTGATCATCGGCACGGTACGGTTGACACCTTGATCCAGCCCAGGGGAAGAGTAAGGGAGGAGGAGGGAAAGAAGGATGTGAGTGATTAGGTGTGGGATGATTACCTTTTAATTTTCAAGCCTCTTCTCGCGAATTGTTCCTCGTCACGGCGCGCGGTAAGCCATCACACCGCGACAAGGTGAGTATTTATCGTGATGGGTTCTTTGACTGTAGCGTACATATAACGTAAAGTCATACCGCGAACGGTTGTTTTTCACTTACACCTAAGAGTATGCACTTCTTTCTGATATAAGTAAGAAATGTAGTGGCTTGAAATTCACATTTCGTTAGATTGAAGAATGTACTCTATAGGTGGTGTACGGTTTGAATCCACAAACTTCCAATCAATAGTCGAACGCATTACGCCTACATTACTATTATGGATGACCTAGATTTGATGGCAACTCGGCCGCTATATAAGCCATGAGAGGACGCGATGTAAGCCTAATTCATCGGAGCATGTCCAACATTTTTGACTATATTTCGGAGGCAACACCGTCTATGACGATTGCTTCTGTTCATATGTCTTGTGAGACAAAAAAATTTTGACATTTAGGCTGACTGCATGTTGCATGCGTTAAATTCAATTCCTGGTTTCTTCATTCTTGGGTGTTCTTCCATGTTAACTAGCGCCACCTAAGTAAGTAAGCTTGGGGTCAAGACTGCATCCAAAGTATAAACTTAACAATCGTTTTCTTTTGCGGGTATACGATTAGTCTGCGATACAGATGTTCGACGACATAAAGGCTAGTAGATGGAAGGTAGAAACTTTCCTGATTCTGCCAGGACTATGTTATCGGCACAAGTAGGGATTATGATAACTGATCCTTCACTTAAAGAAGTAGAAGCAACTGAAAGCCGAATCCGAAAAACTGCAAGTGGAGACCTCCTACGAAGAATGCTGCAAATCCTACAACTGCAGCACTTAAGTATTTTCACTCCTGAGAGAAAATCTACATAAAGCTCTCGTTCTTAGTAGGCTCACTTAAAGGAAAGCCTTAGAACTTTAGTTTTAGAGACATTTTAATGAAAACTAAATAAATATCTAATTTTGCTATATCCAGTGTCTGATTACATACTAAATCGGCTTAAACTCTTTATCCAGTCCAATGCGCTTCTGCACAATGCTTTAAGTCCTGAATTTAAAATTAGATTTCGCATATCGAATGGATACTCAGTTCGGACGAACCTAGCAACTTCGACTTTGTTTATGAATAAAATTCTCCTTCAATTTATCATAAGACGTGTGTTAAACCAGTCGGCAGTCATCCCCCTATATGGGTAAAACCCAATATGCCCAGACACACAGACACACTCATGTGAGTGAGATCTTAATAATATCGTATTTGGCACGTATTGACAAGACCACAGCATACCAATGAATTCCATTGAAAGGAGCAAAATTCTCCTATTACGGTGGACTGATTCATTAGCATTTTGCCAGTGTGTCTGTGTGGGAATATATCCTGCGGCCAAAAATTCCTTTTATGCCAACACCATCAATGTCGTCTTCATCTTGAGTTTCAACAAATTTACAACAAAAGTAAACACGCCTCTGTCAGAGACCAGAAGGAATTGCAAATCCTTCAGAATTTACCAAAATGTTCTTCTATTTGCTGACACAGGCAGATCCTTTTCATACGCGCTCAAAGGTATAGGTAGGTATGGGTGTAAAACCCTTTCTTAGCGTAAGTTTGATTGTCATGAATGTCATCGAGACTGGCGGCGAACAGAAAATAAAAAAAAATAGGAAATAATCCTCAATAATGTAATCCTCCAAACATCTCTCCACGGACGCGCATAGAGGAGTAGCAGGAGCACACACAGTGAATGAAATCGAAAGGAGTCGCTGCCCTATACCAAATAAAATACAAAAAAAAAACATACACACACACAAAAGTGTAATAAATAATTTTATTCCTGGCGCGTCCTTTCTTCTTTCACATAACGCGTGGCTCCCATATTAAATGCGCGCATGAAATTGGAATCCTTCCTTGCACCGCAACGAAAAAAAAAGGAAAAACTCTTCCTGTGTGTTTGTGTGTGTGTGGAAGGGAGCTCTGACAACTTTATTCCGGCAAAGAGCGAAAAGAGAAACTGTCATCCCACCACCACCGCTACGACCACCTTCACCCCAACCCAAGGACACTAATTTTCCAAGAATCTCGCTATTGGGGATTCTGGACACGTTCGGGTGACGAACCTTTTAAATTTGGCAGTTCCGTGTGTTATATTAGTCGACATTTCAAAGGGATTAAGATGATGACGAAGACGGAGGCGGCGGTGCGGCGTGCACAGAGGTGAGTTCGAAACTGGGGTCGCCACGTACTGAGCTTGTTTGCGTAGAAAAACTTTTCCTGCGTCCTGTATTAACTCACTTTTCGTCGGCTGAACATAGCACAATAGACTCAGACTATAACTTGGTTGGACTCTAACTCACACTCTAAGTCTATGAGGGGGATTCTCCGGCTACAGGCTCATTATTATTATTTAGCTACTCGGTGTGTGACATGGTTTGCTAAGCAGTCACCACCAGCAAGCAATAGCGACAGCGGCAGGTTGCCCGTTCTGCCTCCTCAAATTGGTCACAGTCATCGCTATCGCTATAGGCCATCTAACTAACAATCATAATGGCGATCATAGGCATTCATAACGCCGACGAATGCGTTTCACAGTCCTTCCTCGCCATTTGACAGCACATCCGAAACGAATGCGATTTTATTTTCATTTCACGGATCGGGTAGCAGGAATCCGTTGCAGGATGCAGATACTGGGGTGGCATGCGTCGACCGCAGTTAAGGGTGGTGATTTGCCGATATTAACTTTATTTTTTTATTTTTTTTTTTTTTCAGAGTTAATCGATTATGCGGTACACATGGCATGGCAGCCTGGCCGAACGATGGACAGATATTGGAAGGGTAAGTCTCGAAATGCATTAAATGAATCGCTCGAATGGAAAATGGTTTGAATTGACGGTTAGATTTAATGGGCAATATTGAACTGTTGTTTAGGCCTGATAAAGGCATGTATATAACATAGTTCTCTGCCTCTGGTCATTTAGAAAATCGAAAAAATATCGCAATTTGCCATCACTGAAGAGATATTATAAAATTTACAGTCCGCATGGCTAATAGGACAGATATGGTCGGGTAAATTGTGCTAAGCCCTGGAAAATATTTTGCATTTTCAATTATCGGAGTTTAAAACTTTGTTGAACAATATAATGAAGCTGATAGCGGGCTTTTTAAATTTGTATCTAGATACTATTAGTGCAAAGACTTCTAACTTTTAATACATTGGTTCTATGCTAAACTACACTGAGACATACAAGATCTATTGTACTGGACCAACAATCACTTAAGGTTCTATGTTCCAAGTTAATGAGTTCTACTTTCCAAAATTCATAAAGAATGTGTTGCTTTGCTCTCCTTAGGCCGTTAAAGTTGACTCATAGTTTAGTGTCAGTATGTGTCAATCTCCCATCTTGTTGTTTAGAACGGGGCACTAGAAAGTGGTACCCCATTGACATCCTGGTATCCAGGCTAGGGTAATACGCTTCAAGCCGTTCATAGAAATCAGGTCCAAAGCGAGTTATATGCTTACACGGCAGCTAGCTCCATCAAGCAATCGACACACAAACTGGGAAAAAAAACAATGTGCATCAAGAACTTAAAAGGCTGGTTAGGTCAATCCGTATGAACTACAAAACAATGGGGAAATCCGAAATAGCGAGGAGGACGATGGGAAAAAGAAATGAAGTCTTGTCCCAAAGTACCCAGGCGAAGGAAGTAAGAAGCAGTGCCACTTTTAGAAGTGACAACGATAGCACTAGCGGTCTAGCGCGGAGTTCTGAAAAGCAGGCAACAAACGCAAATAAAAGGAGGAGAGACACGACCCCCAAACTGAAAGATAAGCTAGCCCACAAAAATGGAACTTGCCTGAGCCAGAAAGGAAAAATCTAAGACACAGGCGGGATCGGCGAACACAGACCCAGAACGAATAACGACAAGCAGTCAAGGGTCAGCAAAAATCAGGAATAGACGCAGGTGAAGGAACGTGAAATACAGAGAATGAAACCAAGCGGAAAGCGGTATAGCGCCAAGCACGCTACTGGAAGCGTAAGATGCCCAGCATTTCAGCTTGTGTTGAAAGCTTCCCAGAAGCGCAGATGAAAGTTATCCAACTAAACCTCAATCATTGCAAGGCAGCTCAGGACCTACTTACACAGACAGTCCGAGATTTCAATGCGGATATCGCAATACTCAGTGAGCTCTACAAGCTGCTAAATGAGAGTGAGTGGGCAACGGATACTTCTGGTAAAGCAGCGATATGGACATGCGGCCCACAAATATTCGAAGCGAAAATGATGAGACGCATGCAGGCAGACTTCAAATGGTCTTCCCAGCATCACACAGGAAGAATTTAAACAAATAGTTTACAACATCACAACGACTGCAAGAGGAAGAACGGCGTTGTTGTAGGCGATTTCAACGCGTTGAAGGTAGAATAAGGTTCACGTTCCACAAACGCCAGAGAAAGAACACTCTGGCAGCGAGCTCACTTTCTATAAAAGTGGAAGAGGGTAAATAATAGACATCACCTTTGTGAGCACGTATGTGGTAAGAAATGCTACGTGGAAAGTACACACCTTGTATAGGCACAGCGACCATCAAGCAATCAAGTTCCAGCTACGGCCCAGTCCCATTGAAAATAGTAGAGAGCACAGAAGGCAGCCGTAGAAAAAGGGATGGAAACCACACACTCTGGACGTTGAAGTACTCCAGCTAATGATGGATGATATATCTCTTCGTGGATCAGCTCCCGACAAGCCAAATCACCTCACAGGACTGACAAGAGCCTGTGATGCATCTATCCAACAGACAACTGCAAACGCGTAACGGCCACTAGTATACTAGTGAAACGATGAAATCGCCAGACTGCGAGCAGAGTGCCACAGGGCGTACCGATTGTACCAGCGTTCCAGAGAACACTGTAGAAGATATTCTGCAAGTATACGCAGCAATTAAGGACCAAAAGGCGCCTGGTGTCGATAGAATTCGCAAGATTACCTTAAAAACAGCAATAAATTGGCGTCCACACATTTTCGCAGATATATTCAACACTTGTCTCTAAGAAGGAGTATTCCCCGGCTTGAAGACTGGTCCTCCTACCAAAAGAAAATGAATGAATGAATAAAGGCCTCTATGGGCATGTTGGACACCATGGGGAGCATATTGGAGCGCATCATAAGTGATAGATTGGAGAGTGCAATCGAGCAGACTGATGACCTTGCAGATAACCAGTTTGTTTTGCGTAAAGCATGGTCTACGATCGACGCGAAATACTGCGAAAAAACCGTCGAAGGAAAGTGATGGAAGGGGGGGGCGTAAACAGTACTGCGCAATTGTCACGATAGATGTCCAAAACGCCTTCAACGCCGCCAACTGAAGAAACATCTTACCGCCAAGAGAATACCAGAGTACCAGCAGAAGATAATGACGGACTATTTTAAAAATAGGATACTGTTTTACGACACTGACGATGGAACGAGGCAGTATAATGTCACAGGCGGCGTTCCCCAAGGCTCCGTACTAGGTCCGCTACTGTGGAATCTAATGTATGTACGATAACGTTCAAATAATTAACTTTGCCAACGACATAACATTCGTAGTGGTAACAAAACTCTTTGAGGAGTTGGAGCATGACTGCAATGAAGCTATCGGAATGGTCCAGTACTGGCTAGTACGCATGGGTTTACAACTTACAGAAGAATGCAGTGCTCATCAACAGCAGGCGAATCATGAAGACTATAGGAATAACCGCCGGCGATACGTTATAGTTTCCAAACCACAGCTGAAGTACCTTGGCATTACGTTAGATAGAAGTTTAACTTTTAAGCATCGCCTGCAGCACACGGCTACCCTGCAAAGATCATGTATCAGTGGACCAAGGCACAGGCAAACATTACTCTAAGCAAGAGTTGCGGCATCGAAATCAATCAATGCATTGAAAGTATGCAACCCCTTCCGAACAACCTTCTACGATATGTATAGTGTCTTTCATGATACCAATAAACCTTCTTGCTAAAGAACGCAACCGTATCAGCAGGACAATGGCTACAGCGACGAATCCAAGTGATACTGAGGTACCACTAAGGACAATTCTGGAAGAATGGCAGGAAGGATGGTATTACTCTGCTAGAGGCAGGTGGACCCACATATTGCTCCCCAATATAGACGCTTGAATTAATAGGAAGCATGGGGAGCTGCATTTCTAACTGACCCAGATGCTTACTGGCCATGGATGCTTCACAGCCTACCTACATACCTAGGTTGGGACACGACGATAACCTCTATTGTCCAACGTGCACGAAAGCAGTGGAACATGCGGAATACCTTAAGTTCCATTGTTCACTATATCATGAAGCACGGCTCTTGGTGGTGAATAAACTGGGTAAGAATATTACCCCAGGCGTCACCAGACTGATGCAGGAAGAGACTTGGAAACCGTTAGCGATACTGTGACAAACATTATGAAGGAGCAGCGAAGACAGGAGCGACAACGAAATGTATTGCTGCATGCAGATCGGTTGTCTATACCCCTTTTTATTGTGCTGTCAAGGTCGGAATTTGATGAGCTTAACATACGCTGCTATTCCAGTTCCAAGGTCAAAAAGCAGGGTCTTGAGTCAGGGAAAGAATCTGCGAAGCTTAGTGTATTTATAAGGTGAATTGCAGACTTGAAACAATGCGGAACAACTTGAATTGAACGGTCCGAAGGATCAGAACTGTGGCTGAGATACCATCTGAACCAACGGATTTGTTTATGTTAGGAAAATTGCCTTGGAATTAGTTTTGATGTTGTGACTGTTGCCAGTTTAAGAGGCTTTTAATGTTGTGCAGGATGTAGTTGGTACATTTTGACTAGAGTCCTTAAAGAGAAAGAGAAAGAGTTTGACTTCCTCAAACACAGTATTTCTGTTATATTCAACCATGAGGGATTCATTCTTAGTAAACTTTTAAAATTTCTTCTAACATAAACCACTTATTTGTTTTAACTCCTATCTTTATTACCCAAGCACCGAGGAGGTCCTCGTCAAAAGTCATTCTAAAGAATTCACACCACTTGGTCTCTACTATACTCCAGCTGCTCATCGTTCTTCATATCAACAAAATAACACGAGGAATGTAACTTTTAATTGGAAAGTACAACTCTGTCCAATCTTATAGCGATGCCTCACCCTCAGAGAGTCACCCAGTCAGAGACTACAGTAACTTTATCTTCATTAAAATTATAACAAAAGTCCAAATGGTAATAAAACTACAAAAGCGGAATGCATTGAATGAGCTAATAAAAGTGACTTCTCGTTCACTGTGTGTCCTTCCTCAGCAGCCACACTCCAGCCATCATCATCCATCCCCTGTGTGAAGAACAATGAGGTGTAATAAAATCCACTCTGGGTCTACCGATGAAAAGCGAGAGCCATAGCGCAGTTTCAGTAAGCAATACAACAAGATCCAGTCCACCAGCATCCCTTCGCGCGTCCAAATTGGCGTCGTTATCATTAAAAAGCAGAGAAATTCCTTATCTCGCCCACCGGGAACAGGGAGACACACAGAGAGAGAGAGAGAGAGAGAGAGGTAAAGTTCGGGTCCGGGTGTGACTATGATAAATTTTATTGCCCGCTTTGGTGCGAGGAATGCAGGCGCAGGATGAGAAGGATGCCACCCTCACTTTGCCCGTGCGGATTGTCATTGATGCATGATGATTCGGTACCCGGCCCGCCGCCGGACGGTTGGTGGCGGAAAGAAACATCGTAGACTCGAGTGGAAACCATTGTTTTAAATTAAATTCATGTTGTTCCGCTCGTGATAAATTGAAACCATAAAGGAGAGATGGTCTTAATTCGTCTTCGGTGCTGGAAATCGTTCGCCCTGGGGGTGGTCTGCACTGGGCAGCTGGAGGTGATGAAAATTAAAGAAGGAAATGAGGATTAAAATTTAAATCAATGAGTTAGCCCCGACCAGAGACAAGGTTTGGTATTCCTCGTATTGGTATTAGCACCGTTCTACTGACCAGATCCTTACACGCACAGGAGAGTGCCCGCAATTTCATTGGGCAAATAAAAATCCCATGAATTTTATTAAAATGTATTTTAAAGCTTCCTCGTCGTTACCCCTCCGTGCGTCGGTTAGGGTGACCAACTTTCCGCCTTATGAGCAGAGAGTAGGAGTTTTGTATCAGGTCCTACCTCAGCACCACCTTGACAGATGAATTATGGTTCAATTGTGTACACTCGGCGGTTAGCGGCACCAGCAGCAGAAGCCCATGCGCGAGCTCGTGCCGTGGACAATGTTCATTTGGAAATTGGGAAATCGTGCTTCGTTTGCATAAAATTCATACTTTTGTTCGCTTTTGTTGCCGGTTTTCGCTTTTCGTTGTCGTTTGTCTTGTTCTGCGTTGGTCGGCACCTAAAATCTTCTTCATCCCTCGGTATTCATCTCTGCAAATGTGGGATGTGGTTGGGTTCTTTTGTTTTTTTTTTTTTGTACAGTGGAGCAATACGACGCGCTGGCTGTTGTGTGCGCTGCATGTCCTTTTGGTTGTAGTTTTCAGGGCTTGAAAAGAGCTCTCGTTCTTTTGTTCGAACATGCATTAAGTAGTCACCGTCACCGTCACCGACACTGAATGGTCCAAGGGACCAAAAGGAAGCAGAGTGGGGTTGAATGTAGGATTACCTGATGGTGTTTCCCTATAGTGGACTTATCGGACGGGAATAACAGGAGGGCACAGGTAAATAGAGAGATTTTATCCACTCGAGTTGACACTGGGATTCGGAGAGGAGTTGCTCGGGGAGCTGTAACAATGTCAAATGTCTGAGGGTGATTACATGCTGCTCGAACATGAATGGGGCAGTTGCATTGGATATTCACTCTCTGTGCCATGGGAACAAAGGAAGAATGAAGTGGTTTGTAGTTTTATTTAACTAAAGGCGTCTAGAGGAACAACGGGTTGAATTTTGTGGAAAATAGCTATCCAACGTATGAATTTTATCATGATGAGTCTATTCAACTGAAACAGTAGGCTGTGTTCGGTATGTAAGTGGCTTAAGGCGCAACACAATAAATGTTTAGAATGTCCAAAGGCCATAACTATTGAAATCCTAACCCTAAGCTGAGATGTATGGATCGTATCATTGATGGACAGTAGTGCGACATAACCATAACACAGTATCACTTCGATTCGTCGCTGTAGCCGTTGTCCTGCTGGCATGGTTGCGTTCTTTAGCAAGAAGGTCTATTGGTACCATGCCAGATACTATACATGTCACGTCGTAGGAGGTTGTTCGGAAGGGGCTGCATACTCTCTACGCATTGATTCTGTGAGTTGCTTCAGTCTTCTTCCTGTAAGATTTCGTCTTCATGGTACCAGCCCATATTTGGGAGCCGTAAAGCATTATCGATGCCGCATCTTCGATACGAGCAATCTTTTCCTGTGCTTTGTCTCGCCAATATTTGGCATGATCCTTGCTGCCTTTTCAACTGTATGCTGCAGGTGCTGATTAAAGGTTAGGCTTTCGTCTAAACTAGTGGCAAGGTACTTCAGCTGTGGTTTGGAAACTATAAAGTGATAGTCCACGGTTATTCTTATAGTCTGCATGACTCGCCTGTCTTTTCTTCTACAAGTTGTACATCCATGCGTACTAGCCAGTACTCCCCCTGGAGTTTGGTTACTATAACGATTGGCAAATTCAATAATTTTGGAAGATCTCGATATTTCAAATCTGAAAACGTCACTGTACATTAGATTCCACATTAGCGGACTTAATACGGAGCCTTGAGGAACGCCTCCTGTGACGTTATACTGCCTTGTTCCAAAGTCGATGTCGTAGAGCTGTATCATATTTCTAAAATAGTCCATCATTACCATCTGTAGGTACTCTGATACTCATTTGGCAGTTAAGAGTTCACAAGACGTTTCTTCAGTTTGCGGTGTGGAAGGCATTTTGTGTGCTGTTTTCTGTTGCATGGATGCATCACAGACTCTTGTCAGTCCGGTGAGCCGATTTGGCGTGTAGGGGGCTGATCCACGAAGGTATATATCTTCCATCATTAGCTGGAGTACTTCAACGTCCAAAGTGTGTAGTTTACATCTCCTTTTCTGCGGCTGCCTTATCTGCTCTCTTGTACTTTCAATGGGACTGGGCCGTAGCTGGAACTTGATTGATTGGTGGTCGCTATGCCTATACATGGTGCATACTTTCCACGTAGCAAACACGTGCTCACAAAGGTGATGTCTATTATTGACCCTCTTCCGATTTTGTAAAGAGTGACCTCGCTCCCGAAATTCGCAAAAACTATGTCCAAAGATGCGAACGCCTCTAAGAATGTTCTCTCTCTGGCGTTTGTGGAACGTGAACCCCATTCTACTGGGTTCTTCCTCTTGCAGTCGTTATGATGATGGCAACTATTTGTTCAAATTCTTCCTGCGCGATGCTGTGATGCGCATTGAAGCTAAAGCCCATTTACTTTGGCATACATGAAGTCTGCCAGCCTGGCTCGTGGTCATTTTCTCTTCGAATACTTGTGGGCACCATATCCCTATCGCTGCTTTGCCAGAAGTATCCACGCACCCTTGTGGATACTTGCGAGCTTGTAGGGCTCGCTGAGTATTGCGATGTCCGCATCGTACTCTCGGACCGTCTGTGTAATTAAATCCTGAGCTGCCTCGCAATGGTAGAGGTTTAGTTGGATAACTTTCATGTCCTCTTCTAGAAAGTTTTCAGCGCAAATGGAATGCAGAGTATTCTATGCTTCTACTTCTATGGCGCTTTTAGTACTTTGGCGCTATGCCCACTTCCTTTACAGAGCATGAATTCCGGTTCTAAGGAGCGATCCATTGTCTTGTGACCGTCGCCACCATATCTTCAAGTCCGGTTTTTCTCTCGATAGGCACTGCTACCACTTTGTTCTTGATGCTTGCTGGCAGTCTTACTATTGTTGTTTTCGTCGCGGACTGCGTTCCTCCTAGACTATTGTCGTTTGTGGTATCGGCTTTATCAAAATGCTCCGAGAGTGCTGGAACGACTTCGTCCTTAGTGGTGATTTCATCAAGATCCTTCACCTCTGTTGTGAGCTCATGGGTTATGGTTTTGATTTCTACTTTTCTGTCCAGGATCTTCTCCACTTCTTGCTGTTGTTGGAAGTCCGAAGTTTGGCCGTCAATTGTTGTCTTCAGCTTCAGCAATAAGACTCCCTTTGCGGTCTTCCGGACGTGCTCAAGATTTTCTCCCAGCTCCAGCTAGTGAGGAGTCTGTTTTCACCTTCCTTAGCATTCCAGCGTAAGAAAGAACACCTGTTGGTTGGGTTGGTTGCCTTTCTCGTCCCTTTACCTGCGTCCTTTCAAGCTTTTTTGCTGACCATTAACTCTTCGTCGTTATTAGGTCTGGGTCCGTCGATCCCAGTCCGTTATAGTCTGTGTTGTGCAGTCTTACATTCTTCCTACCGCCTACACTACACTGTAATACCAATTCACCTAATGGCTGGTTCTTACAATTTCTATTGAAATTGTGTAACGCCAGTTAAATAATTGCAGATCTGGCTGTTTCCCTTTTGAGATATGTAATGCGCCCATTAGTCGCCTAACCGTAGCCACTATACCTTGCCATTTCCAGTGGTAAATCCATCAGAGGGACGACGCAAAATACACATTGTTGCCCCATTGTTTCCACAAGAAGGCCAAAGCCCAACAAGAAAGTCACCAAATGCAAGGCAAGAACGAACGAGTTTCATACCTGAGCTCCTCGCGTCGAATGATTTGTGATCCCTTCGCCTTATTCGCGTATATAAGTGTATGTATCTTCTGTGTCGCCAATGTAAACCGAATGTCACTTATTCTCTCCATGTCCATTAAATACCTTTCAACAATTTTAAATTTACTGCTTCAGCGGTTCCGATGGGTGGCAAGAGGTGTACCCCGGGTCGCTTGGTATGTTGTTGCTGTTGCTGCTTGTGCCCGCAAGGATCAAGATGACCGCCCGACGAACGATGAGAGGCGGCGGTCTCGGAACATTGTGCGCAAAAATATTAAAAGATATCGTTTTCTCGTTCAGTTGTCGCACAGTGTAACACACACACACACACACACACATAGACGTACAAATTCGTTCACAAGCGGTGGCTAGTTGTCTCCGGTTGTCTGTTCCATATTCGCCTCAAAGAACGATAAAGGATTCCCATAGGATTCCCTGTCTCTTGAAATTCCAGGTTGACAACCACCACCAGCCGCCGCCGCCGCCGCTGAATGGATTACATTTCGTTCATGCAGTGAGGCCACTCGGAGTATAAAGAGTGGGCCTTGGAGGAGGGCAGGCTACATGGACAGCATACATTCCCCGCATTCAAGGTGGCTAAAGTCGACAATCGGACGGACAGCTCCAAGATATATGTTTTAGGCTGAGGTTGTCTCTTTGTTGGTGAAAATTTATGACCCTTCCAGGTTGTGCCAGTGCTCCGAGAACTGCTGCCATCCACTGCTGCTACTTTATGCTCTATTATGTTTCTTGTGTGTGGATGATGGCATCGGATGGGCTTATGCAGGAGGAAATGCACACAATTCATTTTCATAGCAGAGGCAGCCGCACCGAGCTGTTTCTTGATCTAGTTTGGGCGAGTGCGCTCCTTACAAGGGGGCCGCATGCAGATGAAAACATCACTGGGGTTGACTGTCTTGACACCACCCACCATGTCGGTCGCAAGTGTTGCCACCATCAGTCGTCTCTCCTGCAATCCTTCTCACTGGACAGACAATGTTATGGAAATTTTATTCAAGTGCTGCCGATCCGCCACTGAGAGACGTCTTTGATTATTCATAACCGGGGATTATTTGTCAAAGTCTCTTGAGAGTATTCTTCAGATGCCGGCCTTTGTTTGTACAGAGAGATAGTGACTGTTGTTGGACGCGCGGCGGAAGATTTCAATCGTTCCGTTGTATCACCTTCTGATTCCGCATTTAATTTATTGTATCGTCGTCGATGCCGTGGTTCATCTTAATGAACTGAGATGAGATGTATATGCATCAATCAGGACAGATAACGGCGAATGGGATGGTCCAGTGCAGGAGCAAGAAGAATAGTATTCAATTAACGATGACACAGATTTATTGTTGCCTTGAATTTGATTCTTAATTCCGTTTATTTTGCTAAGGGGAGATAAGCAAATCTTTTGTCCTTTCGGGGTGGAATACTCGGTTGGACGGTGAAAAATTACTGTAATGGCAAAGTTTTCCCGAAAAGTTTGTCCTTGTGTGGTTCATTGCAGGAGTGCTCTGTACTTAATTAAGAAATGCAAATGAAACTGATTGACTGTTATGGTTACTAGGACGATAGGGAGTTGTTTAGAATAATCCAATGTGGGGCTGACTTCCATTTTTAGATATAGCTTGCGTTTCATATAACAGGTTTAGTCAAATGTTACACCATTATGATGAGTTCAGCTGTCACACAAGTTTTGAAACCCTCTGTTTAAGGCAAACCATCTGTGGCTTGCCATCAGTTTAAGGCCTTAATCCCAGCTCAAGGTACATTGTTCAAGGCGGGATGTTCACCTTGGAATCGACTTATTCTTATCTAGATCCCAAGCCTCTTCTAGCCAATTCGTCGGCCTTCTCATTACCGGGTGAATCTTGATGTCCAGGGACCCAGCAGAATGTAACCGTGTGCTGTGATTTAAGAACTTTAAGCTCATCTTGACAGAACTTTACAAGATTGGATTACTGATGCCTGCATTTCGATGAAAAGGTGATACCTCCTTGTGGTATTGCCATAAATGCAGTCTCACGGGTGGCTACTGTTACTGCTAGGACCTCCGTTTTGTCATTGTCTTGTTTTGTCCAGAGTTTTATGGATATGTGGTAAGATGAGAATGCACTCCATTTCCCATTAGCTAGTCGGACGAAGGCTTGTTCTACATTGTAACAAGTGCTAAGGGCGGTAGAACAGAGGTAACGACTGGGTCCTGAAACTCAAAGGAGTAATTTGCTACAAGAGTATTGAGCTCTTCACGACATCGTTTTACGAAAACGCTTAGAAAACATGGATATGGTTCAGGAGGGTAACTGATATGGATATGCCCAGCGATTGGAAGATACTAAACTGCAGTAATCCTATATAAGACCCTAATCATCCCAGTCCTGCTCTACGGCGCAGACGCATGGACTATATCAAGAATGGATGAGGCCACTCTCGCTTGTTATGAGAGAAAAATAAGTCGGGTGATTTTTGGTCCCGTCTGCATATACAGAGATTGAAGAAGATACAGTCAGGACATGTACGAGCTATATAGCGACATCGACCTAGTCAGAAGAGTTCGAATACAACGACTAAGATGATTGGGTCATGTAGAGCGGATGGACAACAATGCTCAGGCCCTGGGAGTCTTCGAAACCACCCTAGAAGGACGATGCAGTATAAGACGACCTCGCCTAAGATGGCGAGTTCAAGTGGAAAGGAACCTCAATCAACTTGGTGTTTGAAACTGGAGGCAGCTGACTAAAAATCAAGCTAGCTCGAGAGCCTAGGTTCACCCCGGACTGTAGCCTCACCTAAGTAAGTAAGTAAGTAAGCCACCTTTTCTGTCTGATCAGACAGTTGTAGGGTTTCTGTTCAAGCTTGAACCAGATCTGTCTAGTAACGAGGCTCGTAATGTCATCTGCCCACCTAGCTTTATCAGCAGTTCAACTGTAGCGAGAGGCATGCCGATGTCGATGAGAGGGTACCCTACCTGGCGAATTCGTTGGCCATACAATTCTCTGGAATATCGCTGTGTCCCGGTACCAAACGAGGTGAATATTGAACTATACAACCATCTCGTTAAGAGACAAATGACAATTTAGGGCAATTTTTGAATTCAATGTGAAAGTCTCCAAAGATTTGATCGCAACCCGACTATCCGTAAAAATTGTGATGTCCCGACTTGTGACTATACTTCAGCTACGACAAGGCCATCTTGATTATTATGATCTTCGCCTGGAAGAGACTACAGTGATTTGGAAAGCGGAAAGAGATATTTATATTTAGATCGTTACGTTTGAGAAAACAGCTCCTTCTACTACCGATTCTGTTTTTGAACCTTGAGTATAGAAAAGTACGGACTCGGCAGCACCAAAGTTCTTAGATCGAGGTGAGATGGATCGACTTTGGGGCCGAAAATGCGGAGATTTCACACTACTTTCACAGATGCGATAACCGAAATGACAATATCGAAGGATTATTTAGCTCTCATCTAACAGACATCGAACATGAAACCATGTCGACCAAGAGAGACCTTATTTTGTATCTTCACGATCAATGGATCAATGGATAGATCAGCAACGGCAAAGTCATGGAATTCACTCAAAGATCATAGTCTTAACTCTAATAAGGACAATGTAAGCATAATACTAACCAATCTTCTGCACAGTTTGTAATATCCCATAGCAAGACACTCATCTTGACGACTGTGTCAATAGCATCTTAGAATGAAGGAACATAGTGGATCGTACAGAAACCAGTGAAAGTTGTACTTCTTCATAAAGCCATCGCTAATCTAGTGCAGTTGATAGATCCCCTAGTGGTTTGCTCACAATCATTATTCTATCTATAGTTTGCCACCTTAAAAGTTGGACTAGGGATGTAATCCGGTGTAGGGCTTGAAAACATTGTAAAACTTGGCGAAGAAACTGTGAAACCAGGCGAGATAGCTTTTCTCCATTTCCATCATAGTGTGAGGAAAATATTTAACGCGGACTTCATGCATAGGTAGACTCTGGTTACTCAAGATATTGATTTTATTATAAATTTATTTTTATTTCCATATGTCTATGTCTATGTACATTATTCGAGAGAGTTAATGTAAAATGCTTTACTCGTATTAACGAGAATGTAAATGCAAATGCGTCACTGCTGCTCAAGGGGTTGCATAGCCTTAGCCATTCTGTCCACATCACCCACAATCTTCAGGTTATGGGCCATAGAAACAGCGACACCCTTATTCACAAAAAAAAAAAAAACACATTTTATGTTAATGCAATTTTCCACATCGAAAATTCCATCTTACGTCGTCGTTGTCGTGCTTATCTATGACGCGCCTCTTATGCCTCCAGAGCTCGTATCTTCTTTTGAAATGAATTCGTTTTGACTTATACTTCCACACACACCTTTGCCTTACCTCCCCCAAACCTGTACCCCTATCCTTCGCGTTGATAGAAAAATATTTGCTAGCGTAGCTCTAAGTTCGTGTGTGAGACAGAGTTTTATCATTATTTACTCGAAATTACTTCTTCTTTTCTTTTGCCTGTGTCTTGAGCTCGTTTTGGTTCATTGTTGCGGGTATACACGAGTACCTACCATCACAATCGTCACTGCCACCCCTCCTACGATAGACACGACACTGCCGCTCCTGGGAGATAGTACAATTTTGTTACAATTTTCTCCCGACATCATCACTTTTATCATTTTATTTGTGTCTTTCGTATCTAATAAGAAGTTACAACACGTTATTGTTTCCACCCCTATAGACGCAGTATGTTCTGTCTCCCCCCACCCCCCAAAGGACTAACATTCACCATTTTTCTATTCCTGCAAGAGCATACACAACAAATAGCAAAAAAAAAGAATGAAAATGCTCAGAAATGAGCAACGTCCCTTATTCAATTGTGTTGTGTTGTGTTGTGTTGGTTGCCTTGAAAGGGGGTTGGGAAGATATATTCCATCATAATTCTTGTGTACGTGCAGTAATAAGGTGTCGAGGAAGGGCGGGTGATGGCACACCACCCACCCCACCATGCAACGAATGTTTCTCCAACGGAGACGTGGGCAACATCTGCAGGAATGGTACAAAAGAACTGCATTCCAACCCCATCAGGACAGGGGTTTTGTTGGGAAACAAATACGGAAATTAGCACACTCCCCACGCAGTAGACTTGTCGGTATCATCCTGACAGACACACGTGTCGGGGATTTGCTAACACAGTTTCACACTCTTTTCTTTATTTTTTTTTTTTGTGTGTTAATAACTTTTGAATGAGTGACAGCAGCCAATTGCGGAGTGCAAGGGTTGCGGCAGCAGTGTGGTGCGCATAAATCCCACCGTTTTGTCCGCGAGACGATTTTGTGGCGCAAGTTGGCCACCCTACGGGGCTGTTATTGAGTCGTAAATTATGATCAAAATTTAATGAACGGTAAATTAAAGCGATAAATTATGTTCGTGTGCTACTATTGTATGGGCTGAACACATAGCTCTTATTTACTGCCATTTTTAAATTAAACTTTTTAGGTGGCCTTCCGGTGGGTGGGGGTGGACTTTGTCTGCGCATATAATTTCGCTCGGTTGATGGCCTGTACTGTATGGTGCTCTGGGGAGGGGGAATGTTTTTATTGCTGAAACATTTCGGAGTTAATTTGGTTGTTCACGCTCGTAAAAGTAATGCGATTCAAAATGAGGAACCACCACCCCTACCTAACTTTAACGATATCTACCTACCTACCGTGGCACAAATGTCCGGAAGTAATGGTCCATTTGAGTTATGACCTGGTAACTGGTGATTAGTGTGATTTTGTTATTTCTAAGAACTAGCCTTTGAAAGGTGGTCATATCTTTGGATTTAATATATACCGAACGACCTCTAGAGTCAACAGAAATATCTTTCTAGAAACTACCACGCCGAGTACTGAAACAAGTCTATCAAAAGTTTTATTTCAACCCCAACAATACAATACAATGTCTCTGGGGAAATATAAAAACAAATTATCGGATTTTTTTTTGTCATAGTGTCCATCCTCCTCAGTCACAACAGAATGAAGATACATCAACCCCTCAACTAACCGCAATTTATTGGTTATCTTAACTTGAAGTACATATTCCCAAGGTAGTGATCTGAAATCCTTTTAGTGAATCCATGTGTCCATGTAAGAGTTGTACACCATATCTGTCATATAGAATGGAGAGTAGCACTTCTTTTTTTTTCATGGAATAGCCTATATTATATATCAGACTGCCTTCAATAAAGCATTCGTTAAATTACTGACGGTCTTATACTTGGCTTGGGGCAGAAGCCCAGCAACCCTTAGCGGTACTTGGTACCCGTTTGTATAAATCCTTATACATGCATATCCTCTAATCCGTTTCATAAGGTTCGTCTACAAAGGAAAAGTGATGTATCCAGTCTGAATTTCGTTCTTAAAAGTCTATGTATCTACAACGTCTGGATGTGACCATGATGACCATGGCTTTAGAAGACAGAGTCCACATAAGGTTGGAGGTGTCCATGATTAGTAGCACCATTTAGCTACTCACAGTTAATTAAAACCTACCGGAGCTTTTGATACAGCGAAGGAGGCTAGTGACGGCTACTGAAGCCAATTCGCCTAGGTTGTCAAAGAGGTGAGCTTCTAGAAGGAGTAATCTTTTTAGGAGACAGAGCTGGGCCCTTTTGGTATTTTGGCCTGTCAGACAGTGTCCTGACAGTGATCTGTGATCACTTCAACAGGACCAACTCAGCACTACGTTTCAGATCCAGCTTGGGCTAAATCTGTGTCGAAATGTTGCAAGTAGAGAGATTTTCCCATCCACAGTTGGTGTTACTATAAGCGTCCCGCTTAAGTAAGAGTTTACCTAGTTACCTAGGCTTCGCCAATTCCTATGGGTTGTACGCTGTCTGATGAGCTCGTAAACCTTCCAATTTCCTGCAATGTGTCTGTTCCCTAACACCCAGCATAGGTGAATGTTGAACTCTTCAGTCATCTCCGGAAGAGAAAAATTGCTGTTTAAAGCAGTCTTTGGAGTGAGGGAACACGATTCCAGCGATTTGATTGCCGCGTGACATGCAGTGAAAATGCTAATATATCTGACAGGTATTGCATTACATTTCAGGCAGGACAAGGCTTCCATGATCGCCATGATTTCTGCCTGAAAAACGCTACATCTGGGACTCTGGAAGGCGAAAAGAGATGTTCAGATTGAGCTTATAGCAGAAGATACCACAACCCACCTACTCGTCAGTCTTGGAGCCGTCCTCAGGAGAGGGAGCAGTAACCCATTCACTTCGATCAAATCAAAGGTTCGACGGCGTGTAGTTGGTGTCTTTTGGGGTAAAATTGACGAGATCAATGATCGA
This sequence comes from Xylota sylvarum, assembly GCA_905220385.1. NCBI lineage: Eukaryota > Metazoa > Arthropoda > Insecta > Diptera > Syrphidae > Xylota > Xylota sylvarum. The sequence goes on along the minus strand of LR999957.1, from coordinate 148,772,303 downwards.
GAAGTGGCCTTTACGAAAGACCACTCTCAAGAGGCTTTGAATCAGATAGCCTCACTCGCAGCCAATTGCTTGTTATCTAAGGGAACCAGGTGGAGCATAATGTTCAGCATAGCTGAGGGTTCTCAGTACACCACTGATGCATACCTATACATGCAGATCTTCGTACCTTAGATAGGAGACTGAGATGAGTAGCCCTATTAGTAGCCGCCCTCCAGACACTCATGCCATAGAGTAGTAAAGGCCTGATAACAGACACGTGCATCCAGTGTATGATATGGGGTTTGAAAACCTCAGCTCCTACCAATAGCCTTTTTACAAGAGTATAGAGCCACAGTTGCATCCTTTACGCATTCAAGTAGATTTCCAGATTTCCAGAGATGTATCGTTTGTAACTGTACATGGTCCAAAGGATCTTTTCAGTAGTAACTATTTTCGTGGAGTTGCTGCACGGTGTAGAGAAGGTGGTTTCGAATTGAAGTATAGCAACTGAGGAGCTACCAGAAAAATGCGTGTTCAGTAGAACGTCGATGAACTACTTACTAGAGGTGGTCCAGTGACCATCTGGCTGCATTAGGTGGCTGGGTATAGAGGAATTTTTGGAGCGGATTTTCCGTAGCCTTGAAGCTTCGGAGGTCGTCTCTTCTATGCTTTCACAGAACAGTCTCCAGGAACCTTGTTTCTCTTTCCTCAGTGAAGTTTTGTATTTCCTAAGAAATAGCTTGTAGGCATCCCAATCAGTCGTCTCACGAGAGCTTTTAGATTAAATAAGACTTTCCTTCCTAAGAACATGGAGATTAGCATTCCACCAAGTTGGTTTGTTCTTGCCTCAAGGTTTGCGAAGAGGACAAGCCAAAGACATAGCATCATTTAGTGACATTGTAAGGACATCCACCATGCAGTCAACTCCTCAGTGTAAATACGTTTAATAGGCGAAATGGGAGCGATCAACGTTGTCAACCGTGTCTAAAGAGACCCCAATTGGTTCATCTAAACGAACCGCAGCGTTAGAGCTTGTTTTCGATTCAGATACCATTACCACGCTATCGTTGACATCATCCGAATCTGATGACAAGAGGTCATGTTCAAGAGAGATGCCAGGAGAATTACTATTCATCTCCGTACCCATATCCTGTGATGACAAATGGTACGAAGCAGTACAACCCCGTATAACCGCACTTCACATCAAGTTGGTTTCGGAAGACACATATTAGTAAATGGTTCGAAGAACTTAACAAACGTAGCATCAAAGAGTTCGGTCTGTTCGTTATCTATAATTGGAGTCGATAGAGGATGCAAAGTTTTAAAGGTTCTTAGCTTATTTTGGAGCAGAATCAGGCTAAATATTAAAAGCATTAGAACATTTCGAATTGACGTTACATAACATTTAAAGCTATCCACTGCGATCTGAAAAATCTTTGCCTCAAGTCCAGGATTATTCCAACGTGAACCATCTGTTGATTTCTTTAAAAAAGGCTATAAAAAACACTGTTTGTCAACGATTGTTGCTTTATTGAAAAGAATAAATCTTCCGGTTATTTATGGAATATTATTTCATTCAAATTACTACCTCGGCTGGCTTGGCAGCTTGAATTTCCGTCAAATTTTTGAGCACATAAGAGCTGTCAGTGTCAAAATAATATATGATTAAAAAAGAAACTAACAGATGGCCCACCCTACATACGTAACTAAAAAGAAACTTACACCTGAATGTATGCACTCTTGTAATTAAAATTTTAGTGAATACACGAACCTTGTTTAGAATGTGGATTCAAATGTTTCGCTTTGAATCCTGTTACTTCTCGGGGGACGTAGGACAGTTCGGCTTTTGTGTTGAAACCAGGTTTTTGGGAACAATACGAACGCAGCTTTCGGTTTCTATTTTTTTGTTCTTTACACCAAGTCTGTGATACTATCGACTGAAACTATGCTCCCTATGTACAAAATGGTGTCCATTTCGCGATCTTTTTTCCAGCACTATTAAGTTGAGGGATCGAGTACGTTTCATTGTATTTGGCTTTCGATTAGCTTTTAAATGTAGCTGCCTTTTTAAATTCAATTCGAAAAAAACTACAAAAAACATCTCGCGAACGCTAGACAAATATCTGAGCGAACAATTGTCTTGAGAAAGAAAGCGAAACACAATTTGTGTTGGGTAAATAAGCCTTGGGCATTTCGTGAGCTCTTGCGATAAATTTTAGTCCTTTTAGACAATGAGATTGGCAATGAACCAGCATGCCTTGATGGGAGTTTATCAAGAAGCATTTTAGTCACACTTTTGCCTATAACCTTGGCTAAATTCTTAATGCATTACATTTTTGGGGTCTTGCTCATGTCACCGGTGGAATCACTGTATATGTGAGATTTAGTTAATGGAAGTGATGGTACACTGCTTTATTTGTTTTCCAAAATCATGCCTCAAAATTATAATAAAATACATTTTTATTTCCTTGCTATAACCACTTAGTCTACACGTTTAAATTTTAAAACAATACCACCCTTTAGGCAAAGAAGAAAGCTATTTGGAGCTACGCTATTGTCCAGCCTTGTAGATGGCGATAAGGTTATGTCAAACTTGCGTACAACTTCGGCGACTGCAACCTTCGTTTCAATCAAACCCAGTTTCATTCCTGAAATTTTAAAATCATCAGTCACTACACAGCATTACTATCCAAAAACCCACCTAAACACATTCTCGGACCATCACCGAAGGGTAAAAATATCCCCATGTCCCGATATTTTCGAGAACCTCCTACATCTGGATCAAACCTTTCTGGAATGAACTCGTCAGGGTTTTCAAATATATCCTCATCTCGATGAAAGGAGAACGATGAGATATAAACACTATCGCCTGGTTTTAGGAGTACTTTCCGTCCATCAGAATTCTCGAGTGTTGTACTTGTGGTACAAAGCTTGAATAGTGTCGGAAGTGGTGGAAATATTCGAAGTGTTTCTGTTCAAAGAGGTCAGTTATTTTAGATGACTACCTGGAATAGCCTGGTTACCTTGAATGCATTGATCGAGATACGGAAGATCATTCAATCGGTCGAAACTTATGGTATCATTATTATCGTCAAGGTTTTCTCGAATCTCCTTTCGTAACTTCTCTTGGGCGTCTTTGTTTCTTCCAAGCTGGGGAATGATATGGATAAGTTTTCAAATTTCATTTAAGAATGTTTGCATTGTAATCTCACCAGATATAGACAATGACATATTGCAATGGATGCCGTTTCAAAGCCATCAATCAACACTGTAGTAGAGTATCCTGTCAACTGAGTTGTTGATAACCGCTTCTTGTCGCACAGTTGAAGCAGATGATTTAGAACGTCTGGACGGTCCTGTGGTTTATCCAGCCGATGTTTTATTGAGTTGATCGTAAGATCAGTGAAGAATTTGTCTGATGATTTTGGAAAGAAACGTTCTGGTCGGAACTTCCTTAACCATGGCCAAGCTGCTGTTTGTCCGTAGTATCTAACACATTTTAAAGCCTGGCTTATCATGCTATTTGCCACCTCGTGAACGGGGCTTATCTTGTCGCTAGTAAAGGCTCCAGCATTGATGCCCCAAATAAAGTCTGAGATCAATTCAGCAGTAAATCTACTCGACAGCTAAAGAATGTTATTAGATTTGGTATTGGCAGTACTTGTGACTTACTTCTTTGGCATCGATCTCGGTTGGGTGGGTTGAAATGAAGTCGGATAGCTTCTCGGCCGCTTTTCTCATCACCGGATAAAAGGAACGTAACTACATGGATATATAGAGGATCGTTTGTTTTACATAGATATTGACATGGTATTCATAAATTTACCCTATTGACAGTTAAGGCCTGACTGATATCTGAACGCTTTTCCTTCCAAGTCTCTCCCACAGAAACAAATGGACTTCCAAATCGAAGTTCCTCAACTTCCGGTCTTGACTAAAAGATCCATACATGCAGTTCTTTTAGCTGAAAGTATGAAGAAAGGCAGTCTTACCCATTTGGATGACTCATTGTCGTGAAAACTACTGAAATTTGTTGTTAAAATTTTCAGAGCTAAACCTGGATCCAAGATGAACAGACGGGGAGTTCTTGCCACAAAGACACCGATAAACTTTTCCTTCGCCTTGTAGTTCCTAGAAAAAATTGTTTTGAGAGAATATAAACAATAATAAATGTCATAGCCTTACAAATAGATTTCATGAAGTTCTTCGATAAAGTTGCATTCTCCGCGATGGGTTTTTTCGAAATTGCCCTTCAAAATCGTTGGCTTGGGCCCGCGTACACCCCTCTTTCGCCAGTAGTTGAAGTACCATGTCAAATATAGGTACACCAACGCAAATCCTATTGCAGCAACAATAAGCACAACGCTAAGCATAGTGAAATTAATTTTTAAGCAGTAAGTTGTCTCTCGAGTTTGTTTTTGTCTGCTAATCTGAGCTATTTGAGATTAGATAACCCAGTGGGTAATAGAGGGCACCAAAGCTTTCCGGCATGTTGATTAGGGATGATATGTTTATATTTATTCGAAGTCACCTACCACGTGCCACATATTGTTTGAGTTAACTCATGAGATTAAGAGTCTTAAGAAAAGATACTATAGGTATGTGTGGCAGGGTAGCTCTATGTACATACGTATAAGTCAGAGATAACAGCTATGAAGAAACAACTTTTAACATTTATCTGATGCTATTCCACTTATTCATTTGAACAAACAATATGTGTATTTCAAGTGACACAAGTAGCCAGCCATGCCAGTCATCTTCAAGTGAAAGCAGCCGATTCCTTTGGAAAGTCGAAAGGTTTTCTTGTTTTGATTCAGACGGCAGTGACAAATCACTCAAAATCCACATATTTTTGAGCTATTTGGAGCCCCAACCTATTATGATCTTCAAGACTGTCACACAGTTGTTAGTGGAAGTGCTCTTGATAGTTCAATTGAAGTGCCTTCATCCCCGAAGTGAGTTTCTGACTTTGGTGAAGCCGACGGAAAGACTTTGTAACTATTAAGCAACAACATGCCCTTAGACACAAATAACTGCCTACTGTTAAAGACTCCGACAAGCGACAGCAAAGGCAAAGGCACATGGATTTGCACATGGAATGTTCGGACCCTTAACAAGTTGCTTGGAACCGTACAGTCAGCAGAAGCCCCTAAGTCCTATATGGCACAGTGGTAATGTAATCTTGTACACGTCACACTTATATCAATGCAGATCCATTGTCATCCCATACTACAGAATCTGTGATGTAAAATCCGTGGGTTTTCAACCCATCCCGAGGCATTTATAAATTTTTCCAACTCATTTACAGACTTGTTTCTAATGGAGAGACATGGAAAAACTGTCCTACAAGGACTGTATTCCCACCTCTCACGAGCGCCTGGCAAACATTCGAGAGCTTCCCAAACAAAAAACAAAATTACCCTTCGGACACGGCATTGAACAGTAGCCCTCTTCCATTAGTGTGGAGAACATAACACGCAAAACGCTCAACAGAATGGTTGTCAGAAGCAAGGCCCTCGAGCCTCTATGGAGCTGTCGCGACAAATATCGATTGAACTAGATAATCCGAGAACTTCCGAATAGAATCCCGAGCCAACGCCAGGATCCATCTTAGAGCCATCAGAGTAGATGGGTAGCGTCATTCTTCTCCACTGCGAACAAAGTAAGGAATGGCCTTACAGAATCTAAGCCAGGAGTTGTGTAGTCTGTTCATACATTGTTGCCCGGAAATTTATGTAGAATCTCCGCATGCCCTGTCAGACTGGAATGCCAACTTGCAGGTTGAGTTCGCCGAAGAGCACTGTTTGTATCAAATTCTTGTACGAAATATCTAGGGCTTTAGACTGAATATAGCCTGTATTGCCCAGGCCATTCTTTGAATCGTAGTCTAAGTCTTAAGGTTGGTAGCTTTGCACAACACTTGCCAACAGATCCATTATTACCATTCGTCAGTATCGAACCACAGAACTAAGACCCCAGGTTATGTAGAATTTCGTATTGCAGGGATAGAAGGCTATCATTGCTTTTTTTCATATCTAGGACAACTCTCACTCTAAGCTGATGACACTAAATTTTTCAAACCCATTTCGTCAACACAAGACTCCAGTCTCCTTTCAACAGGATTTCGATAGTTTTTCGATTTAAAACAAAAATTACTTAGAGCTCAAGATCACCAAATGACAATCACTTTTCACGTTAGTACAATGATAAAAAGTGGGCGTGTCTGCGGGCACCTAAAAGAAGAAGGCTATAGGATGCTTTGGTTTGTACATCTGCCGTTTAAGCTCTTCATAAACTTTCGAGCCTTCTTAACTCACTATGCACGCTCGTTATGGCTTACTAGAAGCTCCATGATTGGTAGGTTCATTCCTGCCTTTACGAAGGCTTTCCAAAAGGCTTCTCCTTCATCTGGCCATTCTGAGCAAAAGCGCGGGCTATCGCTTCTAAATCTGTGGAGATATTTCCAATAGCCGAATAGGTATTGCGAAAGGTGGTAGTTGCAGTCCCTATCTGTTCTCTTTATCCAGACCTGAGAATCTAGATCGTGAGAATTAGCTTGTGGTTTGCTATAGTGCTATACCCTTTCTTCTGTTTGTAACCCTCTGATCGTGGTTCGCCTGAGGCCCCTTTTCATCTCGTTAGCGAGAATCTGGATTGGGGACCATATATGTATATATTGATCTTATTGCAGGTCCAGTATGCAGATGACACCTTCCTTTTTGTCTCCTTCGATGTAAGAGCTCCCGCTTAGACTGAGGCAGTGCACCGGAATACCGTGATACCGTTCTACTGCAGTACTTGACGTGGGTTTTAGTCTGTTGTCGAGCATTACACCCAAGTATTTTAACGTCACTATAGACCTGATTATTTGACTCCCAACCCGGAAGTTTCCACTTTCCACAGTCATTCAGCTGATTATTAAGAGTGCCTGGGTCTTGTGGTCAGCTAGTTCTAGGCAGCCAGTCTTTAGCACATTTTTGATCCTAGAAATCGCTTCATGGGTGGTGGAGTCTTCCTCGTGGATGTGTTTGACAACGATAATCACAGCGATATTGTCAGCAAAGCCGATCACTTTAATTCCTTGTAGCAGCGTTAATCTCAGCATTTTCTCATACATTATGTTCCACAGAAGAGGACAAAGAACTGACTCCCACGGAGACATTATAAATTCAAGGCCGCATATGACAGCATCTAAGTATAAAGACGAGCTACAGAGTCATGTCTAGTTTTGGCATCCCTGCCAATCTCATTCGCCTATACAGGATGATGATGAAGAACGCTCGTTGCTCCATCAAGATGAGAAAAGATCTCAGACAAGGTGACGCGTTGTCATATGATCGAGCGGGTTAACTGGAGAGACTTGTTAGTGGAGTCACAGGTTCACCCCGAACTGTAGCGCTACCTAAGTAAGTAAACAATAGGCGTCTCATGCGTCTCTACCTTTAAAGCCGACCATGTCAATGCAATATACCCATTCATACATCGAAAATATACACAGCAGTAGCAGCAGTTGGCGACCGTCTGAACGGACTGTGTGAATAAAGGTTGCTCGAATACATATAAGTGATAGATTCGAAAGGGAAACGGGATGATAAATACCAGCGAGTCGATTGGATAGTAAAGATACACATTAAAGTTTTATATTTTGGTGTGTTACATAATTTCATTTATTGTAATATCCAAATTAAATAAAACTATATTGTTATTACTTAACGAATTACTAAACATTTCTGTTTCAGTGATTCCATAGATACAATTGTATCTCAACTGTGTTCTGGACTTCGTATGTGCACATCTGAAGAGTAATGCAATGTAATATGTAATCGTGTGTTCAAACAACCCCTCAATGAATGTTTGTCGCAATAATTCTGCTAATCATGGTTCATGGTCAATAAACCAAAACAATTATTTAATTCTATGTCGCATTATAAATAGTATCTTATCTGTCGGTATACGTACCCGGCCACTCATTTCTCATCTGTCTAATCAAACGAGCTTCACTGATAGCTTTGAAGTGTTTTTCATTAGAAAAGTCTTTCTATGGTAATATGCGAAGATATTTAAAAGATTACTTACTCATTGATATCAGTCAGTAAATATTGACCAGAGTGGTTTCAGTTAATAGTAGAAGTAGTGAAGTTCGGACGCGTAAACTTGTATCACAATGTGTCCGTGTACGGTAGTTCTATTCTTACTTGGCGTAATCGGTGGATTAGCTTACAGTTATTTGTCGTGGAACTTTAATTTCTGGAAAAAGCGGGGAGTAAAGGGTCCGGAACCAACTCTAATATTTGGCACAATGCCAAGTGTTGTTAAGCGCAATCGACATCTAGCCTTCGACATACAGGACATATATGAGTAAGTGCTTGGCATACGTATGTACATCCTCTTACACATTTCGCAATTTGCTTCTTAGGACATATAAAAAAACTGGGGAGAGGTTTGTTGGAATTTTCCAAACACGCAATCCACACTTACTGGTGATAGATCCTAAGTTGGCACGCGATATCATGATATCCAACTTCAAGACCTTTCGCGATAATGAAGCAATGTTGTGGGTACGATTGAGTTGAAAACCTCTGCAAAGCGGCGAATACAAAATCACTCAATTGCAGGTAAATAGAAATTTAGAAGAGATCTCAGCAAGGAATCCATTTCTATCGCCCGGTCACGAGTGGAAAGAAAGACGAACTGATGTAGTTGGTGGCCTTAGTCCCACTAAGGTTCGTATTTCCATACTGTATAGCCAGCTTAAACCCATCTTTATTTGCAGCTCAAACAAGCTTATCCGATAGTACTCGAGGCCTGTAAGAAATTGGTAGACTTCGTAAATACCAAGATTACTCAGACCAACAATGTTATCGACTGCAAAACTGTAAGTTATGAGACCAAGGCATTACTAAAGGATCATGATAAACAAATTACATTACAGCTTTGCTACAAGTACACTTTGGAAATCATAGCCGACTTTGTCTGGGGGATTAATGCAGATGCCTTCAAGATTGAGGATGCTTCAAACACCATGATGAGGATGTCAAGAAAAATGCTGGACATGTCGTTTCTTAGTGTTGGATTCTATTATTTAACCGAATTGGCACCGTTTGTAAGAAAATTCGGCAAGACTCGGTTTTTCCCAGAAGACACAGATGCCTTCTTCTCACAAGTGCAGAAGGACGCTCTCGAGATGCGTCTGCGAAATATGAATAATCGACCGGATTTCTTGAATTACATGCTTCAATTGCAGGAGAAGAAGAATATAAGTCACTTGGATATGGTTGGACATAGTTTGACGGTGTTGCTGGATGGTTTCGAAACATCCGGGTCTATACTGTATCATACGCTGTTCTATGTAAGGAAAGACGGGTATTAAGTCGAGAAACTAATTATAATTTGAGCTTATCTTCAGCTGTCGAACAATCAAAATGCACAGAAAAAGTTGAGGGAGGAAATTATGGCTAATCTGGATGCGGAAGGTGGAATAACCTATGAGGCATTGATAGATCTTCCATATTTGGATCAGTGTATCAATGGTGAGTATGCTCTTTAGATATTGGTTCATTGAAAATGGGAGCTCAGTTCTGAGATTGTTAAATGTGAAACAACCGAGGGGTGTCCTCTTTCTGTACCTTTTTCCAAACTAACTATGCTGCCACCCACCGGTACGCATTATTACAAAAATCTTTAGACTGCAAAGAATACGTTGTGATAACATTTATTGTTCTCGACGGATCTTTTAAGAACCTCTAACCTAGTGCAATTATAGTGCCTATCGTTGAACTGCGTCATCGATTGGTCCATTGATTAACAAGCTGTTGGCGAACAGGACCATTGCCTCTTTTAAGGAACGTAGCTAGGAATGAACTGCTTCTAATCCTGAGAAGGGAAGGCTGTAAGGTAATTGTCCATGTATCTCTAAACTATCGAAATGGACTAAAGGCTGTGTGCTCGGGCTTTTAACTCTCAAAAAACAAAACTAGACCCATTCCACATTTTGACACCCGAAAACTATGCGACATTAGTCTGTCACTAATAGATAAAGCAAAATATTTGGGTTTCATCCTTGACACGAAACCCAGCTGAAGCCCAACAATCCTAAAATCTGTTAAGAAAGAATAGGAAGTAGATGTGGTCTACAAATACCAATATTTAACTCGACAGGTTCATGGGACGCAGGACCTCTTTAGCATTTTCTTTGCGTTCAATTTCACAAACTGCTTGCATCGCATGGGTCGTGCTCTGCTTGTTCCTGAACCCCTATTGTCGGTTGGAAAGCCATTTGTCTCCTTCGGTGTACTGGTACAGTCTGTTGCTGATAACACCTTTCACCACTTTTCCTGCCATGCATGCACAGTGGCCTATATGACGACGGTTGCTCTGGGGGCTTGTCGCCATTCGGGATTAATACCAGCCTCTGTCGTTTTAATTCCTTCAGTCAGGCATCTTGTATAAAAGTTTCCAAACACCTCTGATTGGGTTTTAATGGATGCCTTAAGGACGAAGTTTGGGAACCCGTCCATTTCTGGATCCTTATAGCTTTTCATTGAGGCCGCTGCTTCCAGCTGTGTGGTTTCGGATTTGTCTTTGCTAATTGCCTAGAAAAGTTGTCCAAGAACCTAGCCTAATCCTCTCTGAGCAACACATCTCAACTTGATACTTACTTAGGTAGGTAGGTATAGGTAGATAGAAGTGGCAGCTGCCTTTTGTAAGGCTTCCCCACGGGTTACGTTGAAGGTCTTCACTTAGCGATTAGAAAGATTCGGTTTTACTCTTCCTAATGAGTTTCCGAAGTTCCTTTCTATTCCTTAAGAATTCTTCTCGTATCTATTCGGAATCTTCTCATTATCTTTGTCTCGCTCGCTGCTGGTGCCTTACCTAATCGACTTAAGTCGACAAGTATAAGCTTGTCGCTCAGCTAATATACCAAACTCTTTACAAGGATAATTACTAACGTCTCAACTTGACTTCTTCCAGAAACAATTCGAATGATCTCACCAATTCCAATCTTCTCAAGAATATGTACCGAAGAAACTACTTTGGAAAACAGTGATGGAACAAGTGTAAAAGTCGAACCAGGAATAGTACTGCACATCCCAACGTTTGCACTGCACCATGATGCGGACATATTCCCTGACCCTGAGGAGTATATTCCGGAACGTTTTGATGGCGGCCAAGCAAAGGATTTGAATCAGCAAGGATCCTTCTTTCCATTTGGCGATGGACCACGGATATGTGCGGGTAAGGATGAATTGTACTTAACTTATGAATTCTTTATAACCAATGCACCTTCATTCAGGAATGAGACTGGGTCAACTGGAATGCAAGGCCGGTATATTTGAGATTGTAAGAAACTTCCAGCTGAATGCGAGCAAGGAATCTGCCGGCGCAAAGTACATTGATCCAGGAGCGTTTATCATCGGTTTGGCCGGCGATTTACTCGTTGAGTTTAGACTATTAACCAAATAAAGTTTATTTAAATCAATTCCTTATATTTTATGTATATTCCACCTTTCAGATTCAGAATGAAGCCTTTTGGCTCTAAAGAGTTATCAGGTACCGTTCTTGACTCATCTATAGTCAGTTGGAAGTTCTTGATTACCTCAGCAACGGCAGCTTTCGCTTGGGCTAAGCCGAATTTCATACCTGAAAAGGAAGACCGCTTATAAATGAAACTAGGGTTTGTAACGACCTATACCTAAGCATATCCTTGGACCATCACCAAATGGAAAGTATACTCCAAGGTCCTTGTACTTCTTCGTACCTCCGTTCTCTTCACTAAACCGCTCTGGAATGAATTTCTCCGGCTCTGGATAGTACTCTTCATCACGATGGTAGGAGAAGATGGATATCAGAACTATAGTACCCTTTTCAACTTGAAGCTTCGATCCGTCAGTGTTGGTCAGCTCACATGGTTCGGTACAGATTTTTGCCATAAACGCAAGAGGGACAAATATTCGTAAGGTTTCTGAAAGAAAAAGAAATACTTAGAGTATCTATGTATGTATCTACGGGCTTTTGACTCTCACCATTCAGAACCTGATCTAGGTAGGGAAGTTTCACAAGGTCATCAAACGAAATGGATTCATTTTCATTATAGTTGTCAATCAACTCCGTTCGTAGTTTACTCTGAGCTTCCTGATTGCGAGATAGCTGTGGAAGGAAGGATTAGTATTACAAGTCCAGCATAAGACTCACAACTTACCAAAAGCAAACAATGGCTTATGAGTCCCGCAGATGTCTCGAACCCATCGAACAAAAATGTCAAATTATGAGCCACTACATCGACATTGGAGAGATTTTTTTTCTCCTTCAGCTGGATGATATGTCCTAAGAAGTCTTGCCTCTGTTCGGGATTTTTACGAAGTTCGAATGACATTTCCGTTAGTTTGGTGAAAAATTTGTCTGTTACGAGCGGAAAAAAACGAACGCTGTAGAGCTTCCTTACAAATGGAAAGATTCCCAATACGAAGAAGTAGGAAACCGCGTGAAAAGTCTGTTGAATCATTCTCTTTGACATAGTAACGAAGATGGAATCTTTTGCTTGGAAGGCATTGGCTTCAATGCCCCAAACTACATCAGCTACCACCTCACCGGTGAATTTTAAGGACAACTATATACAAATTGGATTAGAAGACAAAGAAGAATAGGTTGACTGGATGAACCCACCTCCTTAGTTTCAATGCTGGTCGGGGCGTCATTGGAATTCTCCCTCAGATAGTTGACAAGTCCCTTGGCCGCCTGATGAATGACGGGATACATCGACTTCGTCTGGATTTCAACCATTTTTAGCAGAATCTTCAAAACCCTAACACACTAACCTTGGATACCGTGAGCCCAGGAACAATCTCAGCTCGCTTAACTTTCCAGTCGTCGCCTCTAAGTACAAACGGATTAGCACTCGAAATGGGTTCCAGCTCTTTGTTCATCTAGGAATGACGTGATTAGTGTAGATGGGCGGTATGTGAGCCGAGTTTTTGCACCTACCCACTTGGAAGACTCGTTGTCCATAAAACACTTAAAATTGTTTACAAGCACTTCTCTAGCCAGTTCTGGATCGATTATCATGATCTGTGGATTCCTTGTCCTAAACACGCCCACAAACTTTGCCTTGTTTTTGAATTTTCTGCAAAAAAAAATTGGTAAGAGAGTAGAGGAACTGCAGAGTGAACCTCACCGATAGATGTCGTCCAAATCGTATACGAAATTCCTTTTGCCTGTGATGGTACCTGGGAAGGTTCCGAACAGAGGCAGTGGCTTGGGACCTGGAACTCCGCGTTTTCGCCAATGATTGAAGTTCGACGTTAAGTAAAGATAAAGCACGGCCAGAAGGGCCGAAAATAAGGCCAAAAAGAAATAAGCCGGCATTGTTTCTTACGATTGACTTTCAGAAGCATCCAATAGATACTGAGAATACATCAATAACGATGCTTTCCATCTCATCATCTGGTTGACCGTGGGTTGGCTTTATAGGTGATAAGATGTTCTATTTATAGGGAGCAGTGTTTATATTTTCGTGCCATAGATAAGCCATGTGACGGTGATTGTTTGGGTTGCAATCTGGGAGTCAACTATCATACATACGTCTCTGGAAGTCAACATATGTACATTCAGTCACAGAAGTTTGTATGGAAGCTAGTGAACTTGATTGAATGATGGGAAAAGGTTATTTGTTAAAGCCTAGATGTTCTTCCGCGGCCCCACCTCTCGCAAACATCTGACAAACATCCAAGAGTTGGGTTAGGTTAGGTTTATGGGTGCCTTGCTCATTAAGACTGACAGCATTGGGTCCATTGTGCCAAATTATTTAATCCAGGAAACGCTGAAAAGATAGACGTTGTATTAGAACTACCCCGATATGTATACCAGGAGCTTCATCAGCTCGACATCACCTACGTCCTCCAAATCAGTGACGAAGTAACTCGTTCTTCTGGCAGATAAGGCAGGTGTCGAACAGATTCAATTTCTTCCTTGTCCTTGCAACTTCTGCAGTAGTCGTTGTGTAGTCCATCGAAGCACTCCATATGAATACCAATGGAACTTTGTCCAGTAATTATGCCAGAAAGGACCTATAATGCGAGATTGAGCCTTCCACTTAGGGTTGCAAGGAACTTCCCTGAGGCCAGGAAGACCACATCATTAACATAGGCCGACACGATGAAGCCATTTTCCTTCTCATCAACGCAACTCTTGCCATACTTTCGGAACATAACCTAGCTTAAGGCAGCCTCTGAAAATTTTCTTGAATCATGGAAAAAGGATATCTTCTGACTCGAGCAGCATAGCAGGTCGAATGTTATCCATTGCTAGAGCCTTGTGTGGTAAATCATTTGATTGCTCAAGCTATCTTTTCTTCATCTAATATGTTGACTAATTCATCTTTGTTCATTCCCGACAACGTCTCTGAAACGAGTATATCATTTCCGTAGACCAGTGAGCAACCGGAGCTTCCGCTTCGTAAAACAGTCTCAATTGCTTGTTCTCCACAAATGAGGCCGGGGATTCATTCATCAGTATGATGAAACATATGGTCCCATTCTTTGGTTCTTCCTCCCCGACGACCTCCCAGCTCTTCATAGCAATAGAAGGGTTCTGTGCCCTAAAGAAGTTGAGGATCTCGTTCTTATTCACACCCCAGTCAGGAACACATAACTATGGATCGCCTGCTAAAAAAAGGTTCTTGGAGTCCTCCGAAGATCTAAGTCTTTTTGACACAAAATCCTGCCTCATGGTCTCAGTCATCTTCCGACGACGTTCAGCGGCCCTTAATATCTTTGGCTCACAGGCCCTGCCTTAGCGGCATCAACCTTGTTGTGTACTTTGTCGGCCACGTTTTCCCCTCTTTTCCGCTGGTGGTGAGCCTTGGCGCTAACGCCTATACGGGTGGCGTTTTTGGTAGGATCATTCTGTTTAGATACAGAGCGTCCTTTATCGTTTTTATAGTCCAAACCAGAGAGTTATTTTCCTATTCGGAGAGAGAAGAGAGGTCCTTTGCGTCCAAAATCTTCTTGACGTGCGTCGCTTTACGGAATAACTACCGTCGCACCATACCAGCACCATACCTTACTCCTCCTATCCGTCTACTGGGGACTCCCGGATGGATCTGCCAGTACTAGCTCTCCGATCTCCTCAACTGGGCCAACGGCCGTTAGCGGCTGCTGTTCCATCAGTTCTTGTGCTATCACGGGTAGCTTGTTAACATCAGAACTGGTAAGCTCCGCTTTATTTATTTGGGTCCACCCCGCCACAGAAGCCATCCTGGGATAAGTCATTTATAAGACAGATCTCCCAGGGTACCTGTGAGAGCTCGTTAGTGGTTGGTTTATTTGAAGTCCCCAACCTTTCATCCTTTTTAAAGAAAAACCTCCTCACTCCACCACTAGAGTTAGGGCTCGACTAGCTTTTAGTTCTTGAACCTCAGAGAACTGACGGTTACCAGCACTACAATGCCGTAGATCCTGCAAAGACCTCCAGCCCTAATTAATCCCCATTAGCACGACAAGGTGGATAGTCAACGTTGGGGACAGCTTAAAGGGCTTAGCATCGATCAACGATCCGGGTCATCGCTGTCTTTTCCGTCAGTAACTTCAATTTTATTGCCGATGTTATCCTGAATACCCTGATATACATATATTAGCAACATGAGCTCAGTCGGATATTGTTAACTTAACTTTGGTAAGCTCCATCTACATATTCTAATGTACTAACCATTGATTTCGTCGATGCTGACTGAGGTTTACATTTGAATCAGCCTGAGCCTACTGCATACCTATCTCTTGACGTTCCAACTCACTCAATATGCCGCTTCTCTTTGGCCAGTGTACTCCTCCTCGGTTTGCCACTTCAGTCGAACAGCTTTGGCGAACAATTGTCTGGGACCACTGAGAGCTCACACAAAGACTTTAACTGATCCACTGAGATTTTTGCCCAAAGGCACCTCAAAGAGGTGCATCCTCCGCCGCCAAAGCCGTCTAGCGTCCTATAGAGCGCAGAGTATTTGAGGCTCATAGTTTCAAAGATATTTCCCTCTTTCTTTATTAACGGTTAAATATAGTTTCTGAGCATCCTCCTTGTACCAGTAGTCAATCCACCATCCACTGTCTGGCCATTCTCCAACGGAAAGCCTTTGCCCCGTCTGTTGTCACTGGTATCAATTCGTCACACGATCCATCGAACTCCAGAATGTCGCTAACTGATGCTAACTTCACTGCACGTAGGCCCTTTTGGTAGTTCACATCGCAGATTCCTTCGACGATGTACTTGACCAAGGAGCGTTCTTGAACACATCCTTGAGACGAGACCATCTTCAATGAGGTCCTAACATGTAGTCACTTCTGACTCATTTGGGCTCTATTCGATTTCCATCAAACGAACTCACCTTGTAGGATGAGGAGATATTCTGAGGAAAAAAGAAACACAAACAATGCCTGCTTGTCGTTGTCATTCCGAGAAGAACATTCTGTGTCCTGGTTACATTATTGTCATTCATATCTCTCTGCATCAGTGTGAATAATTTTAAAAATATTGTGTCTGGACTCTGTCCATTCTTTGTCGAAACAATCATAAAATTTTACCGCACACGAGTATACGCCGAGTCGATATTATAATCAGCGAAACCCATAACGTGCGATTAACAGACTCAAGCACCCTGTTGTCTGTCCTATCTCGTATAGTGCGACGCGACGATAAAAACGATCCATTTGACCACGAAAAATACCATCAGTAGGTAATGGTCCCAATTGAAATCACAAAGGCCCAACAGAAAACAAGAAAAAAAAAAAAAACCTGACACCAGTAACCATCATCCTCCTGCCAATTATTATTCGCGCCACCCCTTATCACAAACCGTTACAGGAGCATAGCAGCGACGCACGGCGGGTTAGGGACATTAATTATAAATTTTTCATTTTTAATCACCGTGGACTTTTATGGGTAAAGTGGATTCATGAAAATTCCTCCTTCTCGCACCGATATGACTTCATTCAAAGTTTGTCCTTTTGAGCGATTAAAATGGGGGGAGGGGGGGATGGAACCACAAAGCCTTTCGCTGTTCAGCGTCCCGCAGGTCGTAGCGGTTACGCTTCCTTTTTTTATGATTATGAACTTACCCGGCTTAAAAAGCCCTGGCTTTATCCTGCTGATGTATATTTATGCAGGACGAAGAGTGAGAGTCCTTGCCGCCGTTGTTGGTGCTGCTGCTGCTCGCCAGTTGCATGCAAGCTACTATTATGCAATTATTATAATGGCGATAGTTGAAACGACAGCTTCTGGACTGGTCCGCACTGAGTACTGGGCAACAGCGCCTTTTGTGTCCTCGTTACGGTTATTTTGCGTTCGTGCATTCACGGGTCGCAGGATATTTACAATTTTTTGTTTTTTTTTTTCTGTTCTCTCTCACTACTGTGTGGTTGCGTTGAATGCGATTAGACTGGCATGCGAAATGAATCTAAAATGGTCAAAGTTTTTATGAAGTAATTTACGCTGTGATTTATGGGCGGACAGTTAGCGATATGCCGCGCGCTGCGTGGACTTTTGTTAGATGATTGTAGCTGTATGGGGATTTAATGGCAGGCTCAATGAAACAGGACTATTATTTCTCGCTAATAGAGAGAATACCTAATTTAGAGAAAGGGGAAACAACGAGTTTGTATTGCTATGTAGATTCAATAGCATAGCGGTGTTTTAATTTCGAATGGGACTTTGTCACTTTTACCAGAAATGTAGCTTGTCAGACTAGCTAACAACAATTACAATATATAAGATGTAACTATAGATGTGGATTGATGGCTGGATGCTTTAGGAATAGGGTAAATACTGACTGGCGTCAATCTGGTGATGTCCAGTGTTGTAGCTATTACTGTGCATAAATTGTGCTTATTTTACCTCCTAATGGTAGCCATCGGGTACTGGTTGGTGTCCATTCGGACCCGACTTACTGCACTTATAAGCGCGAGTGTTGGAAAAATTGCGACAACTGTCACAAAAGACTGCACATGTTGTGATGCGGATTCGTCGTGATAATAACATCACCATAATTTGTGCACTCGCCCCTATCGACGAAGCTGAAGACTCTATCAAGGAAGAGATCTATGACCTCCGGGACGAGCTGCGGAATCAGTCCGGAGTATGATGTCAAAATCATATTCGGGGACTTCAATGCCAAAATCGATAAGGAAAACATCTTCGACGGATTAGTCGAAAAGCACAGCCTCCGCGACACGACAACAGACATCGGCTTCCGGCTAATAGGTTTTGCAGCAGCTCGTAATACCATGGTATGTAAGTAGCACAAGATTTCCAAGACTACGAATCCACATAGAAACCAATCCGGAACACAGGCTCTTCGAAACAGTGAAGGGAACCTAATCACAAGAAATATTATATATAAAATACATATAGCTAACTATTCGACCACTACGCTACCACTACCATCTACTCTGGATTCGCAGACCCCAAGTGCGAAGGGAAGAGGAAAACGTAATCTCCAGTTCAAAGACCAAGCGGTTGTGGATACACAAATAGCCACGGGACCGGCGAGCATTGAAGGCTACCCTGTCTCAGGCAAAGACTCTTCGTGGATCGGGAGACCGTTAAGAAAAGTAAGTTAGAATCCGGGATGCACTTATCTCAGTTGGATTAAGCTCAAATGGAGCATATACCTATACATATCTCATTCTAACTGTCAAGTGGAGTCATTTTTCCAATCCTATTGGGTCTTTTGGTACAAAGTATGGGTGGTGTACGGGCTATACACTATGGTAGTAAGCCCATCTTTACAAATGTTTCTTCAGTTTGGTGGAAAGCCCTTGAGAATAAATCCATCCTTGAGAGTCGATGAGATCCACACCCATGGCAGCTCTGGAAACAATACACTATCCCATTTGACATATGTACATACATATATCGGCAACTAAGAATTCGCTCAAGTTAGCGTCTGCTGGTCTCTGAACATCTAACCCTTACGATCACGCCTCTATTCTGAACATGAATTATCCCGAAGCTCCAAATGGAAACGGATTACATCATACCACTCTCCCAATGCATTCGGAGATTCAATATTAGAATACCTAGCAGAGTGGGTTGAGATGAGAGCAGACTGACGGATCAATAATGGATAGTGGTACGGGAGCTGGCGTTTACTGTGAGTCTCCGGATGCAAAGCGCTCCTTCAGATCAAAGGATATCTGCAGCGTCTTTCAAGTCGAAGTTACTGCAATCAATTACGCTGTGGAAATGATTATAGAGGAAAATATTTCAGGGAAAATAATTAGCATCTATGTTTACAGCCCAGCCATTAAAATTGATAAGACTCAAGCTCGTCAAACTATGTAAACAAAACCTGAACCAGATATCAACAGTCAACAAGGTGATCCTCGACCGGGGCATACCACTCAGCACCTTACACAATGAAATAGACATAGTCTCTTGAAAAGTCTACGATCAGACACATGCGCTATAACCATCTACTAAAGATTAGCCAAAAGGACATTCGTACTATCGTTGATATCCTGACCGAGCACTGCGCGATAGGTAACCATGCAGCGCGGGTAGGTTTACCATACAATGACTTTTACAGAAGCTGTTGGGATGAAGAAGAAATAGAGTCCATTCACCACTTGTTGTCCTGCACTGGCCCATAAAAGAAATGCAACTCTTGATAGTCACTTCTTTTTAGAGATAGATGAGCTACGAAATATTAATCCAAACAAGCTCCTGTGATTCATATATCAATCGGGCGGTCAATTTAATGTCGACTTTATTTTTTTTTAGGATTCCAGGGGTTTTATATTTAATTGATCACAGTGGACTCTCTGTAATCTAAGTGTGCCACTGACGCCTTTCGGTTGTCAGTTAGGGTCTTGTTCTTAATGACACACTCCTAAAACTCAGAAACAGCGAAATCAAAGTCACAGTCTATGCAGATGATGTGGTACTGCAAACGATAGGCAAATTCCTTTCAACTCTTAATAAGCAAATTGAAAGAGCCCTAAAGATCTTAGACCAGAGGATTGGCGGTCAGTCCCCCAAAAGCGAATTTGATACTGTTTACAACTAAGAGGAAGATACCACATTTCAAAACTCCTTCCATTGGAGGCTCTCTGTATTTTCAAATGAATATATAGCGATATGTTATTCCTAAGTTTGGTGGATTTCGGCCTACCGACCCGTGTGTGGAGTCTCTGCCTGAGTTTCTATCTACAGTCATGCTACTGTACAACGAAATGTATCTGTAAACTGTTACCATGGGCACCATTTATATATGTAGTCTCCCAGTTCATAGAACAGCGCCTAATTTCTTAAACTTTTCACTTCGTACTCTTAGGACCGAAATCTACATATCTACACTTTCGTTAAAACTTTTCAGTTGAGAAGTTCCGAAATATAGTTTGGTAACAAGTCAACCCCTAACCTAGTTAAAATTAATAACCAAAGTTCCCCTACCCTCCCAAAAAAAAAAACTTATACCACTGCTGAGCCAGAACTCCAATGCAGTGCAAATATCCATCAGAATCACCTTCCCAAAGGGAATTGCTCGGCATTTCGGCTGCGCCATCAAACAACAGACCATACAACTTGCACATTTTATTTATGCATTTTTTTTTTGCCAATTCCATTTTCATCCCACACACACACAAACACACACAAACACACACAAACAAACACAGATACAAATTTCCCGGCCGAGAAACTTCTTGTAGTGGAAAGTGCAGCAGCGTAAACTTTTGTTCATTTAAAGTTTAACCCGTTTCATGCGATTGTCGTAAATACAAAGTGGTGCCAACTACCCGCACCCCCATCTCGGGAGGAGATTTTCCCGTTTTTGGAGAGAGAGTGCACATTCCGCAAATTCCACCAGGTGAGATGGTAGATACTAGTTTTATTTAACAGAATAACCAACCTCTAAAGAACCGCCCCTTTAAACACCCACTTTTGGCGAAAAGTGCACTTAAGGCTTAGTGGTGCCGATACCAGGGAACGGCACTTAATAGTTTACCCCTCGAAGTGCAATGAAATGAGCACTTTATTGGAGCAACACATTACGAGTGGCAGCATTCAGCGATGAAGAAATTTACCTCTGATTGCATTAAAAAGTTCTCGCTGGCAAGAGCGAGCCGTCCTCGTCCTAAAGTCGTATTTATTTAGCGTAATTTCATTCCTGGCTTAGGATCAGGAATCAGGAGTGTCCTTTCTGATACAAAAAGAAGGCGGGGTGGTAGGCAAACAACAACTAGCAAAACAGCAGCAATGTCAATAACTTGGCGAAAAGAACTTAAAACGAAGAAGAAAAGTTCCCCCCCCAAGTCGCTCTTGATGGTAGAACTTATGACAATCCCGAAAGTGTGTTGCACATTTCGACGGAAGTTAGGGGAGAAATGCACTCAAGTCTACCAGACGTCTGGAGCTAATTTGCAGCAGAGATTTTAAGAAATTGCTAGAATATTCAATCTACGGGGGAGGG
Organism: Xylota sylvarum; assembly: GCA_905220385.1. NCBI lineage: Eukaryota > Metazoa > Arthropoda > Insecta > Diptera > Syrphidae > Xylota > Xylota sylvarum. Next base: position 148,750,870 of record LR999957.1, on the reverse strand, counting down.
ATGGAGAAATTAATTCTGCTTTGCAATCAGGATAATTATGAATGGAATGGGGCATGGTATATTTAGAGATACAGACATCGTATCATAGAAGAAAGCAGAAGGACTTGTCATTGGATTATAAAGTTTTCCTTTCAAAGATTGTAGGAAGTGGAATTGTCCCATACATGGTAGACTTATTATAAGTGGGAGCAGAGATCAAGGATTGTATTTAAGTCACTTTTAAAATTACTAAAGTTTCACTTATACATATTCGACTTAAGAGCCGAGAGTGATCCTACAGATGTAAGACCAATTCTACAAGAAACTTTCAGTAAGCTGGGTTTAGGCGTCGAAAAGAAATTATATTGTAGGCGTAGAGCGCAGAGCACCAGTCATGGCAATGCAGACCATAGTATCCCGTGTATTCTTCTTTGTCGTGGCTTTTCACCAAACAAGAGCCCCATAATATGTAAGAATGTGTCTGACTATCATGATATATATGTAGCTAGTGCATCGTTGGTGGTTTCAGACACCACTTTTCCGCCCTCTTGCAAAAGGAAGGGAGCATTATAGGCTTTGAGTTTGCTCTTTTCTGTATATTAAGTTTCCAATCTAGCTATTTATCTAATACAATGCCAAGATATCTTAAATTATCCAGAAGGATTAGCTCAAGCTGGTTTCGGCATTTTGTAGGGTGGTATCTTGTGCATTCTGCTGGCGAGGACCAGATCTGGCTTGTCCAAAAACTGATGGTATCTTTCCCAAGAAGTTACATAACAAATAAACAAATCCATACCCATTCACCGAGTAAGAGTATATCTAACAGATTTATGAAGTCATACCTCTTGCTTAAGGCCACTAGCTTCAACTTCTCTAACAGATCAGACTCTGTCCTCCTCTAAGCTTGCAGCAATCCGACAAAATTCTTAGAAACTGCCTTGTCTGCTCGAGTATTCGCTTAAATTATTCCCGTGTCTTTCACAATGACCATCCACCGCGAATGCAACATGGGCTAAGGAAATGTTTTCATCCTAACTAAAGCCTACTCTTACGAGACTGCACACCAAGTATCCTGGTGTAAGGGCCAAGCAGACGTCTAATACTCTTGGGATACATTCCCTAGATGAGATTTAAAACCAAGGTGCAGTCGAACCCAATACTTCCTTTCCCATCCTTCCTTTCCCGTTCTGGAAGGGCTGGGGGCTCATCCTAAAACCAGCTCAGTCACGAACGGAGTAGCCGGATACCTTGCAACACGTCCAGATTAGCTGGTCTTATCTGAGTAATGCGGATCTCTCCATAGACTGACTTACCTTCCTCCGCTACTCGTGGGAACCTATACAATGAACACACAAAAATCAAATTACAAAACGAAGGAACAACTAATAAGACCGGTTCTCCTTTTATTTTAAACCAGGCGGTAGTAAGTTGCCCAAATTGTCTGCCGGTAAAGCTCTTGAAATACTGGTTAGTAGGAAGATTGTGGATTCAAATGGTTCCACTACTTCCAATAGCCGCATGAACTCTGAAGGTACTAGTAATCACTTACGATCCACTAGAGACTCTTCGAGATCAAAGCGTATCCTTGCTCTCTCAAAACAGGCGTATAAATAACGACGCACTGGTAGCCGAATTCTGAAACTTATGATAACATGGACTCTCTTTTGGGGGTACTGCTAACGCTCATCATACAGTATGTATGATATCAATAAAAGAGATTACTTCATTCTAAGAACAAACCTCATTCAGTTCAATATAGGTAATGAGCCTACTTTCGTCACCAGAAATAGGCAAGAAGTGCTGAACATCACCCTTGCCTCCAACAACATCGCTCAACGCATCAGAAATTGGAGAATATCGAGCGAACCCACTTTCTTGGATCACAGCTATCCCTATATTTCTTGGTACCTATGTAGAATCTATTACCTTTAGCGCACTGCAACCTCCAAGATCTTGATCGCATAGTTGAGGATTTAACCTCAGCCATCTATAGCTGAGTTGGATCTTCAAATTAGGAATCTCGCGTTGTGGCGTTGTAGTCCGGAATCAAAGGCTAGCTTCTCGTTCGTGCTGTGCGTATTACATTCTTCACAAGAAGGACCCTTCACAAGAATGCCAATGCTCTAAGGGTAGAAGCTTTTTCATGGCAGTTATACTCCCAGATGTTTGTCCGAAGTTCGCGAGAAGTGCGGCCGTGATAAGAAATGTTGGTGTTGACTGGAATTTTCCGGCTCAGTAGTCCGATGCACTAACCACTGAGCCATGATATCCAGTATCTAGTAGATAGTCCTCCCTTATTAATCGAAACAGAGTTCTGACTTTTCTCAGATGATCGACCACGACCTGGGCTGCCAAGTTAAAAGGTCGTTCAGTTCAAAAGCCAATGGATTCCATTTGTTTAACGTGATAAGGCTCATAAGATACCCCAGTGAACTGAAGACTCTCAACCACTACACAGTAGGTATGTAATATTCAAATAAGTCTTCCACAGCAACGCCCAATTTCGTCTTCCATTTCCGCTGAACCTGACCTGAACCTGAAGTGAATAATATTCCTAAACTCCCATGCTCAAGTATCTCGCTCTAAAATGACCACTTCACCAGCAAATAGTGAGCTCATAGTAAATAATTCATCCCCCGCACTGGAGTACAAAACAGTAAAACAATTTCTTAACGGTTTAATCACAAAATCCTCAAGGAATTCCTTATGCAGTAAGCCCTTCTCCATCCCACAAACAATGCAATGGCGCGTGGAAATTCACCCAATCTTCAAAAAAATAAAATCCTTAAAGCGTAGCTCTGTTGGGAGCGGAAACAATTCAACGCCTTATCCACGTCGTCCTCCCCTGCTCCAACATCAACAGCGTACCTATAGTATATAGCTGCAAAGAAGGAGTCAGGCACTTTATGTTTTCTGTGCTCTCTGCAGTGTGTGGTATGAGAGGGCTTAAGTGCGAGCATAAATAAAACGTTTGCGAATCTTATGATCCCGTTGGGATTGCACTGCATTGTAATTCGCATACACCATCCGTACCGTACTCGTCCCTGGGGAAAAACGCGCGCCCGTTGAGGGTCTGGTGGAGGGTTGGTAGCTAAAAAGGATGCAAAGGTATGTCATCTACTTTTCTCATCTCGTTTGCGTACCGTAATAAAAGCAAACATCGAAAGTTGTTGTCGTCTTTCGTTGGGTTTTTATGCGTACCAAGTTCCAATGCCACCGCCACTGCCGCCACCACCGCCGCCGCCGTGCTAAGCATGTTTTCTACGTTTTCTACGGCCCTTTGCCTTCGTTCCCATGGCAACCGAATAAACCCAATTTCTGAAGCGAAAAAATGAGGATTTCTTAGAAAGTGTATCCTTGTAGTCGAGTCGGGCCGGGCCGGGCCGGGCTGGGGCCCCCTTGCAATGAAAAAGAAATGTAATGGAATACAATTTATGAGATCCTGAAGGAATTCTACTGGAAGACAAACAATATTTATTTAATTTTATCTTCTCCTCTTGTTCTACGTTCTTATTTGTATTCTTCATAGTTGTGTTGTTTCCTCATCTGAGATTAGCAATGCGGCGGTATGCTTGTGCAACTCCTCAAACCCATCTAAGTTTTTTTTAGGAACTTGTGCGCTTACTTCGTTTCTCAACAATGTGTTTTCGTAAATGATAATAATGCACACAAACGTCGTTGTTCAACCACTGCAAAGGACACCCCACCCCAATACTTCCATCAACCATTGGTCCTGGTTTGCTGTACCGGTACCGTCCTCATCGTCATCGTCGACGTCGTCTTCTGTCGACTACATTGCAGATAATGACAAGTTTTTATGATCTCGGAAATTGTTTGAAGAATAACGAAGCAAAAAGTAATAATATCCTTTTTTAAGTGTTTCTCGCTGCGGAAGTATGCGTCTCCTTGTCGGAGTATGTGTGCTGTGCTGTGTGCAAGGACGATGAGATGAAATTTTCGAAAATTTTATTACTCTCCATTTCAACACACACGTTCCTGCAACCGCAGCCGCGCCACTGCACGCACACTTTTTCGTTTCACGTCGAGTCGAGTACATCCCCACACACAGATGTACTGGCACGCACATACACACAGTTTGGCAACCGCGGAAAGTTATAAACTCATATGGAGGAGAAAATTTTAATGCCTGCGGTTAACTATGGGAATTTTAATTTCGGTTTTATTGCCGCCACCCAGAAATGTTAAGTTTGTTAACTTTTCTGCCAAAAATTCAAGTGGGGGTTGGTTGGTGCCGCCGCGTTTTGGGGCTGAAAACCGCCTCTTTGGCTCGTATGCCTGCATAGTTTGGTGAATCGTGTACGCTGCCTGGTTAGTAGAGGTGACGGTGTGGCACGGCTATGGTGGTGGTGTTGGTGGAGTTCCTGCAGTTCATGTGCTTGGGGTGCTGCTTTTTTGTGCGGAATTAAAGGTTCGTTAAATTTCTTAATTAGTTTTCCACAGTTTGAGAATTGTTCGGGATACAAAGTTTCTTATTGGCACAATGGCGACGGGGAGCAAGATGAATGGCAGGAGATGAGAAAATGAATATGTAATGGAAGTGCAAAGGCCTTGAGAACTTGGGGGAAAAAGAAAAGACTGAGTTAACTAATAGGGGGTGGGGATACTGGAAGTAACTAAGTGCAGTATGAATATAACTTCCCAACCGTACACACAAATTTGTGCTTGTTCTAGGAAAAAAAAATGCAGGACTTTATAATGACATTTTGGTAATAGAGTGGACCCTAAGCAAACTAAGGAATATACATAACTCCATGCCTGCATAACCGCAGGCTTGCATTCGTACAGTCAGTCGACACAGTTTTTACTGATTGGGTGCTGTTACGCAATAGGTTGGGTTACGTAAATGAGTGTCCTTGTTGACAATAAATGTCAACAGCTCCTTAGACTGGCAAATTGCCCAATGATGGGACCCAGAGAACCTAATTTTAGTCTTCGACGGCTGAACTAAACCACTCCGATACATGTATGAATCTAAGGAGATCAGCTCAATAATTCTTAGATCGTCAAGTTCCGCAAGAAAAGAACTGCCAAGAGTGTCTTTCCTATTGATGACTAGTGCTGGACAATCACATAGCAACTGACGAATGGATTGTATTTCCTCTTCTTCCGTCGTTATAGGGTAGTCCTAGCCGTGCTGCATGATTGTCTATCACGCAGTCACGTCACCAACACCTATCCGGATATCACAGCGACTAAGTTTCATGAGATCTGCAGATCGGACTTGGCTATAGCACATGTATATAATAGATACCAACGACTGTTAGTCTCCTCGTTTGATTCGATGTCTAGTTTTCTGTTCAAAGTGCTAAGTGGTGTACTAGCCTCAGGAAGGCACAGCGAGGAGCGTAGATGTGATGGTTCAGAATTGAGTTATAGCCATTGCGGCTTTTCTTAGTATTAGAGTCGTTTTAGCAGCCGAGCTCGAGAAGGCAATTTCAAAAAGAAGAAGAAGGTTCAGTATTGTTTCCAGTACTGATGTTGGCGTTATCCCGTTATCCCCAGACAGCCTGGCCGTTGAATTCTTGGCATGCTTTCGGAATGCATGCTTTCATGAATGCATAATCGAACCGTAGGGTCTTACCACCACAGCGTATAGCCAGTACCACTTTAGGTCCTCACACTCGCTTTCAAGGAAAAAATCTTGATCTTAAATTTTGCAGTACAACCTTTATGCAAATACAGGTACAAATACAAACAAAACATTTGACAGTTAAAAAACCAAGGCTTGCCTGTACCAAGACACAGATACAATCAGACCACAAGATGTCACTTGCAATACCATGGGTCTTTCCACTTTGGGTACCCATAGAGGTTGTCAGAGGTTACGAGGCGGATGATGTTGATGATGTCTGAAAGGAAGAAGATCCCCTAAATGGAGCAGTCTTCTTTGGGATAGGGACATATAGCTGCACATGAGGAGAAGGATGCTTTTCACCTCCTCTTCGTCGAACTGCTGCAGAAGACTTTTAGCATGATAATCAATTAAACAGTGTCCCGTGAAGACACCGATTACGTAGCTAACCTGTGATCGCTTTACCATAACTAACCCGACGCTGCGTTTATGATCCAGCTTAGGATCTGTCTTGATATATGACACGTCGAATCATTTACCCTTGGTTCTACTGAAAAGCTACAGCTTTAATAGATGTTTACATGAAGCGGGTGCCTATGGCCTGCTACGCACCATAAATGAGTGTTCATCCCTCATCTCTGATAGAGACAAACAGCAGGTTAAAGCTTGTGACGGTACAGAGCAATTCCTTGAATTGGACTACCACTTGACTGGCAACAAAAATGCTTATATCGTGGAAGGCGATCTTGGGAGACGGAATGAGATGCTTAGATAGAGATTTTCAGAGAAGACACCACAATCCAATACACTTTCGGTCTTGGAGCCGTCAGTATATGTAGATGTGAACTGGACTATCGGTCAAGAATGCTCTTTCGGGAGTTACAGTCAAATTTCAGTTTCGGTTGGATGTAGTCGATGTTTTCATGGTAAAGGGTAATAGATCGAGGAGTGACCAGCGTGATAACTGGACCACTGAGAGGAGGCTTTAAGACGGATATCACTAGCAGTTATCTGTTAACGATTCACGATTCTAATCCCAAAAGGAGTTGATTACACTACTTCCAGCTGCTGAGAGCTAGATCTCCTGTTGCGTAGATTATATCTATCTTGAACTGAATCTGTTCACACGGAGTTACAAGTAGATGAAGAACTTTACATGAGAACTTACAGTAAATTGTACGAGTTTAGACAATTGTAAGTGAGGAGAATAGCATTCTTTGTTTTCATCCCTAATGGAGAGTAGCTTTCGGTACGTATGTATCTACCATTTCGCAGGCAATTCTAATGTGTATCTTTCAGTGCAGCATATCAGATTTCTATCCTAAGCAACTTTTTTTTTGATCCCACCTCAAGTCATTCCTTTTATGTAGGTATACTGTCTGTATGCCACTTCAAAAGGCCGGCCAACATTCAATGTGTACGTTCCGAAGTGAAACAAAGTCGCTCAATAGTCCGCGAGAGGCAAAGAACCTCTTTCAACAATCTAAACCCGTCGCTACTTCAAACAAACTCTTCAATCCTTCAACATACACTCACTGCAGCCATTTTAGAATATATACCTTTCCACTTGATCCATTAACAAATTGTACACCACTTCATCCCTTGTAACGAACGACGCCGCCGTTTCATCCTTTTTTTTTTATTTTGCACAAAGTAATCCACTACAAAGTGATTTTCGTCCGTAGCAGCATTCACTCGCATAATGATGAGGATGTCCGGGTCCGTTTCGATTCCTGCATCAAAGGTATACTGCACACACACACAGACAGACAGACACACACTGGAGAAATTAGACCTCGATGAGTAAGAATAAAATTAAACTCTGCTGTGGGTGGTTAGGGCACCCTCTGAACCAAGGATACGCATGCAATCCGGCGCGACCAGGTATTGCAATTATTGGATGTTAACATAGCGTTTCGCGTTCAAAGAGCTCGCCTCGCCACAAAGTGTGTGTCCGTATGCACTTTGTTTGTTACACTACCTAACCCAGTCTCGAGCAATATCGCATCCAACGAACGCATCCTCCTCCGCTGCACCGCATTCGTACAAAGGCATTCAACCAGATGGAATTAACCATCCTGGAGCGAAGGAATACAAACCAAGGGCCAACAGAGAACAAAAAATAAAATAAACCAAGAGGATATTTGCACAACGCAGGATCTCAACGGTTGGCTGGGTCTGCTTTGTAGGTTGTAGGTTGTACTACAGCAACAGCAGCGCACACCTTAAGCTCTAGATACCGTGTGCTCTGTTTTGTGTGCGTGTGTGTGTTATAGCACAAACCACTGCAAACACTCAAACGCCCAAACAAAATAAAGGATGCAGAATGCAAATAGCCCTCTGCTGGCATCGCAAATATTCCCGTTGATGTTTAATTTTAATATTTATCCTGTTTTTCAGTTATGACCAGGACCCTCTCTAGGTACATACTTCGTGGTGGGGGGACTCACACAGGTACAAGGGACTGCTGCACCGCTACTGCTGGCTGGAGGAAGAAGGGTCTTGTGTCCTGTCCTGTTGTCGTACAAGAGGCACAGTGCATAATAATCAACCCCCATTGACGGCGAGGCGAGGAAATTAAATTTGTCATCAACAGTGGACATGGAGTGTCTCTGTCTGTTTGAGGACTGCAAACACAAGTGCAAAGTGGTATGTAACAACAATGCCAGGACATAGGGTGCTGGTTGGATTCGCTCGGTGGTCGTCGTCGGTCGTCGTCGGTTGGCAATTGTACAACGGTACAAATGAGGGTTGCACGCAATCGTAAAAGTAAATATTGAACTGCACAAGATTCAGATGGAGGTGGAGGACCATCAGGCAATGGTCCTGCTGGTGGTGGTGGTGGTGGTTAAGGCGCCGGAAAACATCCATTGCTTTCGTGGAAAAAGAATTTAATCCCTGAAAAAGGATTAGACATGGGACTTGTGCTGAGTATGTGTGTGTGTATAGTCCTGTGGTTGCGGGATTATGTGGAATTATTCATTGTTTCTATTCGATTGCTGTCGGTCGCTCGGATCGATATGTAGTCTGATTCGGAGGACGAAGGAGCGATTTCCCTTCGTCGTTGTTGGATATGGCGCGTATCCGATAAAATTTAATCATTTAACTGCGAATTTGTTTGCGAACCAACGTGGCAGATTTCATATGGTGTATCCCGCTGTTTTCTACTAGGAGCGGATGTCGAAATGAGGCTATTTAAAGTCCATATGTGGAATTGGTTAATAAAATGGGGAACCTCCGAAGGGGAGTGAAGCTATGCTATGCGAAACGGTAAAGATCAAAATGTTCCTATATGAGGATTATTACTTTCAAGGGGGATATCGGTTGATTTGCTTTCCGAAAGTACTCAATAGTCTTGGGAATGATATTGTTTCAAAGGGTATTTTGAATGTGTACCATGGATTGAGGACAACAATATTTTTGGCGCGTATGTTAATAGGTAACGAGGGTCTTGGAGAGATGTTTAATGATCTAAAAATAGAGAAAGAGTTCAAGCTGGATGGTTGGGTATAGCGATAAGGCAGAATGTCATAATCTCAAATATCAAAACAAGGAAACTTCGAAAGGATATGAGTTGGTTAATATTCACCAGTGCCGGATATGTACATGTATACTTACATACATATATACTTATGTATTTTCTTAAAGTAGGTAGAAAGGACCTATGGGCTTTCTGCAAATAGAGAGTACTTATGTACATAAAACGTCTGGCAATAGGTTGTGATTATTTGCAGTGCAGTCGGACTTAAGGAAACTGTTAGACATCTTAGCCTTAGAAAGATCAGGATGCGCTTCTAAATCGTGTACTGCTTTTGATACATACTTTAAGAAAGATTCATCCGTTGATTTTTGGACCAAGGCGGATTGGAAGAACAATGCAGAACGGGGTAACAAAAATGCCCCAGAATGTGAGCGATTTCTTCTGAAAAAGCTTTTGTCGAACTCATACAATCTTCCATTCCTCGTCCAGTCATCAAGGCTGCTGCTACTGGCGGATAGAGACCATTACTCCTCCTCAAGTGGAATATGTAGTCTTTCGAACCTGTAGTATCTCTACCATGATTCTACAGCTCAACTCACAAGAATCAAATTATTCAAGATACAACAACTTGTAATAGTGCACTTTGACTCACTAACGTAGACCTATTTAAAACCAGCAATGTGGGACATGGCTCTATTTTTAGGGAATTTCTTCCCTATATCCCTGAAAATCCTTGCTACTCCCGACCTCGATACACCATACGAAGGAATGTACTCTGAAAGGGAGGATTGGCAAAGGGCGATAATCTGTCCACAAACTTAGATTGCAATATACACAGATTGTTCCAAGACCAGTGAGGGTACGGGATTAAACTTGCAAATGGCTACATGCAATGCAATGTGTTCCAAGCAGAAATTCTAGCTCTGCTCAAAGTTGTGGAATTACTAGAATTACTAGATGGGATCAATATTCGACAGAAATATCGTCACGCTGAGCAAAAGCCGCTAGACTCCTACATCAGAAATTTTGAACTAGTCAGGAATTGCCGCACAATGCTCCGGCTATTACTCGTATATACTCAGAATCGCGTCAGATAATGCTGGGTACCTGAACAGTAGGGGACGACGTACTGCTCAAAACAGGATCAAAGCCCCCACAATTTGATACACTTAGGGGTATTAAACCACCAATCTCCGTGGAAAATCACTCTCGATAGGCTCATCCACATGACGAGCACAACACAATGGGTTTATACTGACCTGAGTGTGGCAAATAGGGGATTATCTCCTCTTAGCCAACCAATCTACATACCTAGGACGACACCGACGATGGAATGAGGCAATATAACGTCACAGACGACGTTTCTCAAGTCGCCTTATTAGTTCCGCTACTGTGGAATCTATTGTATGGTGACGTATTTAGACTTGAAATCCCGATGTCTTTGAAAATAATTGGCACGACATAACAATCGTTGTAGTGACCCAACACCTTGAGAAGTTGGAGCATAAGCTGGAAATTGAAAATTCAAGACCGTGCCAGGAAGGTCTCCATTACCCTTTATTCATTTAGGAAGGCTCTGGACTCGAATGGAGTTTTTCATTATTCTTAAATTGTCCACTGCATATACACCCAGTCGTCAGACCAATCGTTATGTACGCAGTATTAGTCTGATGGACGGCACTAGCCAATGAAAGCAGCATTGGACCAATCGAGAGGATTCAAAACGCATCCGCATAACGGGCAGAACTACCTGCTGCACTAGAAACTACGGTCCACCTGAATCTCGTTGACATCTATGAGAAGACAGTGGTAAAGACAGCATTAGGGCTAGGCTCAAGCTAGTATGAGGCTAAACGGTCATAACGGTATGTATTCCAAGTAAACCCTCCTTATAATAGGAAGGGACCACATCGCCTTCCAAATCGAAGCAGAAGCCATTACTTTGTAGGAGAGAAGGAATCCGCGAAAAACTAAGTGGATACGCTTTAGAGAAGAGATACGATGTCTAAACTCCTTCTAAACTCAGGACGGAACAGAAGGTCGAGGATGCTGACAAGTATCATCATCAGATGACCAGCTCCCTGGTGAAACCCAGAACTGCAGAGGCTAAGAAAGGCAGCCAGAAAACTTCTACATCGGTCACTCAAGACATCTGTGGAAGTTGAGCAGGGAGTTTGACCTAAGTCATAAAACTCGGCGTAGCTGGTATAATGCCGGGATGACTTTTGGTATTATCCGCTCTGGAGTTTCGATCACCTTGCACGCCACTTATTCTGCCACCCTTGTTCCATTAATATGCGATCTGCTGCAATAACTCCGGATATTTCACTACTGTGCAAAATTAGAGTCGAATTTCCTTGCATTCAGGACTGCCTTAGGCCAGAGTCGAATCTTTATGGATGGCTTCAAGCGTCTTGTGGTAGTGTCTTTGTGGAAACCGACAAAACTAGACCTCACTACCTAATCAAGCTTGCCTCTGTTTTTCAAGCAGAAATCTATGTTATCCTAATACCTGCCGACTAGTATCTACGTCTGTAGCGACAATCAGGCTGCACTTAAGGCCTTGCTTAAACTTGTAACCCGTACCATATCGAGAATGCAAGAACTCTTTGAATTTGGTCGCAGGGCACTTGACTGGGTTCCAGGTCACACTGAAATTACGAGAAATGAGATGTCCGATGAGATTGCTATGCAAGGCTTAGAGGATAATTTCTCAGAACTTGAACCTGCGTTGGGTCTTCCCGTGTCTTTGGGTTTCCTACGAGCACAATTGGGTGAAGAGCCGACTGTAGACAAGGACAAAGGACTCCTTCCTTTTATCAAGCATCTTAGTGTTCTAGGCTTAACTAAATCGCAGTATCCACAACGTTAGGCTTGTAGATAAGACAATACCTCAGCTTTCCGTCGAATGACTGCACGATTCTCTCTCCCTCAAGCTTGATGCCTCGTTCCATAAATGAATCACTTATTAACATACCCCATGCCAGACACACGACAAGCCTATTTCTCTCCTTGAAATTATAATTCTTCCCGGATTCCAATTCCAATTTCTCATTCCCAAGAGGCTTGCAAAAAAGGACAAAACAAAATATCACGCTATGCATGCAAAATTTTCGATATGCCCACAGTAGAGAGTACATATGTATGTATAGGTATATGGGAGAGCTCTCCCAAATTTGACTATCAAGTCCTTGCATGTATTCCCATTTTAAAGGTCCATCAGGCAGGCATTCTCGAAAAAATTCCTTCTCACTTCCCTTTTACCCCATGAGGATACTAATGTCAGAACAAATTAAAGTTCCCCAAAATGCGCAACGCCCCGAGACGTCCGCTTTCTGTTCAGCCCATCAGCATCGTCAGAACCATCATCAGGCTCGTTCTCGTTCTCGTTCTCGTTTGACGTTAGTCCTCGTTCATCGTTCATGGACAGGTCAGGCCGTAGAAAATTTGAATTTATAATCGTAAAGGCATTTTTGGGGGTTGCCAGGATATCTCTCCTTTGTAAGGTGAACATATGCCAACGCTCTCTTTCGAATGTTGTTGCAGCAGCAGTAGCATCACATCCGAGTCGCACAACACATGGCCGAGTCAGAGGAAATTCCCTACGGAGCTTAGGAAACATTTTATGCAAATGTCAAAGCATTCCGGGCCTCCTCATGCTGATGCTGATGGTATGCGACGATGAAGACGACAGCATCGGCGGCGGCGGCAGTGGGACTGACAGACTGGCAGGCGACAATACGACTTCATGTCATACATCCACCCACTCAGTCATTCCTTGTTCGCCCGCTCACACTGAGGAACATATAACCTCTCAGGCGAATGCTATGCTAATGTTCTCTATTTTTGGAGGAAGCCTTCGGTTTTGGGTTCTCCTTTTGGTACCATCGTCGTTCATTTTTTTTTTTTTTCATTATTCCCTGACTGTATAGCAATGTTTTTGTTTCTTGGTATCAGACGAAATTGTCCATGTTTTCCCATATGGTGCTGTCCCACCAGAATCAACTGCCAAAAGGGAAATATCCTGTTTTCGAAGTTTTTCCTCTTTTCCTCCTTGGTAATGGCACTGTGTGGCTGTGGATCCCTCAATTACCATAGCAAGGACACTCAATGTGAATGCCGGGAAAAGGGGGGTGTCTAGGTCCTTTTTTTAGAATGATTATTCGGAATCGAAGGAAACATGCTGAAACGTAGGTGGTGAACGTGTCATTCTGTGGAACCAAACATTGAACAAACTCGTGTCCACTTGATGGAAATTTAAAGACGGTCAATGGGCGATTGTGGCTGCGGCGTCAGGTGGACATTAGAGCGAGACAGCGAGTCTATATGTATATGCACATCAGGACGAACGAAGAAAAATAAATTAAATTAGAATTACTACCCCCAGGATCCGAACCTTGACTAGGGGATGTTCGGACTTCGGATAGTGAAGTTTTGTGAAGAACAACTTTTGTCAAACCAATGGGGGGTTTTAAACTAATTACATTAGAGAGGGCGGATGTGTCATGCTGGTGAACGAAGGACATGACCAAAATAGGTGGGGGTTTCATTTAATTCGAGAAACATAATCCAACGGGAAAAGAGTAAATTTGGTTAGTAGTTCAGGTGGGATTCACAAATTCGCCCGCCGAGCTTAGAAATGTGTTTTTTCGTTTCATCTCAGTTTTTCAGTGATGTGGTTCCAGATGGTGGATTGGGGTTATTCTGAAATTGAGTGGATGTGGAGGAGATTACAGTGCACCGGGACGTCTATTAAAATGTACGCGAAGTGGACATTATGTACATTCGGGAATAAAAAAAAACTTGACCGTTGTGGGTAATTCAAAATACTCGAAATGGTTGGATTAGAGTCTGTGTCAATCGTAATCTAACCTATATTTACATTGAAGCTGTATTCAAGTTTTGAACGGGAAAGGCTTCATCGATAGGAGAGTGGAAAAAGGTCATGTCATTTTTTTTTGCAATCGTAAGACATATCCTACATACATATCCTACGAACGGTGCATAGACAGCTTTATAAGCTGAGTATTGACGATAATACTGACGGCTCCATCGTTCTCACTGACATGGATTCCAATTCGGTGGTGACTTTTGTTTCGGAAGTTGCAACCGTAATCTCATCTGACAATCTGCTATACTGGGACGCCCCTTGGTTAATAAAAATTTCAATCCCAGTGCAAAGGCGTGGAAGAAACGCAGATCGGCAATGTATAGTACATCCTAGAGCGTCTCCTGAAGAAGGAAGAATCTAACTGGGATGAGGATGAGCGGAATCTTTTCTCAACAACATGGGTACTCAACCTATTTCAGGAGGGCACTCTTGTGAGAGCTAGACTTGGCATTCCACTCCTTCCACGCCATTGTTCCAGTGGCTGCCATTCGAATAAGGAAGGCCCCCTGCTCTTGTTAAGGAAGTCAGCTCGAAGAAAATTCATACAGTTCTAGAGCCACAAAGCATACGAACTCCCAGAGACCCAGGTCACAGGCGAATACTACTGACATACAGTTCTGGACCCACAAGGCATACGACCTCCAAGAGACCCAGATCACAGGAAGATACTTCTAAGATCCCAAAGAAGGCCAAAAAACCATTCCGGTTTCTAGGCTCTTTAATAAGGTTGTGAAGGATCTGATCTTTGGTATCATCGACAACGAAGAACAGATCAATGCGGAGAGCTGTAGTCTTTTGAAGGCACAAGTGTCTTCGGGCATCCTCCCTCATTGCGCGGCTAACTTTAGCGCCACCGACCTTTAAGGATGACGGTTAGGATCAGAATTGTGCCAAATTAATAATTTGCAGCGACGAGAACTCCGCTGACTAAATCAAGTCGGCAACCACGAAGGTCGGTGCTATATGACCTGGTGCCAAACTTAGGACTATACATAAAGCCAATATTCTCACTAGTCAGAAGGCCAGAGTCTGGATACCTCTCGGTCCTAGTGACCCCAAGGATATTCTTCGGCCCATAGAATCCAAAATTCTGACCTTCCAACCTACAATTGGAAAGGCATTAAAGCTGAGGAGCCGAATGATGCTGGGTGACATAGTTTCATTGCTATTAAACCCGTAGACTATTGAGCCCTTCACTGCAAGAGATTTTAAGATATTTTATGGGCTGGAGACACTCCATCTTAAGGTATATAAAATCGACGAAAAACTAGCTTAGCTGAGAAAAAGGTTGATTCACCCCAGTCTAAGTTTCTTGAGAAGTAGGTCAGTGATAACCATTCGTCTGTTTTTGAGGGTGGTAATGCCATAGAAGTACAAGTGCTTGCATCAACTAAAGACAATGCGAGAATCTTTAGTTCTTCCAGTGATCTCATCTTCTAATGATTCATCTCTGATTAGGAGGATCTTATCCAAATCTCCAATTATTTCTAGTTACCAGATAGTAACTGGACCATGTCCAGCAAAATCACCTTAGAGCTTCTTATGGACACCCTTGTTCCTGGTAGTAAAACTTTGTCACCCCCCAAGAAATTACAGTGGGCAGTGCACAGCTTCCTTCCGTACAAATCCCCTGGTTTCGATGGTATCTTTCCAGTGCAATTACAGCATTTTTGATACTTTAAGTCCTTGGCTTCACATTATCTTTAGGAGTTGTTTAAGCTTCGGCCAAATACCTAGATCCTGGAGGAGGGCCAAAGTATACCGAAAGCCGGTAAGACCTTCCACACATCCCCTAAAGACTTCCGTCCGATCAACATATCCTTCTTTCTATTAAAGACTCGGGAAAGGCTAATCGTCGTGCACATTAAAACAAAATTAGACAGTAATCTCCTAGCAGTATCCCAACACGCGTATCACAAGGGAAAATCGCTACAGACTGCCCTGCATTCGTTGGTAGGAATCATTGAGAAATCTTTTGAGAGCAAGGATTTCACTATGGTGTTCTTCCTTGATATTGAAGGGGCTTTCAACAATGTCGAAACAGAAGCTGGGTATATCTGCTACACTTCTTGACTTGAAGATTGACAACTATCTTTGCTAGTGAATCGAGCAAATGCTTGAAAGCAGGCTTATCCATGCTGAGCTGGGGTGCTGTGTAATCAGAAGGTCGCTGTACAGGGCGTAGTATTATCACCACTATTATGGCTTATGGCAGTGAACGAGATACTCCTAATCTTGGGTAAAGAGGACATTGCGTTAGCGATATCAAGGAAGTTCCTTCTTACCGTTAGAGACCTGATGAAGTCTGCTCTAAGTAACCTCGCAAAATGGACGGATAGTGTCGATCTAGGAGTTCATCATTTCAACGCCAAGCTAGTATTGTTCACAAGAAGGTATAAAATACCATATATAACCATAAGAATTGCAATTTACAGATCACGCCAGATACTTGGGGGTTATTCTCGATAGGAAGGCCTTGTTTGCCCTCTATTAAGAAAAGCTGTTGAGACAAAAAACAGAAGGAAACCATGACACGTCTTCTGTGTATCTGTCCTGATATAGGTCTTGAAAAGGAAAACCCTAACCGAGTACATCTTCGAGAATATTAACGATCTAGCTAGACTAGACTTAAGCAAAACCTTCTTTTTTGTTCGAAGTATGTCCCTGCAGTACTGTTTGATAGGCAGGCATCTTTGATAGTTGGGTAAACCTTCCAAAAATTTCTGTAGAACCTGTACAGACAAGGAGGATGAAAGGACTATAACTCACGTTTAATGAAATTGCCCTGCGCTATCTTCACTTACAAGGAAAATCTTAGGACAATACTTCTTCAATGACCTAGACGTCCGATCAGGTCTAGATATCTGCTAGATTTGCAGTTTCATACTACATATATGCTTGTCAAATTGGCCTTTCATGACTTTCATGGCCTCATTTAGACAACCTATATATACTCTGTCGATCATAATCGGGATCTCGAAATCACTTGATTGAAAGACGTGTGCCAGTTGGGTCGGTAGATCTTTTTAAAAATGGTGTCACAATGGACTTAATTGTTGGTTGTGAAGAGTCCTTGCATTAGCTTTGCCAATTGTATTCCTGGTTACTCAAAGGGTTGAGAAAAGCTAATTACACATTCCATTCTACTACTGAAATAGATTGCAGTTGTACAGCTACCAATCTTCTTATCGAGGCATTGACATGTAGATCCTGATCCTATAACTGGTATCGATATTCATCCGTCGTGTAACTAACTTCTGATTTCTTAATAAAAGTCAGAATTCAGCCTGTTTTGCCAAAGTTTTACTCAAGCCTTTGTCTTGACAAGCTTTAACTTCACCATGGAACTTTTTTTCAACCCTAAGCCTATCCCTATTCACAAATAATTTCCATGTTTATTTTCTTGTAAAACATATTTATCAAGTCTTTATTGCTAATCTTAATGAGAATCTTTTTCAACGCATGGAGTATGATAGTAAACATATTTGCAGAGCCCCCTCGTCTAAGCTCATAGTTATGTACCATTTCTGACTAATCAAGCCTTGTTGACTCATAATCAAAATTTACGAAGACCAACATGTGCACGTTTAATCCACATCCGCAAAACTTTCCTTACACATGTAAGTACTTTATCATTCCTACTTTGATTAATTTCGCAACTGCCTGTACTGTGCCCTGTGTGTGCATACACTCCCATAAACTACCCCGAAAACTCGCAGCAGCTCCTCTGTGACTTAACGACACTTTAATTCGGATTAATTGTCCATGTGGCAAACTATATTTTTATGGCCACTTTCAATCCAGTGACTGCTATAAATTTATACCGATTGTCCAATTAAAAGTTTGGGCGGCTTTGGAAAAAATTCTTCATCCCCCTCTCCAGCTGACGGCAGCGCTTAATCCTCTTTCCCATACAAATAGGATGGAAAAAATCCAAAACAACTCTCAGCCAAACAGCCATTAAAAGCGGAAACTTTTCCAATGACCATAAAACGTTCAACGTGTGGTAATATACCAAAAAAACAAAAAATTAATTCTAGGAACCACATCCCCTCTGAAGGACATGTGTTGAAAGGATGGAGCTGAGAGTCCAATTAAAATTATGTTCCCGGCGTATGTATAGAGAGAAAAAAAAAAAGCTGAGTACATGATCATTTATCACCGAATCCGATGTAATAGCGGCGACGACTACTACTCCATAGAAACCCCTTCCTGTGCTTTCGCAAAATTTGTTCTGTCAAAACGCCACGCTGCCAGCCCAACCGTTTATCCTTATCTCATGAATAGTAAATTATAACATTCAAGTGCTGTCCCATCTTCGGTGTCTTTGGAGAGCATGAAGGATGAAATATTGAAGGGAACCTTCGTCTTCGTCGACAGCCGCCCACAATGAACACAACGGACCCCGGACCCCGGACCCCGGACTCCACGTAAAATTTATTCATTGTTTTAGAAACACAAAACAGCGGAGCACACTGTAGCTGGGTAGCTGCTTACTCTCGTTATGCACTCGGGTCCGCCTTTGCAGTTCGACTGGTTGTAACGGAGTGCGGCGGAGGCGACCATCATCAATTCCAATTTTATCCCAGACTATGTTGGTCCTGAACATGTCTTCTTTTTTTTTTTCGTTTTCATTGTTTTTATGCTATCGACCTTTTCTTATTCTAGAGCGCAGCAGGACTAGAGAAAAAAAAAACCTACCCTTCCCTTGAGGGGTTGAAAATATTTGAACAGTCATTGGACGTGCATGTGTGTGTATGTGTGTGTGTATGTGTGTGTGTTGGGGGAGCAATCAACATCAGTTACATCCATTTGTCTAGAAGAAAAAAATTGAAATAATAAGAAAAAGCACCCCCTCCTCCGAAGGACCGGCATGGTGAATGTCGATGTCAGCGTCTGCACCGCTTACCACCACCACCACCAGTCGCTGTGATGTCAGGAAAGAAATTAAATTCCATTCAGCGTATTTTAATGGAAATTAATTGAAGTCCACCCTCCCGCCCCAAAAGATGACGACGACAAGTGCGTGCTTGGCTTCGACTTTTTTTTGAGTGAGGACATAAATTCAAGTAGGTAGTCTCATTCTTAAAAATCAACGATTCGCTGGAAAGGACATTTTTGAAGTTTCCCGGCAAAGTGGTACATTAATCATTCATATGTAGTAGGTTGTAATGAAAAGGTTTCATGAACAGGTGAGGTTGACAAGGACACGTTCTTAGAAAAGAAATTAACTCAAATCCGTTGCCTTATTGAATGGGTATGTTCCTTGTCACATGTCAATGCGAATTCGTAGAGTTTGTTGTTCAGGAGTAAGACTCGAAGTTGGATACGAAACCTATCAGAATGTTAGCTTTTAAGATGAAGTAAGTAAAAATTCATTACAAAGTTTAATCTATGAGAATGTCAGGTGAAGATGTTCAAAATTGATATACAGAATGTAATCCTTGGCCAATAGTCTGATTCAAGGTTTGTTATTCCTTCAGTTGCAATAGACATTTATGCATCTCGCAGTCTTATAAAGGCTTCAATAAGATTCTGAGTTCAATTGCTGAAATGATATTAGGACATCCAATCGGCAAAGTTTTGGTATTCACTAGGGCTGTACATGGATATTACTTAATTAGGGATTCCTTTTCGATATTAGCTGGCTGCTGTTACCATGTTTTGCTTGAGTAAATCTATTTCTTACTATCCATTGGCTGGTAGATTCCTTGGGAAAAACCACTGCTGTAGACTCTTAAACGGGGACGACGACCTAAATTCTGTAGTCAGGCAGAACGAACCATTCAACCTGGACGATGAAAAATAAGAATTTCCGACCAGAATACCCAACATCGTTTGCCCAATCCACCAAAAAGGAGATCCTATAAACTATAGAGCCATCAGTATCCTTAACATTACATACAAGATCCTGTCGGCCGTATTGTGTGAGCTTCTGAAACCTAGTCCTCCTAGTCATCGGCAATGTTTTAGTCGATCTATAGAGATCAGGCTCATCGCCATTCGTTATGTGGATGACCTGGCGATTTTTATTAATAGTAAACACAGCACGACCATTTCTGGTGTCATGCAAGGTACTTGACTATCCATCAATCCTTGCAGAACCATTCTTGTGCCTTTTACAAAAAGACGACTGGTCAATCTGGAACCTATCACCATCAAAGGCACCACTTTAGTTTTTTCCAGTGAGGTTAAATATCTCGACGTCATCCTTGAAAAAGGATTTAGCTGGAATTGTCATATCAATTCCGCCATCGTGCGCGCCACCATGGCTATGTGGGCCAGCAGAGATCGGGCTCTAAATCCAAAAATGACACATTGGATGTATGCAATGATGGTGCGGCCCATTATCACGCACGCGACCATCGTTTGGTTGCCATAAGTTCTTGAACAGACAGCGGTAACTAAACTTCAGAAGCTCCAGAGAATTACCTATCTCGGTATTACAGGTGCCATGCGTACCATGAGCTGCTGTCTTCCCTACAAATCTTCGTTAGGAAGACGGCCCCTAGATGCGCTATCCAGCTGCAGATACATTACAAGTGTCAACCAAATGACCATATGGGACACCGGAAAATTCTTGACTCAATTCCCAAAGGGGACATGTTTTGCACTACCTCCGTCAGGGACAGTACTCCCAAACGGAAATAGTAGCTTATTTGAAGTAGAAATATTGGACCGCGCAAACTGGTCTCATGTTGTTTCGGCACTGGATCCTAGAGGTCTGATCTAATTCACAGACGGATCGAAGATGAAAACTGGAGTTGGAGTTGGACTCTTTGCACCCAACACCAAAGTCTCGATACCTATGGAAATATGTCCCACAGTTTTCCAGGTTGAACGCTATGCCATTGAGATCTGCGCTATGTTAAGCCTTAGCAAAGGTATTACGGGCGATAGGATATATATCTTTTCAGATAGCCAGGCAGCACTCAAAGCGTTGTCGTCCAATTTACTGGGATCTGTGTCAGTTAAATGCTGCTACGATTCACTACAATCTCTTGCCAGACATAATAGGGTGAAATTCAGATGAACTAGCTGGGGCTGGCACAGAATCTGCGTTCATATGACCTAAACCCTACTGTGGTGTCAACTGAGCTGTCGTCATAGCGCTGATTAACGATTGGGAACACAAACTTCGACTGGCCCACTGGGAAAATGTCTCAGGGCTGAGACAATCCAGGCGATTAACTTATTCATACAAGGAAATCCTTTATCTAGACAAGGATAGTATTAGAAAGCTGGTGAGTTTTCTCATACATAGGTCACTGTGTCCTGCAATGTCACCTTAAGTTTCTCAAGTTCTATCTGTGCCCAGTTCTATCTGTGCCCAGAACTGGACTGTAGGCTCTGCTTGGAAGATGACGAATCTTCTGAGCACATTCTCTGTAAATTTCCAGCATTACATCAGTTAAGGAGGCGTATTTACCATAAAGAAATATGTTCGTCAGCAGAGTTGAGAAATTCTTCATATCACTTCATTAGGGTGGTACGACTCTTGGTTTAAACAGTCCCTTTTTGATACAATAGATCATCTTAGGTTGTAGTGTCAGCCACATGGGTAATGGTCTACAAAAAATAATGTATGCTTTCGGATACTCCAGGTCATCAAGACAATTTAACTGAAGGAGATGCTCTTGTTTGAATACGAGTATCTCATTAGCAAAATTTATGATTCGACCGCTATTGCTCTTTCTATCCTTAACCCATGTGCATCTATGTACATACATATGTAGGTACATCACTTCATATAATTTAACTTCACCGAACTAAAGGCAGAGAATAAAGAAAAGTGTTATAAGCAAGCCCCATAAGAAGAGACATCTCATGACGAAAGTAATGTCTGACTTCCACTACAGATTAAGAGTGAAGTGACTAATATCAATAAACATTCGACATACTGTTGAGGTATCTCCAGTGTCTTATGCAGATTTCCAATATGACTTTCATCTCCTTCTTCCTTTTTTTGAGAATTCTTGCTTTCGACGGCTTCTGCTATAAAGCTGCAATAAAGTGTCTAGACCCTTTATTTCAGGACTACTTACAATTATGGATCCCCAAGCACTTATTATTGCTCAAACAGCATTTTTTTAACCCCCACACAGTATTGTTTTCTCGCATCAGGACTCTTAAGGAAACAATTCGTTCCATAAGGTTCATAAAACATTCCCACTACCACATCGCCAGTATATTTATGCACGTCCAGATAAAAACTAAAACCACAATCCTTCGAAACCTTGCTTTCCCATAAATTGTGCCAGCTCAAACCCGTAAGACTACAAAACTCTAAATAAATCGCATAGCCATAGCCAGCCACACAAAAGGCTTCCGTATATCGTCAATAGCTACCTCCTAGTCATCGACTATTTCTTTACTCGTCTTCCTTGCAAGACACTGGATTGCGGTCACCAGAACTATTTAATTTTTTTTTTTTTTTGCTTCCTCCAAGCGACGAACTTTGCCTAGATGATTAAGAGATAAAAATGTCAAATTCAGAAGCGGTTATGGCATGTGCCCCTACATATCTGACCCAGTCCCAGAGTTGCCGCCGCCGCCGCCACCATCTCTCCAGAGTGCTTAACCACACAAGCTCATTGAAATTCATAAACGAAACTGCTCATCCTCGGTGCGGAATAAATTGTCATAAACTCAACTCTTTATGGCGTCTTGAAAGGCACACAAATTTTCCCCTCGACTAGCGACGAATGGAAATCGAAAATTTATGGACCCTCTAACCGCCACCACCGACCAAGCAACCGGCCGGCCGCTCCCATAATTGCCATTCGGTTGTACAGTAGAGTTGCTTGGACGACGACGACGACGACGATGACTTTTTCCTCGCCATCGTCGTCGTCGTCATCTTCATCTTTCCAGTTCTGGACACCCAGATTCATCGTCGTCGTCCATGTCGATGGGAGTGAACTTTAACTATTGCTTTTAGTTTGGTTTTCCACTTTTTTTTTTGTTGTCATACCTCCTTTCTCCGTTTACTTTGGAAATGAAAGAAAAACCATTCCGAGGAGTAGTATCCTTAATTGAAGGCTTCAAACGTCCACTAACCGATTTATGGACGAATGTGAGGCTAAGGTGGTGGGAACCCATTGGTTTAGGGAGGAGAACGAATCAATTGCCCTGCAAAACTCCCTGACCACTGAGTACTTCTCTAGCTCTCTCTCTGATTCTCTGTGTTTAACCGCAAATTGAGTTTTAAAGAAGAAGAAGAAGACGAAGAAGAAAAATCCCAGCTTTCGTCCTCCACCTTCTGCTTGATGGGAATTCCTGGGAAAACCGAACCACCGAACCACCGAACCACCGCAAACACAATCTTAAGTTCGAAGGAAAGGAAACAGTTCTGTTTTCTTTTTGTTGTTCGGTGTGCTGCTGGGTCAAGCGGAAGGGTTTAGTGGTTTCATTTGTAAGCAAACTTTCAGAAGCTCCTGCACCGACACCAACGACGACGACTACGACGACCGGAAGACGCAAAATGTGAAGTGAACTGGAGCACTGGCGTTGATTGGCAAATGTATTCAAATCAAAGTTGCGATGTAAATAGATACATATGTACGTATGTACATATAGCGCAAGGAACTCCCCAAAGGAGAAACTTTTCTCAACATCACCCCAAAGTGCGTGATTGGATCGAAAAGGGTGCACCAATCAACTCGAGCTGAATGCCGATATTATGTGTTGTTTTGGGCCAAAAACATTTTCCAAAGTCAACTTTCCTGGCACATGAATTATTAAGCGGAATCCTGCGATGTTGAAGTTTGTTGTGTAAACGGAACCAGGGTGGTTGGACGGACGGGTGTACTGCGCTGCTGTCTGGTAGCAACAGCAAAAGGAACAGCAACATGTTGTTGGTTGTTGTTTTTTTGTTTGGGTAAATATTAGTTCGATTAAAGTGTGCGCGTTGTTAAAGTATTCGGAAGGAGCAGGACCGGGGAAATACATGATGTTTTTACTTACATATTTATGCGGTTACAAGGGTTAAGTTAGACAGATACTTAGGTAGATATGGCGTTCGGTAAGGGTGTGATTTGATAGACAGTTGTTAAACTTTGTTTAACACAACAAGGCTGATGGCATTTCGCTGATGTTACAACGTTACACGGTCGTATTTCGTCCAAAAGTCTTTATCTCAGGAAGCCTTTGAGATTATACTTGCCATGTCCTGGTGATAGCTATGTACATATTTCTAGAATCCAAAATGGTACATTGAATGACACTAGCCAGTATAATGGAATGCCCCGTCGATATCAAGGAGTCCACACAGTGCTATTTCCTTGGAACGAAAAGTTCATTCTATCTTCTTCACAAGATAGTGAAGAGCACCTTCTGTGGATTTACCTTTCCTGTATGCAAACTGACTTGAGTGCAGAGGGATAAACCAATCTAGCCGGCCTCTAATATGACAGTTAATGCGTCTTTCCATGTTTTTTGAAAACAAATGATGTTAGACTTATAGGTCTATAAGATATAGGCAGCTCACTAAGACTGGTTTGGGGATATACGTTTACCTATCTCCAGGTAGTCGGGAAGATACCGGAAGGGAAGTTGTAACTGGCTCTGAATAAAGTAATCATACCCGGCAGGATGAAATCAATTGCCTTCTGTAAAAACGCCGGAAATATACCATCACCGGCGGGGGCTTTGAATGGTCTAAAGGAGCCTACAGTCCATTTAACCTTATCCGGACTGGAAATTGTACTGGATAAACTGTTTCCTCTACTAGCAATGCAGACCATATGGTCAGATGCGTTTACATACGTGTGGAGTAGACGAGCAGACGGACCTGGGAAATTAACCCGAAATAAGGTTCTAAGAGTATCCATACGGTCCGACGCGTAGGTGCCATCAATCTTTTTAAGTAAACCTACACACTTTACATGATCCTTAACGAATGCCTTATAGATTCGTGCTACTACTGTCATGTCAACAGCATTTCCTCCAGGTCGTCTCAATTCTAAATTGTATTTTGTAAGAGCGAAGGCGAACGTCTACGTCTACGTAGACGGGACCAAAAATTCCCCGGTATATTTTTCTCTCGTAACAGTCAGAAGCCGCTTGATCCAATTCATACCTCTGCGCCGTAGAGCAGGACTGGGTTACTTTAACTTTGCTAATGTCGATGTTGAACGTCGTTTTTTTGTACCATTAATGCGGAAACGCCCGCCACTAATTTTTCGTCTAATAGGGCGATATGCTGGCAATTTGGCGTTTGACGTAAGTCCTCAGATCATCTAAAATCTCGGGCTTATTGGCAAAGGCCATAAACTTGACATATGTACGTCCAAAGAATAAACTTCGAATGGTTCCGAGGCTGGTCCATTTCTGAAGACAAGACAGTCACGAAATTTCGACTTCAATGACTCGATTACATGCAACTGTGTAGCATGTGGCACCGTTTTGTTGAAACCACATGTGCTTCAAGTCATCCTTTTCAATTTATTTCAAAACAAGTTAGCCAACATCGTCTCTGTCTGTGTTACCAGCACCACTACAGATGAAATATGGCCCAAAGACTCCTTCAACATGAAACCCCCAAACGAACACTAAAGTTTTGTGGGTGTAATGCCACTTCATGAATGGCTTCGGGTTGCTAAATTGCTGACCTTACCAATTGAACTTGAAAGTAGCTCAAAGTGCGTTGTGTCTCTTTGCCTATTGGGAGTAATAGCGGCCTGTTTTCTAAAACAGAGTTCACTAAGACAATACTCTCTTAATTGAGGCGGAAGTGAATGGTCACACCCTTTACATGACTCATCTCCCCTTTGTTAATGCAAATGTGTATGTTTTCCATAAACCCATTATGCAATAATTGCAAACTCTTACACTTGATGAAGAACTAACAACTCTACCCATATCTGGGGCATAAATTGTAATACAAAGCTGTTTAAACTTCACCCACTCCAGCACATTCGATCTGGAGTAAAGAATAAAGTCCTCCCGCCATACAATCCGATCCACACAAAACATTTACATGATCAGCGAGATAGAACGATTTATGACCTCCAACTAACACGAACGAACCACGAATCGTTACAAAGTCACATCCACCGAACTGCTGACACAAAAGGAAATCCACTGAATCATACACATGCGGTGGAGTGCATTTATCGTTGGAAAAACTGGAGCTAGATTAGCTCCAGCTCCAAATGTTCTCGGAGAGAATTCTGCCACATAAATCAGCGCCCGGCAACAATGCGAAGGAGTACAAAGGACAAGCAAACGAACACACAACAGATTAACCATTGTTACACAATGGGTCCCTCCGTTCCTCGTTATTTCTTCCTCGCTAAATATAGTTATTAAGGAAACCTCAGCCTGCAATCCTTGTGCTCCATTCAAATTGCGACCGCATCCCGCCACAACCACAAAAGAGACCGCTCGGGTTCATTGTCGTCGTCGTCGTCATCGTCGTCATCGTCGTCTTCATCCTCATCGTCATCTTAACCCGAACAGCAATTCAATTTACGAAATGACAGCGTCAATGTTGTGGAACCAGGGGGGATGGACCGCGCCGCTCTCGTTGACGTTTGTAATTGTGATGCACACGCAACACTAATTGATCGATTCAAGTCCAGCAGTCGAGTCGGTCCCGGCTCATTCCTTTTTTGCTGTCACTCATGGAGGCAAACTAATTTTCTATAAAAAGTGGCCGTGGAGTTAGTGTCACCATCCCACTTAGGAGATATATCTGTCCTCAATCCTTCTGTGGACGAGTGTTAATTGCGTGCTACGACTCACAAGATTAAGTGGCCTAACGTTGACGCCTTGAGTGTCGGTGATTGACAGAGCGGCATTCAGTTGCATGTCCATGTCACACACCACCGAATGATTCCCAATTAAAGTCGAAATACCTGAACGCGCGGATAGTCGTAGACGTGATTTCTTGGCCTCTCCAATTAATTGGAACCTCCAATCATGTACTATCGTATTTATGAGCCCACATCCAGAGGACATTGCAATACTTTTCTCCGGTCCAGGGGAAGCCATTAATTGTCATTAGCTAATTGACATTTATGCGGCGCATGTAATTCGTTGCCAGCTAGTAGGCAATGTCAAGGCACCAAAACAGACGTAAATCCCCGACTACCCTTGGATGAATCAATGGTGGTAGTTGACTCCTGGGGATTCTGTACTCATAATTTAATAAAATTCCTTCCAAGGGGGAGGACGATGCTCATTAAAAATGATTCCCCCTGCAGAAAGGAAGACAGTAAATTTGAAACTTCGTGTCGTACGCCTGGAATCTGACAAATGGTTGGGATTTACACCCAGTGATGAAGAGATGGGGGTGGTAAGCTTCTTTTTTTTTTGGTAAAGACGAATGGAGGAGGAAAATGTTACATTAACAACAATAGTGGTTTTAATTCAACAGAGCATCTTGTGTCCTTAGAAATGTTGAAGTTAACAGCATTGAGATGAAGTATGAGGAGCAAGTTTGAAGGATGAGGACACGTTAATAAAGAAAATTGGATTTAAATTTCAACGAAATTGAATCCACATCAATAGGATCTGAGTGAAGTTTTTGGATTAAGATTCCTATGCATTTATCTTGAACGTTGTCATTGTCTCTTCGTTTTTCTGAAGCTTTTTAAAAACCCGTCATTGCTAATCTAAGTCGAGATTTCCTTTAGAAACTTCAATACGAGTAGGTATATGCAGTAGTAATGTGTGGTCCCGACTTTCCCGTTCCACATTAATCTTATTTAATTATTGCATTCCGTTTACAGCCTGGATTATCACACCCTTTTTGAAACTGCTTGTCTCTGACGACTGTTGCAACTCGTTGTGTGTCGTTTTCGTAAGGACGATTCATTTCTTGATACAATCTTGAGTAACGCGTATTTGAGTGACTCTTGAGAACTCAGCGCACAGAATTACATCTTTGAGGGTATGCTGCACATTTAGAACTGTATCAGCAGATACGATAAGTGTTATCTCAAGCCGAATGCCTATCGATCTAGAAGCGAAGAAGTCTATGGTACTCGCGGAAAAAAACAGAAGAACTATCATGGAAGCTATAAAAGCAGAATGGCAGCACAGGTGGAACATCATAACCAAATTGCGATGGACATATAAATTGATATCCAACGTTCTTGATAACCACTGTGGCCAGCCTCCGACATTATGTTTCAGGACCTATGAAGGCTACTGATGCTATCTTTCTTATCAATACCCTCTATTCCTGTATTGCCAGGTATACAACAGAGGATCCCTTTGTTGTCCTATCGGGGTAGAAAGGAATTTAATATCCTTTTGCATAATTCTGTCGGTCCTACTCTTATTAAAGCAAAGTCATATATGTACTTCTTGTGATGACACAAGTGTCTAGGGAGGACCATCTAATGTTGGCCTCCCTCCGGGCCCTAATCCCTGCTTCGAGCTTCAGTGAGCAAAGTGAGATGCGCACCGAGGTATCGATTGTTCTCATATAGATTCTAAACCTCTTCTGGCCAGCTCGTCGGACTTCTCACTATCTGGTATATTTTCATGCCCAGGGACCCAGCAGAGAGCAACCTTGTGCTGTGTTCCAAGAACCTTAAGCTCTTCACGGCAGCAGTTCACAAGCTTGGATTTTATTTCGATAGCAGAAATCGTTTTCATTGCTGCCTGACTGTCGATGAAAAAGGTGATACCTACCGGTGGTATTGCCTTTAACGCAGTCTCACCGGCGGCTATTGTCACTGCTAGGAAAACGCTGCTATGGTTCGGGAGAGGGATTGATTTGGATATTCCCAGTGGTTCAGTAAAGATACCTGAGCCTATACCTACATCCATCTTTGATCCATCTGTGAAGACAGATATGGAACGTGCATTGGTAGACTGACCGCTTTTCCATTCTTCTCTGGAAATCTAGGTATGGAGTCAGATAATCCGTGGTGGAAACATTTCCTAGATATTTATTCAGAATCATAGAATGACCAACTGTATTTTGTCTCCAGCTGTTTGACTGACTTATTCTCAGGGCGCTTATAGCTGCCAAGGCTTGAACGAAGATATCCAGCGAAAGCAAATTGAGGATAGCCTCCAGTCCTGCAGTAGGTGTGGTTGTCAATAAAAGCCAATCTCTGTATGTTCGTAAGCTAAGTTGCTGGTCTTGCTGACGGACTGCTACCATACAAGACAGCCATTAGTCAGAATAGGTCTTATTATAGCCACATACCTCCATAGTATAGTTTTGGGTTTTGGTCCCCAGGTTTTCCCAAACATTCTGCTGCATGTATAGAACACAATAGTGGCTTTCTTGATTCTTTCATTAATATTAGGTCTCCAGTTCAGTTTCTTGTCAAGTATGAGACCTAGGTATCTGGAACTGTCCTATACTCTAAAGAGACTGCCCCCTATGGAAGATAAGGTAAACTCAGAAATGTTCCCTTTGTTAGTAAATAATACCAGCTCGGTTTTCTGTGGATTGTAGTCCACATTTCTTGGTCCAGGTATCTAGAGTCCTTAGCGCACCTTCCAATTGTTCACTAAGGGTAGAGAGGAATTTGCCCGTAGCCATAAGCTACGGTCTTGACCCCATTATACCTGAGTTGTCTGAGTACTTCATTTAGTACAATGATACCATAGTAGTGGGGAGATTACTCCGCCTTGAGGGGTACCTCTAGAGGCATAAGCTTGCAATTTCGTAACCTCGTCTTCCATTATAATACGTCTTTTCTCAAGGAATTCCACAATCCAATTGATCAGGGTATTGTGGATATTGAGGTTTGTGAGTTTTCTACGCACCACATCCGTTCTGACATTGTTAAATGCTCCTTCAATGTCTACGAATGCATCTAAAGTGTATTCCTTATCCTTTACCGAATTCTCGATCTAGCAATCACACAGGGCAGAACCGTCTCAACACTTGTTCCTTTGGTGTAAGCATGTTGGGCTGTGGATATATCCACGGGGCGTAGCTTACTGCGAGTGTGAATGTCAGCTAGCCTCTGAAAAGTTTTCAGTATTAAGGAGGTAAGGCTGATTGGCCTGAAGTCTTTTGCACTGAAAGACTTGCTTTACCAGCCATGGGTATAAATACCACCTTGACTTCTCTCCAAGTTTGTGGGATATGTTTTCGTATGAGACTACTAGTAAATAGTTCCTTGACCCCCGGCAGAATAGTGCTCGCAGTACTCTGTAACATGATAGGAATAATATCTGGCGATTTGTAAGGGGAGAACGATATAATTGCAGACTCTATTCTGTCTTCTGAGATCAAAGCCGCTGGTAGTACATCTTCCGTGAATGTATTAACTCTGGTGCTATCGACAGATTGGGTTACACTTCCTGAGAAGTGCGTACTCATCAGTAATTTTAGTGAGTCTGAACAAGATTCAGTCCAATTACCGAAGGGATCTTTAAGTGACCCTACAGCCGTCATTCGTCTGGAGAGGATTTTCCTTAGCCTCGCAAATTTTGTCGTTCCCTTGATGTCATCGCAAAAGTGCTACCATGAGCGGCGTTTAGGTCTTTGCGTTTTTTAAATTTTCTCTGACTGGCCTTATACTGATCCCAGTCTATGTCTGATTTTGTCCTCTTGGCTACATTAAGGAGGTTTCTGATTACTCTTCTAATGTCTGCCAGCTCTTTACTCCACCATGGAGGTGTGTTTTTGTTCTTCCTTTTGGTCACCGGGCATGCTAGATTGAGAAGACCATAGTGATTTCCTCGGTTTTGCTGTCAATTTCCAAGGGACTTTGAAGGCATCCGCAAATCTTACTCACTTCCTTACTGAAGATACCCCAATTAGCCTTCCTAGGTTTCCTATATTCCTAAAAAGCTTACTTAACAATTTTTCCTTACGGATTCGTCCGGTAATCAAAAATGGAAACTGACTTCCATTACTATACATTGACAGTGTTATTTCCTCGTCCAAATCAAGCATATCCCGATTTTCAAGAAATGGAACTGACTTCTACTGAAATTGGCCCCAAAACCTCATTCGACTACAATACCTAGAAGAAATATCACAACTATGTAGGTTCTTCCCGCACCTGAATGAAATGATTTCCATCACCATGTGCGTTCGTTTCATGCATAATTTTTAGAAATCACCGTTTCTGACAGATTTATTAAACTGACTCCTCAGTCATTCTCCGAATTCATTGAATCGAAAAATTCCCATAAAAAATATTGAAAAATAGAGTTTTCAACTCTCTGCATTGATATACGTTGACCTCAACCTCACCCGTGCGTAAATCATCGCGCCACAAGCATGTCCTCAGCCTCAGTTTCTGCTCCACTTGAGGCATCAACACCACCACCCATCATCACACCAGCATCAATCATCACTTAACCAACACACGGCAGAGATGGAGAAAGTATGTTATACCAATAAAATTGTGTCACCCATAATTTATGACATCAGTTACGTTCGATAAAGAGAAAAAAAAATCTGAATCTGATAATAGGTTTCCCGCGAACCCATCGCCCATATCCCGGCACTCTCACTCCCCGAGCAACATGCAATCAAGAACAGCACCGCGACAATTTAGATAGGTACTCCAACGACATCATAAAAGCCACCATATTACTCCGTGTACCGCATTGTAATTGACGGTAAGTACGTTCGCCAGAACCTCCTAGTCCCCAAACCCGGGGTGCTTTCAAAGAATTCCCTTCGCGTAATGGGCCAAGTATACTTCCACCACATTCCTCATTATAGCGAGGGCGCTGCCAAAAATGTGTTCTCTCTCCCCCTTCCCTGCACCCAGCCCATCAGGATTGCTTACCAATATCGAACTCTCTCACATATCAGGACCTCGTTTGCATATTTACTTTTCACTCGAACGGGAACGATGGAGGTTTTTTTTTACAATAAACGAGGGCGGATGATGCTGCTGATGCTGATGATGATGGCAGCTCCAGCTATGGCGATAGGGCTGGTAGTGGCATTGGTGATGCTAGTGTTCGTCGACTACGACCGACGCCTCTAGTGAAATTGCGCTCCTTTGTGATTCTAATACAGAGCTACCCAGCACGACGCGGCATCGTTGAAGAATAAGATTGGAGAACCGAACAAAAAAAAAAAATAAAATAAAAAAAAAAAAAACATTTTCTATGGAAAGAAATTCAATTTTGAGCACCTCACTGGCTCCGTACAGTGTACACACCCATTACTTATTCCATTAAGGATCGCGAAGCAGAGCAAGAAGTGGAGGATGTACGTTCCATTTTCGGCGATATAACCTCAATCGGGCTGTTCAGCCCCTCAATTGAAAATTGATTCCGGTTGAGCGACGTACGAGCGACATTCGGGAACGACGTTCGGGCTCTCAGACTCGCTATTGTCCTCGATGTAATTGAATCCTTGTGGTGTGTTGTACGAAGCTGTGCTGCTGTGTAATTGACAGGTTAGTACGGCCTGGCAAGTTGATTGATACGCCGAGGCGTTCTTGGTGTCAATGGAATTGCCTGCATGAGGTTAAGGAGGCCAATTAATTGCAGTTCACCTCCTACTCCTACTCCTGCTCCAAGGGTCAGCTTCTCAGCTGCAATCAGTGTGGACAAAGGACCAATAAAATTAAACGCAAGAAAGTGTCGCATTCGCATCTAATTCATTTATTCGATGGGTATTCGTTTAAGGGGTGAACGAGATTAGTGGCACATTCTATAGGAAAGTATCCAGGGTCAATTAAAAGCCGAAGCGTGGTCATGTGGAAAATTACATTCGTCCAGAGAGTGTATTCAATGTTCTTTGGTTTTCTAAGTCCAGATTGCATTCAATTACGTAATGGTATGGTGGTGGGGGTGCTATGGATTAACATTACCCCTGGCGTGGTGCGGGTGCTTTTATTTGAGTGACACACGCCGATGTGCGTTGGTGGCGGTGTTTTGTTTTTCCTAATGCTCCTTAGGCTGCAGATGTTTTCTTATTTGTGGCGATTAATTGCAAAATTCTGAAAGAAATTCCAAAGAGGGCTGTGAGTGAACACTTGGATGCCAGATGTAAACGTGAAGGACTAATGAATTTAAGTGGAATGACACAATGTGCGGGAGGTCGATACGGTTTGGCATTCAAATGCTTGGGTAGATTAAGAGGGTCGGTTCATGGCCTATAAACTTGGGTTCGTGGAAACTAATCAAATTGAGTTACAAATAGAAAGATTAGCTTTGTCTATCCAATCTGGGAGAAATGACTTTCTCTGTCTTCAGCGGATGACTTGGTATTACTGTCAGTGAAACAAAATATGCCTAAGTCGGGGAATATTCTTTCTAAAATGTCCAAAGTCTAAATGGAAAAGTAACTTAGAAGCCATAAGGTGGCAAAAAGGAAGACTACGGTCTTTTGGGGTTTTCTGAGGACTCTCTAGGATTCACTGCAAGAAAAACTAACTTCTCAGTGTTTGCCAGAAGGTCCATACATCTACTGTACCGCAGATAAAAACTGGAAGGATACTATGCATCTATATGCATCGCAGTTAACTATGTCGCATTCAGTATCAATAGTTAGTACGTCAAACCACTGGCCTAGTGTTGAATCGCAGACAACACCAAAAGTTTTTTCATGGTCCCTCCTTTCATGGTCCATCACGATGCTAGATCCGAAATTTCGTGCTTGAAGGACATTGTGATAGAAGCAGCGCAAGGTAGGATTTTCATATGCTTATATACAAAATGGACACATGTATTTGGATATAAAGTGAATTATCCAACGCGTAACACTGTACGCTAAAAATACGGTTGCTAATGCGGTCCCAAGAAGCGCGAAGATGTCTAATCTTCAGGCAACCGCGCAGAGAAAGGATTATGTACTAATCCTTCGGACTAAAGTAGAACGCGTCACAATAATACAATGTTACGTCCCAACGGAGCGTCTGTTTCAGGATGAAAAGGATAACTTCTACAAAACCAGCTCGGCGCCACTTACTATGGGGTGTCAAACAGAAACATTGATGGAGCATTTGAAGGCTAAAATAAGAAACGCCAACGAAGTAGTCAAGCATGTAATAGAAAACCACGGCTTGGGCGACCAATAAGACGATATCAATCGCTTTGTCATAGGTGGCACCATGTTTGAGTTTAACACCTCCCACAAAGTCATGTGGGTGTGAATTGACAAGCAGGGACGTCTGAAACAGATGGCGTGTCGTTAATGCGATGCACATCGACAGGCTAAAGGATGCAATAGGGTGCTAACAGTTAAGGGACCACTTTCTGTAAGGAATCGAAACAATCAGTAGTTATCTACTCGTCAACTTTAAAGGCCATTGGTATACTGTACAAAATGATTTTACATCTGGTAGAGAAAACATTGTCGGTAGACAACATCCTTGGTTTACGGAAGATACTTGATGACGGGTTGGGAATAAACAGCTTAAACCGAAGCGGATTACTGACTCTGCAAAATCCGGCCCGGCCCAGACTACGGCATAAAGTCTTGAACTTTAGACACGTCAGTGAATGCCTTATAACAATCCGAAACAAGGCAAAATTAGATTTGAGATTATGCTACCAAAAAGTACTTCTATCAGCTTCTCGACAAGACGTATGAGCAATGTCCTAAGTATGACAAAATAGGAAAGAAGGACACCTTTGGTAGTACCATCGTCTCATCGAGGAATCAGAGAGGTTCTACTCCAGGAACAATGATCTGTAGTTTTACCAAAAGGTAGAAAGAAGGTCTCAAGCAATTTAGACCCGAACAAAGACCTATAGAGATGAACAAGAAAACGTTGTAGTTGAGTGACAGTCGGTGCTGAGGACATGGAAAAACTACTTCTGCGGACTGTTAATCGGCGACGACTTCATGAATTCCGCTGTCAGGGAAACTTGGACGATGAAAACCAAGACTTCCATCCACCCGACCAGAAATCAAGTCCAACGAGGTTGCTGGAATTAACGGCCCACCAGCCGATCTATTTAAGGCAGCGGGGAATGACTTGGTGCTGACCATACACCAACTAATTTCCAAGATTTGATCGGAAGAAAGTATGCCTGAGACTCTGTCAACACGAAGAACGACACAATACCGACGAATTGGACAGAATGTCACAATCGACAGCTTTAACTTTGAGGTAGTAAGGGACTTTGTTTACCTGTATTCTATACCTAGCATTGTTTCTATTCATGATTGGTGATGTGCTTCGCTCTGCTCTATCGTTGGGAAATGAAGGAATTTGATGAACGCTTTCATACCACTTTACTCTGAAGACTAGTGCCTATTCTCTCTCTGAAGTATAGACCTCCACGAAATGGCAGAGGTAGGCTAAAATCGTAGGGCTGTAGATTAGGGGGTTTCACACTCATCAAATTTTTCATCAAATCGACTTGACAAACCATCCTAAGTAAATTCGCGTTCAGATTCATCCAATCTTTGTTCATTATACCGATTTGACGACGGATTTCATTTTGGAACATATCTGTAGCTTAAGTAGATATAGCTGGACAACAGATTGACTGAGTAGAGAGTTTCCAAAACCTTGGAGATATTGTCTCAGCCATCGAAGGAAATGAAGACGATGTCGCAAGCCGAGTTCTCTAAAGCAAAGACAGTCCTCGAAATGTTTTCAAAAAATATGGAGAAACACGGAGCTTTAAGTGTTCTACTACTTTGTTGAATCCGTGCTGTTCTATGGGTGCAACACTTGAAAAGTGACCGCCATTATCACAAAAAACAAAAAAACTGCAATGGACTTCCTGACCAAATCGTACCTCAAATGAAAAGCTTCACCAGAGAACGGTTCAGGAACCATTCAACGACGAACGTGGTAGTAGATACATTTCGAAATGGCGAAAGGCATGCAATGCAATGAAATTCGCGAACTCGCAAACCGGAAGAATCGCGCGACGACTACAAGTCCAAAAAGCTAACTGACCCAGTTTTTCATAGTTCCATAAACTTCTTTCGATAACTTCAATACAATCGTGATTCACGATCCCTCAAGTGTTGATTCGGAGTAAATTGGAACTAATAAAGTCCCAACTTCATGAACAAACTCCAAGGACTGTAATTTCCCTTCGAAATTATTAAGTCATTTCGCAAAGTCCTGGATTTCGCGCTCTCACAGCTCCAGCGGCAATCACCGTCACGCGATTAATAGCGAATATTATATCATTAAGCGTCGCGGAAGTAATGTTACTCAAAGTGATTTCTTTGCAGCGAGTTTCCGTTCTCACCTTCCGGCATTGCTTCCTAACGCGTTCATGACCTGCCCTATAGTGCATGCACTCATGCCATTGCTGCCAGTTCATGTAATGACTTTATTAACAAATCACTCACTCAAGTGGCTAATCAAAGCTAAAAAAAAAAAACAAAAACAACTTTCCTGATGTAGCAGTCAGGAAGTTCTCCAGACATTAGACGTCACTGGAAATTGCGCCTTGTACACCTACTTTGTTCTACTTACCCACATCGTAAGATGTAGTACCCGTAGTAGTAACTACCATGTGAACGATAGCAAACAACAATTATCCATGTTACTACAAGTTTAGCCTGGGAGAAAACAGGAGGTAGTTGAACCTAAGAACACGGCTAAGATGGGTGTTCCCGTTGAACCAATGTGCACACAGGTTTGAATGACGGAAGATGCTATTGAACAGGTGCAGGAACATTGGGTAACAATCACGCAATTTTCTTGTTTCCCAATGTAGCCAACAGCGCAGTGGCTGGGTGTGGTGGACTCTGGCTGTTCGTGGGTGTGTCATGCTCAACGGAATCCTTAGAGTTTTTGGCGAATTTCGCAGGCACGTTCGGAATTAACAAATTTGATGCCGTTGTCATCGTCGGGAAAGTTTGTTCCGTTGGTGGCGTTCGTTGGTGTTCTACTCTGCACTTTGAAGCGGAAAACTTTTCAAGTGGAACTTCTGCATTTCTTTGGCTCTTGTGCGCTGAGAAATTCGCTCTTATCCACTTAAGCGAGAAGTTGTCTTTTTGATTGTTATTCAACTTAGAGGAGCAATTTGGGGATAGTTTTGAAGATTTAAGTCTAAAGTTATTGCCGTCAGGAATAATGGCGGGACAATTGGTTGCCGTGGTTGACCGGGTAATGAAAAGAGCAATGAAGTTTCAAATTTAAATTGCAGAGCCTATCTGAGAGGTTCTTTAAAAGAAATGACGTGCTAAGGTTAAATGGATTGACGCAATAAAATATATATCTATGGTTTAGTGGTAATGTGTTTGGTGAAAGTTGTTGGTACAACTCCCAGCCACATCGAATGATGACTTTGGCCTGAAAAAACGTTTTAACGATCTGAAAGTTTAAAGAACTAAAAACAGTTCTCGGTCTACAGTGTAGATATCACTGTTCATCTACTTTATTTAGTATACCAATATCTAGTTCGACGAACAGGCAGGCTGAATAAGAAAAAGAAAGACAAATCAATGAGATAGTGCCACTCAAAACTACCCAACCTCTTGGATCTAACGATGCCTCCTCTTATGTCATTTTGATCAACGAAAACAAGCCTTGTGGTGTGCTCTTGATGGAAGCCCATGTAGTTTTGACTCACGTTCTTCTGCTAAAGCTTCCGGTAAGACGGCCTTTTCTGCGCTCAAAATCAGCTTGAAAAGGGTGTTTTAACCACAAATACCAGAAACAGTGGACAGAAATCGTTTGACGCGAAAAAAACCAGAGGTAGGAGCAATCCTTTCGAAAAAAGAGTATGCGCGAAAAATCCTTTCCGTTTCGCACCCAAAAGGCGCAGATCCGCAGACGAGGAATCCAATGCCTCCAAGAAGGCGAAGAAGTCAAAGAGCTCCAAAACCCTCTACAAAATGGTTAAAGATAGCTTCGTCGTTGCGATAGTGGATTTGTCGGACGATGAAAAAAGGCTTTCCTACGAGAAATGAAGATTCAGATGAACTGGCGAGCGAATTACAACGCATCCAAACTCTCCGTCCACCTGCAAAGACGTTCGCTGTCACCAGGGCTATGTACATCTCATATCCTGCAAGATTCGGTCGATTTCATCACCACTTCTATCAGCAGAAT
Organism: Xylota sylvarum; assembly: GCA_905220385.1. Lineage (NCBI taxonomy): Eukaryota > Metazoa > Arthropoda > Insecta > Diptera > Syrphidae > Xylota > Xylota sylvarum. Next base: position 148,712,999 of record LR999957.1, on the reverse strand, counting down.
ATTTAAAATCTGGCCAGGTGCCAAGGTTAGAACAGAGAACTGGAGTCTAATCTCCCACAGGCGGAAAGCGAGAATCTGGGTTCCTAGTGAACACCGTAAGCCAGTCAAAAGTGATGGTCTCCTGACCTATCCCGAAAAGACACCGAGCTCCAAGAAACCCGATGAAGCCAAGAAAACCGGCCGATCGCTAGTTGTTCCGCTGACAACTGATTCTCTCCCACTACTCCAAGGTCAAAGCTTTGAGAACAAATTGTGGTCTTAAGGAAGTAGAGGTGAAGCTCTTTGCTTCGGTTCGCTGTCGATCTTTCCATACCAGCGACTTCTGCCTCAACCCGCATCTCGGCCGCAGATAGTGAACCATCATCTCCCGAAGACTTAGACGCGACTGTTATGGAGACGTCTGTATCACATGAAATTAACCTCCATCACTCCACTTTAGCATCCGATAAACTAAATCTCCGCTTCTAGAAAGAGGTTTCGACATCGCTCTCATCAAAGAACTTGGATAAGAAATAACACCGTCATGGGACTGAGGGCTCTAAATTACAATGTATGCCACCCAAACATCCGAGCTTGTATTCTACCCCAAACGTCAAAGCAGAAGTTCGTAAGGAAAAAAGTAGATCCTGGTGCAGTATTTGTCAGATTATTGACAATAAGTCTCAATCCTCTAGACTACGCAAAGTCCTTTCCAAAGAACCGACCGTGTTGAATTTTCTCATGAATTCCAATGGATTATGGGCGGAATCTGATGAAGCATAGCTTAATATGCTTATGGACACTCACTTCCTTGACTTTACGCCTATCCCTAGCGACGGCCCTGCTCTGGTAAAAATTGCACGCCCACCATCAACTCCCGAACTTATCAGCAAGGTTAAACTGAAATGGCCGATGACCGGTTTTGAGCCTTTAAATCCGCGGGGCTGGATGACATATTTCCAGCACAAATCCAAGTGGCCTTCAGCATAATAGTGCATGTCCTGTATTCTGAAGTGTTGCTTGGAGCTGCCGGTAAGAGTGGTCTTTATCTTTCACTCACTCGTTCGACCTATCGAAAAATCCCTTTCAATGAAGGAAATCTCACATTAGTGTCCGTCCTAGACATTGAAGGAGCTTTCACCAACGTTAAAACCAATTCGATACCCAATGCCCTACAAAGGCTCAACATCTGCGAAACAATCTGCTGCTTTTTAGAGGATATGCTTAAAAGCAGAATACTATTAACAAGTACACACAGACATGGGCGTAGTCATGCAGTCGCCGCTCAATAAACTAACAAGCTGGACTGAAAGCTGTGGCCTCTCCGTTAGACCGACGAAGACTGAGCTGGTTCTGTTCACAAGAAAACACAAACTCCCTGACTTTAATCTCCCAAAACCAAGAGTCACCCCCTTATCTTCGCAAATAGTGCCAGCTATCTAGGCATTTAGCTTGACCGCAAACTTCTTTGTAGAGTAAACATAGTCTAACGTGCTAGAACACGTGCTATAACTATGCAGAAAGGCAGTAGGTTCCACTTGGGATCTACACCTCGGTAATAAAACCGATACTCTTGCATGGAGTACTGGTTTTGTGGCCCGCCCCTGGACCTAACTACAATTGAAAAAAATTAACGAGTCGCTTGTCTAAATATTACTAAAGCACTACGAACCTCTCCCACTGCAGCGCTACAAACCATGCTCCACTTACTTCCAATTGACAACTGGCTGCCTGATCAGCAATAACACTGAGAAGCTCAAAACAATGGAAGAAGCAACACACTGGGCATACCAGAATACTATTGATGCACCGTCATCTTCCACAGGTCAACTACCGCGTGCCCACCGAAGACAACTTCATGGGCTACAAGTTCTCGATACCAAACCGAACTGAATGGACACAATGGAATGTCCTGTACCAAGAATCGCTGTAAATTTTTACGGATAGTTCCAAAACCGAGGACGGAATCGGTGCCGGAGTCTTTTCAGAAGACCATCCACCTCTCGTTTAATTTTTCAAACCATTGCAGCATTTTTCAAGCCGAAGTCACTGCCATTCGTCAAGCAGCTGACTGACTGGTGGTTAATGCAGTATCTATCAGTATCGTATATTGCATCGAGTGCATCGATAAAAAGGCAGCCAACAAATCCCTTGCATCCAGCGTATCTCTTAACGAGAAAGTTCGACAGTAAAACCTCACCCTTTGCTGGATACCAGGTTTCAAAACTCTATGAACTTGGTTGCAAGGCTCAAGGCTCAATTTTTTGACTTTTGTCTGAACTGCAGATTTCATTGGGTATCCGATGAAGGTCGACGATATTCCAGTAAAATAAGTAAATCTGGGTTTTTTTCTCCTGATAGTACAATGAACCAGTTGCATCTGAGTGATGCAAGGAAGTCCTCCATTGCTTAGTGTTCCTCTCTCCACCTTAAAGCGGAGCTAATTACCAATTGATTGACTATGATTTCTGCTAGACGAGAGTGATTTGAAGCACTAGGAGAAGTTCTCAGTCGCCGATGATGCTGAGCTACAGTTTGGAGTCTCACTTCAGGTCTCTCAAGTGGATACGTAAGAACCTATTTGACTAAAGATCCTGTGTATGTCATGGATTATCCTGGTTTCTATGTGACAACTTAAATTTTCTGCCACATTTACAGACATTACTTTTCCAGTTGAGCTCCCGATCAAGCCCTTCCACATAATCCTTTACTCGAAATTTCTTTGGCTATAATCTCTCTGAATCCAGTTTGCTTTTAAAGGAAACTAGACACTTAACATTCTGCCATTTCAGTTGTTCATGTATGTGCGCACAGCTAGAGGACTCAGATGTGTTAAGTACGTCAATAGCTACGGGACCATCTAAATCAGTCATAAGCTCTCCTAAGTGTATTTTATTTAGCATCACTACAGATACAAATCTGAGATGAAGAGAAAAGCATTTTAAATCACATATTACAAAATTTATATCGAAATATCGATAAGTGACTCTATGTCTACTTAAAATCAAAGTCACACAACTAACACTAGTACTACAACTCGTCCCCCCATTCCACTGCCGTGCCTATGCCAAACTAATCGATTGCACTAAACCCAAACGCAATCCGACTCTCCGATGAAGATACCCCACTCAATCCAATCATTTCAATCTCCGACGACTGCAAATATGCATGGCTGCGCACTCAACATACACACCCCTGTGCACCCTACAACAATCGGCTACATTACGATTTCCGCTCGAATTCATTGCAAGTGTACTCGGGCCGACCAATAAACGGAACACAATAATTTATTGACTACTTGGGCAAATATTTGGCCAAATTCAATTTATTCTCCAAAACATAACTTAAATACTAATTTCGGGTTCGAGTTAGTTAAGCACACCCACACAGGCGCATCCCCATCGCATAAATAATTTAAAATGTGTACTCAAGTGCCATCTCCACCTGGGTGCTGGTGTGTGTTTGAGCCTACTGCACACATACGAGCATGTACAACCCTTTCGAAATAATTGCATATGGACAGCGATAACCAACCCCCCACGCAGGCATACATTTATTCTGAGCAGTGGGTGGTGAGAGGGCGGACGATTTAACTAAATTAATGGAACAATGAACATTTTAAAACCGCATTAGAATACACAACAGATTGGAAGTGGTAAATACTTGAGTTGCATTCACCTCGTTCACCACACCGTGTATGTAGGTAGGGGGTGTTACCCACACCCGTGCTGATAATTGAATATTCGGATAAGGGACTCCAGGTTGCGGGCAAACATTTAATCGTTCGATTTAAATAATTCACCCCGGCAGACGGGTAATCCGACCCCACTATCGCCGCCTCCCCACACCTACATACTATCGAACACCGAAAACAAATGAACGTTGCACATAGCTCGCTCGCTTGTAATTTATTGAAATTGGCTCTGCTACAGCCACCGACCTTAGACCAACCGAAGGCTGTTGTGCCTGGTTGCTGGCCATTGGCCATGGGCCTCGTTAATGCGTTCAGGTGTTGTATTTACAAAATTGATATTTTATGCATTAAATCGCACCGCACCGGGTCTCGGTTCGGGGGAGTAGGTGAACTCTACAACGAAATCAATCATAGAAGGATGTAAATGTCAAAAAGAGCCCGGCTGTTCCGTTCCTAGGAAGGATACACAAAATTTGTCCCAATTTCACTATCAATGCATCGTGGGGATGCAATGGAGTTTAGGGTTTCCGTTCATAATTACAGCATTGCTCTAGGGTAGGATGAGGCTGAGCTTGAGTTAGAAGTATGGGCGGACGGCGGGGAGAAAGCTTTATCCTTGCAATACACACATGTCGCGCTCTATTCAATGACGCACTACTGCTGCTGCTGCTGCATTCGAGTGGAGTTCACTATTTTGATTATTCCATTTGGATGCATGAATTGTACGAACCCGAACGAAGGGTGGACGTGTGCCATTTGAACGCACAATTTACGATTACAATAGAGAAGCGCCGCCAACCGATTAAACTTTCAATTTATGGACAATGTGTAATTTTGGAGGCCATCGGTGCGCGAAAGCGCTTTTGTTGGCTACGGTCGGTCGTCGTTCCATGGCATGGAGGCTTGACGGGGAGACGAGGATGAATGATGACATTTTCAGATTTGAAATGTAGTGACGCGAATTTATGTGGTAATCGATGGCATTTTAAGGCGACACACATGCGTGTATGTATGTGTGAGAGCGTGGTAAATTGCTGCATTTAATATGGGAATTCCTGTCACTTGCGGAATTATGGTTAAAATGGTTTTTGCTTGGTCATTTGTTTGTGGCTAACATTTGAAGTGAGCATTGATGTCACAGTGATTACTGGGTAAAATCGAAAGTCGGTTTACGTGCACAACTAAAAGAGATTAAAGGACGGGTGGCTCTTCTACGCTATTGTATCATAAGTGCAGTTGGAGAGGACTGAAATGCCAGTCTTCGTGTTAATATGAACCAAGTAAATATCCTAAACGGCCATAACACCATTCCTAGTTATTAGGAGTTAAATGGCACAACAAGCTATCCAAAATAGCAAATGTAGATGTTTCTGGGAATTATGCAATGAAGCGGACCAAAATCCATGGGGGATGGCGTATCTAGTGGTTCTGAAAAGACTTAAAATATTCCATCAACCACCACCAACGTGCCCGAACCTGCTCCTCGAAATCGTTAATGGGCTCTTTCCAAGTAAGCGTGAATTGCAATTCAGTACAGTACAGCTAGCATCAACCCAGTTGATACCTATGGTAACAAGAGAAGAGCTGGTTACTATCTGCAGCAGAGTTGGAGACAGAAAAGCACCTGGTCCAGATGCGATACCCAATAGTGCACTAAAAACCGCAATTAAAGCCAGATCGGACTTGTTTTTGGATCTTTACAACTCATGCCTCCGAGAAGGAGTATTTCCGAGTCAATGGAAGATACAAAAACTAGTCCTCATACCTAAAGGAAACAAACCACTGAGAGATCCATCATCTTATCGACCACTCTGTATGCTGGATACAGCTGGAAAAGTGCTCGAACGGATCATTGGTACCAGGCTAGAAACAGCGATTGAAAACGCGGGAGGTCTAGCCGAGCACCAGTATGGGTTCCGAAGGGGACGGTTTACAAAAAAGTATTGCTCTGTCATTACTTTAGATATAAAAAATGCGTTCAATTCCGCAAATTGGGAACATATTTTAACTACGCTAGGAAACAAGAGAGTTCCACAGTATCTAATAAATATAATAGAGGACTACTTTAGACAACGGATCCTACTGTATAATACAGATGAGCGTATTCAAAAATACATCGTCTCGGGGGGAGTGCCACAGGGCTCGGTCTTGGGGCCGCTGTTGTGGAATATCATGTATGATGGAATACTTCGGCTGCCAATACCAGAAGAAGCAAAAATAGTGAGATTTGCTGACGACATCGCCATTGTCGTAGTGGCCAAATTTTTGGAGGAAGTCACCCAAATCAGCAACGACTCTATTAGGATAGTAAAGAAATGGCTTACATCAGTAGGTCTTAAGCTCGCTGAAAATAAAACCGAAGTGGTGCTGATTAGCAGCAGGAAAGAGTGTGAGACAATCACCATCACGGTAGGTGGACACGAGGTTGAATCGAAACCTGGTATGGTGTTAGATGCTAGGCTTACCTTCAAACAACACCTAGAGCATGTAAGCGAGAAAGCCTCACGCATTAATAACGCCCTCATGAGGATAATGCCAAATGTAGGAGGACCTAGGTATAGTCGAAGACGATTATATGCAAGCATAATTAAGTCCGTAATCCTATATGATTCAGGCAGGAGCTATGAAGACCAAGTCGTACAGGAAAAAAATCGAAACGACTATGTGCTGCTCTGGAATGCATCTGATAAAGATCGATGGACGTACCGAATTATCCCGACAATAAACGATTGGATAGAGCGGAAGCACGGAGAACTAAACTTCCACATTACTCAAATGCTGAGTGGGCATGGATGCTTTCGTGCTTACCTTCATAGGTTCAAACTCGATGACACGCCCAATTGCCCGACTTGCGAGGGAATACCAGAAAACGCTGAGCATGTATACTTTGAATTCCCACGATTCCAACCTCAGGGAGAAATCCTGCACAGGGATCTGGAAGCTTTACCAAACCCTGAAAACATTGTAGGTCACATGCTACAGTCTCAAGCAAAATGGGATGCAGTAGACTCCTACACAAAATACATCTCATGTGAACTTAGACGACTGGAGCGGGCAAGAGGCAGAGATGCAGAAACAAGAAGGAACCAAGAGACTGGTCATGTAGAAATCTGAAGAAATCAAGAATTGCTAAATCCTGCCCCGCGAAGAAATACCTGGAGGTAGTACCGCGGGGTATAGAAAAAGATTTAAAGGGAGGTGGTTTTAGTCAGCAGAAATCTGGCATGCTGATCAACCGAGTATTTCGTCAGTATCTTTTAGAAGATTTCCCCTTCCATATAAAAAAACAAAAAGGAGTTAAATGGCATGTACATATGTATAAATCTTGGACTAATTTTGAATGAGTCAGCGATAGATGTTTATATACATAGATGGATCCAACTTCACGTAAAATGTAACGAATCCTTGTCCTGGGTTTCGGGCCGGAAAGTTTGTGGTAACTTCCCTGACAATGAGGTAGGACCGTTAAACCCTATGAACTTGATACAGTTTTACTTAGATATTGCAGCCATTAAAATGGCAAATCATCACACGGCATGCGTTAACACCAAAAGTATGACATGTAGATCCCGGTACTAGTAATCCAGTTCTTGAATTATTGTTCAATACCTTCCTTTAAGAAAAATGGTTGCTTATCCCAAGAACTTAGGTTAGGTTAGGTTGTTAGGGTGAATAGGGTTATGTAAGGTCATCATAAAGTCGATTTCCGATCCAACACCGCCCAAAAGGCTCTTGCCTTTGACCATAGTGTCAAAGTTTGACTAAGGTCGGCTATAGTAGCGATTTTATCAACAATGATTTTTAGTCACGGCCATTTGGCTCCAATATGAGATGGACATCTGAGGTCAATAGACTTAAGAAAATCTCAGGGATCTAGTTTCTAAAGTCGTACGCATTCGTGATAGAACGGGGGCGATTGGTCTCTGAGGAAACGAGGAGCAAGCAGGATGGATAGGGCAGAAGTGAAACGGATAGTAACGCCAGAAGCGGTCAGTAGAGCGATAGAAACGTTTTCTCCCTAAAAGACCGAAGAACCGGATGGTATTTTCCCAGCCTCATTGCACCAAGGCTCAAGGCTATATATGTACGTTACATTCCTAGCAAAAGGCTGCATACCGACAGCGTAGAGACAAACAAATGTGGTTTCTACCAAAACCGGGAAAAAGAACTTCACCGAAGCAAAGCCCTTCAGACTTCAGCCTAACATCATTTCTATTGAAAGCATTGGAAAGAATTGTGGTGGACCATATGGAGAGGACGACGTTGAAAGCGTCCTTCCTTTAATCCTTTATCCTTTACACCAGTTAGTACGCGTTGCGGAAGAGGAGATACATATGTACATACCGGACGCATCGCAATGACCATAATAATCGACATTGAAGGTAACTTCGATAAGATATGCTTCGAAACTCTGAGAGTAGTATCAGAATTACCCAGGGTTAGCCCATTGGTGGTAAGATGGGTGGACAATATGCTGAAAATAAGGGCGATAGATATTCAGACGGGGACTTCAAGACTTAGAGGAAGTTATATCACCTACTCTGTGGAACATAATTGTGGACTCTCTTCTAAGAAGACTTGAAGAGACTGGCATCCACACTGTGGGATATGCCGATGACATAGCAGTAGTGGCAAGGTACAGTGAGAAATGCTCTCCGATTGGTGTCAGGAACAAGGGCTCTCCACTTATGCGGAACAGATAGACCAAATCACCTTCACAAAGAAGACGAGAGATCTGGAATTTCAGCTCTTGACACTTTTTGGATCGAAAATACATGTGACCAGGAAGGTTAAGTATGTGGGTGTATACCTAGATGTTGGACTAACTTTGAACTTCCATGTGGTAGAAAAGATCAGAAAAGCGAAAAGGGTGCTTCATCAGTGCAAACGGGTATGTGGACTAAGGTGGGAAATCTCGTCGAAGTCAGCATACTGGATGTATACGATGATAGTTAGACCGATTATCACATATGCGTCAGTTGAAAAAGCCTCGCAGAAAACTATGAAGAAGCAGTTAGATAGGGTCCAATGTCGGGCATATTTAGGGAACGCCCGTGCAATATGAATGGCACGAACATGCGCAAGGGAAGTAATCCTAGGTATTCTGTCGCTGACCTTATTTAATAAAAAAGCGGCGGCTTCGACGGCACTTCGTCTGCACCGGGATGCCAACTGGCACTGGCGCGGTACTATCTATGGCCATAGGAAAATCCTGGATCTCGGGAGTTGAAAATGCCTATATGGATGGAATAATGAGAACGCGTGTTACTGAAAGGTACCACAAAACTCTTATCGGAGATAGAACACTCCCGGAAAGAAGATTGGTGAGATAATCATCTTTACGGATGGGTCCATGAGGGATGGCAGAGCGGGGGCAAGTATCTTCTCAAAAGAACTGGAACTTGCATGTCACATTAGTCTGCGGAAATATACCTCAGTCTATCAAGCCGAGATGATTGCTCTGTTGCATGGGTTGGATCACCTGACAGAGGGTCAGGTTGAGGGTAGAAAGTGTTACCATAGCACTGGACAATCAATCAGTGATTAGACGTATGGAGCAAACAGATATCAATACATCACTGGCATTGGAATGGGTTCATAAGCTCAATGAGTGCTTATCTCGAAATGAGTTGACTCTGCTCTGGGTGAGAGGGCACGTAGGGACTAAGGGCAACGAAAAGGTGGACTTCTAGCAAAACAGGGATCAACCTCGGAGTTCTCTGGTCCGGAATCATTTGTTGCAATTGACAGAGGGATGGTAGAGCTCCTAATTAGTAACTGGGCAGCGGCGGAACACCAGAGAAGGTGGTCAACCGTGGAAGGTAGCAAGCAGGTGCAAATGGCTATTAAAATGCCAATGGGCACCACTCATAGAGAAGTTGAATTAGTGGTAGCATTAACTACAGATCATGGAAATTTCGGGCATCACCGAAGAGAAAGGATCTTCTGGAGGATGACATCTTGTGAGCTATGCCTGGAGAAAATCGGGACGGCAGTACATACATACATATATTGTGTCAATGTACGGAACTAGCTAGCAAAAGAAGGGAAGTCTTGTGGAGCCAGTGGGTAGAAACCCAGAGGATGAACTAGATTATTGTTAAACATATGCTACCGTTGACACTATGGGCACAAATGCTCTGGCCCGTAGAGTCTTGGAATTTAACCCGAAGGGACCACGAGTACGACCTCGCCTTAGATGGTGTGGTGCACAAGTAGAAGGGATGACGTTTATTTTCAGCAGGGCTGCACCACATGCCAGACAGCTGGTAAAACAATGACTCTATTTCTCAAAAAGGAGTCTTCAGTTGGCCTTCGAGTTTTTGCACTTTAACAGCTCAGTTAAAGATAAAGTCAACGCCAATCCAGTAAGATAAAAAATCCCGAAATATTGTCGCAATTATGCGAAAAGTGATGAAAAATTTCATCAAAAGAATAACTATTTGTAGACAAAGTCAAGGCGGACATTTGGCAGGTAATGTAATTCATTACTAGCCTCAAGGTTTATAGTATAGGCTGAAATGAACATATCACCAGCTTTCTTCTATTGATTTAAAATGACACCTCTTGTTGGATGTCCCTATATATACTATCTCATAGGTGTATGAGATGTGTGCACTCATATCCTATCTAAAACTCTTACTTGCAGGAGCTTTTAATTGTTAATGATTTCTCACTTCCATGTCGAAATGGCAGTCCTTCTTGGAATACTTATTTAGGTCATAGAGTCTGTAACGATTATTAAAAGTCGATTAAGTACTCGAAGAAAATATTCTAGTACCTGAAGTGGTACTTGGTATGTATTTACCAAACCCAAAGGACATGGTCCAAGTAGGACTAATTGGCTCATATCTATGTATGTAGGTGGAAGTGAAGACCGAAACTTACTGTATTATTTACTATTCAATTTTACCTCAATTGAAACCGACAGTCTTAGGCTTAGTCTTGAAAACGATTTCTAATGAAACTTTTTTAAAATTTAATGGATTTCAATTCGTCTCTACAGCAATTCTACGAAAAAGATCATTAAATACCGACAAACACTCCATTGGATCCAATAAATTTCAAGAAATCCCGACAAGTGATACCTTGCACTATCAGACATCCACTTGTCATTGTTGTCGATGGAAAATTAAGCTTGAAGGTGTTACCACCCACAGAACATCCCCATTGTCACGTTCGTAAAGTAAAACGAATTCCGAAAAAAAGAAAGAAGATATTAATTTGGTCCATCTTATGATTGAATTTGTCCATCGAAGTAGTATCTGCACTAAACACGCACTTCCATACAAGTCTACCCAGAGAGTTGAGCTGCAAGGGTGAGCTCTCTCATTCAATTTCAAAGAAAAACAAAAATCAATCATCGGCAACTGTGGTATTCCGCTCTATTGCTTCTTTTCCTTTCGTTATTTATTATTTTTTTTTTTCGTTCTTTCTAGAAACACCAAAATTAAATCAGGAAAGAATAACAATCTTAAGGACAATAATGCGAATTGAATTTCATTCCAGCGTACTCCACACCTCCTCGTCATCATCAATCGAGGAGTGGTACGGTGGTACGGGCAGGAGTTACAGGCAGCGAAACGTGCACGTATCACTAGATCCACTCTTCTAGGTTGTGTGGCAGCAAAAAAAGCAGAGAAAAAAAAAAGCAATAACTTTCATCCCCTAATTCGAAGCTTATTGACACCCTTCAATGTTTATTCATGAATGAATCGGCAATAAAACCGAATAAGGAATCAGTACATTCGCTCCGCCACCATTACCACCCTTTTGGCGGGTGAGAGAGTGGAGCGAGCGAGTAAATCCTCAAGCCTGGCGTAGTCGTCGTCGTCGCCGTCGTCATCGTAGCACAAGATGAGATCGATTCTGTTACTGAAGCAGAATACCGTGATGCTGCAGCTAAACAAGTGATTCTTCGGTGTGCGTGGCGGCGGAGGGGGTGGTGGGTGCGTAATAACAATAATAATGTAACATTACATCAATCGGGGGGTGGTTCAGTGCGGAATTCATTTTTTTAGGATTCATTTATTGTTTGAACGCAAGGGTGGCGACAGAGAAGAGAATTACTCAAGACTGCTGACATGGGCATGGGGTGTGATAGGTGAGTACGGCCATTAATATGTCTACATCTGTCTACGTCACTGGAAATTACCAGTAAGACGTCGCTCGCGGTAGATTTGATAAATTGAATTGTTATTGAGTTTTCGTTATTACATCTGGCAAATTGATGACGGCCAATAAAGTGGGCTTTGCGCAATAATAAAAGAACGCGCCTTGAGTTGGAGATTTGGCGCCATGGGGCGGTATTAATTGGACTGGGATTTGTTTGTATCCAGAGAAGAATACTTTGCGATCCTTATGAGTAATTAAAGAGATTTTAGAAGACGTAGTACTTAAGTCAAAGTATCTGTCAGTTTTTTTTTTTTTTTCAGATACTTTCAGTATGGGGTGAACAGCGTATCAATGCGTGAAATGTTGTAAAGCAGTACACATCAGTAGAAGGAATTGATTACCACTGTTAATTCATTCTTATTAAGGCAGACCTATCTGTACTGGGAATATTCATTATAATCCTTTTACTTTACTGCTATCTAGATGGTGCTGTAGTCTGGAGCCGAGAACACCTAAACCAAAAAGCCTGGCAAAAGTCTACAGACAGTCTTGACAGTGTTGTAGTGACGAAGTTGTAGCTCTCCATTGTGATTTTGTCCTTCAATTGTTGCACCAACCAGCGGGTATCCTCTGGATCAAGTTCGCCGTGTTTGTGTACCACGGCACTCATTGCACAATTGGTGGCACTAGACCACCTTTTCTAACAAAAATTCGGATCGGTCTCAAATCCCAGAGAGAATTACAGCGATTGTGTGGGATCCTCTAGGACGGAAAGATCCAAAACAAGCACTCCTATCCAAGACTGAAAGTTAGTAGAGACGCAATTGAGTTCGGGTAGAAGAAAACCAGCCGCTCACGAAAAGATCGATTAGATGAGGCAAAACTTAGCTATTTTGTCCCACTATCAATCTGCACTCGGGGATTCCCTATAAGAATTCCTAGCAGGGAGAAGTGGGATGATGGTATAGTCTGTATGGAGAATGAGCTAGCTATCTATATCGATGGATCGAAAATGGATGCAGAAGGGTACTAGTGCTGGCGTCTACTGTGTCTTGTCTTGAAACACTGCTATCAGTCTGGTCACATACCAGGAAATTCAACAATCGATCAAATCTTCACACTTCGGCAGATCCTGGAGAAAGATCAAGAAGTCCAAATCGATACCCACCATCTTTTCATCAATTTTAAGGCCGCATATGACAGTATCTAAGCAGAGCCATGTCTAGTTTTATCATACCTTCCAAACTCGTCAGATTGTGCAGAATGACGATAGAGAATGCTCTCTGCTCCATCAAGGTCGATAACGATCATACCGAGACCTTTGATGTCAAAAAAGGATTCAAACAAGATGACATGCTGTCATGTGACTTCTTCAACATCATACCTGAAGGAATTGTGCGAAATTCACAAGCCAATACCGAAGGCACAAACTTTGAAAAGTCTGTGCAACTACTAGCTCAAAAGTAGACCTCAATCGTGCGGGCGGGATCAATCGAGGATGTCCCTAATACAAACGATAAATACAACATGAGGTTATCCAGAGTCCTGAATAGTTTTTGGAGGCATATGCAGCGAAATTCCATCTAAGCATATTCAAGCATATAACGACTTATTGGCTTGGCAGCGCTTAAATCCTTAAACGCCTCATACTTTGAAATAATTTGCAACAAGATCGTAAATGTTATTATTAGACAATTTCAGATCCTGTCGAGGATTTTTAATATCAGTTAAACAAATCTAAATATATGAACTAAGTACTTCCCATTCACCTACCTACTCCATTCATCACTTCAACGAACCAAGACACCATACAAGTCGCTTACAGGCTCACCAGCCTGTGAACCACTTGAGGAGTTCCGCCAACAAGTGCCCGAGACTAGGATAATTATGCAAAGTATCGCATCGTTAATTTGCCCATGAATTGTGAGTAATTTCCAGCGAAGAAGAGAAAAACCCCTGCGATAAGAATAAAATCATCGGAATTGTTATGTCAGATTGTGCAGACTGATTTGGCGCAGGTTTGGATTTATTGGGTCTATTACCCAACCCGAACCATTATAAGCTGTTGCAACTCCCATGCTATCCCATTAAGATGATATATTCGCGATCGCGCGATATGCAAATTTTGTTCCGCGATGCTAATTTCGCTACCACACTGGCCATCGTGTCGGTTAAGTGCTTCAGTTAGTAGCCAATTCAAAGCAATTTCATTGCCACAGATGGTCCACTGTATCGTGCAACAGTCGTCGGAATTTAAGTCGGGGAATTGGTTATGCTGGACACAAAATTCCCAATGTGACCGGAAATCAGTTATTGTCGCATTGAGGGTGGAAAATATGCCAATACTACTCGAGGGTCGATTAGAAATTCCATTAGAACCTAGAAGTGCAATCGAACAACAACCAGATGAGATAGTATTATCGGTTCCTGCGAAATCTGTCCCAGCAAAACGGCTAACGCACCACTTTACACATACATACGTACATCCAGGCATAGATGCATGCTGAAGGATAATGGTTGGTTGCTGCTGCTGCCGGAGCATCGTCATGGAATTTAAAATTCCGAAACATGGAAATGGGAAGCTTTGAACGGAGATAAACCAGCTCCAAACGGAAACGATACCAAGAGGGAAATATTTACAAATCACTTCGAATTGCATGTGTGGAGCAGATTGACTGAACGGCAACATCATCATCATCATCATCATCATCATCATCATCATCATCATCAGCACTATAGCCTTATGGTCTTCATAATCAATGTTGGCATTGCATACGCACACACCCAAAAGATACACAGAAGAAGATGGACAAAGAAATATATGTTCCGGATTGCTTTTTCGCATTGCCGTTGCATTAATTAAGAGACAAATCCAGGGGGAGAGAGTGATATTGGTGGATGATGGTATGATGGTCTGATGGTCCTACTCCTTATCTCGTTCAAACGGCCATCATGTCCGGTGTATGTGGGTGTGGGTGTGGGTGTGGTTGTGTGTGAGAGGATTTTATGCACAAGAATGTCCTGCAAACTGTCGTCGATCATTGCGATACGGATTTGCATTCAATCTGTCCTTGTAGTAGAACCGTAAGCTAAGTCCTGACCAAAAATATACATACGGTTGTGATTTTTGGAAAATATTAACAATTCGGTTTCCGGTGCGGAACAGGCTGCTACCCCTCACAGTTTACTTAAGTGAGTGGAATCAGAAGTTTCGGAATTTATTAGAGAATTGGGGCATTAATGCAAATTGGTTCTTTGTTGAAAGGATTTTAGAATTTTAATCGATTTCCTGTTGGACCAGTTGTTTTTCGAGGCAGAGAATGAAGGTGTGAAAATGTTAGTATACCTGGTTGGACATATGTTAAGGAAACAGTAAACTTATTCTCATACAATCTCATAAAATTGGAACTGTTTACCATGATCTAGATGTATATAGCAAGTGACTCTACAACTACTTGTAAGCTAGGTTGGGAACCACTACGACGAGTCTAAGCAAAATATTTGGGTCTCATGCTTGATAAGAAAAGTAGCTAGAAAGCTAATATCCTTGAACACATAAAGAAGGCCACTACAGCCATGTACAGCTGTAAGAAAGCGATAGCCACAGCCACATATTTGTTCTAGGTGTCAGACCTATACTAACGTATGGTGTGAGCATCTGGTGGACGGCTTTGAAGTAAACTAAACCTAAGATGAGAGCCTGGTACAAAGGTCGGCTTGCTTATGCATCAGTGGAACACTAAGAACTGTGAGTATTTTGTTTTACTTGCCACCTTAATTGTATAGTAAATAAGTGGCAGCTTATGGAGCTACTTGTTTGAAGGCTGTATCTCAGTGGTGTAATCTAAGTACAGGACACTCCTCTATAAGAGGAGTTTGATAAGAATTCTAAAACATACATATATGTCTTCAAGAGTTGATTGGGAGGAGGTTGCACGGCAGTGTCTTCCAGACGTAGATCATGGCGATACTAGGACTAGTCTATGGTACCAGTATTACCCATTTTATTAGAAGAAAGCCAAGAATGCACTTCAGTGATGAGGAGTTTACACTATTAGTACTCACCACATCAGCACTGAAGATTTGCCACCTGATCCGTGCAACAGCAGGACAATAACAAAGGAAGTGATTCGAAGTATCGTCGCTCTCTCCACAGGTTTCGCAGACAGCCCAGCACACTAAGATGTTTGGCAAAAGGAAAGTGTCTCGTAAGAACCTTAATATGTTGTCTACAGTCCTTTCTGCTAAGAGACAGCAAGAATTCCACTGATTTCTTACAGACGTTCGGAAGCATACGTTCAGTCTAATTGGATCCTGCAGAGCCGTGCCACACACAATTGTGTTCGTAGGAACCCCCCTCATGAAAGGAGGCCTTGACCAAGGACGCGGGAAGATCGAACGTAGGTTCAATTCCTGAAAAATCATCTTCTGAGCCTTGCTTAGCAATTTCCGGTAATCATTTCCCGTAATCCCAGTGTAACCTGGAACCCAGACAAGAGTAAAAAATTCATCCTTACGACCGAATTCAAAGAGTTCTTGCATTCTCGAACTATTTTAGAAGGGGTTACAGGGTTGAGCGAGGCTTTAAGCGCTACAGATGCAGATGTTCCGACTCCGCCACTTATTTTTAACAATATATTCGGCAGCCATTTGGATAGCATAGATCTCCGTTTGAAAAACAGGGACATACTTGCCTGACGAGTATTGAAGTCTATTATTGTTGGTCTCAGCGATGACACTAGCAACGGACCCTTGACTAGTTTTGGATGTATCCGTAAAGATTCGACTACAGCCCAGTCCAGAGTCAGATTCTGGCCGCAGCCAGTCCTAAAGGCAAAGAAAATCGACTATAAATTTGCACAGCAGACGAAGTTCCCTTGTCATTGTATCAGACTGCATATCCATGGAATCAGGGTCGCAGGATAAGTGTCGCGCAAAGTAATCGAAACTCCAGTGTCGATGGTACCCAAAGCCACCCCGTCTAAGACGGTAGATTGCTTTGATATTACAGCACATGATGAAAGTATCAAGTTCCAATCTTCGTCTAGATGTAGAAGTTTTCTGGATTCCTTTCTTAGTCTCTCCAGTTCTGGGTTCCACCAGGGAACTAACGATCTACAGAAGCGTTTCAGGCATGTTAGTTCGAGATCTGGTGATGCTACTACTCAGGTTTTAAGCAGCTTCCTGTACCTTTCGTCTCGTTCTGAGTTAAGAAGGAGTTTTAACGACTTGTCTAGCTCTTCTCTAAAGCGTATCCAACTAGTTCTTCGCGGATTCCTGCTCTCCTGCAAAGTAATGGCTTCACATTTGATTTGGAATGCGATGTACCTATGAACCGACAGGGATACTCACGGCCGAATTCTCCAGTTTGTAATCGACTTGAAGTACCGATTAGATAACGTCAAGTCAATCACTTCCTTTCTTCATGTCGTAACAAAATTCGGCTGAGAACCAACATTGTTGATGAAGATGTCAGACGATAGTAGAAAGTCTAGGACATTCAGGTTTCTTATTAGATTTATTCAGGTTAAGTAACAGCTTATCCATGGGCTTCATCCCAGGATGGCTTCATTCAACATTACATCATCAGCACCTGGGTCGATGAACACTGCCAGCTCGTGATAGTCTGGTCTTTTGATGTACAGTATCCCGCCTTCTTTTACCAGGAGCAGATCTTTCAAAAAATAGAGCTCGTAACCTTACGAGCAGTAAATGCATCAATCGAAAAATATGGCATGCCGCACCGTACCGTGTCATCTATCGTTCATCGCGTTGGAGTTACAAACTCCCTTTCTATCGTTGCATGCCTAATCGTTATAGCTTGACCCTCTTCTTCAAATCCAATCAAAATCATCCATTCACTTCAATTAATCAATTTCATTTCCTCAACATACACGCTACGGCTCTTTTGTCCTCCTTTACTTTTACCCTCTAGCAACCGATACATAACTATTAGCTCTCAACAATTCCCAGGACATCCATACTACTACTACAACTCCCCCGCTTCTACAAGGAATTCGATAACATTTTCCGCTCAATTAAATAACAAAACATCTCGAAGATGTTTCACCCCAGTCCAACGAGAATTCCATTCGAAAATAATCACTTTTGCAATTAATCACATGACACTGCTCCAAGGCGATAAATGGGGTGGCTTAGGTCACCCAATATCCACCCCCCAACCCACGTCAAAATTTACGACGCTATCTTGCTGCGATATTAAAATTTTCTCATCGAACATCGAGGGTACAAGGCTAAAACAACCATCCGCAGAGAGAGGTTATTTTTTTGCGAAAAAAAAACGGAGAAATAGGTGCATGCGGGACATCATGCATATTCATGAGCAGCAACAACAGCGAAAGGATACAACCGACAACGAGAGCTCTTCGAAAAGGCAACACAAATGCACATGCAGCATACCACCGTTCTTGCTGTGTTCTAGGACAGCAGCGAGAATGGGTGCATTATAATAATTTCCATGTCTAACGGGCCAACTGGGAATCTCGATTCGATGATCTACATACAGACACACGTACAAACATCTGTTTTACCCTGGGGCTGTTAAAAAAAAAAAAAAAAAAGGATACTGGATATAACAGTATAACGAGAACGAATCCCTATCCTTTCCTCCCCATTAACATTCGCACAGGAAAATATATTGTGGACTAAAGATAGAGATGGCGAAGGATACGCGTTGTAAACGAGGCATCCTTTGTGACCCATTCAGCGGATACATAGTGTAACCCTTTTTCTCTTGCTGACTGAGTATCGATGGGACCCAACCGTACCCGGGTGGTTAGTTAATGCAAATATTGATCTTTAATAAACATGCAAAGTTCCTTTTCCTTGGAGGATTTTACTTTCTCCCAGTCTGGATGGAGACCATCAACACCACAAACCCAGCAGCAAGACGAAACAAGAAACAACACAACAGAAACAAAAACAAAAAAAAAATCTTCAGCACTATAGAGAGTTGTGTGTATGTGCGTATGTCCTTCTGATGTACATATGAATGTATGTATGTACATCCATATTGATGATGGAAATTCAATTTCTTTTTTTTTTTATGGAAACGGCGACAGCGAGGACAACGCAGGAGTTTCTCTAACTAACTACTGTCGTAGTATCAACCAGCGAAACCAATGTTTATGGATGCAAACATTGCGGCAGCATATAACACAACGCAAATATCCTCGAGGACTCGCGATTTATGAAGGACAATATTAGTTATTGCTTTCCGAGGATCTCTCATATGGGACGCCATTTGCTTGTTTGTTGATGGTTTGTTATGAGCTTTCTTGTTTTTTTTTTTTTTTTTTTTTTTTTCAGAGCAATCAGGCGGATGGGGATAGAAAAGAATCACAGGAAAAGAAACAAATGGAAAATAGGGCTTAAATGGGGCATCAGGATGTTGCAATAGCAATGTCAACTAATTTGACATTTGTATGTCTGTATGTAGTAGTTTTCTGGAAATTTATTGGACATAGAAGCTGAAGGCTTTGTGGAAGCGGTCGTTGGTTGAGAGGATTGTTTTTGTTTAGTTAGTGGTATAGAAAATCATGGAAAATGCAGACAATATACAAGACACTGGGTGTTCTTAGTGATGGAACGATGCAATTGGCCCATGCTTGACACTGAAGATGTATCTTTGACGCTATATTAATAATTCAGTAGACACAAAAGAAGACGAACATTTCCGTACTAACCTATTCTATCAGCAGTTCAAGGATAAACCCTGACTTGAGACCTTCAATCTGTCTATGAACGAGTCAACAGAGTGCCACCTATTGGCATCAAAAGTTTCGATGAGGTGGTTAACAACCTTACCTAATGAAAAAGGGATCCAATGCTCAATGCTCCATCCTAGGTAAATGGATGAGGCTTGACGCTGTATATATAAATGTTCTTATAAGCAGTCTCATTGAAAAGGGGTGGTGAGTATCTACTTGGACATCTTGGGTTTTCTCCAGGATTCAACGAAATATAAAAATGTTACATTTTGTAAACTTTTTCATGAACTCAACTTTTTTGTCAATTGATTCAAATTTTTGTGCAGCTGAGGGAACAGCAAAGGGTTGTTGGTTGAGGCCCAGGTTCACCCCGAACTGTAGCGCCGCCTAAGTAAGTAAGTAAGATGGAACAGCAAATCTGTACGACAGTAGGACTGGGTATAGAGTCACAAAGAAGTGATAGGTGGTGGTAGAGTCGATATTTTTAAGCAGTTTCAAATCTTTTTAAGAATTGCGTAGCTTCTTCACGCCACCGTCGATTTGATCACAAACACTTCCTTGCCAGCTTGCTGTAAACTTTCTAGGATTGCTCAAACAATGGAAGAAATGGATTACCACCTCTAATCTGGTTGTAATATATGTACGTAAAAGGCATACATCCAACCCAAGTACAAGTATATCGGTTGATCTTCTTTATTCATAAGAAGCGTACGGGTAAATGAAAGATTCCCTGAGAAATGGAGGAAGGGAACGATCATCGAACTCTCAAAGAAAGGAACCTTACAGAGTGTGCAAGCTGGAAAATCTTTGTGTCCTTCCTGCGGTTTTCAAGATACAATAATAGCTAAAATAGTTCTGGATCGAATTAAAGAACACAGTGATACCACTTTCGTTCTCGAACAAGCAGGCTTGCAGTTGGAATCCTCGATTATATTAACACCCTATGGATCATTATAGAGCAAAGCGTCGAGTCTCTGGATCTCTGCTTCATCTGCTATTTAATATCGACTTCGAGGAGTTACATATTTGACAATTTAGAACGTGATATCATCTAGTGTGTCCTACGCAGGAGAAGTATTCCAAAGAAATTAATATCCATTATCAAGGCTACCTATAAGGATTCTCGTGCTAGCTACCACGTCCAAAGTACAAGGTGGGGTCCGACAAGGCTGCATACTTTCACCATTATTATTCCTGGTGGTATTTTTATTAATAATATTCTACGTCCAGCTCTGAAAGCAAACAATGGAGGTAGCCATTGATATATTTTATAGACGACATTTGTTTGCTTTCGCATAGAATAATCGACTTGCATGGTACACTGTCTGGAGAATATAGCAAGCAAAGTCGGACTGAGGATCAATACAGCCAAACAAGGACCGCAGTCTTATAAATTCCATCTTAGACGACTGATGACCAGGTGAATTTTACTGTACAACTCGTAGATTTCGTGGTCAAATCCCATCCTCCTCTTCCAAATCCCATCAACGAAGAATTTTGGGTTCAAAACGAACAAGGATATCTTCAGCCGCCATCGTTAACGTCCATGCCTCTGCATTGATTACTAATGTGTCTTCAATTTCTCCAAGGTGTTTCGATGCCACAACTATGGTACTATCATTCAAGCCGTAGAACCAGTATCCATACATAATGTTCCATAGGATAGTTCCTAATACTCATACTCTCAGTCCACAAATACGAGACTGTAAGGCTGAGGACCTCGTCATGTAAGGAGCTAAGTACAGTTTGCCAGGAATCGGGTATGCCTTACATCGCCTCCAAATAGATCTGCTCTAGGCTAGTTCAAAATTTTGTCAAATGTTACGTGGAATGTTACGTCCTTTAACAGACTACGAGGCCTTGGAATGCGGTAAAGCAGACATCACCATCATCCAAGAAGTCCGACGGAATGGGCAAAAAAAGATAAAAAGCTGCGATATCTACCACAACGACTGCTAAGTAGAACAGAAGTAACCCTATATAAGACCCTGCCCATCCCAGTCCTACTTTACGGCGCAGAGGCATGGACTTTGTCAAGAACGATTGAGGCCACTCTCGGTTACTATGAGAGAAAAATACTTCGTCTGCATAGACGGAGAGTGGAGCAGAAGATCAACCTAGTCAGAAGAATTCGAATACATGTAGAACGGATGGACAACAATGCTCCGGTCCGGAGAGTCTTCGAATCCATCCCAGAGGGACGACGCAGTAGAGGAAGACCTCGCCTAAGGTGCTGCACTCAAATGGAGAGAGACCTCAACCAACGTGGTGTGCGAAACTGATGGCAGATGGCTAAAGTTCGAGCCAGCTGGAGAGGCTTGTTGGTTAGGCACATGTCCACCCCGGGGTGTAGCGCCACCTAAGTGCAAAATACGGCTACGAAAAGCTATGTATATTCTAGGTTCTGCATCTATATTTTTTATTCAAAGACAGTAGCCCTTCATACCTATCGAATTCTTTTCGTTCTGGGGAAAATCCTATTTCTTTTATGTAGTTTACATAAATTTGTTAACACATTAACACATAAATATGTATGTATGTATAGTATGTCCATGTGTATGTCAGTATCAAAAGCTGTTGATGGCGGCACATTATCTGCATTACTTGCGATTTCTCTCACTACTCTCAAGTTTTCAAGCGAACGCCCCAACATTCTTGTCACCATTAAATTAATGTCAAGCTGTGAGGACTCAAAATTACCTCGGAAATTTGATCGCTGCTACACAGCTGGATGTCGCACTAATACTCACATGAATTTGCATTTGCCAAACTGTCAACAGAAAGCATAAAAATTCTCCAACTCGCACATATCCTGCGAAGGTTATGTGGAATTCCATTTGTTTTTTTTTTTTTTTTGTTTTTCATCTGTTTCAAGTCAGTACGTTGGAAAAATTCAATTTTCGACCTCATTTCCGCGGAATTGGCTGATGTGTATACTCTATATGTATGTATACAAGTGTTTCGCGTTTAATACACGTCGGCAACAACACACAAAGTGACATGGTGTGCTCTACAAATCTCAAATGAAAACATCATTTGTCTGCCAGTCACTGAAGCGGCAAATTTCCATAACGCGTCGGAGGAAAACAATGAAGCAATGATGACACGACGACGGAAGACAAAGTTACAAGGAGGAATACGTACGTACTCTTCCAACAAATTGATCCTCTCAAAGGATGGAATATTTTTCGCTTCACTGCAGCATTTCCATCCTGTCATGTGTCCATAAGTTTTTTTTTTTTTTTTGTTGGTTAAGGCCCACTTCTAATGCGAATAGCAATCATTTGCCATTCTTGTTCATGCTCCTTCATTAGGCACATACAAAAGCCTCCCCATACACATGTGTGAAAAATGAGCACTGATGACGAGTGTCCTTTTTCTCTATTTGTTTAAACTTTTTCCTACATCCATTCCAGTCGGAGTTGTTGCTGGCAGTCGCTTGAGTGACTTTACATTCGGTACCAGTTGGCAGAACGGCCTGAGCCCACACGAAGACAAAGTAAAACCCTTTTCATTTCAATAATTTGTCACAATGTTGCGAAAGGACTTTGTTCCACCACCCCGCAAATTGCCGCCCGCAAATCCACTCCAGCCGGCATTATTTCCATTCACTTGATTATTTCCTCGCATTTGTCAAAGGAAATGGTTACAATGCGAGTTCTGTCGTCTTTCGTACATATCCGCATGTTGTCTTCATTATCCTTGGAGTGTCTTCGATGAGGGCGCGACAATGGAGTTGATAATCGTCCTCACACCCTGGTAACACAACCACCACCACTACCATTACCCGCTATTGTGTTTCGCGATGTGATTTTCTTTTCTCTATGACATGTCATCATCCAGCAACCCTACTCCAGTGGGAGGAGGGTGCTTTAATAGGTGCGTTGAGAGTTCTTGAGATAATAGCGCTAGTGAGGGGGTTTTGCGTTTTGCGTTTTGTTTTCTTTTCTTTCTTCCACTCCGCTCCGCTCTACTCCGTTCGGCTGACTTGGGAGTGCGTATGTGTTTGCAAACTTTCAGCAACAACTGCCTGGTGATTGAGGGAGTAAAGTGCTTTGTAAGTGTTTGTGAAGCACTCAAGTTTTCTCATTCTTTTCCTAATAATGATGTCCTTGCCATATGCTTATCGTGACAGCAGGAGGGGAGTGAAACTGTTTCACAGTGCAAATCGCATTTGAATGCGTAACTTTGCGGCTTGTGGTCATCTCGTGTGGCGAAGATAAGTTTTGCGGTGTCGAAGCGAAACCGGGTCAGTGTTTGTGGTCAACATCTCATGCGAATCGATGGCAAATGAGGCATCACCATCCGGGTGGTTGGGCTTTCCATAAATCGATTACGATATTGAACGACTTGGAACTCGAGCCGGACGATGATAATGGGATTTCTTGAAAGGGATGAGGGCTCACAGCTCACATTGAACTGTGCAACAACTGTGTAATCGTTGCAAAGTTGATCAACTTTTAAAGTAGTTGCAGCTTATCCATTGAACCGATGACCGAGTTGGAGATGACAGCTCGAATCATTGGATCCTTTAAGTTTTAATTGTGTTTGCAGTAGGGTAATGATAATGACGTTAGGATTGATGGATTAACTTGTGTCAGAGTCAAATGTCGAAGAAGATACTTCGGAAGAGACCGATACGTGTGGTTTCCTGCTTTGTGGTAAGCTGTTAGGGATTCCAGTAGGATACTTAACTTCATATAAATATGGACATTATCCGCTGCATCACCCGCTGATATGGTACAATGCTTATAGATTAGAAGGTCAAACTTGGACACAGATGGTCACTATTTTGACTCAAACTAATTGCCGATCTCGGGTCTGTTCTATAACAGGATTGTTGTTGGAATGAAAATGAATATATGTATGTACGAGATACATACCAACATCCAACCGGATGTCAGAGATTGTCTTCTCGCGTTTCTAATCGTGTCTAGCACCTAATGTACCATAGCATGTGAAGATTGATTCTGGCGTAAGCTTCTGCATATCATAAATCAGGAACCTCGTTGTAGTATGCGAACGGAAGGATGGAAGCAGACAGGTTAGACATCACCTGGTATACCCAAACTAATCAGTATGTACCCGCCTTTGGCTTGAATCCCATAAATTAAATCTCTTGTCTCGTTCGATCGTGTTTTTCTCGTACCTGCAGGGATTACATGGCGATTTGTCTAAGATTTACAATCCACTGCAGGACGAATTTGGCCCCAGGGGCATTAAGACCACCAGATCACTGTACTGGTAATGTTCCCAACAAGTAACATTCAATTTCCCCAAATTCGACATGCATATCAACCGGCTAACTAGGTTGCCCTCGCGTTGCCCACTCTCATCCCTACCACCACGCTGCTACTGCAGCCACTATCCACTGTCAGTTGGTAGTCGGGGATACGCGCCCTAGGGTTCACCATCCGCCTACCTTGGGGGTATAAATTAGCGCTGCTTTATTACGTACATGAGTTACGACCACATTTTTGCCAAATAAAGAGAACTCCAGACGCTTTGTGCGCGCACCTAAGCAGCAGCAACCAGTTTCTATTAAGCTACCGGTGTTCCGTCCTTCTGCTTTTGAGAAGAGAATAATGCCGGCTCCAGGCCGTGCTCGGATTTAACGGCCGATCATCAATCATGTTTATGGCTATCTCGCAGCCTTGCAAATGAGCAACAATTCTGACCACTGGTAGTCCGAGTGCGCGCAATTAAATCCGACAAACTTTACGACACAAATAAATCGCTAATAGTGTGCGAATGCAAATCTAGGAGTCTAATTGGCATTTAAAGCGCTTTTTAGTGAGCAGCGAATGCATTACGTTGAGACTCCTCTTCACATTGCCCAATGTTAAGTATTTACGCCCATTCCCGGTTAATGGCCAAACAAAAACTGGCAACTTGCGCTTAATTTCAACAGAAAGCGCCACTCCACTCCACTCCACCTGTGAGGACACAAAAATTCCACTCCAGCAGCGAGGTAGGTACACACCGTCGCGTCAGTCATGGCCAGAACGGAACTCGTCGTCCTGAAATCGTCCAAAATGGACAAAATAAACGCAACGAACAAAGCACTCCACACAAATTCCTGGTTACGATTGGAAAATCAATTTTGTGAAATTCAAACGCCACATGGTAGCCGTTATGTTTATCTCACGGGAGCAGCGTCCTGTATTCCGGCCGTGTCGGTCGTGAGGAAAAGCGCATACATCCGCAATTTATTTCGGCTTGCAATGGACAAATGGACCAAAACAGCCACACGAGAGGACCCATCAAAGTCATCATCACCAGTTGCAGCCAGAGTAACGCCGCCGTCATGGTCGAGTGTATGCCATACACGGGAACACACTAAAAATTCAGGATTCGTTTCAAATTTCGATGGTTGCGTTGATAGCGATGGAACGGAGCAGGACCTATGATGCTGTATGCGATTTTACATCGGAAATTCCCACTTCGCTGAATGCGCTCAGTTGGAATACCTCGGTGGAGGTATGCACTCTCGATGGCATCAGGAACTGATAGTTTTGAATTTACACGGATGCAATCACTCGGAAGCTTCCTGCATTTATCATTGATGGATTTTTGAAACGTTTTGGTTACATCACGGTTGTGACTGTGCATATCTGTTTGTGTGTGTAGAAGGACTAGAAACTTTGTATTAGAAAGTTGATAACATTTAACATTCACATATGAACAGAGGCAGAGCCAGTCGTGCTGAAGAGTTGTTGTGGACCGAGAATGTTGCAGATAATTGTGGCTTCGTTAAATTGGGCGGCCAAAGCACTAGGTTTATAAATGGGAGGTCTTCCTAGATTCGAAGGAGGTAGAATCTAGTTCTGGTTCTGCTATGACTGAGAGAAAACTCCCATTTGCCATGTTACACACTCATACTGAGTTTGGATTTTCAGGATTAAGTCTATGGAAGAAGGAGACTGGGTTTAAAAAATTATAGAACCCCCAAATGATCAATGGAGTCAATGGAACCGATTCAACTTTGTGTTTTGAAGACAGAATCCTCTTCTACGACACAGATGAAGGGCCGAACAGATATAGAATTATAAGAGAAGTTCCACAGGGACGAATTCTAAGCCCTACCAAGTGGAGCAATATGTATGATGAAGTACTACGTATGCAAAGACCAAGAGGAGTTGTGGTGGTAACAAAAATCCTAGATGTGGTGACGCGAAACTGCAACAATACCATCAAACACGTGAAGATATGGCTTCGCTCAAGAGGTCTGGAATTAGCGGACCATAAAACAGAAGCAGTCGCAAGCGTGAAAGCTAACCGGACTGTTACCCCAACATCCAGGCTAATATCAAATATTGGAGAACCCAGGCAGCCAATATGGAATCTGCTTGCGACAGTAACCATGTTAATCCTCATGCACTCATCCATGTAAACTGAATATTCAATAAAAGCTCCACGAAGAATCTGTGAGAAGTCATCCGCCCTTTTAATAAACGAAGCGGTGTTCCTTGGATGCGATCTTGCTTAACCTAGCGGAGTCCTTGATGGTTTCAATGGAGTGACAGTATTCCGTGCATGTATCTTGTCGGTTTCGTGGATTTTACTGAAATCGTCCTCATGATCTTAGGGTCGGAAAACCTTACTTTTGACATGCCTTATGTATCACAGTTTACTTTTTAGACACTTCGCTAATTGAAAGCAGGAAGGATGAGGTGTTCTTATGGGGTTTCTTTGCCTTAATGACTGCCCAGTTATTAATCTCCATAATTGGAAACCAGATCTGCGCCTAGGTCTTCTTTCCAACCACTGAAGACATCGCCATCATTAGCAACATACTCGCTCAGAAGATCCTTGAACAACCGGAGCTTATATCTGATTATCCTATATTCCCTGACCAATTCGCCGGAATCGAAACAGGGCGGAGCTCATCCTGAGGTCGACAACAGCTTAGGTTCGATCCTTCCCGTCACTTCCATCACATTAGTTTGAGTAACACTTAAGTACACTTGCACTAAATTCATTCCCGAGCCATCCATCATTCCTCCAAGTGAATCCTAAAACCATTTTACGATGGTAAGGAATATAAAACCTTTTCACAGATATCCTCTATACTTTGGCCTTCTAAAGCTGAGCCTCCTCTTGAAACTCATGAAAATCCCTGTCGGTATATGTTCCTCATTTTATACCAACAGACACAGAAGCGCCCTTCTGATAGTGACAGATGGATCAAGGCATATTTCAAGTTGTTTATAGTTTATATTACCTCTAAGCTATCTTGTGTAAACACTCCAATCAAGTACACAATCCTTAAAAATCCTTAAATACTTACTGACCAGCTTACTCACACTCACCCTACCCCTGCACTCTCTGGAAAATCAAAATCTTAATCTTGGCAATCTTCTTCAATTACTAGAGCACTCCACCTTCTCGGTATCCTTTCATGCCAAGGGTCATTTCTGCCAAACAAGGATTCTATTAAATTTAAGCAATGGGGAGTCTTTCATAATATTTTCCCAGAAATGGATTAAAATCAAAAACAATCTCTAAACTTCCATCGATCTTTGATTTTTCTAGATATCCTCTCCAACCACTTGAGAACTCATCCCCAGACACAGACAGGCATAGAGTACTGCTGTGTGTTCATCCCAGGAAACAGAATGTAATCCACATAAATTGGCAATTATAACCCTTGTGTGTTATACCACAAAGAGAGAGGACGAGAGGGCGTTGGATTCACCTTAACTACTTGACCCGAAAAGGTACTGAACAAAAAATATTGTTGTTTGATCCCTGGCCCCATCCAAAAGGATTTCACCAAACACAAACAAGCAAACAATCATTACGGGTTTCAAAAGGATTTCTTGCACAAGTGCCTCTCTATCTCACACATGGCCTCTGGCATTTATTTAGGACTTCTCCAGAGCCGAGCGGTTTGCGTGGGGGAAATGTTATTTACTGTGCGCTGGGTTATCCCGTTTTCAAGATTCCTACATCCCTCTGCTGTCCTCGTCTACAAATCCAATTCTATTTGACACTTTGTCGTGGATTCATGCAGTAGCATTATGCATTGAACTTGTTTTTGTGTTTTTTTTTTAGGTAGGCAAACTGGAGCACGCACTCACATGCGATCCAAGAACCGCTTGAACGCATCGATTATCCTCACCAATCCGGATGACACACGACGACTTAACGGATTCACTTATGCAGCAAATCATTCAATTTGTGTTTAATTGCAACAAAGTCGAATAGTCAGCCAGACAGACAGACAGAAGGAAGGAACGTCGATTTGGTCTTAAAGGGGACCAAATGGGACTTTTACTTATCTCCTGGTCGGTGACAGCAACCGGTGCAGGTGCCTCGTGTTATAGGTGAATGCGATCCTATTACTTATCTGGCACTAGCACCAACTTAACATGTGCGCTGGTTGTTGGCATACTTGTCGCGTGGTCTCAATGACTTGGCTACACTGCTGGGCTGGTTTAAGTTGATTTGTCATGAATGCAGAGCATGGACCGTTTGTGGTTTCTTGTGTTCCCCTCCCCGCCGAGAGAGAGCTCATTTACATTCCCGCGAACTCAACGGACCGAACGACTTAATCCAATTGAATTGAAATATTTGTGATAACCCCAGACAGGCATGGAGCGAGATATAGTCGCAGAATAATTTACAGCTCCGGTTTGGGACTGACAAACTAAAAGCGGCCCAAATGGTCGCCGGCAGTATATCACTTTGAGGTAGACGGACAACAGACAGAAGCACGGTCTGATTTATATGTAATTTACGCGCGATAATTACGCAATTAAATAAATATGAAATGGTTCGGATTGGAATCGGGCTTCGGACATCTGTGCAGGTGATTGTCTTGAGACCGAGCCGCCAGACTTTTGCAACTTTAATAAAATCACGCAAGGTTCGTGTAGTTTATCCGTTTAATCTGCAATAAAATCAAATGCTCATGACAGCTCTTAGCTTACATATTTTGACAAGTAGCATGGTCTATAATTTACTGACTTGATGTATTAGTATGCCGCAAGCTAATAGTTGACTGCACAGCATGCATGGGAAATGTTTAATGTTTTTTTCTTTCCTTCTATCCATCCTGACGCAACACTGTTGTATCATGTATCACCGGAGCTGGGAATGGTAAAAATTTTACGTCATGAAGGAGAAAAAAAATAAGGTCCTCCAAAGTCAAAATTAAACAGTTCAGACAAGAGATCAAAGGTGGAAGCATTTTCGAAGCTTACCTGCCCATACGAATGCTAAACAGATGAATGCAGTCTGTTCTACTGAAACTTACTTACTCTACTAGATGGCACTGCAGTTCGGGGTGAACGCGGAACTCAACCAACAGATCTATCCAATTAGATCAGTTCTTAGTCCATTGCCTCCAATTTCAAACTTCAAGTCGATAAAGGTGATCCTCTACTTGTGAGCGCCACCTAAGGCAAAGGATCTCAGGTGATCGTAGCCCTGGTGTCCATTCACTCTACATGTGCTAGTCATCTCAGACGACTGATGCGCAGTTTTTTTGACTAAATCGATGTCGCTGTACAGTTCATATAGATCGTCATTGAATCTCCTCCTCCAAAGCCCGTCAACGCAAACATGACCGAAAATTTTATAAAGAATCTTTATCTCGAAACGATCAAGGATTTCTTCAGGAATGACAGGAATGATCTAGGTCCTACACAAAGTCTCCTTAGTTCTTCGTGATAGGGCTCTACTACTCAAATACCTTCTCAGTCCAAAGAAACAGCGATTGGCAAGAGTTCTTCTTCGTTTTCCCGCTGAGCTGCTTGGAAGAATTCCCTCGAAAGTTATCCGGGTTTATCAAGCTATATCAGGGTGCCTCCTCTGCTGATAGTTTATCTACATCGTAGGTATATGTGGTTATATCTCAACCTCTTCCACCATGGTCATGATACATGTAGTATCATCTTCCCTTTCTTCAGAGATCAGCATGTTCTATGTCAATCGCTACAAACCATATGAGTGCTCCTTGCTCCATGCTTAGAGCCCTTATGTGGAGTATCATTCCGATATAGAAACTACAGAGATTCCTCGAGGTCTTGAAGGAAGCTAACTTGATCATAAGTAAATGTGCGTTCATGAAAATGCGAAACAAGTTCCTTGAGCTCAGAGCATTGCTCTCATTGAGCTCACGAAGGCAGGCCACCCGTTTAAATGGACGGAACAGCAAGAAGGTGCGTTCCAAAAGCTAAAGAAGTTGCTCATCAATCCATCGGTACTAGCGCTAATCAACCGGTGTGCACATGAGGTGCATTCTGATGCCTGATCGTCCAGCTCAAAAGGCTAAAGAAGATGTTCTGGTTCCCTAAGATGAGAGGATTCACCAGGAGCTATATTAAATCCTACGTGGGATGCGCTTACTCAAAAAAGTCTCTCTCAGGGAGAGACCTGAAATGGAACTTCATTGTATGCATCACCTTGCGTATACCTAATGCCAATGGCCAGGTCGAGCGCTACAACTGGACTATTTTGACTTCGCTTAGATGTATCCAACGTCGGAGAAGGCAGGAGACTGGACCTGAACACTGTTAGAACGGAACACTGTTAGAACTGCACACTGTTAGAAATTGCACAACGAAGGTGAACAAGCTTCTATTCGAATATTTACCGAGTATGACAAGCTGCTGCTGGAGCTGGGAGGATAGACTGGAGTGGAAGCCAAAGAAATGATATGACGGCTAGACGAGACACTGGTCAATATTGGACAGAACCAAGCTTGTCTGAAGATAAGATTTGATTCGAAGCACAAACCGTCGATGTAGTGTCAGGCAAGGCAACTCGTGTTGGTGGAAAATGAGCATGCAGCCACAGGCGAGTCTCGGAAGCTGGAATCACAACAGCGCGGTCTATACATCGTTACCAAAGCGCTGCCAACTGACCAATACGTGGTAGAAGACATCCCTAATATGCAGAGAAAGCTGAATGTGGCAATAGCGTCGGACAAAATGAAGCTCTGAAGCGCTAAAAGCTATGAAGAAAACTCGGATATCCAGGATGCGAGATCGATGATAGTTAGTTATCATTAGAGCCAGACCTCCCAACGTAACACTATATATGAAGAGAGTAATAAATAGAGTGCGTTACAGAACGAATGACTGTTTAATTCACTTGTTGGTTGCTTTTCTCTTACACAAGTGTCATTTTGACTTGCCAACGCTAGACACCATCTACAGTCTTTACCTGGAATTTTTGCCTTCTGACTCCAATGCCAGCCCAGATATAGCTCTTCGAAGAATACAGCTAATAACCCCCGGCAATAAAAATCCCAGGGGCTAATGATGCGACAGACCGCCATAA
Source organism: Xylota sylvarum (assembly GCA_905220385.1). Lineage (NCBI taxonomy): Eukaryota > Metazoa > Arthropoda > Insecta > Diptera > Syrphidae > Xylota > Xylota sylvarum. The sequence continues at coordinate 148,681,190 of LR999957.1, read as the reverse complement.
GGAGACACTTGAAGAGGAAAGAAGCCACAGACGATAAGTGAGAGAACATACTATCCACCTGAGTACAGCTCACTTGCAAATAGATATATTTTAGAAGACACTAATCCAGCAAAAGTATGTCATTCATTGTTGCTAACACTATTAGACCAATAAATGCCTTCTGCATCTCTGGCATCCATCATCCCGCACATCAATCAATAAGGAAAATCTCATTAAATTATTTAAACTGATCCCATTCGAGCTCAAGCACATCTTAGGTCCCGCAGTCGACGTGCCAATCAATGCGAAAATTTCTCTAATGTTCCATTAGGTGAAGAATCAAGGGACCCTAATCCCGGCATCTCACAGCAGAGATCCAGATCAAAATGAATCTCCAAATTGATATGAATTCATTTCAGAGGTCTTCTTTAGCGATTGCCGGACGGATTCCATAGTAAATTACATTCCAAACGAACCGTCAGTCGTCGTCGTTGTCAGAGTCGTCTACCATTCGTGCTGGGGTGCATAATAAGCAGTAACAGCAGCAGCAGCAGCAGCATCATCATCACCAAACCGACATCACAACAGAAGATGCAAACACGACATCGATTTGGGAGGGAAATTACTTAAGGGATACATATTCAGCCGATCGTCCATCCACATCCATCTCGAATGACATTAGGGGCCTCTGTAATCAAAATCGAAAACACTCTCAAATAAACATTTCGGACAAAGGAACTGACTGACAGACGATGTCCGCTAATTGAAGGATTCTGTCAGAATGGAAGTGGCCCTAAACACAAAAACATAAAAAAAAAAAAAAAAAAACGAAAAGCCAAATCAAAACAACTCTCCACTGGCTGACCTCGTCACAGGTCGACATCGCCGGACAGACTTCTGCCATGCTGATGCTACTGCGTTTGTCGGCACCCCAGTGCTCTCCGCACCGTTCAGCAGCACATCACTCGAGTGTCCAGTGTGCGTCGTCCTCGTCCTCGTCCTCGTGATCGTTGTTTTGTGTGTTACCTGTTATCTACTTGGCCATTGTTGTGTGCCGCCAATGGTCCTCTCAACCGCCGCCACGTCAAAGCCTTTTGTAGTTGACCGCCAAAGAGTCAAGTTGCTCGGTAGCTCTTACCGTTGTTCGTCTCTGTGTGTCTCTGCACTGGGATATGTTATACAGCAACGGCCGAAGCGGCGGCGGCGGCAGCTCCAACGACCATGATGGCCATTTCCAGAGCAAATTCAATTTGACCGAATGCAATTTATATATATGTACGATTTTCAATTTTCCCAAATTGCTGCAGCTTCTGTTCCCATCCAGGCTCACTCGCGCTCCTGCTCCTCCTTCTACTCCTTCTCCTCCTCCGGACGTAAATTATTGTGGAAATTTTATTTTTATATTTCATTACGTTCGACGTTTTGGGATGAGAGATGTCTGCACGTCAGACCGGCCCAACTTGGGGGATTCTGTGTGCGCAACAATCCAATTCCGTAGCTGCTTGACTACTCCTTGGAGATTTATCGATTATCCGAGTTGATAAAAACAAATCCGGGCATTTTTCGGGATCATAAATAATGAAAATCGCTCGATGATTTATGGTTATCGGGAGGCCGGCCGGCCGGCCGTCCGGCAGCGCGCAGTAGCTGTGTAGAAGGCGCATTTTCGGTAATGATGCAGCTCGTGATTTAATTTTCGGCGACCGGCAGAGGAATGTGTCCGCCGTGTCTGAGGAGCGTCCATCTCGCGTCCGGATGCTGTAGTGCTTGACATTGCGCAAAAGGCATAAATTAGGGGGACGTTTGTAGGTCGGTCGCGGTATTGTGAGTTTCTGATTCGATACTGATTTGAGATTATGGATTCTCGGTTAATTGGTTTAAATGCTATCTAAATGGCTGATTTATGCCGCCGCTGTTGATCCCGGTTTTCGGGAAGATTAATCCAAATAAATGTGGAGTGTGTAAATAAAATATTTGGAGTGTAATGCAACAATCAATTATTAGAGGTCATAAATAATCTAATGGGGTATGGAGTAGTTGTCTTTGGACATTTGGGTGTTCGCCCGGAATGAAGTTAAGTGGTAAGAGGAAGTCTGCACAACCCAAGAGAAATAATTCATTTAAGATGCCCTTTTATATGTCCAGAGTTGTTTTAAGACGGTGCGTTATGGCCTACCTACCGTGATTGGAGAATGGTTTAATCATGTCACTTCAGTGATCGATGGATTTTTTATCTTTCTCTTAGGACTAGCTCCAGGTCCAAATCTTTCTTAACATAACGCGGAAAATTAATTGTTTTGGTTCACGGGTATATTATAGGGTTGGCCATCTCTTGGTTATTTTGAATGAACTGACAGTTCTTAGGCCCCCTAAAAATTGACAGAAAGTCAGTATCATATGTTCGTGGTACGAAATGGATCGATTTACGCTTGAACAACGTTGGGAAATACTGCAAAGTTACATCCAAAGTGGATGCTGTGTTGCCGAAACAATGTGAATTTTGAAAGCAATTTCGGTTGAAATAATCCACCAACTGCAGATGTTTGTGATGAAAGTTCATGAGACTGATTTGCTAACCGAGTATATACTGAATTCGTCCTGTGCCAACGAGGAATATTGCAGCTGTTGCCGAAAGTGTTCGCCTTGTCAATGAAGAACGCTACCGAGTCATGATAACCCATTTCTTATTATTGAGGATTTGGACTTGGGCGAGCTATGGTTTCAGCAAGATGGAGCTACGTGCCACACAAGCTGTCCAATAATCGATTTATTGCACACTGAGTTCAATAATCGTGTAAAAAGTCGTTTTGGTGATGTTGCTTGGGCGGCACGGAGCTGCGATTTGATGCCGTTGGACTTTTTTTTGTAGGGTGCCATTAAAGATTGATGCTAAGCGAACAATTCAGAAACGATTCAGACACTCAAGAACAATATTGATCAAGCTATTCGTAAAATAGGTCGCCAAACTGTCGAAAAAGTATTGAAAATTGGATTAAGAGGATGGCCTATTGCCAACCAGCCGAGTCAGTCATTTGAATGAAATATTTAATAATTAATCGGAAGGCTTACGCTTTTCATTGAACGGTGTTTTTTTTATAGCCTTTTTGAAAAGAAACCAACAGATGGCCCACCCTATAGTACACAAGATATACCATATGCACTCACTCTATGGGACATCCTTTGAAAATCAATGAAAAGTAGATGTAGGGTGTGTGTTCATATGATCAACGCAAATTGATCCGTATCAAGAACCAGCGATAGTATGTTACCTACATACATAAGGATACAAGAAAGTTTCACATGAACCTCCGTTTCTGTAATGAATGTCAACAAGAAGTCCTACAGCATTCTAGGCGCTCTTATAAAAGTATTTTTTTGCAAGGGTGCACAATGTGAATCCAATCATTTCAAAACTTGGCTAACTCCTTCTGTAAATCTCTCTCCATAAGGTAGTTGTGAAAGGAGGTGACAACAACGCTTGTGCGACTTCGTATTTATGTGTCCTGCAACACGTTTCAGTACTCTCCGAATCATTATTATGTTCCAAATCATGTCCTTGATTGCTGTCCAACGATTTTGTGCCATTTTTGCCTAGGTTGAGTCACTCTTCTGCCGGATTGAGTATGTGGATTCCATTGGATGGTATGTCTGATGAAACAATTTTTTTCGCGCTCGCCCCTAGGGTTTGCCAAATACACCCCCACTTTCATCGGGAATTGTGATGTCAATAGATGGTTGATCCATTCTCATATAAAGCTGTTCGTTTGAGATAATCGTATCTCAAATTCTCGCGGATAATGCATAGACACATGGTTACGAAGGATTGCAACTTGCCAATGACAATAGTGATGATTTTCTTCGTAAAAGGTTATCCAACAAGAGGTGTCATCTAAAATTTTGCGTCATTCTTGAATTGTTAAAAATCAACTATCACTTTGATGACTTTTGACAAGCAAGAGGTTATTTAATATGGATCGATATACAATCGTGCAACGTGTTGAAATAGTGAAAATTCATCACAAATCGCTGAAAACATCACAGAAGCTGTTCGTAAAGTTCATACTGCTTTAAGTCATTATCATCTTGCAAAGTGTGTCCATTTCGAGACGATCACAGGCATTGGGCTTATCCGCAACCACTCTATATGGCATTTTGCATAAAGATCTTGGCCTGCATGCTTATAAGGTCCAGTTGATCTAAGAATTGAATCCAGCACACCACGCACAACGCCGTACTTTCGGTGATTGGATGCTGAAAATGAATAAACAAGAAATAGTGGAACAACATCCCCATTCACAACTAGTGACAGTTTGGTGCGGTGTTGAGCGATATTTTTTCGAAAATGATACTGATGCAAGTATTTCAGTGAATGGAATGCGTTATCGAATGATGTTGACTAACAATAATCTTAAGAAACCCAACACAAAAAAAAACAAAAATAAATAAGCTAAGACCTTCCACATCCGTACATCTCCATCCTAAACCAGACCCTAATTGGTCTTACAGAGTGGCAATATTGCCTAATTTTTCCAAGACCGTCTTAAAGAATCCAAATAACAGTGAGTCTTTCAATCTAAGTCACGATTCCTATTCCTTACTCCCAAACTATCCTAATTTCATGCGTTCTCACATTCTAAATCCTTCCTCTAATGCACCCACAACAACCGCAACTTCTCTTGATACCACTAACTCCGTTGCTGCATCTTCCTCCTTCCTGCTAAACGCACTGCTAAACTTACTAACGAACCCTCTCACTCCGTTGATAATGGCCGCTATGTTCTCTCATACCTAACAGATCGCCGACTATATGAAAACGTGCGTCTTTACCTTTCCTATTTGCATGATAAACCAGACTCCAAATGCATTGATGGAATAACGATAACAAACGTCATGGTTTCAATCCAACAAGAAGGTCTTCCGACTGACACTGATGAGTTAAAGGATATGTTCGTTCACCCGGTATCACGAAATTTTCAGTATCTCACCCATTAACGTAACAAAAGGTCTTTCATCATTTGCTTCTCATGTCAGCTCCAAATGCCTCTCATATCTTCAAAGAACTCATACGAACTTCAAAAATTATTTTTGTTCCTAACTAACCAAATGAAATCGTCCCATGTGCTTGTCAATTTACTTTCAAATTGTAAGACGGTTGCGCACAAGTACCTCTGCTCTATATCTCATCTGATTTCACCAACTCATAGCGTCACTTTAGATCGCTGTCACCTTCCTCTATTTCTTACATTCTCATACGATAGTGGCAACAAAATTCTTCACTTTGAGAAATCGTACTGCTTCATTCGCTGCCTCGATCGCAACCCGCAACTCTCTATTGATAATGCTCTCGCGCTTTTCTAAGATGCAATCTCCATTTGTTTCGTGCAATCGGTCCCATGTTTGCTACAAAATAACTCTTCATAATCCCCACCTTTGTACAGTAAAGTACTTCCATCTCTCCGGAAGAAAAGAATCAAACTGTGGCAAATATACCTGAAATCGCGATCTGACTTCGACGTTCCTCAAGGTAGCCATCTTGGACCTTTAGTCTTTATCTTGCCCATAACTAATGTCGAGTGCATCACCGAAAATTCTTATCTGTCTATCTACGCTGATGACTTGAAAATCTTCTGGCACACATGTATGTACATATCTTTCTCTGCTGACTGCTGACGGTGCCAAACAAATTTTCTGGGCCTCAGCAAGTGTCAAGCAATCACATACTCCCACAAACGTCTGCCTTCACCTCGCAGAGTTTATTCTATATGCGGCCAGCTGTCCCATCAGTCTCTTCATTGTGTGACTTGGGAGTTCTCTATGATAGGGAACTCAATTTTCGTGTCCATATTGACAACATTACCAGAAGATCCAACTCCACGCTCGCGTTATGTCAAACGATGGTCTAAGAAATTTTCAAACCCATAAGGCACAAAATCGCTGTACATCACCTTTGTCAGACCCATCCTTGAATACGCTAGTCAAGTATGGTCTGCTTTTTACGAAACCAAACCTTACGAATAGGAGCTGTGCAACGAAGGTTGGGTTGACAGTTATAACTTATATACCTCTCTATGTTGATCGTCGGAATCTGATCAACCTACACTCTCTTGAAAAACGTTGCTGACATAATATTTATTTATCTGACTGTCATGCGCTACTCGAAATGATCTCCTTCAATACAAACACACGTAATCTTAGGTCTGTTCCCATCTTCTGTCCCAAATCGTGATTCTTATTAAGTTTTTCAACTTCTATCACTTGTTCTGTCAGTTTAGCTGATACTAAAACCACTTTAGTCAGTTAATAACAATAGATGTCACTGCAACAAATAAGCTATTTATTCCCGATAACATGGATATAACAATTCGAATCTAATTCATCACCGATTCACAAGAATCCCTTAAGGGCTATCAATGCACCTGACAGTAAGCACAAGAATATCGAAAGCAGGCTTCGTCTGTTTCTACTTTAACTCAACTCCGCATTGCAATTGATTTTCATTATTCATGATGTTAACCTAATTCTACGTGAAAATTAAAACAGAAGCACCTGGAAGGTGTGATTTATTCAGCCCCAAACCCTCGAACCCCCTACCTGTACCCACATTATAGTATATATCACGCTTCCATGTTTACACCGGATACCATGTTCCAGTTTCACGGTAACGAAACAAAAAGCAGCACCCTCCCTATCACTTAGCGCTCGACGAGCGCTTATTTCGAACGGCTCTCGATGTCTCGATTTATTACATTGCGAGTGCAGCTCGTACACCTGCTTTCAGTTGGGGAACTCCTCCATGGAATACAAATGTCCATGCATAAGTCAGAGGGGATTTCATGAGAGCGCGATTTTCATTTAATATGCTCGGGAGGTGGGTGGGTACTTATGCGGGCCGTGAGTGATGTGAAGCAGTCGATAACGTTCAAGCAACACGATTCCCATTTAAATTCCATTGCTGATAGGTGGGCGAAACAGAAGATAGTACCGCTAGGGATTCACCCTCGCATCGGCTGACTGACAGTGAAAAACGGCGGCGCCCCCAATTCGGGAATTCCGCGAGAGCCTATTTATTTCGCCATCCTCAGCTGGTGAAACTGAATTAAATGTCAGTCGACGAATGACATACGTCATTCGGGGGGTTGAGAGTGGGACGAATACGTATAAGACTTCGAGTGAAAAATGTCCTGCGCGTGATTTTTCCGCTGCATGTACAATCAATTTAACGGAATCCTCCTTCCATACACACACACACACTTATGTACATACACTCGGAATTTTCACCAGCAGCAGCAAAGCTCCAGTGACAGTGCACAACAATGTGACTTAGAATCTTAGTACTGTCACTGGCAGAACGAACAAGAAAGTCGTCTGTTTGTTGTGCACGATTGAGGTCCTTTTGTGTTGGCTGTCATCCACCCCAGTTAAACTGAACGCATTTCCCCTTTAGCCACCGCCGCCGCATTCCGTTGCATACCTCGGCAAAGAAAGGAACGACGAAAGAACGCAATCACAACACAACAAGGACTCACATCCTTGATACGTCGCGCAAATACAATAATGGCGCACACAAAATCGGATTAGCTTAAGTGGATTGCAATGGAAGAAGGCATGTCGTCGTCGTACTTGACTATGTGTGTTGGCTCCCGGCTTCCAATTTTGCGAGGAGCGCGTATTGTTGTTGAATCTGTGTAACTACCGCACACCGCCCATCTTAGTTGAGAGTGGGTGGCAAAATGAAATCAAACAAATGCCTCAGATTGTTCGCAAGGACATTGACGAATATGAAACAGACATTTGCCGAAATGCGATGAATAAATATACTTCGCATCGAAGGAGTACCCCTTGTGGAGCATTAACTAATCGTCTGTGTCTGCGATGGCATCAGTCGAACCTTCTGATAATAATTGGAGACATTTGTCTTGAGTTCCGGAATACTGCTTGACTCAGCACAAGTTGCGGAAATGTTTTCAAAACAACCGACTGAAGGGGGGAGATCTCTGATGAGGTTGCTTGCTGTGATAAGGGATGACGTTGATGAATGAATCGAGCGATTAGGACTCCCACTGTGACACGTGGTAAGGTGCCGATAATGACCTAATAAATTCGTAGACGGTGTTGGCGACTCGATATTCGAACTTTATTACATTCTTTGATGTACTTTTGGAAGACTGCATGATTTGTACCCCAAAGACTTGTGATGGCAATTGGGGGAATGAACTTCAGGTGAGGTTTTCTTTGACAAGGAAACTTGCCCTTGGATGCTGACAGATTTCTTAAGACTTTCTCATGCCCTGGGGTACCGATTTAATCTTTCTCGAATCAATGTCTGGAAAGAGTCATTCTTAGGTCATGCCTCAAAATTGGGAGTCAAAAGAAATATTTTTGTCTACTAAACTGCCATCCATTTAGAAATGGGTCCTTCAAGTTGTACTACACTGTAAAAGCGTGTTCTGAAGAGCCATACCAAAAATTTTAAGAACATGGTCCGTCTATGTGATGTAGGTAAAGATTAATAGATACCTTGTGTCCTAGATAGTCACCTAAAAATACACCTATTCTCCGAATCTGGTATTTTTCTTAAATAAAGTAAACTAGGAAAGTTACCCTTTAATTATCCTAATTAAAACTATTCACCATCCCTGAGGTCCTTCGAGTGAGAACATTCATTGGTTTGCATTTCAATAGACAAGCAAACCCATTTCCTGACCAAAAACCCACCCAACGCCAACCAACCATTTCAATTTTGGCACATTACATGCTTCGATTGTAACCTCAACTGATCCTTCCTGTTTGCATTGCATTACAGGATTAGGAGTAACCTTTAACTTTCGGATGCAAATAATAACGGTATATTAAATTTCAAGCAGCCTATTAAATTGGGAATCTGGCAGAACATGACTTTGTTGCCGCTGCTGGTCACCAGCCATTTCCATTACATGTTTACATTCATAGCCCTCCTTCACATATCGTCCTGTTGTCATCCGTTGTGTGCGTAATAATAGCCTGTCAATTGACTTCCGGCTGAGGAAAAGGAAGAAAATCAATTAAGGATCTGTACATGCAGTATGTTGTCGTTGTTGTCGTCGTCGTCGGAACGATATAGGCTCCTACCACACTCATGCACACAAGGTTATACCATACACACGAACGAATTATGAATCTACGCAAGTGGGCCGCCTCAGAAAGGATAAATTCTGTAACCAACTCCTTCCTCCCTGCCTGACTCCCTAACTTCGGTGAAAGTCCCGGGGGTAATTTGCAAAGACACGAAATTCAATTGCGGTCTGACAAGGCACAGTATGCGTTTCTCTGTATGTGGTAGTCGTTGTTGGTTCGTAGGTAGTTGGTATGTGATGCATACGGATGTATGAAAAGGTTTCAATGTCCTGCGGGATTATTGAAAAGCTCCAGCATTACAACCCACCAACATTTTCCCAATAATATGAGTCATACTATACATATCCATAAAGGAGGTAGGTATCGGATGCCTATCGTCTTACTTAGACCAAAGAGTGGGCTGCGTGTGGTTGATAATTATTTGCCAAATGAATCCTAAAGGACTGTCCGTAACATGGCCAAGTGGGTAGAGGTTCTATGTATGTACGTCTACAATCTACAGTGTACTGTGCAAGAACAAGTGGCACCCTGCGGCCATTCAAGTGGGCGTTCAAAATTCACTGTTTACCTTGTCAGGATATCTTTCAATGGATATTATGTCCTTTTGCGATGGCAAATATATAGAGAGATGTCGAATTCGATAACTGAACGCAAACATCTGGACGCTAACCTAAGGATCTGTTGATTTTATTCTTTGGAATTGATTATAATTATGGTGAGTACATTAAGATTTTGAGGTCGTTGAACGGAAAGGATAAATTCAGATGCGGTGTTTGGAAACATTCAGGCTGCAGGGATCAAGGCAATAAATACTTGATACCCTCCATGGCTACATCTACTTATTACGTCCAAGTTCATTGTTTGCCTGTTTAAGGAAAATCGTAAAACATAAGAACAGAGCTCCAGCATTTCCTAGGTTAAATAATAGTGCACAACGAACCCAATCCTGTTGGTTTAAGTAGACAGAGAACTCTCCCGGTCGCAAGGTATCCATAAAGCTAAACCTAAACATAGCTTCTATTGATTTGGAGACAATACCTAACAAGTCTCTAGGAGAAAATACCTAACAAGTCTCCACAAGCGGGCATGTGGGTTCCTGTTGATTATGCCATATCTAGAAAAGAGGAGGCAAGGATCTAAAGCATGAATATCAAATAAGTAAATTAATCAACATAGATTGCATTCAAAGAGAATCATTTTGGAAGAAGATAAGGTTGAACTCCTTTAAGTCCCGATCTTAGTAGGTTTAATGTAGACATATCCTTCCTTTCCTTCTACTTTACTGCCCTAGCTAATGCCCATATCAACCCACATTAAGAGAATAAAGAATTTTAGGAACGAATCCGCCTTTCAAAGCAACACACAATCGTGCTCTTCCCAGTTTCGCTTGAAAATGGCATTAAGCCCATAAACCGGAGACGAAAACACCCTGACTCATCGAGTCCACTCAAGGAACAAATTACAGAGATCTCAAAAAGCTCCAAGAAAATTATGACTACGTGTTGGTATGGTAACAGTTCCACTCATACAGCAACAAACGCCTCCCACAAGGGCACACCAATCATCTCCATCCACTGGAGCAATAAAGATGCATATGCATCGTGAGACCGATATCGCTCCAAAACGACTCCATAATGATGCGAGACTATTTCGCGACAAAAAGTCATCCAGTCAACAGAATCGCCACACGAATCCCCGCGCCGCCGCCACAGATAATAATCGGCACTTAGCCATATTACCATGAATTATGTCTCAATCGGTTCCCCGGACAACCGACCGAACATGACAAACTGAGCCACACTGGCGTCCGGTTTGTCGCATCGTAGCTGTGCAAATACCAGATTGTGGCGATGAGCCTTACCTACCTGCCTCCTCGGGGCGTTGTGGTAAATGGCTTTTAAGTCATTTGCACGTAGATGCATTTATTTGCGATTAACTGGGCTCACTCGATGTGCGGTGGACAAGACGACAATCAGATGATCGCGCTGGACGGACAAGTGAATAGACAACAGGGGTGCACATGGTGTGCACGACTGTGGGGATAAATCTGTACGAGTCTGGGCATTCGTCTATCGTTGTCCCCATGGGATATGGAAAAGAATTGTGACAGCAAAACGGTGAAGACGATGAGTAGACAAAGTATTTCGGTGTGTATACAGCATAGTGTCTTGGAGGAACTTTAACTTGATCTCTATCGAAACTGGCTGTTAAGAATGTGGGACGTATCTTGGATATTATCTCTTCAGCTTGGGAGTTTACAAATATTTTGATGCGACATTTTACTCGGTTTGGATTAACAACTCTGTTTTCGATGAATGTGTCCCATCGTGATGAGATCCTAATCCAGCAAACTGTGATTGTAGAGTCAATCCAAGCGTATACCGTCATTTTTCCTCAAATTGACCAACTTTGTCAGATTGTTAAGAAGCCTGGCCAAAATAACCATGGAGCGACCTTAGGTTTTGAGAGAAGCATGCCCTTCATTCTGATCTCACATGTAAACCGTCGCACCAAAAGACTTTTGAGAAGTAACCAAGAATCCGTGTACTTGCTCTCTGGTATTCACACATCGAAGAAATTGGATACATATAGTTTCGGGCTTCAAGGTCTTCAAAGGATTTACCGTCAGGATTTCTTTGTCTAATGGGTCATTTCACTCCACCGTGTTGGACTATATCAGTTGAAGGAAACCTTTTGATGACAAGCGACGAAATTCAACCGAGTAGATGAACTTCTTTGTAGCCTGTAGATGTAGATGTAGATGCAGGCCACCAAGCAGCTACATATACCAATAAGTGGCTGTATCGGGGTAACAGTGGATTCCTATCATCTTAAGCTGGCTAGATCCTCCTGAAAGTAGAGCAACTTTACATCTCGGTCTTATAGAGGAACTTTCTTTAAAAGATGCACCAAATTTAGTCCCGCTGCTTCCATTGTTGATTTGAGCTCTTCATCTTTCTTTCAGCTTCATCGTTGGTGTCGGCTCCACAGATTAAGTCATCAATCTCGTCTTGAATGACAATTGCTGCCAGTGAATATTGAGATCAAGCCTCTTCTGCCAGTCAGCTAAGGGTGTTGATAGAAAAGTACGCTGCAGTTGGTGTCCCAAAAGTAAGTATTTTAAGTTCGTGCATCTTGAGGGTCTCAGATGGATCCGTTCACTGTAGAAGCGCACCATTGGATTTTTTTTGTCGGGTTAGGAAACACTCACCTGGAGAACTCAGACGCAACTGGTCCATTGTACTACCAGGAAGTAAAATCCAATATATTACCCATTTTAATGGAATTTCTTCGACTTTCGGAGAAAGCTTTCCGCTTCAGCGATGAGGAGCTTACAATATCAGAACTCACCACATCAGCACCGAAGATCTACCACCTGATCCGAGCAAAGCCAAGACAATAACAAAAGAAATTATCCGCAGTATCATCGCCCTCTCGTCGCAGACAGTGGTGTCTCTTAAGGTAGCGCACTATGATCCTTGGCAAGAGGAAAGTGTCCCGTAAGAACCCCAATAAGTTGTCAGACAGACTTTTCTGCTGAGAGATAGCCAGAATGCAACTGATTTCTTCCAGACGTTCGGGAGCAAACGTTTTTTCTGCCTGCATCCTAGTGAACCTTGCCAAACACAATTGTGTTTGTAGAAAACCCAATCGTCAATGGAGGCCCTGATGGAGGACGCGGGTTCTAAGAAATCATCTTCTGGGCCATGTCTAGCAATCTTATTGGAGATTTCATTTCCCCCAATCCCAGTGAGTCCTGGCACCCGGACAAGACTGAAGGAGTTTAACCTTGCAAACGAATTCAAAGAGTTCTCGAACTACTTTAGAACAGATTACAGCGTTGAACAAGGCCTTAAGCGCAGCATTTTTAACAACATAAATGGCAGCCATTAGGATAGCATAGATCTCCTCTTGAAAAACAGGTGCATACAGGTGCAACAGGTGCCTGACGAGTATTGAAGTCTGGTATTGTTGGTCTCCACGAAGACACCAGCACCGGACCCTTGACTAGTTTAGGAGCCATCCGTGAAGATTCGACTACAGCCCAATTCAGGCTCAGACTCAGGCTGAAGCCAGTCGCAAGGAAAGTCGAGCCTAAATTTACACAGCAGCCGAAGTTCCGGTGTCATTGCAGCAGACGGCATATCCATCGTACCAGGGTCGTAGGATAAGTGTCGCAAATGGTCATCGAAACTCCAATGCCGATGATACCAAAAGCCACCCTGTTTAAGGCGGTAGATTGCTTTGATAGTACAGCCCATGACGAAAGTATCAAGGGGAGCTTAATCAAGCAGTGTTATGTAGAGTAGATCCAGGCGTACTCGGGCAGTCAAGACGTCCTTTGGAGTTTCGTGCAGAAGGTAGTCACATACATACATACGCGAAAGCCCCCTCCACCAAACAACCGACACAGAAGCTAGTGCATCATTCATCGACCATATCTAAGGCTATCTGCGCGTTAGCATGGACAGTCTTTAGGCATGACCGAACAGAAAGTGTGGCTATAACATCCGCCTCTTATGACAGGTCCGGTGCTCAAGGAGAGTGCCTCCAATGACTAGGCTCACTATTGCCATTTCGGTCTCCAATGCCATGAACACCCATTATGTGTCTGAGCGCGGTGTTGTCGCTTCGTAGTCTGACATTGAAGTATGCCATCACTATCACGATGTCACTGTAATTGTAATCAATCATAGAAGCTATCCTTTTCATCCTCAACCGAGCATTCCGTCGGTTGCTGCTTAGCATTGGATGATGGTTACCTTTCTTACAGTAATCTGGAATTTGGCCGTTAATATCCAGTCATTATAACGCCTCCACGATAAGAGGCTCCAACGTGATACTGATATTAGCATAAGCTCTACACCGGACTCCCGCATACTTCCATTTGGTTTTTCAGAGTAAAGTAGTGTTCTCGGTTAGTGAAAGGTATTCTCCTGCCTCTTATTTCACTTAGTCCCACAATGTCCAACTTGTACCGCGTGAACTCCCTCTCCAGTTGGAGGAATCCGGCGTTCTGAGGAACTTTTTCTCGCGAGTCGAGGATGATCTTCACGTTACAGAATCAGATCGTTATCCGTAATCGATAGCCAATGGTCGTCAACAAAGTATCCGTCCGTATCCGAGGCGTTTCTTTTCGTTTGGGGGCAATAATTTTTATATGATTGCGGTTCGCTAAGCCACAAATCAAACGGCCCTTGTCCTATTTTGTGACGCAGGAGACTCGCCGTTTGTCCTCTCCATTTCGCAATCTCCCAGATGGGACCACGAGGAGGCGTGAAGAAGGGCTTACTAGAGAAGCTTCAAGGTGTTCGGATGCAGAGGCTCTTTCTCGTTCTTTAATGAGCCAACACCCGCCGGAGGATGCTATTTCTACAAAGCCTATACTAGCCATTTGTCATCCAAACCGTTTGATGTTTCCATCACATGCCATATTTTCTGTAGCTTCAGAGGTTAAAAAATGGATTCTCTCCCAACTTTCAGAATTGGCGCATTTGAGCCTCTAAATTGCACGTTTAGTGAAAATTCTTTACTAGCTCAGAACGCAAATGGGACACGTCCAAGGAGAATCCATCCAAGTCTTGTGTTTTATGCCTCATTTGCATTAATAAGACTTACTAGCTCGTTACGGGTCAATTTTGGCTGGCTTAAAATAAACATTCGCCGGTGGCTTTAAGCGGTTGATGAGTTTACCAATCTGGAGCTATGTACATCCCCAGAATGAGTCTGAATTCCGCAAAAGTCTCCAACTTCTTTATATTTCCAATCTTTTTTTGCTGAGGGGATTGTCTTAGTTCATCTTCATTCCGAACTGGTCGTACCATATATAGTTTCAACTCAAATTAAGTTCCATACACCACCTAAATTACTTTGCCAAAGTATCCTCCGCCAATACATACATATGTATGTATTCACTTCCAAATTGAAACACAATAATAATTCAGCCCACGTCCATCAAGTTCCCAAATCTATAATTACTCAGTGAAAACTTTTTCCTCAATGAAAAGGCGAGTTTCGTCCTTTTCAACCACGCGCCACCCTTACTTGTCTTCATTAATTACTTGAAAAAGTCCCCATTTCCAAGGCAGTGAGAAATTAGGAAACATCAATGGCGTCAAAATGTATATATACTTACGTTTGGTAAGGAAAAAAAAAAAGAATTAAATCAGGATGAGAATGAGGACTTGTGGTTGAGGGTAATGGATTTTATACAGTTTAATTTTTTTTTTGTCCATGTTAGGTTCACTTTTCGGGGTGAGCTAGATTAAAAAAGGTTTTTCTCGATGAAGACAAAGTTTTTGGTTTCTTTTTTATTTTTTTTTTTGTTTTGCTTTTATTAGGGTTGATTCTTTGGGTGAAGAATGATTAACAATGAAAAAGTTAATCAGACTTTGGCCTTAAATTGCTAATTTTCTTGCATAAGAAGACGGATTAAAAGTTTTAAATTTTTTAATGACTAATCGATACATGGGTGAGATAGTCCTGAAATACCGTAGTAACGATCGGTGTTGGAAGAGCAAAAGTTCAAAAATTTAAACAGGGAAAGGTTGTTTAATTTTTACACCTTCATCAAGGGCTGGGGTTATTGTTAAGTGGTTTCTGTATAAGAATTTTGGGTAGTCGTAGGTCATTTTTAGGAAAAAAGGTGGCTGATAATGGACAGAATATATAGAGATAGAGATGAGCTTTGATAGTCACTAAAGGGTGTACCGAATTTAATTTTGAAATAAAGCAATCCTTTTTGCAAATCCCCTTGCCCATTGTTAAACCTTGCCCTCATCTAAGTTGGATGAGACCTGGGCAACAACAGAGAAAGTGGGCTCTGTCCTTGTTGACTGGATCTAAATGCTAGATTCAGGACAGATCTAGATTCTGAACATCTTCTATTAAATGCCTCTTACAGGCGGATATTGACACTGCTCGAATCAACCCTTGGAAAACACTGCTATGGTTCGGACGGTGAACTGATTTGGATATCCCCAACGGTTTGGAAAAGTTACCTGAGTCTACGCCTACATACATCTTTGAACTGTATGTAAACAAAAAAGGATTGCATATTGTTCAGTCAACAGCTTTTCTATTCTTCTCTGTTCGAGCTTGTCTAGTTACGGTGTCATGTAGTCCGTATAGCGTGCTGGCTGTGGTCACGTCGTCTCGAATGGCCGGATACAGAAACAGCATGAGAGCCAGCTACAATAAGCAACGTGAGAAGAAAACCCCACACGATGGATGAATAGGTAAGAAAGTGCTTAGTCGCTAGTGTGCGAACACCGAAAACCTGGCGACCATCGGTTTCAATCCAGCCTTCCTATGGCATACCGAGCTCTGTCATGGACGACAGATTCTGGAGATTCGTGGGTCCAAAATTTTTGAACGTAACTTTAAATACAATCACACTGATGCATATCAAATAGCATCATCCTCAGGTTCTGCTACTGAGCAACCCGTTATATTCCAAGATGCTGTAGAGCTCTTGACTGTCAACTCCAGACTGGCCACAACTTTTCGGTCTGTTGTTGAGCAGCCGAGCACTGCTAAACTTCAGAAGGCGTATACGGCCATACGGGTCCCATCTGAATCTTCCGATGGTGTCAAAGTCAAGCACTTTTGATTCTGACATTTCCACGCTCATTGATGCCTGTAGTGTCATTTCGGAGAAATCCCGATGATCTTCTATTGGGAAGATGCTAGAGGGACTACAAATTCGGCAACAACCAGGTAGAGTCATTATTGAAAGAGCTCCTGCTATAAGCAGAGCGTGTGTATTTTGATTTTTTTTTTTTTCAAAATATCGTGTAGATATGGATGAATGGTTAGGGGTAGTGGGGTGCCATGTCTTGCTGGGATACCATTGCCACCTCTTTCCCATAAATATCCAGAGAAAAAAGATATGTTTCCAGAGCCGCCGTGGGAGTTCTTCGGAGCGCCTCCTACTCTCATGGTGAGTTACAGCTTTAGCCAGCAGAGTCCTGTAGGTTTTGAAAATAAACTAAGCTATCCTGTTCCAATTCTATATTCACCCCACACCTAAATGTGATAGTGTTCACCACACTATGTGTATCGTGCCCAACCTGTTCTCCTTCTCTCCTCGCTAACTCAACCAATGTCAAATTAACCGCAATCGACACACAAATTAAAACCCGCTGACCACTCAGAGAAAAAGAAACAAACCTAACATCCAATTGCTCCAATAATCCCGACAGTATAACAAATGTTAAGCAGCCATCAACTCAAAGCCGTCATCCAAACTGCACTCAAGGAGAACCATCTTCACACAGCAATCAGCGACAGTAGCAGTAGCAACTAATACGCCAATCCTAGAGCAAACCAGAAAACTAGTAGCAGTAGATCAGATCCCTGCCTCTTGCCCCATCTCTACAACAAAATGTCGTTTGTTCGCACGCTATGCTCCTATTTCACACATAATCATGGGTCATTACATAAATTTCTTCTTCTCCTCATGTGGAGAAAATTTATCAGTTAATGGCCGAGTAGAGCCAGCAAAAAAAAAAAAAAAACAACCAAGACCGGAGGAACCTTCTTACACCTTGCATCAATGCACTATCAAGGCACCGCACACAGCCTATTAGCCGGCGAAGCGCGAAGCGATATCAAACTCACTTCCTCGTCCAACACGGTTGCACTAAATAATTTTCCGATCAATATTTCATTGGTATTCCTCCATCCAGCACACATATCCCGGGATCTAAAGAAGAATCAACGATGAGGAAGAAAAACATAACAAAACGTGCCTCTAACACGTTACCGGTAGTCACCTTAGAGACACCTCCAACCGAAACACCCCTACATTGGCCGGCTGCTACCGCGCCGTCACTACCACGATGCCCAGCAGCCGCAGCCGCAGTCGACTCCAGAGTCAGACATATGCTACGGCGGGAGGGCAAATCGATCGGGACAACATGCATTTCCAAGTGATCTTTATCAATTTTACGCGATCATCGCGTTCGTAACACGGAACGCGGTGCGCTGGTGTCCCGCGCTCACATTACCACCAACACCATCCAAGGAGTAGCCAGTCTGGTCTGGTGTCGGTTGTATGGGCTATTTCGCGCGCGCGATCATCTCCCTCGTCGTCGTCGTCGTCGTCGTTGTGTGTAAAACAATCCATTCGAGCGATCTTTAATGCATGTTCACAAGCGATCAATATCCCCATCGAGTTCAGAGGAGGACGCGCAGCTTTTCGGGCCGAATAGTTCAAAATCGCCAGAGATCACGCGACGAAACGACCACAACGACAACAAACCAGGCTAGACCAACGATCGCTTCCTTCCTAAAGGGGACACCATGCGATCAATGCGACCAATAGAAACTACAGGACTACCAGTAGATACTTTATTAAATCAGCAAACGACATTGTCGCATTGCAACCTCAACCTACCCGCGCGGTCGGCATTGAGGTATTAATTTATGGCCAACGTGATTGTAAATTACTCATTTAGCTCTTTGGGTTCAGCAATTAAAGTTTAATATGATCAGACGGTAATTATAAGTCCGCCCGTTCGCACAGCAGGACCAGAAGCTTCAGTCCTCTAGAAGCTTTATCGATGGAGCCAGCCAGCTGGCGTGGAACGAAACCACGGTAGGCCTGCAGATGGTGTCGGCGATAAACCGGGCGGCGACGACCGATGCTACTACCATGCGGTTATGTTAAGAATCACGAACATAGTCCAACCGCCATCGAGCGAGAGAGAGAGATATCTGTCAATTTTGGAGTTTAGTGTGCAACGACAACGACGCAGGAATCCAGCCGGCATCCCGATTAATCAACAGCACAGCTATTCCAAAAATGAGAAACGAATGTAATGTCGCCCTCGATTCCACAGCATGTCGTCTGACGATGATGAGTCTTTCATTGACATTCATCCATCCGTTCGCCCGTCCATTTGTGTATCCGTGTTGTCAATACAGACCGAGATGCGAAGAATAAAAAAAAAATATAATTACCGCGCGTCCGATCTGGGTAAATAATCCCAGGGATGGAAGAGAATCCTTCCATTCCTTGCTTCCATCGGTGGCCTCATTCAAAATGCCATTATCATGGGCAGGACAGGAATTCGCTGGAATTTTGTCGGCGGGTATTTTCTGTTTGAATGGTTTCGTCAACGAGACAATTTTTTAATGGGCCCACACGCAGCCAGAAACGGAACTCCAGGAGCCTTGTCATATGGAAAATATAATTTGTACTTCTCTGGGGTTTTTTTTTTTTTTTTGCAAGGAGAGAGCTGTCAACGGGCTATTGAATTTTCTGCATAATTAAAGCGACTGTAGTCGTCCTGCGTGGGCGCGGTAAGATTTTCCAATTTAAAGTCGACACCCAACAGGGGTGGATACATTGAATGTATCGTTATCCGTTGGAGTTTCCTCCAGAAAATAGGCAATTTGTGTGACTTGAGAGAAAGTGTGGACTCTGATTTCCCTGGGGGATGCGTTTACACACCGGGCAGTCATTTCTGGAGTATCGCTGTTTATTTTAAGGAGAAACTCAGTGTGCATGGGGGTATGGTTGGTTTAGGGTTGCGTGTGCTTCATGCAAAGTGTTGCCTGTTATATTAATAGACTTACATATCACCTCGCTTATGAAGGCTAGCATGCCCTAAGTAGCAGAGTTTTTATTCCTATGTCTTCCAATGTATGCACATAGTGCATTAGCAGACAAAACCGACAATCTATCTCTAAGGACAGATCTAATTTGTTAAGATGGTACCTCAGGCCGTAGAGATACTCCCCTTATTTTAGTTGAAGATTCTTTGATAAGGCTTGAATAATAATTTGTGTAAGCTAATTGCCTAAGCCCCGGGATATTTTACCAGTAGAAGCAGCCCAATTAATGCCACAGTAAGATTATGTTCTTATGAACGCAGATTCTGAGCTAGCCCTACCTAGTTCATCCGCAGATTCGTTGCAGTCCTTCAGGAGGATGATGGACATACAAAGGTAGTCAAGTTGCGATGAGGGCTATTTCATCCGCAATCGTCAAATATAAACTCGTAAACGATGCCTTGAAGAGCTCACTTTCACAGCAAATCACGATGTTACAACCCTTTGGGTTCCAGGACACAGTATTGAAGGAAACGAACTGGCGGACGATTTAGCAAAAAAGGGTCCCGGACAAGACTTGACAATGATCGTTATCTCTGTTCTACAGCTCCTAGCTCTTGTTAAATCCAAAATAGAGCAAGACTTCGCGAGACTAGCTCCAGTAGGATAATAGCTACAGCGAAGAGTCGAAGCGTTACTGAAGTATCATCAAGGACAATTCTGAAAAATGCCAAGAGGGATGGTATCACTCTAATACAGGCAGGTGGACGCAGAGATTGATACCCAATATAGACGCTTGAATCAATACGACGCATGGGGAGCTGAATTTGTACCTGACCCAGATACTTATTGGGCATGGGTGCATCAGAGGCTACCTGCATAGGATGGACATGACGACAACCCCTATTATACAACAGGCACGAAAGCTGTGAAAGATTCGAAACCAATTATGTCCCATTGTCCACGATAATATGGAGATCGGCACCTGCTATTGAAGAAGCAGGGTGAGAACCTAACCCCAGATTACATCACCAAACAGATGATGAGCAGACAAGGGACTTGAGAAGCTGTTAGCGACAAAAAAAAACTCCCGGATGTTTGTCAGACGCTCGCGAGAGGTCGGGCCGTGAAAGAAATTTTAGGTGTTGTTTGGGGATTGAACGAGCAGCGACATCGACTTAGTCAAAAAATTGTGCATCAGTCACCAGTGATTCGGCCCGTAGAGTCTTCGAATATAACCCGGAGGGACTTAGGTGGCGCGCGCAAGTATAATTGGACCTGAACCGAATTGGAGTGCACAACTGGAGGCAGTTAGCTAACTGGAGAGGCTTGTCGGTGGAGACCCAGTTTTACCCCGAACTGTAGCGCTACCTAAGTAAGTAGGGCAGCTACGCAGAAGAAATGTCATGGTTTCCTCCACCTCCTCATCTCTACAGCTTCTACAGATATCGTTGAAGGAAGCACCAAACCTTCTGGGATGTCTGCCTACCAGACAGTGCGCCAACTATCTTTCTCAGATTTATTCTATTAACGGAAATAAGTCTACTGGTTTTCCTACAATCCAGCTCTGGCCAGATTTGTTTAGAACGGAGACATGTGCTGATATTGTTCCACCTACTATTTGCCATTCTAATGGATGCGGCATCTAATTGGAAATTTATCGATTTAATAGGTGCTGACGGTT
The DNA here is from genome assembly GCA_905220385.1 of Xylota sylvarum. Classification (NCBI taxonomy): domain Eukaryota; kingdom Metazoa; phylum Arthropoda; class Insecta; order Diptera; family Syrphidae; genus Xylota; species Xylota sylvarum. The sequence continues at coordinate 148,659,853 of LR999957.1, read as the reverse complement.
CCCCTATTGTTAGGTTGGTTTCGGTCTGCATCCTCTCTAACTAGTTTAACCGCTTTGCAATTGCCTGAAATATCCCTGCAGCTTGAAACCCAGTACAGGCATACGTCGCGATCCCGTCAAGAGATCCACGGCACTGCTTTGCCAAATTGGATTTTGGAGGCTTTTATCGCAGCTTGACTATCTATGTAGAAAATAATAGCGCTGCACTATATCGAGTATCAAAAGTCAGGTCACGGCTTCACGGACTGTTGTGACTTCTGCTTGGAATAAACTACAGTGGTTGGTAGGTACAAATATCCATTGCACTGGAGTAAACTCCCGTACCTATTCCAGAGGCTGTCTTGGATCCGTTTGTATAAATCTCTGTCGCAGATTCGTTTAAAATGTCTCTCGATTCCCAAGTACTTCTGCTAGGAATCTTGGTTTAATACTTGACGTTAAAGTCTAGATAGGGGACAATGTAGTCTAAATTACTAGGAATAGTGATGTTAATGCTTGCGTGGCCCAATTTTCATGAGCTAGTTGTAAGGATTCCCTAAGCCGTAATGCTGCTTTGACCACCAACAGCATCCTTTGACAGGATGGCTTAGATAATGTAGTGAGTCAAAACTTGGTGTCAGAAAAGCTGTGAGGGCTAGATATGCCTTCAGAGACGTCACAATATATGCAAACTGATATGCAGACTTAGTTTGTAGAAGAATACTAAAGCTAGATGCATAAGCACGACCATATTCTTCATCGAAAATTAGCACTCAACTGCATATAAAGCATAACTTAAAATAAAGACATATACCATCCAAATTGCAAAAAACTCGGATTCCTAGAAAAGCAGATCACTAAAGGCCTTCCGCGTCGGTATCACATCCGACAAACAGCAAAGTAAACAACTCCAAGTAGTCCTCTTACTCGGTTCCATTGTACTTGTACTCGCTTAGTGCTGCCATTATCGTCATTTCTAACCAAAACCGCAACAACTGCGATAAACATACGTAGGGTGACACATGTGCGGTTCCGCACTCGTACAAGTCCAACCCGGGGCAGGAGAATTCCAACAAAACACCGAAGCCAAAAGGCAAATAAATCTCTTCCTCGAGGATAGCGATACCCAGCGCGATCTACGATATCCCTTTGTCCAACTGGAGTACCACCAACAAAACGCCGCAGCCGCCGCCGCCGTTGCTACATCTACGATTGTCGCAGATGCACATTTGTGGCGAGAGGACAAGAAACAAAATTGGCATACATACTCACGGTTGTATGTACATACCAAACTCGGGTGCCCTCCTCTGCTCTGGGAGGAATACCTGGAAGAAGTCTCCTCAACGAGATATTTGTGTACACTCCCCGAGTGTAGGTTGCGCACAGGTCATCGCGGTTCAACGGAAAACGAAAATATTCCTTCACGGTCTCGATTTCATGGTGCGATGTTTATGAATTGCCAATGTGCCATTGAAAATGCAGTCCTCCTCCTCCAGCCGCGACTCGAGTCTGTGACAAAATTACGAAATGCGAATATTCTTCTCCGTGCCTGCATTAGAAACGAAGAAAGATCAATACCGAGGCCAGTCATTCCACTTTGACGCGTGACTTCCACAATGGAACAGAACCTGTCCACACAGTCCGAGGAGTGTACATTCATTTGGCTGATTTGGCCCCAAGCGTCTGCGATTCAATTTCAAGACTCTCATTGCGGATTGGAGCAATTAACTCGTCTCCAAGTCATAACTGAATCTCTAGAATGATCATCACTACCCGGAGGGCTTGATGCTGCAAAGTTCACACTATTTATCGAATGTGGATTCCCGAAGCCGAAGCACTCTAGATTGCTCTAAATAAACGCGATCTGTACACAGACTGCAGCGGCTGACGCCGCCGCGCAGCCGCCGCATTGACTTACACTTGCCAGTAACGAGGCTGGAAGTTAGTTAGCGAGGAAAATTACTATACTCCTACCGGATTTATGTGAACCGGGGTAATTGCAGAAGAGCGGGAGCGATCCATTCAGTTGCTGAGCATGCAGATCTCAGCACCTCGAGCTAGGTTCGGTTGTTGTTTTTCAGTGAATTCTCTCGCGTAGACACTTTGGTTTGTGCTGGTATCTCGATCTAGAAAGGAGTGGATTCTGTGCTTTTTGTCCCGGCGGATGGGCAATTTATATTTATGTTCTATGAGGCGATGAGATGCAAAATTGAGTGTAGTACAGTGCTGGATGATTTGGCTGCAGTTCGGTGTGCACTGTGCACAAGTGGCACTTGGATTTATGCTCTCTGGCGGAGTAATGAGCTGTCCCCTGAAATGGGATAGAAAGTATAAGTTTCAAAGTGTACGAAGTTTTCCCAGGCGGATTTTTCAATTTGCGAGATGTAATTTTGTGCCACTGCTCCAGGGGGTTACCTATGTATGTATGTATCTGTGGCAGGTGGTGGAGTGCTAGATTGAGAGTTTTTATTTTAAGAAGTTGATTGTGTAAATTCGTAGAAATGTAGTCTGGTATTAACAACACGTGCATTGGATGTGCAAAGTCTTTGAAATTCTTTAACATAAGTAGGTACATGTGTACCCTCAAGATATTTAACAGTTTTGCTAAATCCTGGTTATGGCCAAAACCACAACGACATCCTCGGCATATCAACTATAATGGCATCAAACCCTTCACTTGGCGAAAATCCTTAGAGCATTTCTGGTCGATCCCTGGTAGGAAGTGAGGTTGCTGTTTCTATCCAAACCAAAGAAAGACTTTAGTAGTCATCATGGACTACAACCTAACTTGGAGAAGATATCTAGAAAACACAGTCACGATGGCCAGAAACTGGTACTGGACATTCCGCAGTGCTACTGGTAGGTAGGTAGGTAGGTAGGTAAGTAGAAGGGGTACCATGCAGTCAGCACTTTCCGAGTGCTCCTATGGATCCATTGTGAACCCCTCTTGTGGATAACCTAAAACGGCTACATTGTCCACACGTTTGTTTTCCTGAATGCCGCTGTGTTCTGGAACCCAAAGAAGTGTAACGTCGTGGTTTGTGGTGAGTCCTCCGAGTTCTTCTGTGGATGAGATGGCCTTCATAGCAGCTTGACTGTCGATGTACGAGTATGCATATGTATGTTGATCATCTTCCTTGAGTACAGTTTAGTGGATAGTTCTCGTGCCGCTTCTGCTATTGCTAATACTACTGCTTGGAACACACTTCCGTGGTTTGGAAGTCAAAGTTACCGAGAAATTTCGGGTTCAGATTAGTATATGTCAGAGCTCGCTCCTTCGTCTGTTTTTGACTCATCCGTGAAACCGAAATATTATTTGGGTGATTAAACCAATCCTCCTTTTTGAGACATATTATTTTAACGTTTCTGAAGTCGTGGGATGGTGATATGTAATATGTAATAAAGATATGTATCTGTCTCGCTACCCAAGTGTGCCCATCTAGCAATAGTTCAGCGGGCCGTATCACCTTCTTTCCAAAGCTGGGATTGTTCATAGGGCACTCTTAGTAGCTGTTTCGTTTAGGTGAAGGTCTAATGGGATCAGTGCCAGTATAGTTTCGAAGGCTGCTGTCGGCGTGGCCTTGCACACTGAGGCGCGAAGCAGGGATTAAGGCCTGACAGGAGGCTAACATCAAATGTCTGGGTATCACAATGGGTCTGTATTGACCTAAAAGTGACGCTGTGGATCACTTCCACCTCGCCTACCCACGATCCTAACCTAACCTATTCCAAAAGAACTGAACTTAGTTTATAAATATTTATTTATTTATAAAAAAAAGTTGAATTTTAATTAGTTTTTGTAAAGAAATTAATAATTCGCTATTTTTCCGTGAATATGTGAATACTTTTCGCTAACTGTCAAATTTTATTCACATTCCACACAATGTAGAACGCAATCCACACTCGCGCGATCAAAACATTCGACAGAGTTTACCCTCAAAATTCTTTTGTCTTGTTCTTGGTGGTCTGTCAGAGCAGAGCGGACGAATGACAACTAAAATTCGTAGATTGCTGCAACCAGAATAAAAGTTGCTGTCAATGAAATGTCAAAATTGGCGAATATTTGTTCATTCGCATTCGCAAGTCATTGAGCTGTGAATGGACCTTTACAAATGACAGGAACACCGAACTCTGAAACAGTTTAGTCAGTTTTGTTTTTTGTTTTTATTTTTAATAAAAAATCAAAATTACGTACATATCTACCAATCTTAAATCAGTAGCGATCACCGAATAGACCTTTTCGCCTGCTTGTCAAAATTGTGACGTTTAAACTCTTCTCTTTGTGTGGCCTATAGCAGACTGTGACAGTTTAAACGTCAAACCGCGAAAGGATCTATAGATTCTGGCTTGATTTTTGGTGAACATAACCCTAAATTTATCAGGAATTCTTGAAACTTAAGAAGTATTCCTCTCATGCTTCTCAGTTCTTATTATCTGATGTATAGGATCACCAACAATAATTATCTCTATAAGGAAATGCAGGACAATGTAACCACTTCAATATTATCTTATGGTACGAATGACCAAAAATTCGAAAGATTCCATAACAGTGCACACCTGGTCGGTTATAATCTTCAAAATACAACGATTCCATGCAACAATCATTAAGGATACAATCTATCTTCACTAATTCCTCAAACGAGGTTAACCACTATCCTCTCCACCTGCAAATTATAGTCACTCTTTAATCATCACTTGCGTTGTTGCAGGCACAACCAACACCATCACCATTGTCGCTACGACCCACACCCAGTCCGCTCCAATTACATGTCATTTATTATCCGTAATCAGCACGGAATCTCCATAATTATCCATACCAACCTGGATGCATGAAAATTCTCATTTTAATTCTGAGCGAAGCGGTCGGGATTAATAACGAGAAACCAGCAGCGCCACCGTAGCCGCCACCATCACTGACTTCCAAACAATGCACCAGGTTGTGAGCCGAAAAATCCCGCCACCACACCGCCGTACATCATCATTAGAGGAATAGAGCCCTCTCCACCACTTTTGTCGCCGCGCGGTAAATTTTCTTCACATGGTCAACACCGTCGTCGTCGTAGTCGTCGTAGTCTTCGTAGTCCTCGTTGTCGTCATCATTGTCGTCATTATCGTCATCAGCATCAACATCTAAGCCTCGTCTCTCTATGGTCGCCGATAGCCATCTTCAACTATTAGGAGTACATATTTTTTAAACATAATTTCGCAAGCATGGCAGAACCTTATAATCAGGGCAACAGAGGCGGGCTGCAGGTACACCGACCCGCCATGCAGCGCTGGCCGACCGTACTATCCATCGTTATTATAGACCAATCTGGAGTCTCTGCTACCCAAGTCACAGCCATAAATTTCCAGAGACGAAACTTCGTTATGCCGGGCTGCAGTTGGCAACTGAGTGATCCGCGTGAGATACGAAAAGACACGACAACACAGTGACGAACATCAAAGAGTTTAGGTACAAAACAAGGGATTAGCAGAGGATTCTCATTCCGGTGCGGGAGAAGAAGGGCAGCTCCCCAACGTATCCTGAGGGCAAATCTTCGGGGACGTTTATGTTAATCAACTGTCATACTAAGTCCATAATTACTCCTGAGAAAAAGTTTCGGATTTACCTCACGTTTCATGTATAAATTCTTCTTCTTCTGCTGTTGCTGCTGCTGCTGCTGCTGCTGCTTCTTCGTTTCCATCGTCGTCGTTGGTCGTCGTAGTCGGTTGGTTCAAGTATCTCGAGAGGTACATGTAGATGGATTGTTGGGATAATGTCGCCATCGCGTTTCTTCCAAGTGTATGTGCTCTGTCTGTGCTGCACTAGATCATGAGACGGCCAGGGGTTTGTCAGTTTGTCTTAATTAAAGCTGAGCAGTATCTTTAAGTTGGGTGGTGGACAAGTATCTCCCAAACAAAATACACCACCAGGACCACCGAGAGGCTATCAAAGATGACTGCTGTACTGACACGGGTTCTGCTGGTGACGCTGATAGTAGTGGTGGTGGTGGTGTTGATGGCTCTGATGGTGGTCGAACTTCGAAACAACTCTCTGTCCATCCAAGTTAGTGAGACATGAAATGCCCACTTTGGAATGCAATTAAGCTCCCTAAGACATTTTGGGGCGATCCACAAGGATAATGCGAAAATCGGCAAAGCCCCATTACAGCTGAAATTGCATTAGGTCGACAAATACCAGTGTGATGGGCATCAACAACGCATCGATTGACTTTGCAGACAGTGCGCCTTCCTCGAATAGATAGGCTACCAACCCAACCGTCCACCCACTGATGGGTTGGGTATGTAGGCTTCCGAACGATTCCAGCACATAATGCAACCTTAATGAGGCGTTATGAGCCATTTAATTGCAAAAGGAGATTACAGACAGAATGTGCTGGTATGCGTGCATGCAGAGCCTGTTAAGGGTGGTTAGCGTTAAGTCTCCGCAGCTACGTAGTTTGTTTTGTCATTAATGACTTACATGCTTAGATAAGATATTTATGCAACGACTAGGGGGAGGGCGATTTTGTGCAACAGTTTAATAGGTAACAGTTTAAGGCTCCCTTTCAAAGGATATTGAAGTGTTGCGGTCAAACATGGTGATGTTAAATTGCGTAATACATTTAAGTCAACAGAGGGGAGATTAGGTTTAAAAACAAACAAAGAAATTTATAGAATTTTGGAATGCAGGACATATTATCCATTGTTAGCTGAGGACAATGAAAGACAAAAGTCAAGGGATCAGGTCATCAAAACGTCAGATTTGTCTTACATACTTACTTAGGTGGCGCTACAGTTCGGGGTGACCCTGGGCCTCAACAAAATAAGACTCACCAGTCAGCCCGGTCCTTAGTTAACTGCCTCCAGTTGAAGTCCATGCTTCAGCACACTGGGTCAAAAGGAGGCATATATTCAAGTTCATTATTGGTTGCAAGCAGAGTTATAAAAGAATGCTTTCTTTTGGGAATGCATTCACTGAATTCAATAAAAGAATTAAAATTTTTGAATGGAGCAATCAAGTTAAAAGAAGACTACGATCTAAAAAACTTTAATTCATCATTCTTTTGAAGTCAGTGATTCATGCATTCAATTTTTAGCAATCACTGAATTGAAATCATATTGGACATCAAATGAATTCATTAGAATGTACATAAGTTGAAGTCAGTAGTGAATTCACTTGAAATCAGTTGAAGTCAGTGCAATAATTTTAATGCACTGCAATAATTTTAATTTACTTGATTCCAGCGGGTGGATCATGCTGATGTTGATGCCTGATTATACATAAGTCATTTGTGTTCGAGATGCAAATTTTGAGGTAGTGCAGATTTAATGTCTTAACCAAACAGAAGAGGATTAAATTGTTCAACCAAACCGACGAGACTCAATACTCAACATCGTCTAATGATTTGCGTAACGATAACTTTATTTTTTGTGAAAAATTTTTCAAGATTTAGAAACATATGCATTCGTAAATGAATTCAAATAGTTTCAATTGAATTCACTGACTTCAACTGATTTCAAGTGAGTTCACTATTGACTTCAACGAAATATGTGAATTCACTTCTGACTTCAACTTGCATCTAGTGAATTCAATTGGCTTCCAAAATGACTTCACTTCAGCGATTGCTAAAAATTGAATGCATGAATCACTGACTTCAAAAGAATGATGAATTACGTCGCAATGTTTTTTTTAGAAAAAAAAACTTGAAACTTAAAATATTTAATTCATTTACAACTCTAGTTACAAGCCATAGGAGTAGACGTTGGTATACAAACACACAAAAGTAGTTGTTTGAGATGGCTTATTAAACAAGAGACGAAACCGATGCGTTAATTATTGGATATTAATCCTGTACAACCTTAACTTTTGTATTTTAAGGACTATATAGACTATACAACTTGATTGGATTAATATTATGTACAAGAGCAACTGCATTGTTTCTCTACGTTTAATACCATTAATGACACCATTACACACCAATAACAAATTCCATTGAAACTCGTTCCATACCGTTTCGATTTATTATTCCGCATATCCTCTACCTTCTAAGTCTTTCGCGTATCTCTCTCTGTATGGATATTGCTAATGAAAAACGGAAATTTCAGCACAACCGTACGCGACAATAGCAGACAATGGGACATTGCGCAGCCCATTGGAAAGTCGTTAAGGACCCTGCAATTTAGACTGTGTCATCAAATGTCAAATAGTGGAACGTATGCACTTTTACAAGCCCCATATACCATCACGGACAGGGACCACCAGCCCGGATACCCATGCACCCTGTGACTCTGGAATGCCTGTCATAATCGAAGGATAAAGTTTCACGGATGTGTTGGACCATTGACTGGTGGATGGTGTTGCCTATGCGAACATTTATGCATATCTGCAGCAATTTGATGATGCACATCAACACCCCACACTTGATGTTCCTGGCTACGAGTGTCCTGACTTTTGATCCTAGCTCCTCTCGGAAAGCACTCCCCCTCTGCCCGGCATACGGAATAGCATTTAGAAGCCCATGGATATCGATGGCAATTAACGTGGCATTCTAGGTGCAATAAATTCATTGTGCCTGGCTCTCTCTACTATGACGGTGTGGTGCTTATCGTTTAATGGATTATTATGGTCTTCTCCACTGAGTCTAATAACAATTCAGAGGAGGACTGCACCCTCTCCCCTGGACGGCAAACCATTGAAATGGAAATTATTATATTTGATTATGTGATTTACTGGGAATTTTTGTGTGAATAATGTGAGGTTAATTTTGAATTTATTTAGTTTGTCGGTGAGTGCGACACATAGGATACAGTTATGTGCTATGCAAGAGGCCACAGCAATGGCAGCCTAGTCGTAGGTACATACCTACTGCCTACTCTGAAATGGAATACGTTCAATTGTTGTGGTCTAATGGCCTCCTTTGTTTGTGATGGAGTATATTTTTGTGTTGTCGGGGTTAAAAGCCAAGCCAAGCAACTGAAGGCCTCGGCAAGGCAATTGTTTTGCAAATAGTTGCAATGTGTGTTGTTATTGATGTTCGAGGTGTGTGCAGGCTTTCGTGTGTTGGATTAAAGTTGCATTTGTAATGTCAGCTTTAATTAGTGGCATTTAATTTCAAATTCGATGAAATGCAAGTGGCAGGAGACTGCCTGGTAAATTGTTCGATTTAAATTTGACACCTGCAAGAGGTTTGCTGATGTAATCGGATAGGCGTTCCATTGGCAATTTATTGAAATTGATGAGGATGAAAATGTTGCTTTCGATTTTGTACTATATGTAGATACGTTATTGGCTTTTAACAATTTTGGTCTGTCATTAAAATTAGGAAGTGCTAGAGAGAGTCATATTCAGAATTGTTTCAGTTTAATTGTCAACGCATATGGGAGTAAGGATGTCTTAGGGTGTCACATGTAATCTTTAGTTATTACCAGTAGATTGATAAATCCTTCAGAAACTCAGTATATATGAATGAAATTAGGGCATTCGAGTAGTGCGTATTACATTTGAGTTGAAATTCGAATGAGATCCTACAGAAGCAAACATTATTAATGCCTTAAGGACCTTTTGAACAAGAAGTAGTGTGAAACTTTATTAATGAAAGGAAATTCAGTTGTTACAAGATTTACAATGATAAGCATTGGCTTTTGCCGTCAGCCAGAAATAGAGAGTTTTGAAATTAAAGGAATTAGGATAGAGTGGTTGTTTCATAAAAGGATCTTCTGATTGGGCTCGGCATTGGGCAGAGATAGGTAGGTAGTTAGAAGTGCTGGTTCTGTTAACTGAAATCCAATTAGCACAACTCTGTTGTTATGATAACACGACTTATGTGATCTGAATGTTGATGAAATTCTTTGGATGAAATTTGTCATCAACGTTAAAAGAATTAAAGGCTCCGCCTCAACATCTATCCCAGCTCTTGTCCACAATGATCAAAGTATCACTGACTCACAAGAGAAAGCCAATCTGCTAGCAGCTATGTTCGCTGCAAATTCCACCTTGCCAGATACTTCTCTTCCACCACCATTACTGAATCCGGTTCAATATTCACTAGGACAAATATTTTTCCGAACCCGCTCAGTAGCTCGAGTCCTCAAAGATCTTAAAAGTAACAAATCTTCAGGTCCAGATGGGATCCCTCCCCTTGTTTTGAAGAGGTGTTCTTCTTTCCTGGCTAAACCTCTACGTAAGCTCTTCCACTTGTCATATTCTACAGGCATCTTTCCGGATAGGTGGAAACTCACGCACGTCCAGCCGATCCCTAAAAAGGGCGATAAAACCTCCCCTTCGAACTATCGACCCATTGCCTTAACATCAGTGCTCTCCAAGGTCATGGAAAGCATTGTTAACTTCCATCTCATGAGATATCTCGAAAGAAACCGTCTTCTCAATGACCGTCAGTACGGTTTCCGTCAACAACGTTCTACAGGTGACCTTATGGTGTACCTAACAGAAAAATGGAACCAAAGTATTCACCATCACGGCGAATGCCGAGTAGTTGCCCTTGATATCTCTAAAGCTTTCGATAGAGTGTGGCACAGTGCCCTCTTAAGCAAAATCCTAGCTTATGTGTCGGCAGCATCTTCTCTTCATGGATTGCTAGTTTTTTTTGAGTAATCGGTCAATACAAGTTGTATTGGACGGATATACTTCTACCCCATTCTCAACCAATGCTGGTGTACCCCAGGGCTCAGTCCTCTCTCCGACCCTGTTTTTAATATTTATTAATGACCTTCTCTCTCTTACTCGCAATCCAATCCATTCCTTTGCGGATGACAGTACTCTTGACTTCACTTACTCTTTGGCGACTCCACGGCTGAGACCCCAAGCTGTAGAGTCTAACCGGCAGCGAATGTCAACCGAGCTCAACTCTGATATTGATGCAATCATCAATTGGGGTGCTAAAAACCGAGTTGAGTTCAATTCGTCAAAAACCCAGTGCTGTCTCCTGCCTCTGAAGCGGGATATCAATGTAGCCAAACTAAAAATGAATGGAGCTGATATTGAGGATTCTAACGGCTTGTCAATGCTTGGCATGCATGTTACCCCAGACCTTCGCTGGAATCATCAGATATCCGAAGCTGCGAAAAATGGCGCTAGATGTCTCGGATTCCTCAAGAGGTGTAAACGTTTTTTCAGTCCTTCAGACTTGGCTACTATTTATAAAGCGTACATTCGTCCAAAACTCGAATACAACTCACACGTTTGGGCGGGAGCTCCCGTAACATGTCTGAGTTTATTAGATCGTGTCCAGCGTCAGGCATGTCTGTACAGATTTTTCCATCATAGCTGTAGGACGAAATCTATAATTGTGTCCCGCCTGTCCGTCAGTTTAATCGTACTACACGAGCGGCCTTTTCCGCACACCCTTATCTTTTGAAGCCTATTTTCGGTCGCACAGTCAAATTCAGAAGCACGTTCTTTAGCCATTCAACACGTATGTGGAATGACTTGCCATCCTCAATATTTCCATCAAATTATGATTTACAAAGATTTAAAGTCAACGCGCATCGTCACCTAACTCTCTTCCTTTTCCTACCAACTTCTAACTTTCCTATACCTTTTCCTTTCACTCCATCACTGGGTTTATAACTTTAAAGGACTTTAGTCCTAAGTGATGCAGAACATTAAAAAAAAAAAAAAAAAAAACCTTTTGCACAATTGCGGCTGTATTTCGTAGTGAATAACAAATCAAACTCAAAATCAAACAAAGCCTCAAAGAAAAAAGACTAATGACGTTAAATCACACGAAGTCTCCATTTCGAGAAATCAGATGTCCACAAAATTTGTTTCGCAATAGAGCCATTATTTCACCATCTATGTGGTATTTTCAAAAACAAATGGCCCAATGACACCGCCAGCACAAAAACCACACCAAATTGTCACTCGTTTTGGATGGTTGTTCCAATACCGCTCTTGGGTTTTCGGAGCCCCAGATGCAACAGTTTTGTTTGTTTAAGTACCCAAGCGAATAGAAATAAGCCTGATCACTCTAATAATTTTGTGTAAAAAAATCATGATCTTGTTCATTTATTTCCAGCACCCAATCAGCGAAATTACGGCGTTGTCCGTGGGTTGCTGGCTTCAATTTTTGCAGGCCAAGATCATTATGGTTGCAGGCCAAGATCATGTGGTTTCGGATAGACTCAATTCCTGTGATCGTCTCGAAATGGACACATCTGGGGTTTCCAGTCACACTCACAGCTATGGCGGCCATATTTTCATCTGATCTTGCCGGATGAACATGAGTTGGAGTCTTCACATCACTAACCTGTCCGATATGTTAAAATTTATTGATTAAATTCACTATAAGGAACTTCATGATCACCAAAAGCAGTAAGAACTTTACGAAGCGTCGCGACACGTTGTTTCCGCAATGTTTTCAGCTTTTTGTAGTGAATTATTATTACTTGAACACATTGTGGGAGTATCTATCGATCCATATTTAATAACCTCCTAGTTTTTACTTAACAAAAATTATTACAATGGTAGTTGAGTGTTGATAGTTCAAAAACGGCGTGAAATTTAAAATGACACCTCTTATTGGCTGATCCTTCCTTTTTGATTCTCATGGATTTAAGTGCTTAAGCAGTATTACGATACCGTCAGCGTAGAGCAAGAGGTTTATATGAGGAATATTCCCGCTGGGAGAACTGTAACGAGATCGATTGAGAACAGAAGAAGGATCAAATAACAATCTTGCTTCACCCCAAATTCCAACTGAAATCTGTTACACAAAATGTTTTTATCCTAGAGCGCTGTGGTATTATCTTGTACATTTTTTGTAGCACTCTTATTCCCTTTTTTTCTCGAGACTCCTAGGTAGCCCAGTTTAAAGAATTGAGCTCTTCTGTTGATACACCATGGATACTTTAAAGCTTATCTGCATAGGTTTAGGCATGAGGGCAACTTCTATTTCCAGATTAAACTCAAGGAAGCTGGTGATCCCATCATACACAGCATGAATAAAATGCCAATGTGCTTTGGTACGTTTCCGCAGTAAGGTGCTAAGAGTTCACATCTGAAAGAAAAGAGCCTGCATATCGGCCAGAAGAAATAATTCAATGTAAGATCCCTTTCGAGTAGCCACTGCCCGGATGCCTGAATAAAAGACTCTCCGAAGACTCTCCGAAGAACAACATCATCAAAGAGTAAGATGAGAAGAGTAATGATGACAGGACATATGAAAAATTGCAAACAAATAAGGACACTAGACAAGAATATCGAGCCGCAACATAGAAGGGCGATATAAACCTATGTAGGCAGCAGAAGACAGCTCGAAACATCCCTAGAATCTTTATAGACAGTCAAGTAACTATTCTTCTAAGGTCCTCTCACTCGTCGAGGGATCAGGCGATCCCAACGTCTACGCACAATCTTGTTGTTCGGCTTTCTCTAACTCATACCAAGTAACATAGATTTTTCCTCAACTACTTTGGGCCACGTTTGCCTTGAGCGACCTGTTTTTGTACCCGATTGGGTAAGTAGATTCCATTACTCCTTCGCAAGGGAATTATCTTTGCGCAGTATGATGAGACCGATCCACTTTATGTCTATTTACTCCATACCTGTTCTCGTTAGGAGCTATTGGAAATTATTGGCAGCCTGTAACTGCGGACGGCAAAGTCTATCAAAGAGAGAAGGACACGTAGTCAACACAGATATCAACACAATTCAAGTGAAAATTCTTAAACCTACCAAGGACTTCAAAAAGCGATAATTGTCGGTAATGATGTCTTGCCAATGCATTTTTCAATTAAGGACATGATGTCAGAGTAGTAGGTTGGATGACTCAAATCGTGCATCAAGTTAAAACACACGAAATCATGGCCATTTCGACTCAAGGAGCATCCACAATTATTATATATTTCGAATACCGGTACCAGTACAAAGCTAATTACAGATCTCAGAGCTGTCAAAAGATACAGGCCAGCTCGAACCTTGTACTCATAGTTTTGCAAAATGTTCGCGATGGTCAAGACCTATTCCGGCCATTCGTCGGAACCAACTGTGCTTTCATTGACTTTATTCACATCGGTATGGTCATGACTAGCTTTCAAGGACACGGACAGAAAATTAATTACAGCATTTATGAAAATTTAACCGCAAATTCAAAGGCAATCGCACACCTACTGTATGCAATACTCTCCACTTAAACAAAGTGCGCGCGTTTTTTTTTTTCGCACCCCGAACATTACCAAGGCCTCCGGCAGCCCAACGGGCGGTCAGCCCGAAAATAAACTCTGCGAGTGAGCGCGCCGTCACGACATGTGCAACATAATTTACCACAAACATGACGGATCGGCAGACAGGACCCGAAACGGACCGTAGACCAAAGACCGGACGCACTGCGAAAACCGCCGTAATTAATTAAATGCAATATTTATGGCTACCCATGCAAAATGTCATTTTTGTCCCGTTCCCCCCATACCGATACGTGATACGGTGATGTGCACCATACTCATACACCACCCTGCCCACAGGAAGCAACTGCGACAAACTGGAACATTATGTGTCCTCTTGCTCGCTCTGTGTGTGTGTGCATGACTGCGACATGACTTTCACGTACGACGATCATAAACCACGTGTACGATGTCAGAAATGTCCAGTCCACCACATTTCTCCGTAATGTGTAACGCAACTGTTATATGTAAGCTGCCTCCTGATGTAGCAAGCATGGACTCCGAAGCCGGTCTGTAATATACAGCAGTTGTTCCACAAAGAAGATGAGTGTGCTGTGCATGGTCGACACAATGTGTGTGTTTGTCTGGACACAAAAAATGGAAGACAATCTACCAGCAATCGGATTTTATGAGCACTTTCCTCAAATGATCCCCCCCGTTTGCCCCCCGAAAAACCACACATAACAAGGACCAAGAGGCTCTGCTCTGCCGCCGCCATGTTGTTGTTGACGAAATGAATGGAAATCCGTTTCCTCGATTTATGTTGAGTGGACATCGGAGGTCACATCCTGTAATGCGTTTTGAAATGCGTCCACCCACCCGTTCGGCCATCCGAAAACGGACTCCATTAGGGGATGTTTTCGGAGTGAAGAGGAGAACGACGACGACAACTACGACAACTACGACAACGGCGATGCACATAAAAGTGTTTACGAAAACTCTTCCGGGAAGGAGGCTCCTCCTGCCTTGAGTGGATATTTATGTTGGCCTCCACTTCTAGATGAATCCCCGGGGGGATTACTAGGTTCGTTAAAATCGAGAGCGCCTTCGATTTTATGAACGAATCCACTTCGAACACACTCTCCGCTTAGACTCGCCGGTCTTCGGAGAGGGAAATTTTATTATTTCGCCCTAAAAATGCGAGATTTTATGGCCGACTAATAAAAGTAAATGTATTCCGGAGGATAAAAGGATTCCTTTTCGTTTGTTTCCCCAAAAACCATTTTATGATATGAAGTGAAATAAAAAGGGCTCCCAGCTCACACCACCCTCCTCCCCCCCCGGATATCTAATCCGTTCATCGTTCGCACCCCTCTGATGAAATTCCAATTATTCTTGCAATAAAGTTGAAAGCAGTCCTGAGCTCTTTGACAGTCAGGAATCCAACCGAATGCACGGGGTGAATGACCCGGGTTTGGCTCGAAGGCACAATGTACAAACCACCCCCTCAGCCAACCAAATTACGGTTACAAATAAACTAAAGTGAAACAAAGCTCAAGCTAACGCCAAACTCACCACTGGCATCTCCTTCTCGTATACATGTGGTGCATTGTCAACGTCACGTCGCTCGCTTCGATGTGGCTGTGTGCGGTGTTGCCGTGTGATGCAAATCCTTGCGAACTCCTTCGACTGGAAAAACTGTTGACGTTGATTTTGTGGGCACTTTTTCGTTGCTTGTTTTTTTTTTTTTTTCTTTCTTTTTTGGGACGGCATTTCTTTGTTTTTAACATTTGTCCTGTGTGGTGTGCCTATCCCGCCTGTTGGATCCTGATTTGTTCAAGTGCGGTGGGTATACTCGAAAATGATTCCGACGGCAATAAGTAAGCACCCTTTCGAAAAGGAAAGGCTTCGCAATGGTTTTGATGAATAGAACTTTTGTTCCTTTTGGGTAACCATCACCACCGCCATACTGATGATGGTCCTTGCGACTTTTTGCAGTCGTCCTTTTTTTTTCTGTACAAGTTTTGTACCTTTTTGTGATGGAGGATGAATTTAAGCCATTTTTGTTGTTCCTCTGTGGAATTACATTTTCTTCTCTTTTTTATTTTTTTTTTCTTTTCAATGCCGAGAGGCTTTTGATAGCAATGGCCTTAGGAGCTGAATTCGAAATTTAAAGTAAGACCGTGGCAAAGTCATTGTTCCAGTAAATAAGGAGTTTTCTTTTCTTTTTTGCTACAAGGAGATGAATTTAAAGGGAGAACCAAGAAAAGTCGAGGACGAATTTTACTCTTCAGTGAAGTTTAGTCCGCCGTCGTCGGTCGGTGGTAAGAAACTTGGTCCCAATGTTGCAGGGCGTTGGTCAGGAAACGTTTTCAGTTTCGTTGGTCATGCCAAAAAACAAAAATCTGGAAGTGACGCTTCATAATGCCGAGGACCGATGTTAAAAGCGAAGAAGTAGTAGAATGGGACAATAGCAGGAAGTCAAGGACTTAAGGAGTTACAATTTAAATTTAATTTTTGCTTTCAAGCAGGCGGACTAAATTTTCTTAAAGTTCATGAGGTTGATGCTTTATTTTCTGGATGAATTGGTACCGGTTTTTCAAATGATAGGTTCGCTAGGATCATCAAATGGTGCTCACAAACAAGTACTTAGATCTAATCCTAAACAGTAAATTAAACTGGAAACCCAACATGCCTCTCGCTATGGCCAACTCGCAGGTGTTCGATCTGCACCGCATGCTCTATCACGAAAAAGATCTAGTCCAAGCTGGATCTCAAGCGCTGCAATAGTCTAATAAGACTACTCTGTAGTCATCAGAACATTAGTAGGTGTCATTACTGGACACTGGGTCATTGGGAGGCATTCCCTCAGGCTGGGTCTCGCGGCAAAGGATTTTTGCAGAAGCTGCATTGATGACGAAGAGAAAGAGACTATTCTTCACCTCCTATGCACCTACCAAGCTCTCTCAACTGACGTACTAGGTAACAGACATAAGCATTAGCCGTCTCCAGCGCTTTATAATAAGCTCATGTTGGTTCAACGGGTAGATTTAGAACACTAGATCCTATGGTATCACAATGGGCCTATTATGTCCCAAGTGGAACCTACTACGACGTCTATGCGCCATAGCGTCCGGTTTGTAAAATTATATCGCAGCTTACCCAACTTTTGGGGCCCGTAGTTTAGTAGTTAGTGCGTCCGACCACTGAGCTCAGCTGTCATTTGAGGGGTTCACAGAAAACCAAGTACATATTGAAGGTTTCTTACGAAACTTGAAGATGATTCTTTTTTCTCTTCTCCGCGAAGAGACTTAGCTCCCCAGGCATTCTCCACTAGTGGATGTAGAAAATCCGCAGATGTTGGAGTCACATCGTCTATACCATTTTAACATCGTTGCATATCGCTGAAAAATATATGGTGTTTCTTTCGTGTCTTGAGTTGGTCTTCATCAAAAATGAGCACTTGTCAGTACTTCGATGATTTTGTAGATCGTTCTGCTATCCTATCCTACATATATCCTACAATTTCTGCTTCTGTGGCCAACGCGTTTATGTAATTGCGTTTATCACGTCGCAGACCACGCTGTACATAACTCATTCTGATTCGGTATTCTGGCACTCTTTTGTTTCTTAAACTGCTGGGGGTGCTGTAGTAAGAGGTCTTAGGGCTTTTGTGTCCCCAATCAGTTTTCAGATACCTTTACAAAGTAATGTGTTGTAAGAATGTCTTCTCTTCCAGAGGTTAACACATATTTTATAAAATTCCCATGTTCTTGAGTGGTTGGCTGCTAAATGTATCTATTCCTCGGAAAAGATGTTCCCCTAGCTATTGACGCAGTGAGGCTTTCGATCTTGCTTATAGACAGCTTCTAAAACGGTGACTTTTCGCAAAATGATTGCCCAGTTTTCCGTACGCCTTACGCGCATACATGGTGCTTCCTATGACAAGATGGTTGGGGTTGGAGAAGTCTACAAACAAGACTATTTGAGTATTGCCTTGAAACAGAAATCAAGAAACATTACTTTCACGGATGACTTTGGAAGTGTTTGATGGATTGAGAAAGGCTTTAAGGGCGGCTTGGATGTCTAAAGGTCGCAGGTCGCTACCTTTCGTCTGTCCCTTACAACATATGTACATACAGTTCCTTATCTGATGAAAAGTAAAGCTTAATGTTATCTTCAACAAATTAGTTCTTAGGTGTATGGAATTCATCCATGGGAATCCTTTGATGGAAAGAGTTCAATGGACATAGACGGAAGAGTTCAAAGGATAACGATTGTTCTATGTACGTGCATATGTAGCATGTCTACACAGGTTTCGTTATAAAAAAAAAAACTGAAAATATTCGGTAATCGTGAGCTAAACATTCTCACTGAACCAATTGTACCCCAAACAATGAACGACCGGCCAAGAACCCCGTTGAATCGTCAATCAATTGGTCACACGATACGACAAGCCTCAACAACGCAGCTCAATCGAAACTATACATTTCAGGAGACAAGTCCAAACCATAAATTTCCCACATTTCATCTCCGATTATCCCTAACTGCATCAAATACAAAAAACTTGCCAAAAATAAATTCCACATTTCACCGCAATCCAGGAGAATGCTCATTCCTGTACTCAAAGATTACAAACGAACCACCAATCCAATATCTCGTCTCAGTCTGTCCATCATTTCGCTGTCCCTCACGATGCTGCACAATAATACAAAAAAAAAATAATTCACATAAAATTATAACCGTTGACAGGAAAAAACAACGTCAAACATAAAAAATAATCAGGAAACGCGACGCACACTCGAAGGAGCTACCACAATTGGTCTGGTTTGACGGTTTTTTTGTTTTGTTCGCTGCGCCTCAGCAGCAGCAGCGGCTCGACAGCGCGGCGGTGGCGGCAAAAGCTTTTTCATTTCATGACATTTCTTAATCATTATTTAATCCACTTTTTTGTACCCACGGCATTCAAGCAAAGCGAATTGGACGCGCTAGCACAAAGCGTATCCCCAATACACACCCGATTCCCTATCAAGATGCAGCCGCAAGATATCCCGCTGCGGAGGGACACACCGAGACCTGAAATCCACTTTTTCATTGTGGAATTCCACACACCGGAACACCTAGAATTGGTCGATGGCGTTTTTGTGTGCAGTTCCACTTGGTGAAGGTATACACAGTAGTGCTGCAACACACAGAAGAAAACAAAAAAAAAGAAAGAAAGAAAGAAAGAAAATAACAAGGACCAAGGTGGAAAATCAATGCGGTTCCTTTTGTGTGCACGATGTCGACTCTATCGTCTCTGTCGGAGCTGGGAGCTATCATCATTGTATTCCAGCGACGGATTTGGATAAGCCCAGACCCCAAAAAGGCGCTCGGCCAACAACTCCTGCACCGCATGATGGTGTCTACCTACTACAGGTGCAAGGAGCGCGAGCACTCAAAACACGTGACAATATTGAACAATTTCACGGGCGGGAAATTGGCAAAACCACATCGACGATTGACACCGTAATCAGATCGAAGGAATGAGAAGTGTTTGTTCCTGCTTGGAAGACGAAATACGGTTACGGGTAGCTCCTTCTTTTCATCTGTGGGCGAGTGTGTTTGGAATTTAAAATGGAAAACCTGGAACAAGCTCCGAATTTACAATGCACTGGTCTAGTTTATAGTTGAGTTGTTTGTTGAATTATAGATAATTAAATTCTGGAGTCCTGCCGGAAGATGGAGAGCAAGGATTTATTCTCAACAAACAGACGTATATTTCGATGTAAGTCGACCAAAAATGAATGTCCTGGCATTAATTACGAAACCATTTAGCCTCGGTACACAAAAGACTCGCAATCTGTAAGAAAAGGTCATCAATGATGTAGCACAGTGGAGCCATCGTTTGCTTTAGGTATAGTTGCTATAAAAGCTCGTCTTCTCTACGGCGGTGGTACGATCCTATAACCAAGGATCATGTAAGATTGGAACACATTTACTATTATATGATCTTTGCTACAAGTATGCCGGCAGCTCTGCGATTTGATAGATAGATGTGTGCAGTGCCTTAAAGTGAAAATCATTTATTTGAAAGCAGACCTCACAGCCCCTGCTAGCCCCTGTTCTACCGCACTGTACGATATTCTCTATTAATGACCCACAATTAAAAGTTATTGAATGACCAGCAGAAAAGTTGAATCCTCTGGAAAACATCCTCCGGCCTCAGGACCAACTGAACCGATGAACACAATGAGACACTCATTGAGGCAACAGAAGCTTGCACAGCACAGCACATACTACTGGGTGATGATGTCCGTAACTGAACCGCCATAAACCACCTTGAGGCCCATTAAACAACTCTCTCAGTTCCGTTTACTCGGTTCTGAAAGATAAATCCGCTTGTGACCCAGAAAGTGTCGCACAGCATGAAAGGATAATGATAATGACACACAACCAAGGATATACTCAGCATACCCAGCATCACCAACGTCATTACCACCCAACGTGCAATTAGGGCTATAATCGATTTTTGGCGTAAGGACGAAGGCTGTTTTTTCTCTCGTCTCTCCCTTTCAACCTCTTGTTCCACTTATTTCAAGTCATACGTGCACACACCTATGGGAGAATGAACTCGAGTACTTGAAAGGATGAGTGGATGGAATGAATGTGTGGTTGCTTCCAAGGATGCTCGGAGAGGAAGAAAACCAAACGACTGGAGGTAATCACTTCACCTTGTTCCTTTTTCCAAGGTGCTTGACTTTGGGTCAATAACAAGGTGAGGGTGGAAGTTTACCCTTTCTCTCTCTCTCTCTCTCCTTATTCGTTCTCATTTCCCTGATGACATTTAATGACATTTTGCATGCCTTTGAGGTTACTACGTCAACGTGCATCCGTAACTCCACCCAACGCAGGTGCCCTCTGCACTTTTTCGAATCTCGTTATCAGATGATTGAATTGAATTGTGGAATTAAATTCCCAGAAAATTAAATAGCGGCAGCTTGCGAACGTTGAAGGAAGCATAGAAGGAGAAAGAGTAGAAAAAAGAAGAAAAAAAAAAAACCAACAACTGCATCCATACTAAATACTACTACTACTACTGGTACTGCTACTGCTACTGCTCTAGAAACGAACTCACTCGAGCATCAATTGAGAAACGGGAGGAGAAATGGCTGAGCAAAACTGGAGCACATCGCTTTCTTCCGTTCCACAGTTAATTGTGGAAAATCGTTCCTGGAGGCCATATCCCGGCCAGCAGCGTCTTCTTTGTTGCCAACAACGTGAATGGGAGAAGAGGAGAACAAAAAAAAAAAAAAAAGGCGAACCAAACGTACAATCAACATCAACTCAATTAAAGATGAAATCAAAGTAAACTGGGACGCAGAATTCTATAATTAAAATATCTCTCTACAGAGTATCTGTATCTTTGTATCTGTTGAATAGTGGGGCGAACGCTGAAGATGGATACTGGAGACAATGGAGCGACCTTGTTAGATGATTGATTGTGCAGGTTGCTGCCAATTTGTGTGATTGCATGGAGCAAAGGCTACAACTGTAACTGGGTGTTTCAGTTTCAGTTTTGTGCTGAAATTAGATCGATGACGAGAGGTAATGGGTTTGATGCACTTGTTTTATTGTTAACGGAAATGCAATTGATGCCATGGTTTTGATTGAAATTCCACTCAACATGCCTGCCTTGAGGTAATGAATTATTCGCTTTAAGGAGTTCTGACTTTTAACAACGTTGACTTGGAATTAACGAATTAAGACAAGTCCATAGCTTAGATGGCTATAAAGTCCTCTAATTATAGGCTTTATTCATATTCCCTTGACTAGGATCATCAAGCTGGAGGAAGTATTGGAGAGCCGGTGGAACACAAAGCTGTCGGAAGGGTACACTAAAAAATAAATGCGGTCGTTTAAATGGCATAAATCGCTAAATAGGTAAAACGATGTCGGAAATTGGCTTTACACAGCTCATTGGAGTCTACTTGAAGTATGTACGTACATTGGGAAACAAACGAGTGTTCTCGGCGGCAGTCCTCATGGTTTTATGATGCGTCCACTGCTGGCTTTGAGTATAATTGTAGGATTTTCTAATGGCAACGGCTTACCCTATTCGGACTGATACTGATGGCCATTACAGTCGATGCACATTCTATTATGTATAATAAACCCGTTATTGAGCGAGATTAGGCATGTTCAAGTCAGATTATCTTAATCTGGACTAGATTCCCAAACTTTAAACTGAGGTTGAAGTCGTCTTTATATCCAAGGCAGACAAGCTCGAAAGTGGAACCTAAGGATAGCCTCCAGCATATTGGGTTTCCAGCTTAATTAACTGTCTAGGATTAGGCCTAAGTAGTTGGCCATATTTGTGAGCACCAGGGGATGCCGTTTAGTTTCGGTGGACCAAAGCTGGGAATTTTATACTTCCTTGTGATGAGAACTAGTTCGTTTTTCTGAGGATTTACCCCCAGACTGCATTTCTAAGCTCATTTGGAGAGCTTCGAGAGGGGGTTCTGTAGAAGATTTTGAAGTGTTGCCCTGAGACAGCAATAGCAACGTCATATGCATAGGCAACTCCTTGCCCCATTGCCCTTCCAGGATTAGAACCAGTTTATTCACCACTTCCAAGAAACACCTCCTTGTGGTGTACCCTTCCTGACGAACCTCTGAACTGAGACTCGGCCAGCTTTGAGTTGAGTTGAGTTGACTAAGCTGTTAATTAGCAACTGGTTCACCAGGTTTGACAGTGCGCCTGTAATAGCCTCTGGTTCGACGTTGTTAAACGCTCTTTCAATGGTCCACGAGCCTTCTGCTCTCTTGAGATAGCTAGGCATTCTGGGAGTGGCTGCGAAGATCTTTCGGAGATGGGTGCGAAAGAAGAGATCTCTTCTATCTTACCACAGAACAGTCTCCAAGATTTCCGTTGGAAATGTTCTAATGTTCGTTTTATAGGATTTGAGGTCCTATTTATTCGAAATCCAGTCGGTGGCCTCACGGGAACGCTTGGCCTGATTGAAGAGCTGCCTACACATTTTAAACAGAAAAAAAATCTCCTGATTCCACCAAGGTGGTCCAGCCTTACCCTTTGAGTTGTTTAGTGGACATGAGATTCTTATAGGCAGCTAAAACTTTTAACTTCAGGGAGTCCACTTAGCTACATACACCTAATTCACAACCAAACTGTTGTCTTCTTTTGAAGCTACTCCACGACAGTAGTTCAAAATGAATCCATTGTTGATCCAAGTTCTAGCTGCTTATGAACCTAACATCAGACATCAACACCATTTCTGTACATCTAGTCATAACCTAGTTAAACACATTTAACATTTATTTGCAAATAAAATGGTAGCCATGACTTCTCACCACGTTCCACATTCATATCCTTGGTTCATGGTATACACATCGAACCAACAAACAAATAGAACCGTTATAACTACACGCTTCTACCACTGTTTGAAAGGACAAAGTAGATCAACACCCTTGATCGTAACCTACATTATAAGCATATGTATGTATGTTTACTCGTATAACAATAAACAGCAGCTACATAAGGCCTTATCTTAAAAGACATGCTATAAAAATTGAATGCCACCCATGCCAACCAAAAAAAAAAACAACCGATCGTGCAAACGGCTCATAAACGCCATCATGATCATCATGGTCGTCGTCATTATCATCATTATCCGGGTACAACGGCAGTGGCCACGCGCATAAATGTCATAATTTTCCGATCGCGATATCGTGAGATTTCAATAAATGTCCGACATGCCAATAAAGATGCCAGACCAGAGACCAACGTTGACTTCCGCAGCGGGCAGACAGGCGCACACCACCACCAGCCAATAACAAAGGCCGGGCCTACACACCATCAACCGTAAAAGTGGTGCTAATGAGTTGCCCACCGGCTGATGTGGATGTCGACTGCAGAGGGTACTTTAAGTGCACCTCTAACATTGTTCTTTATCTCTTTAGCGATTATAGAGCGATGGATGTCCCGAGATGGATCTAAACGAAGGATGATCGTGGATATAAGTTTTCGCTTTAAATATGATCGTGATGGTGTGTGGAACTTTGGCGAAACATGATAGAAGCATCAATTGAAGTGGATTTTGTTGCCTCCCGACAGATCATATCAAAGGATAACATAAGGTGGACGTGTATAATGGGAAAGCGAAGGAATTTGAATTGTGGCGCCTCTGTGACTGACGTTAGATTTTATTAGTCTCCACTAGGGGGGCAGATCGTGAAGACTATGGGCGTCGTGAACCGAAAGTGATTAGGATCGATGTTGTAGGTTTTAATTTTGAATGAACAGATCATCTAAGAAAGCTTCGTATAATAGTTTAACAGAGTAAAGCGTATGATTTCAAAGTACCTAATAGTAAGATTGAATTTCAGGGTTACTACGTTTAAGTGCTTTCATTGAATCCAGCAGTTGCAACGACAAAATTTTTGGAAGAAGCACTCCAATGATAGTTTGCAAGACCGTAGTCCAAAATACAAAATGTTCTCCTTAAAGGCAGTTGATATGACATTGGCGAAGAAACAGCGATAAAATGATAAATGCGACTCATGAATGATTAATGAATACGAAAGAATACCAAAAGCGTTCATAAAGAAGAAATACTGGAAAATCCAAAAGGAGCTGCATAGCATAGATCACGGTTCTCTCTCATTCTTCACGATGCAGCTCGAACTCCTTGTCAAGGGAATAGTGGTGATAGAAGGCATTGCAATCAAAAGAACAACAAAGCAACATATTTGCTGTTGACAAACAAACAAATAAACATCTGTCCACAGCTTAGGACAAAACGTCACTATCGACAGCTACAACTTCGAGGTGAACTCCTTAACTCTACGAATGATACCTTAATATTATTTTTCCAACAACAGTCCCCTCTTACAGCTTTATATATGTATACTAGCTACTCTTGCTGAGAAATTAACTGGCGCCCTTCTTCACGCAATGTGATGCTGCCCTACCAGCAAACCTGGAGTAAGGAGATTAGAACTCTTCCGAGTGACTGTCGATGGCTCTTCAAACGGGCCAAACAGTCTTGCAACTCTCAATCTTAAACCTTAGACGAACTCAAAGTTTACGAAAAGAATTATGGGCTGGGTTGGGTGGTTGTCCCCGCTTAGCAGGGACGCACTTAAACCAAAAGGGAGGTCCATTGTGATACCACTATGAAAAAACCGGATTACCAGCACCGGAGACCTACATTGAAACTTCCCAGATGGGACAGAAGGCAGAGCAACCATTTTCGGTGTAGACCCATGCCGAAGATCTGTAGTTCGTTGTTTAGTCAGTAAACCAGTTTGACCCGGTTTGACAAAGTGACAAGAGAAAAAAGACCCTTTTGTGAAAAAATGGAAGAGATCTCTGAGGCATCCAAGTTGAGGAAGGTTTTTCCTTCCTTCCTTAAGCCATCTAGTCATCTGAAAAGAACGGATTCTTCATTGACTACTTTTTGTTTTGAATCTCTTGAGATGTTATTGGATTCTCATTTCCTTAGCTGCTGCATTGACATGGTGCATCCTTTAGAAATGCCTCTGGTATCGGTGCCATGACTGTCAACCTTATCGCAGTGTAGGGGCCAAGTAAGATAAAACTGAAACCAATAATAGTTAACCCCTTCCCTTACCATCTCCCCCATCCACCCGTCTTACCGCAATTCTCTCTCCGTGACTGACCGTACGACCTCGAGCTCTTGGAACGTCCTCCCCCTCCAAGATATCATATCAGGATCAACGACCGAATGGCAGCATTACTGTGGAAAAGTGGAAGAAGATGAAAAATGAAAGCCCTTTCAACTTCCCACAAGTCCTACGAGACTATTTCGGCCTTGTATTCTCCTGCCGGGATTATGGGTGGTATCAAGAGTACGTCATCGGTTGTGCCGATCAAAGATCTGAGGACCAATATAAGATAGTAATTTCCAGCTTGGGACAGGTTTGGCCAGGGCACGGGTGAAGGTCGTGGAAAAGGAATGTATTCATAATCGACCAAGGACCCGTACCATGCTTACGGCTGAGCCTGCTAATCCCAAGTATATTTTGGAGATCCTAAAACCCAGTAATGCGTCATGACGATCAAAGAAGCCTTGTTCTGGCTGAAATGTAATGCAATATCTGTCAGCGATATTAGCTTTTTCTCTGACAGTCAAGCAGCAATCAAATCCCTAGAATCGTCCTCCTTTATACTTTGTCTCTTTTGGAGCTGACTTAGCAGCTCATCATTCAGCTATCCTGGGTGCCAGGTTACAGAGACATTGCAGGGTGCAATTGCAAGGCTGTACCTGGGTATACCCCTCGCTACTTGTAAACCCTTACTAAATCTAAACACTTTTAGCAAAACCAACAGTGGATTGGAAAATCTCTCTACTTACAGCAATTCCAGACAGATCTGGCCCAGGTTTGATGTGAAACATAGTGTTGATTTGGTCCTGTGTGAAGCGATCTCAAATCAGTCACGTTATCGGTGTTCTTACTGGATACTGTCTGATGGGACAACATACCAAATGCTTGGGCCACTTTTTACACGACTTCTTCAGAAGCTGTAGGGATGAGGAAGATGAAGAAACCATTCTTCACATCCTAAATCCTAAAAACATGGCATAGATCAGCCCAAAGAATTTTATTACAACATGCAACATTCTTTGGGCCATTTCGACTGGCCAAATGGTGTAATCCCCGCTGAATTCCAACATATTCTCCCCTGGCTGCTGCTTGCAATGTTCAGGAGCTGTTTGGATATCATCCGTATTTCAAAACGGAAGTCAATATGGTTTTTAGAACGGAGGTGGGTGAAACCTAGTCCCAAAGATCTCAGACCCCTAAGTGTATCAGCTTTTCTTCGGAATACTATGGAGAAACTGATAAACGCCTTCTTAAACTAAATCAGCTGTCTGCCTCCAGCCCGTAGTGGATTCCGTGGAGGATTTGGTTCTTGTGGTGGTGGTGCCCGTGGTCACGGTCATGGACGTGGGCGGAGTGGAGTTCGTGCTCGTCATGGTAAGATGAATTTCAAAGAGTGGGTCCCAGTCACCAAATTGGGACGTGGTTCGTGATGGTAAGATTTACAGCCCCTAGGAAATTTACCTGTACTCATTCCCAATCAAAGAGTTCGAGATCATCGATTTCTTTTTGGGCTCCTCCCTTAAGGATAAAGTTTTAAAGATCATGCCTGTTCAGAAACAAACTCATTCTAGTCTACGTATTCGTTTCAAAGACTTTGTCGCTATTGGTGATAACAATCGTCACACTGACTTAGGATTTATGTGCAGTAAGGAAGTAGCAACTACCATCCGTAGAGTTATTACCTTATCCAAGCTGTCAGTTCTTCCAGTTCCTATGTACTAGGGTAACAAGATCGGCAAGCCCCACACCGAGCCATGCAAAGTCGCTGGCAATTGCGATTCCGTTTCGATGCGCTTCATTCTAGCACCTAGCGGTACTCCAGTTCCAAAGAATCTGTCGACGATGGCTGCTGGGTAACTTCGCCAAGGCTACTTTACCTAACACTAGACTTGTGGAAGGACTTGTCACTCGGCATGACCTCATACCAGGAGTATGGTGATTTTATGGCCGATAAACCAGGCGAAAGGAACGTTGAAGCCTAAATATAGCAGAACTACATGCCTTGGAGATCATATCCTGCTTATAGAGTTTTAAATGGGTCTCGGCCAGTTCAAAATAATGCTACCATTCAATTGATGTTAGACAACACATAAAAAAACTATTTATCCATTCAATATGGCTAATCCAATGTACCAAGTTGACTTCTTATGGCTTTTTCGACAGATAAAAGAGTTCACAGTCGACTTATCTGCTTCCCTGAATAATTTCCACCACCCGGCGCAGTATGAGTCATATCTTCAGGAGAAAATGACCATTAATATAACTTTTCAGCTTTGTATACACCGTCGACGGAACTCTCAAGAGCCCATTGACCATGGCCTTCAAGCTGAATACCCCTTTTTGTAAATCATGGACTAAAACTAAGAGAATGATGTTACGAACCCAACCCACATCGAATACAACTTGTTCATGCATTCCTTTGATACATACAGAAACTGTCTGTAAAGTTTCGACTTTCAAGGGTTTTCTAATAAAGTGCAAGATAAGGTCATGGCTAGATGCCATAAAGTTGTTCCTCTTTATAAAACCAGTCTCCATAACATATGTATGTACGTTAACCCAAAAATATGCTATTGATGCCTTTTACCACAAATTCTCTTCATAGTATCACTCACTGTATACCTGCTCCTTTAAAGAATCTCTAAACTTCATCAAAAGCCCACACACCACCCATTGGCAGTGACCATGCGATAGCTACAAAAGTATAAAAGCCGCTTAAAACACCTTTGACTTCTCATATGGAAAAATTTCTCTCCCCTACACGGAAATTCTCAAAAACATTCTCCACTCCAACCTCTGTCGGGTGCAATCCAAAAAAAAAAAAAAACTCGTTGAAGCGCTCACCTCTCAAAGGAATTCCAGGTTATCCAGTCCAGGGGATACAAAAAAAAAAAGTATACAAACTTCACCCCAATTATTTCGGGTGGAAATTTCATAACAACCCTCCGCAGAGTTTTTACACCACAAAAATTATAGCCACGCATATACGGCATACGATACATACAAACTCAGGATGAATGGAAAGTTTTTATTCCCACGAATGGTTACCACAAAAAAAAAAGGGAATGAAAAGCACAGCGTCCTTTTTGTATTCGAAACACGACGACGACCTTCGAGCGCCCACTATCTGCTCAAGGCCGTATTTAGAGGCCGCTTATTACACTATTTAGTGTCTTTTGAGCGATAAGCCAATACACAGCCATCTTCCTGGATACCATTCTCCTGAAAGATGCTTCAAAATGAATAGAATTAAAATCGCTTTAAGATGGCGAAAGGAATAGCTAAAGTTTCTCTCGCCCAGAGGGAGGGAAATAAAGAAAGCTAGCGACCCCCTCTTTAGTTTGCCGTTTTATCTAAAATTAAAATCAGGAATCATCACACTATGCGGGCCACAGTTAAATGGAGATTACAACGTTCGTTAGCTGTTGTCCTTGTGCACTCTGATTATGGCCTTGGATCCTGGTAAACTGGGGAAAGCTTGTTTGTTCATACATACATACATATATCCTCCCGGCTAGCTTTGCATATTTTTCATGTTTTTTCGTAAATTTACAGTTTTCTGCTTTTTTTTTTTGTCATTCCCTGCTGATGTTCGAAGGACGAAAATTAAATGCATAACTTTTTTTTTTTTGTACATGAATTGTAAATTGGAAGGACGTGTAATCTCGTCGGGATTGCTATTTGAAATTACTTTGGGATGTACTGCATATAAATTAAAAGATAATCTTAGCATTGGTTGAATTTTCAATAAGGGGGTGTCCTTAAAGAACGGGCTGAACGTTTTCAGTTGATTCAGAGCGTATTCCACTCGTGTTTTAGTGAATAGTAAATTTATCTTCTTTCTGTGCTCCAAAATTATCATAATATACTTAGATCCTTCAGACTATAACCCAGCCATGCATTAAAACAAAGAACAGCACACGAAAAGAAAAATCCAATCTACGGCCAACAGCCGAACCTTTTCAAGTTATTATCTCATCGCCAGTCATTTCGCCTAATGAACTCCGAAGTCTTAATTAAGGCTCCAGCACTACTCGAACTCCAACCAACATGCCTTTGCTGATTTGCATCCACAGCAAAATCCTCCGAAAAATCACAGTCACCATCCAGTCATCCATAAATGCATAATAACTCCACTGAACCATGATGCTCCTCATCAATAGGTTTACTCGAATCCACTTCACTCCTTCGTTGTATGCACACCTAGAGAGATCCGTTCTGACGTCTATGCTTGCAAACGTTTCCTTCTTGTTTTCCTTCATTATTTGCATTTTCCACCCACCACCGAAAAACAAAAGAAAAATCCAAAAGAAAATATCCAAACAAATAGAAAGAAAACAAAAGAGTTCTCTTTTTATTTTTTTTATTTTTTTTTTGTAAGAATAGGACTCTCCTTGTCCTTGGTGTACCTATAAGCATGCGGATGTAGAGGTTTATCGGTTATGATGACTCTAACGACCGTTGCACACCGAATTTTATTTTCTGAATAAATTTTGAAAAAACAACAAAAAAAAAGAGAGTAGAAAAAACATTCGAAATCCAAATAAAAATGAAAAGGAACATGGGCGCTCCTGGCAAAGGTATGTGAAGAGAATATAGAAAATTGTCCCTAAGATGAGTTGGAGAAAAAAAAAAGAGATTATTCTAGTCGTTCTCATTTTCAAGAAGTTTTTTTTTTTTGCTTTTTTGTGCTCAGTTCCCGAATAAATATTGTTTGCTGGGAAGTAATGAAAAGAAGGTAGATTTGCAGGAGAGTCTCCATGTGACAGCTGGACTTTACTCGGACCATTCAAAATACAGCACCCTACATTCTGACTAAAGATACACGCAAGATGAATTACAAAATAAATTGAATTTGAAATTTTGGAATAACAGGAGGATGTACAGGAGGTTGAATAATCCACAGATTAGAATAAGTAACTCTTACTGCATTAAGGTGTGCTAACGCAAAGAATGGCCAGAAAATTTCTCACACTGCAGGAATATCTATTTGGGAGATACAAAACACAGAAGTCGTATATAAGAGCCAAGGTTACTAAACTATTTTGCCTGTTTTGTCGACCCTAGTAATCGAAATCGGACAACGACCTCCGGATCTGTACGTGGAATGTTCAAGCTCTTAACGACCGCGTGCAGCCAAAGAATTATCAGAGGCCCTAGACTGCTATAAAGCAGACATCACCGCGATCCAGGAAGCGATTTGCCAACGCCGGGCAAAAAAAGAAACTGACATCTATTACGGTGATTGCTATAGAGAGCAGA
This sequence comes from Xylota sylvarum, assembly GCA_905220385.1. Lineage (NCBI taxonomy): Eukaryota > Metazoa > Arthropoda > Insecta > Diptera > Syrphidae > Xylota > Xylota sylvarum. The sequence continues at coordinate 148,628,881 of LR999957.1, read as the reverse complement.
CACAGCACTGGCTTACCAGCCGAACTGTTCACAGCATCTGGAAATGATCTGAGCATACAGCAACTCGTTTCTAAGATTTGGTCAGATGAGTGTATGCCTGATGAATGGAATCTCAGCATCGTTTGCCCGATCCACAAGAAAGGAAATCCCCTCAATTGCGCTAATTACAGAGGTATTAGTCTCCTTAACTGTGTGAACGCCTTAAACTTTTCGTCAATAACCTGATCGGCCCCTATTAGTGTTGTTTCAGGACAGTAAATTCCACAGTTGGTCAAATTTTCATACTTCCTGGATAAAACCCAAAAAGTCCAAATCGATACCCACCACCTTTTATCGATTTCAAAGCCGCATATGACAGCATTTATAGAGAACAGCTATACAGAGCTATGCCTAGTTTCAGATATGTCAGATTGTGCAGAATGACGATAGAGAATTATCGCTGCTCCATCAAGGTCGAAAACAGTCTCACCAAGACCTTTGATGTCAAAAAAGAATTTAGACAAGGTGACGCGCTGTCAAGTGACAAGTGACAAGTAAACACCGGAGGCACAATCTTTCAAAAGTCTGTGCTTTGTTGACAGAACTCAATCGGCTGTCACCGGTGCGTTCGCTAGTATTGCAACGGTTGCTAACAAAATGGGTCTAGCGATAAACAAGAGTAAGACCAAGTATATGCTGTCAGCAAGAAAGTATACAGAATATCGATGAATTGGACAGAATGTCACAATCGACATATAAGTTTGAGGTAGTAAGGGACTTTCTCTACTTCGGGTCTGCTATAAACTCTGACAACAACATCTCAGAAGAAATTAAACGAAGAATAAATCTTGCCAATCGGTGTTTCTGAGAAGGCAATTGAGTTGCAGAGCCCTATCCCGAACAACTAAGGAGACTCTGTATAAGACCTTGATTATTCCATTCCAGCTTTATGGCGCTGAAGTTTGGACTCTAAAGTGGATGAGGATATCCTTGGTGGCTTCGAGAGAAAGATTCGTCGTAAATTTGGTCCCGTTTGCATGGATAAGCATTAGTCGTCTAAGATGGGTAGGGCATTTAGAGCGGATGGACATTAATGCTCCGGCCCGTAGAGTCTAACCCGGGGGGTCAACGCACTAGAGGAAGACCTCGCTTTTGGTGGCACCCGCAAGTTGAAGGGAACCTCAACCGACTTGGAGTTCACAACTGGAGGCAGTTAGTTAAGGACCGGCCTAACTGGAGAGGTTTGTTATTGAAGGCCCAGGTTCACCCCAAACTATAGCGCCACCTAAGTAAGTAAGTAAGTCAATTAGCCGAAATAAGTCAAGTGACAGCGTTAAAAATGACATCTTTCTCATTGTCGGGTTTGGTTTGAGTTAAGTCTGTGCGGATTCTTTTGCCAAAAGCACAGCCACACTCAGATGCTCGAAGGTATTACTACAAGTATAGGAACCAGCCACCTCGGACCCAAACAAATTCAAAGAAGATGGCAGCTTCAGCCTGTAATGACTCTTATAATTGTACTGATATGCAGTCTTTTTGAAGAAAGAACTTAACTAGAGTGGTTTTCATCCACACTAAACGAGATCTGCCTATCGACATGTCTTTGATTGCATTTTGCTTACGTAATTGTTTGCGTGCAGCGAGAAAAATTACAAGACCTTGTTTTTCTAGAAACCTGACTTTCCCGAATACAATGGGTTTAAAAGAGGCCAACGTCTGAAGTGTAAGCTCATCCTCAACAACAACCAATCAACCAGAATAATCGGGTATGCTATGCCTTATCGATGCCCTCTTTATTACACTAAGCGCTACACTTTTCATCCCAATACTTACGTATGTCCTATATGATCTTAGGACCTCTAAAATTTCTACAAAACAATGTGTGGTGTTTGTAGAAATATATCAGTCCTTTGCCTAACTTTTCCCTAGCTGCTGCGACATTTCTTCGACTATTCAGCACCGTGTCTGTTTCGGGCAACCCATCGTATTTCCGTGTTCCAATGACGCGGGAAATTTGAAGTTGGAGACGAAGTTTCTGACTCCTACCCCATTTGACATTTTTCAACCATCAGTGTACCATGCAAATTGATTTATCAATTGAGAGATTTGAGGACTGTCTTAATAACTGCGTTTTGGGATGTTGCCTTAATAATAGCTACAAGTTTGTCTTGTATGACTCTGAAACGCAAGGTAAACCAAATAAACTACCTGTTGACACTGCTGAACGCCTTTTTCGAAATCAATGAACAGTAGGTGAAGCGGTAATCGATATTCGATGCACTACTCGATGATCCGCAGGATGTTGATATTGTCAACACACGACGATCGGAACCGAAAACGTTCCACTTCATTTCTCGCATTCTATGCGAATTAATTTTTTTGGAAACTTGATGGTGACTTATTTTTTCACTCTCAGGGAAAGATTCAGCTTTTGTTTCCTTTTAATAACTCCTTGAGTCTGGCAACAAGGCCTAAAGCCCTATTGTTCTTTAGTGCTTCAATCACAGCGGTGATCTCTTTTTCATTGAGGTTTCAGGTGCAGATACAGAGAATTGTTACTTTCGATAGCGCATATTGACTTATTCATATTGAAGAACCTCCGTTGCCCCACAAAGGTTGGAAACATTCTCATCGAAACTCTTTGATGTCAAAAAAGTTTCAGACAAGGTAATGTACTGGCATGTGACTTCTTCAACATCGTTCTTGAGAAAATCGTACGAAACTCGAAAGTCAACACCAGAGGCACAATTTTCCTAAAGTCTGCCCAATTACTTGCATACGCTGATGATATTGACATAATTGGCGCAACACAGCGACCTGTCACTGGGCGTTTGGAAATATTAGAACAGAACCGGCTAAACCACGGACAGAATGTCGTAATAGACAGCTATAACTTCAGCAATTGAGTGGAAATGCATTGTTAAGAAATGCTTTGTAGACTATATACATATAGATCCTCATCATCCCAGTCCTGCTGTATAATGGACGTTAACGAAGGCGGATGAAAATATCTGTCGTCGTTTTGGACGCAAATTCTTCGTATGATTTTTGGACAAGGATTTAAAAAACCAGCTTGGATTGCGGAACTGGAGTTAGCCAAGATGGCGCTAACTGGAGAAATTTGTTGGTTGAGGCGCAGGTCCACAGGACTACAGCGCTACCTAAGCAAATAAGTAAGTGTACTGACTTTCGCTTCCTCCCTACTGCTGTGGTTGCTGCTATACAAGCTCTTAAGGCTTTACGCTTTCTGATTAGTCTTCCTTGCTGTCATTAGACAATTATTTTCGCTCGGGAAGTGAAAATATTTTTCACAGTATTCCAATGTATTTGGATGTTGATGACTTCTAGTTGTTTCAACTCCCTGGAATTTTTCCCCTAATTGTTGGCGCACTGATGGGGTTCTTTAGTAAGTCAATGTTGTAATGGGCATCCTTATGATATTTCGGAATCTTCTAACTGATGCAGTACGTGTCAACAAGTTGAGGAGTGTTTTGATACCTCGATACACAACCATGTTGAAAAAGTTGGAATGGAACTATTAGCAGGCATCATTGGGTAATTTGCCTAAAGTCATCAAAATATCCTTCCATTTCCGAGGTAGGTAGTCGATTCCGATACCAGGCTTAAAATGGGTTTTACGCATCTCCTCTCCTTAATGTCCAAAAGTATCAGATATCACGGTATCACGGTATGTAGGGCTTACGAACACAGCTGCCAAAGGCAAAGTATCATGCATTGGGAGATGTTACTTCTAAGAACTTATCATAAAAATGTACTCAAACTGATTTCTAATTACCTTTAATTTAAAGTCTTGGTTTCCCCTGTCCTACTGAAACTCTATTTAAATCTTTTCTGTCAGAATCAACGATACTTCCTGTTGTCCTAAATTTGAGTTTCAAAGTTAAAAGCAGATTTAAATTTAGAATATTCATCAGCATTTCTAAAAATACACATTCTCTTTACGCAGATTAATTCCCGTCCGAATAAAATTTATAAGGAACAAGAAGAGAGCGGTCTTGATCCTATGCCCCCTACCCTTAAATCCCTTCCAAGGAATATCTAATCCGAGAAGTGAAGTCGTTATAAAAAAAAGGAAAAACTCGAATTCATTTTTAAGGACGAATTTCATTTGATGGTGCTCCTTTACTCTGACTCAGCCTTGAATGTTTAATTTCGCATTCCCTCTGTGTGTATATGCCGTCAATATCTCCTGGCATCTAACAGAGAGAGAAAGGGAGTAGGTAAAAATGGTGACTTATTCGTTTTTCATTGCCTTTTGAGAGTCATCTTATCACAAGAAAAAAAAAACTGTCACTGTTTTGTTACTCCTTTTTAAGGAGTTGTTGCCGCATAAGAAATGTATAAAAGTGGAAATGAATCTCTTATGTAAGGAAACAACAAAAAAAAAAAATCCCTCGAAATAAAAGGATTTTCGACTTTGCTTTTTCGACTCCTCAACAATGTATACCTCGGAGGACCTTTGTATTTGTTAACCGGTAATAGGTTTCCTATCCCCAAAAGGAGGCCACACAAAAGCTTTTGCCACGTAGTCCCCTGGAAGTATCTTTAGATCCTTCTTCCGTATGCCAGATAGATTGTGTGAATCCTTGTATGCAAGTGTACTCGTACTCGAAGGTCGGAGCAAAATACAAAATATACTAACACTTGAGACAAAGGTGTCGATGGAAGAAGCCGAACCAAAGCCAATGCTAAACCTGAACTCTAACTTTTCCTGAAGTGGAATTTGTTTAGTATTTTGTATGCTCTGTTGGGAAATTTACATTTCTCTGTAGAGATGCTCATACTCATTCTCAGTTCGCCTGTATGGCTGTGCTGTAGTATTTTCTTTTGGGGGCAATCGCTGGGGATTCTCGGCATTATCCTGCGTGTGGTAATGTGAATTCCAGCGAATCAGGAGTCGCACATAAACTTTTACGAGAATTGATGAAATTCAAATCGGTCCGCTTCTTATGATCCTTTATTCACAAATCTGTGTTTTTTTTTTTTGTTTTTTTTTTTTATGTTCGTCGGGGATATATCCATCCCATCGCACCTGCTACTTGTGATGGGATGGGATGGGAAGGATTCGCAAAAATTCTATTTCATCTTCAAAGGAATCTTCTTAGAAGTATGTATGTATGTGCTGCTGCTCGGTCCTGTCATTGTCTTATGGCTTAATTTTGTGTCCCTTGTGCTATCTAATTTAAATTTTATAGCAGACAGGAGGTGGGAAGGATCATCGCTGTCATTACCATCGGCGATGGCGGCGGCAGAGTTCTCTTTAATTTCACAAGCGAGTGAATTGCGTTTTTGGTTGAATATGGCTTTTTAAATTGTGTGTGTGTGTGTGTGTGTGTGCAGGAATCCTGCTGAGAAATTAAGCGTAATTGCCGGCGTCGATTCGTGATGCGTTGCTAATGAAATTATGACAGTTGCTGGCTTTTTGAACCTTTAATGTCGGCCCGCTTTTTTGCGGTATGCAATTAATTAATTTTAAAATGTCAACTGTTCGCGGGTGGTTTGTTTTAGTAGCTATGAGCCTAGTCATTAAGGGAGGAGTAGGAAGGAGGATTGCGTTGAACATCAAATAAAAGAGAATTAGAAGTTTAGAAAACCAGCACGAATGGAAAAATGTATGAAAATTTATATACGAATTTTAGAAGCAGGTAATTAGTGGGATGTAGGATAGTCTTCGTAAAGGTACCTTTTAGTAAAATGAAATTTGAATTCAGAAATAACATTCAACCTTCAAAAGAATAAAGGAATTCGAATATGAAATTTGAATTCAAAAATAACATTCAACCTTCAAAAGAATAAAGGAATTGTATACTGTTAAATAGGGATGTAGAAGCTCATGTTCATCTACTAAAGTCTAAGTGAACTGGAACTAGAAAGACTGTATTGAGTCTTGGGTATTACAGTGGCCACATGTTCAGCTTTCTACCAAGGTTGCATTGTTGTGGTATAGAAGCCCCAGATGTGACAAATTTTGGTGGCATAAGGTTACTGAAGCGACTATATGACAACACAGGCGTTCTTACGATAACCTGTAACTATCAACTCCTACTTTACACATCCACGTTGGTGACTGCTGGGTGCATAGTACCTCGATTGTAGATTAGGTAACCAAAGCCTTTGGATGGCCGATGGTGGTAATGGATGAGAGAGGGTGGAGGAGCGTTTTCTCACAAAATCACTTCCTCTTGGTGGGGCCTACCAGTTCCTGTCAGGTCGAACTATTAGTGTTATTTCTATATGAGCTGCTTCGACATATTTGAATACCAGGTCTATAGGGATCTCCATTACTGAGACAGGGTGTTGGAAAAGGGATGAACCCTTAATGGGCCAATGGTAGTGCTCATACCCCCGGAGCCGATTAGGTAGCTGGGTGGGTTGATGAGGGGGAGTATCATCCCCGTTAGGTCCTTGTGAACCCATTGTGAGGCCCAATGGGAAGTTTGGCCCCAGCTCCTATAGGTACCGGGTTTTTTTTCTAGTTTCTACCTAACTGCTCGTTGGTGGATAGGGTCTCCAGCCATTGTGATGTCCAAACTTAGAAAGATTTTGAAGTGAGACATCGGATAGTTATTGCAAGTCCTGGAAGTAATATCTTCCCAGTATTCTTTTCCTCAATTGACACAGGGTGGACGGTGACACAGGTAGTGAGGTATATCCTCGTGACCCTCCACTTCGTCACTGCATCCTCTGTATATGTTATCATCGTTGATTATAAGATTAGAATATTATGGCCAGTGATTCCACCAACCAACAATGACAGCGTTTTTCTGTCATTTTGTTGGAGTTTGTTGGTTCTGCGTGTGTCGTACCGTGGCCACCTACTATTGGCTGTCATTAGGTTCTTATGTTCGATACGCTCCCTGAGATTGGAGCTTGATCCATTGAAGTGCCTGGTTTTGGTCTATTGCAGACCCTTCTCTTGCAAGTAGCGTCGGTTAAAGACGACCCTGCTATTGACGACCCCAGCAAACGAAATGAGGACAACGACCTTCGGATCTGCACGTGAAATGTTCGGACCCTTAACAGGCCGCGTGCAGCCGAACAACTAGCAGACAACTTAGACTGCTAAAATGCAGACATCACAGTCATCCAGAAAATGCGATGGGATGGACCGGGCAAAAAGAGAATGAAAAACTGTGACGTATACATACTATGGCGACTACTATAGGGAGCAGAAGCAGCTCTTATTCGGATGTGGATTCGTCTTAAACAGCAGACTTAGGCAAGAAAACTTGAGCTTTCGACGCCTGAGCGAGCATCTTATGACAATCCGCATCGAAGCTAATTTCAGGAACATGAGCGTAATACGCGCTCATGCCCCCACAGATGTCACGGATGCCGCCACTAAAGAATGTTTCTACGAGGTTCTCGAGCAAACATATAAGAAAAGTATGACTAAGTAGGAAAGGAGGACAGTTGCCAAGCATAGCCTATACACGACACCACGTCTGGCTTCTCCAAAAGATGAAAAAAAGAGCAAGAGAAGAGCGCGATCGATAATATTGAAAGACTATACTCCAGGAATAATATGCAGAAGTTTTACCAACAGAAACCTGAAGAGAAGGAGACCTCGTGGTGGAGTCACAGTCGGTGCTGAGAATATCGAAAAATTTCTTCTGCATAATTTGGTCAGATGGATGGAATCTTAGCATCGTTTTCCCGATCCACTAGAAAAAAGATCCACTGAATCCCTACCATCGCGTACAAGATCATATCTACCATATTGTGTGAACGTCTGAAACCCTTCGTCAACAACCTGATTGGGCCCTATTAGTGTGGTTTCAGACCAGGAAAGTCCACAATCGATCAAATCTTCACACTTCGGCAGATCCTGGAAAAAACCCAAGAAATCCAAATCCCACAATTTTTTTATCGATTTCAAGGCCGTATATGACAGCATCTATAGAGATTTTTGTAAGAAGGAGTTCGTCATATAAAAGCCCATAAACATTACGTGAACTAGAAAACTCAAAATTCATTCAGATAAACTCAGAAAATACCATCACAAACTTGGTTAAAAAATACCAGTTTTCAGTTTGATCTTATCATGTCATATCAAATCAAGACACTTGTACTTTGTAGTTATGTACTTTGAAATAATAGAACTCTCTTAAAGTTTTTTCTTCCGAAAATTCTTGTTCAAAACATCTTAAGTGAATCCTTGTTATCGCTGTGCCATTCCACAAAAATGTATCATCTCAAGTTTATCCCCATTGCTCGCCCAGTGCTATTCCATATCTTATGGATAACATTTCGAAAACTCGAACATAAACTCCTTATCCTCATGATGATCCTTATGCATCTGAAGGCTTCTTTTCCGCACTTCCAGTCCCAAAACTCACATCAAATTGAATGAACTCAAGCAAATAAAATGAAAATGAAATACCACAATTATAATCCCCACACAGTCCATGAAACGTTCATGTCCATGAAAATAATTTCAAAAACCAACTCGACTCTGTGAAATTTAATTGAATGCCAATGCAAGGCAAGACTCTGGGTCACAAAAATTATCCTTGAGTGTTCCACCCCCGCCAGCTAGCCTCCGAACACACAAATCCGATATCATCACAAAAAATAAAAATAAAAATAAAAATTCAACATAAAGCCTCGGGCTACAAATTCCACTTGGAGGGAATTTCGTCTTCAAAAGAATTTCTAGAAATCAATACAGCACACTGCCCCAAGAGAGATGGAGTGGGTTCTTGTCCACCTCGTAGAACTCTTTCTGCTTTCCTTTCGAACGCCAAGATAGAACGGAGTTCCTCCCAAGGAATAATTTCACAATTTTACAACATTTTTACAGGCCCAACAGCACAAGGAGTACATGGAACACAATAAAAACCAAAACCAAAACAGGATCAAAACACACAAATCTCTGAGCGCACATTTCCGATTCTCCTTAACCCCTTACGTAATGCTAAATGCTCTGCCAACCTTTAGGTCGACACGAGACGAAGAAGAAGAGTAAGCCTTCGCATCGCATCGGTAGCGTGAAGGAGAGAGGCTCCGAAACTTCGGTGCTCAAGATGAAATTTATATCTGGGCCATTTGCTTTCTTAGAAACAACGTTGTACTTACATATACACACACACACACACACTCAAATAGACATACACGTGCACACACAAAACATTGGGAATATCTTTCGGAAACAAAAACAAAGAAATAATTCACTCACAGTCTGTCCGCTTGTGTACGCCTCCTGTCCCGTGTTTGTCTCCGTCCTAACCTGAGACCTTGCTTTTCAACCCCCTCCCCCCATCCAGCTTGTACTCCTCTGTCAGCAAACCGTAATGTATGCTGTCGGAATTTCACTTCAACCATAAAACCCATAAAACTGACTCACACAGCAAGTGCAGGTTTTGTATAGCTCACCTTGGGTTATGTGGAGGACGACATTCGGAGGTATGTACGAGTATATGCAGAGAATACCCTGCCTAAGCATAAGCATCCTTGGAAGACACAGAGAAATACGACACACAACACTGTGTGAGCGGTGGGGAGACCCATAAACTCTGGTCAACCCTTTTAATGCTTAAGTAATGTGAAAACTTGCTTGCTTGGAAAATATTAATTATCTTGCAAGTGGAAGAGTGGGAGATGAGAAACCACCGCCAGGAGGCGAAAAAGCCTTTCGCCTGGGTGGGTGTTATGACTAACATTTAAAAAGAAGCAATTTTTTTTTAAATTCCATTTTGGCAAGTGTTATACGCGTTCATTTACATGATAGTGTGGCGCGCCAACTGTTGTTACTTCAAAGGTTAAGATGAACGCTTCATTCTGATTCCATAGAACTAGGTTATGTTGACAACTTCAAACCAGGCAGTCTTAAGTGGTAAATACGTTACTGGAACGAAAACAACTGGAGATTTATGGTTCATTAGAAGTTTTAGTACATAATTACCGTTTTTATTGATGTTTTGGCAATTCACAGGCTTAAGCGTCGTTTTGTGGGTCTCTAATAGACTTTGCTGGAAAGCCGGTTGAGAGAGTAGAGAGTTTCCAATACCTTGGAAGTATTGTCCCAGTCAAACTAATCAAGGAACCGAAGAAGAAATCGCAAGCCGAAACAAGCGAAATCCATCCATCCATCAATCGTGCGTTCGTGCTATATGACCATGCATATATGACCACCAATCCGCATGGTCACAAAAAAAACTTGAAACGTTTGTGAATCGATGTCTACTGAATACATTTTCACGAGAGACCGAGTCAGGAAGCTTCAGACGCCACCAATGGTCGGTCATACATTTCGAAAAGGTGATATGCAGAACAGTGGATAAAGAGTCTCGCCACCTAGTGAAGAGAGAGAAAAGGATCAGAATCAAACGACCTAACAGTAGATCACACAGACCTAACGCCCATCAGTCTTCTTGCGACCAAAATCACCTCGGACTTTCACAACATGGCCAATGTAAGGTGGAGAACACTTTCCTCATGTCGCGCCTCTAGAAAACTTTGGGCCCAATACGACAAAAGAAGAACTAGAGAACTTTTACGACACAACACATATCCTCTGCGAATGCCCTAGCCTCAAGAAACGACCTCAAAGAACTAGCAAACACCCTCAACCTACATGCCTAGTGCAGGCGTAGTAGAGGCCCTAAAACTCACAAGGGGATACAAGCGCACTATCGCTATGCTGAGAATTTATACTTTCTCAACCTGGTTGGCTTAAAATGTTTAGGAAATTGAAATACCTATGTAAATACGGTTTTCATATTGTAAAGATCTTCAACCCGTCCTTCAGAAGATGACATATGTATATACATAGTTGTTATAGGGCACCTCAACTAGTCCGACTGCCTTATTGATCCCGAAAATCTGCAACGGAGGTAGAGATGTTTGACAGATCCGATACTTCCTTTCGCAGCACTTCATGTACACAGTGTAGTCCTAGCCCACTACTACTTTCGTCAACTTTACTACAGAAATACTATCAACTGTCAACTTTATTACAAAGACACTTCTCGCGGTTTGATTAGATTAGATAAGCAGATCCTTGACTTTTTGGATCGAATTTTTTTTTAATAAAAATCTTCACATACTTACTGATGGTCTATCTCAAAGCGGTTACGTCTAGTAAGGGCAACGAAAAGACCAGAAAACATCCTTAAGAACTACAAGGCAAAACTGTATAAAAGCCTATGAAGGTGAGAAGAGAGAAAGGTTCCATCTTTCCACCAAATACTAGTTTAAAAATTTCTATCTTAGTAGTAGATTTGTTCAGCCACAATACACCTTTTTAAGAGTGTTCTAGTTCCGAACACCTCACAGATTCATTTACATGTTATATGATTCTTTTTTTCTTAACAATGGTTCATAGGATAAAGCTTAGGATTGTGTGAGCTGAAGATACCCTAATAACTATAGCTACCAATATAGACTTAGGATTTGACTGAATTGTTAGCGTATCATTCGAATTGAGGTATCGATTGAGTGATATGAGGATATTTCTAATAGCTTCGGAGTGACACGGCATGAAGTCTGAGGTGGAATATGTCCAACTATGTACGTTGATAGCTTTGTTGTTCCGGAGGCGAAGCTTTAGGTCGATTGCCACCACAGTTTTCATAACCTCTAGCACAGCAGTCGGACAGGTTTCCATTGTACCCAGTTTTTGGACCTTTTGAAGGGCGGAGTGAGTATAGAATTGATTAACCTTTTCCCACCATATGAGCGATCTCTAGGTTATTATATATTGACGAAACGATGTTATCGTTTTTCTTCTTCTTAGGCGGCGCTATAGTGAATGGTGAACCTATGTCCGGTCCTCAGCGCACTTCTCATGCGCGCTTTCTTTAGCAATCAGATGTCACAAAGTTTTAAGCTCCTTTTGTCGCATTTCCTTGATGGCGGTGATATCTGATTTATAGCAGTCTAGGGCCTATACTAATTCCTCGGCTGCACGAAGGTTCAAACATTCCACGTATAGATCCGAAGACCGTTGTCCGTGTTTTGATTGCTAGAGTCGTCAACAGTGAAGTCATCCATATCCAAGGTTTGTTTTGTTTTCGAAACTAAATTTTTTTTCCGTGCAGTTACCCCTATGCACAATCCCCAACCTGGAGGAACAGTTCCCCTCATTACCCCTAGTACAAGAGGCCGGATTTTCCAGAATCAGTACCCCGCTTCTTGGATATATAGTGCTGACGTTGGCCTATTAAGGGTTTATCCGCCACCAATTCTTTTCCAACACCCTAGCTGAGTATTGGAGATCCCTATAGACCTCGGATTCAAATATGTTGAAACAGCTCATATAGGAATAACACTAATTAGATCGGCCTGATTAGAACTGGTAGACGCCACCGTTGATTCCATTTAGGGAATTCGTCCGGTGCCGCCTGGATCAAGGGGAAATGCTTTAGTGAGAAAACACAGCTCCCTCCTCTCTTGTCCGCTACCACCATCGACCTTCCAAATGGGTTGGTTACCTAATCTCCTGTCGGGGTACTAGGCACCTGAAGGTATAGAGTAGGACTTGATAGTGAGAGGCTATGTGAGAACGCTTGTGCTCTCATATGTATATTCGCATTACTATCATTTGGCCACTAATGTTATCATTAGTCAAGTGAAGTGAATTAGTGAATTATTTTTGATCTGAATTATCATTTTCTTTCGAAAAGTCAAGCGCAGGATTAGAATGCCCTAGTTGACCTTCAGTGGTTCTGTCTAGATGAGGTTTCCATTTGATTTTATGGCCTAAAGTTACCCCAAGATATTTTGTTTCTTTTAAGAAATCCATTTGTCCGCCATTTAATGATAGCGTGGTTTAGGCTCCTTCTCTTCTCTTAAGGTACATTCACAGCTCAGGGACAGGCACAGTATGATGTCTTTTTTAGTTCTTAGTCCTTCTGATTCGCACCAATCATTTATCTTTCTTAAATAACTTTCTATTTGTTCAGTAATACTAGATTGTTCTTTAGCCCTTACTAATAAGTAAGTCATGCTTAGGAGCAGAATTATTTCATTTTCCATCTCGTAGTGTGTAAGTCAATGGCTTTGGCATCAGCTACAGTTCCAATGAATTGAATCGATGTAGTATCAAAAGATCCGGAAGTATCCATAAAGGCACAGGTATGATGCAAGGGTTAGTTTTCCCTCGAACTCGTCAACAACTACTGTCAGGATTGCAGGGCTTTCAAGACACCTGATAAATCTTCCTTTACATTGGTCTTTGCTTCTTCAATGTAGTTCTTTGGCTAATTACGAGAATTTATAGCAAAGCTCCGGTTTGATAGACAAAATCCTTTTGTGACGTTCAGTCCGAATAGACAGTCAAATCAGTACGTAGCACTGATGCACCAGGGATTTCCACTCTGTTTCTCTTCTTTTTTTGCCGACATCATAAGTCATCAATGTTGGGATATGATTTTACAAGTCACGTAGTCTAAAATCTTTCTTCCTTACCAACCATAATACATTAACTAGTGTTCTCCAAAGTCATCGTCATAAACGGGCGAGTTAAGCAGGGTTTCAATCATGTCCTAATGCTGTTCTTATAGCCCGGCCGTAAGGCTATCAGCTCCAGCAATTATTTACATACATATATTGGACGGAATTTGGACATGTTAAATGGTTGACAGTTATGGCTGTTCCCTCCACTGTGGTTCATCTATGAATACAGCGTTTTTTCTCTTTGTAAGCTACAGGTATGGCTTCAGAGCCTTGGCATACTCTTTTGTAAATGTCGATTCGGCATTTTTAATTTATCACGGAATAAGGACATTTCTTGTTCATGAATGAACAATGACTTTACATTAAAAATGATTTTTTATTATTTAACAGTTGCCCACCATTTCAAAACTAAATGGCAGAAGGGACGTCACCATGCCATTGGATTATTAGTGACGTTCTTGACCTACATTCTTTACCACAACTGATTCACAACTACCCTTTTCATTAATTCAATTTCAACCGCAATTAAGGACCTGCTACCTGAAGTGTAAAACAATTTAAATTCCTTTCTCTTTGTTTTGCCATACCCAAGAGAACTCAAAATAACTAAACTAAATATCCTTTGTCTCTCACCACTCCATTTGCCTTCTTTAAACACTAGATACTCGTCCTCCTACTCATTTTCATACAAAATTATTATTAAAACATCCTTCTTAGGAATTCGGGTTAAGAATGTGAATAGAGACTCAATTTGATCGATTAAAATTGGTTATGCGTCGTGCCTTGTTCATAAATGTGTATCAAAGCGACCGCCAGGAATTTCCATACAAACAGCATTTATGTCACCCAGCTTTGATTTGGCACATCCAGCAAATTGATTTACGTAACAATTCCGTAAAAGATGAATGTAGGTCAAGTTATATTTATCCGAATGGAGTCTTACCATCCGTAGACAAGAGGAGAGTGGCCCTCAGTCGCATGGCATAGAGTAAGTAGTGTAACTTTGAACTTCTGAATGGCAAATGGCCGGGTAAACGCTTATAGCTAAGCACATTACCACGGCTAGCAGAGAAGATTACAGATGGAGATTTCATGGTATTTATAATTTTTCCTCTTTTTTATTTTTGTGTGTGTGCCTCTACTATTATTCTCATTTCCCTTTTCTTTTGCGAGTTCCGTAGCCTTCTGTCAATGCCATGCTATGCCACCCATTTGCCATTGTTTCATCGATTTTTGCACCCAAGAGACGACAAGACCACCTCTCTGCAGAAATGTGGAGCATTTCAGTGAGTGAAACTCAAAATACCCGGCTGCACAATGTCATGCAGAAATAAAGAGAAAGAGAGCAGTTAGGTGAGAGGTGACTCTCTTTTGGTTAAGGCTTGAAGAGAAAAAATTGAAACTCTTCCGGAAGAGACAGATTCCTTTGCAGAAATTTGAGGGGAAATAAGTCTGGATCTGCAACGTAATTGTGGGATCAAAATTGCAGAGTATTACACTGAGAGATTTCCTTAAGGGGAAGTTGAAAACATCCACTCATTTTGAGTCGATTTTCTTGAGTGTTTCACCTGCATCAGCGATTCTCAAACTGTATCAACAGTGGGTGCAAAAAAAAAGTGGGTGCCGAGGAAGTACATAATAGAAGAACATTATCCTGAATACTGGTGAAAAATTTATGAAAAATTTAGGGACCTTGGAAATATGGCATCAAATCCACTTAGAACGAAATTGGGTTAATTTCAATCATTTTGTTTTTAGTATTTTGGCCCAGAACTCTACACTCTTCAACAGCTGCCCTACGATTGACAAGGGCGAATAATTATTTTTATTTAGCCGTGCAAAAGGGTTGTCTGTACTCAAGGAAGAAAGGAACAATCAAAAGGTGACATAGAGGTCACGTAAGTGGTTGAGAATTCTTTCAACCATCATTTGACAAAGCCAAGATATAGAGTGACCATCGGGAAGGAAAACTTGGGAAGGGAACTGGTTGCACTTACGTGCCAAGATAATAGATTAGCATTTGGCGATGTTGACCACTAAGCAATTTTCGAAGCTCCAAATCGAAAAACTATCTAGATCTCGTTAAAGGAGGCTAGACTAGTGTTATGAAGAAAATTTTCAAAAGTTTGGTGTCTTCAGCGCATAAGATGATGGAGGAGTGTTTAACGACCCTTTCGAGATCGTTTATAGTTAGGATGAAGAGCAGGGGCCCTAGATGGCTGCCTTGTGGAATACCGGAGGTGGTTAAGAGAGAACCCGAAAGGAACCAGAAGCGATACTATAAAACCGAGGTTCCAGTTGGTTAATAAATACCTCGAGAGAAACCAGAAGTGAATTCTGTCAAAACGGGTTTCCAGGTAAGAATATGTGCACTTTAACAATCTATATGCTATCCTTTTACTCATTTCCAACTTATGTCATGCATACTCTTAGGCATATGTAAAATCTAGAAATTCAACGAGGTTTATTGCAGTTGTGCTACCTTCCAGGAAGCCAAGAGACGGCAATTAGTTACTTCATCCTTTAATCATTTTTGTAATTATATCGCAGTTATAAAAAAGGTCTTCCAAAAGACCATTAGTAAAATATTTAAGCTATGACGGGTGCGGCCCTCTTGAACCATCCCGTTTTTTTATACCCTATCCTAAGGGTATATTAAGTTTGACACATAGTTTGTAACATAGAGAAATAATCGAGATAGACCCTATAAAGTATATATATTCGTGATCAGCATCAATAGCGAAATCGATTGAGCGATGACCGTCCGTCCGTCCGTCCGTCCGTCCGTCCGTATGTCACCGCTTTTTGGGCCTTAAATTTTGAGCTAGGACGATGAAATTTCATATCTGGGCTTCTGAGAAAAAGATACAGTACAAGTGTAAAAATTTTTGAAATCCGCCCACTTTTTCATAACTTCACTAAATTATATGAAACCGAAAAATTTTGTTAAGACCAAATATTTAGGCATTCAGATTCCCTACAATCCACCCATACAAAAGTTTTGGCCACGCCCACTTTTTGGGGGCGTTTTCATCACAAAACCGATTTTTGGGCCTTAACTTTTTAACTAGGACGCTGAAATTTCATATCTGGGCTTCCAAGAAAAAGATACAGTACAAGTGTAAAATTTTTCTACATCCGCCCACTGCCACGCCTACTATTTTATAACTTCACTAAATTATATGAAACCGAAAAATTTTGTTAAGACCAAATATTTGGATATTTAGATTCCCTACAATTCACCCATAGAACAGTTTTGGCCACGCCCACTTTTTGGGGGCGTTATCATCAAAAACCCTATTTTGATAAAATTTTACATGTAACATCCTCAAACGTTCGACATTATAGCTATATTTGAGTACAAAATGCAATTTGGCCACGCCCACTTTATAGAGAGGAGGATAGGGTATCGATCCGATCCAGACGGATTGTAGCTTTTCTGTATGTTTTTTTTTAGGGTGGTTTTATGTGGCGAGTTTGCTAGTTCGCTGAGGTATTTGAAAGATACTTTTCCAAGGGTTGAGTACCTGGTTCTGTTAAGGTTTGGGTATTCACAGAGGAAATGTGTCTTCCTCTACCTCTGTATAGGTCTGTGGTTCTGATTCTCATTCTTCTAAGTTGAGCCGCCATTGAGTTGTAACCTGTGAGGATACCTATGAGGAGAGTCAGCTGTAGTCTATTTAACTATAGAAGTTCTCGAGTCCTTTTTTGACGTATTGGCCCCAAAAAGCGAAGGAAAGAGGTCACAAAAGAAGAGAGGAAGTTTGGAGGAACACTTTTTAAGAATTAATGCGGAAAGCAATTTAGGCCGGGTATTTCAGTATTCATTATTAAGTTTCTGTATAGAACGAGATTCGAAGGGTTCGAAAATGGCATTGAAATGCTGTACATCTGGTTACCCGCTAACATTTCTAGATTCGGTGCTGAGATTTCATTTATTTTCATTCATTCTTATCGAATTTAATAACTCAATTGGTGTATATGACCTTTTCGGAGTTATTTCATTTCCATTAGCCATTCTGTTTGAACTTAAGGTTAGATATCAAAACTTCCAGCTAGCTGAAGGCGAGTGAATAACACCGCATATGACAACTCCTATTGTCTCAAGTCAAAGCGCAAACGGTTGATTTTAAGTGGTGTAGTGGTTTGAAACTTAGGTGCCATTAGGTTTCAGAGTGTACTCCATGGGTGGTATCTGCACTAGTGAGAAGACGTTTACCATTCGACTCTTAGTTCGTACTAATTACCTCTATGTGGAGTTACAGGGCTATCAAAGTAAATGGTTATGACTGGGAATTGAACAAGTGACCTTCCATTCAGTCTTGTGTGGCCACCCACACTTAATTCTTTCGGTCTACAATTTTGGGCCTCCATGTATACGACTATCTATACATTGCAGTAGTTAAGCATAACTTTCCAAGTCAATGGTCACTTTCAGAGTCCCTCAATCCTTTACTAACACCTACTTCTTCATTTCTTTCATTTAATTCATACATTGCTACGTTAATTCTGTTTGGGTGTGCATTTGCTTCACTTCAAGAAAATCTCTTCATTACACTGAAAATCAACGCATGACTTCACACAACCCTCGCAAAAATCCCGACAATCCATGATTTACAATTTAATCTTATCCGAACACATGATCTAACGCCTTATTAATTAAATTGCTCCGAATAATAACGATAATTGCCGCGCCATACCAGTGAGCGACGAAGATGACGACATCTTTCAATGCACAGCCCAAGACATCTTTTTGTTCCGCCACGTGAAGATTCCATCTGCGCAGATCCCATAACAATCAAGATTCCACAGACCACAACAACAAAGGGGTAGACAATGTCGTCGGAGGACAAGAACTGCGTGCGCAGCAGTAAGTTGTTGCCAAGATCGATTCTGATCTGTGAAACTTAAGCCGCCACCGAACGCACGAGGAAACAAAAAGATCATCAGCAAGACCAACAAAGACGGAAACGGCGACGTCTCTTTTGAGTTGTCTCGTCGCCTCTGGTTTGGCTATCTAATAGTTGGCGCTGTTCACTCACGGTTGTATCTCTAAACGTGTGTCTTAATTAGTTTATAATTATCGTTAGTAGATTCCAGAAGGTCTGGAGCTACCATCTAATGGTATACCCAGTGGAACAGAAGAAATGTTCGACGGACGATGACCACAAAGCCGAATTCTTTGCACACACACATGTAAGATGGAAAACGTGTCGGAATGATTCCCTCGTTGGAATGTTGCGATGCTCACTAAGGTGGTCTTATGGACAAACTGAAAAATCCAGGAAGTCCAAATACATCGGGCACAGTGTCGTGTGAAGAATTAGAAAGTCTCAAGGACATTCTGATAAACTACATTCGGGATAGATAACTGGAAACAAATTTACTAATTTGTCTTCAAACCTTATCGTCTGATGTCATTGTCCATTTTTACTTTTACCATTCTTTAATTTTTGACTATTGGTTGTAAGAGTATGCAATCCTGACGTATTGCGCTTCAGACATCGAAGTCCTTTAGTGCAAAACATGATACTTACCACTCTCGTATTTAGCTGTGATAGCACATAGTACAATGACTATTATCTCTATATTTCTTGGAGAACCAGTACACCCTTCGGAGAGCTCATCAAGATCAGTAACTTACTATCGAAGTTCTTAGGTGGGTGTCGTAACAAATACTAAGTATTTGTATACAATTATCAAACTTTCACTGAGCTTCAAGCTTCAAGATGGGTAGAGTATGAAAACAACTATACAACTAGTTAAAGAAATTTGAGTTGGAAAGAAGCAACACAGACAACGTAATACTTGAGGATATCCTAAGCAGCATGAACATACATACATATATAGAAACGAGCACAGTGAAGAATAAACCAAAGAAGAATTCTATTCAATCATGCCCCGTAAACGGAACGGAAACGGCAATACGCCTGTGTTCATTCTTTCCAGGAATGAACTACAATACAAACAGTGGGGAAGTGCGCACCGGCAGCTTCAAGGATAAGCCCGAACAGCATGCCCCATTCCCGAGTAGAGATGAATTCTCCCAAGTCTACCAAGATAAAAGGCAATACTACCAGTAACAACGATTGAGACTAACAAAACGTCAATAGATGATGATACGTTTGTATACGAGATGCCTAACGAAAACAAATTCACTTTAACAAGGACAGCACCATACAAGCGACATTTCAGTATCACAATTATCTAGACTTCATCTCCGTCAGTTAGAACTCTCAATACCAAACCAGAACTATCATCACTTAACTTTTTAAGAAGATCATTGTCCAAACGATAGCAACCGCTATATATGATAGCGGAGGTTCGGTCTTCCTCGTCTCGAACCTTCGAAGATCCTCTTTGCTGGAGCATTATTGTTCGCTCGATGTGGTCGAGCCAGTTTAGTCGACGTATTTTGATTCGTATGTCTTCGACGAATCTCTACTAAGGTGTCATTCGTGGAGTTGATATTTATTCCGAGGTAGGTGGCTGCTGCGTTGACTTGGAAACGAGAAGTTCGAGGTTCAATTCCCAGGCTACACCTAAAATTTTCTTTCACCTCTCGTGAGCTTCTGATAAAAATCTAAGAGTGTAAAAGTCATGGAAAAGCTTCTCAAATTGTCCTCCGGAAACGGCATTAAACAGTAGGTTCCGTCTTCTCGTGTAAAGAATTGTTGTGAGAAGCTACACCTTTGGTCCCATAGACCTGTCGCGTCAAATATTTGTATTTGTTTGTTGACAACATATACTTGGTTCTGTCCTCATTCACTTCAAAGCCAACTCGCTTCACCTGTTTCTCAAGACTCTAAGACGGCGCACTGGGAGCGACCGACGGCGTCGTCTGCGTATCCCATCAGTTGAACAGATTAATTAAAGATAGTGATATCTGTTACAACACGAAATTGAAAAAGTCCCATGATAGCGCATCTCCTTGCCGAAATCCGGAACATGTTTTCGAATTGCGCGTTGCACCGCATGTTTTCCAGCGTCACGCGGCACAGCTGGATCAGTTTAGCCAGGATCCTGAGTTCAGCCATCGCATTGTAGAGCTCAAAGCGATGGGTGCTATCATATGCTGCTTTGCTTGTTGATAAAGCAACGTCTTCTTTGTTGACCCAGCGATTTTTTGGAGCCTTAACAAATAGCGAAGTCAGCTTTGGCTCCTCTAAGCTGATCATTTCTCGTTTTCCGCATCTTCATTGTCGAGTTAATTGCTGATTTGAACCGATGAGATGTGAATTACCCTCTTAGCAGATCTGGTGGCCGACCGACTAGATTTTAAGCGAATTACCGATTCCAGGGCGGGATTTAGTGATGAAAGGTCTTCCTCTCGTACGCGGCACTAAAAGTCTATAACGGCGATACCGTCCAGAAGGTGTTGCAACCAGAGATATGTCGATTACCTCAATGCTCCTCTTGGGGTATGCTAATCTGACATGCCGTTGGATATCGGTTGCGTACTTTTAAATGTTTTCCCTGTGTCGTTTAACACAAACTCATAGTTGGGAGAGTGCGCCACTGGTTAACAGTATGTGACCACATCGGCGCTTCAGAGCGAGCGTTAGTATTTCGAAATCCGTAGACAAATCCATATCCAATGCATCAAGATAGGCAAATCTCCTACTGTCTCCTGAGATCAACTCATATGTATATGCCTTCATTACAACTAAGAGGTGAGTCTGGTATTGTTCCGAGTTGGTCTTGCCATCGTACTCCATCATTTTGCTTAAGATGACTTCAAGGCGAACTTGCCGTAAACTATCGACAGAAAACAAATACTGCACATGAAGCAAAGCATGACATGGACGACTAAACCTCACAACAGTTCACACAAATTATTTCATCAGTTCTAACAAATTATTTACATTTTATACTTAAATCCAGTTTAATATTTTATTTGACCGCATTTTTGCCTATAGCGCAATCGCCTAAAACTATGCAATATGTTTGTACACGGAATTTACGCAATGAGCTTTAGTTCATGAATTAGCTTCGAAAGCTTAACTATAAAACGCTGAATGTTTTCACAGCGCTTACTCGTCCTAAATTCTATAGCCAAGGACGATTTTTAAACATTTTTGCACTTTCATTTGTTTATCGCGCTATTTCGTGTTTTAATTATTTGCAGACATATTCCATGCACATACATATATAGTGGCGTACGACAAGCTTTTGGCTATTTTCCATTTTCCTATTTAATAGTCGAATTCCAATTACCCTTCTCCTTAATAGAAGCCGTCCTATTAATGTACCTCCGCCGATGGAATGTGCAATTAATTTGCTTGTTACACTCAATTACGTCTGCTATCGACTCGGCATTTACCTCTTTTCAAATGAATTCAGTCCAATCTACCGATGCCACCTAAGGATTGATGATGTTTGGGGAAATCGTACACAACTCTATCCAACAAGTTGACGACGACACTGGTGAAGAATGAACGACGACGACGACTCAAAACTGAAAGTAAAAATTGAATAAATCAGCAAAACTTTTCACGATTTCAATGTACATCCTTCGGTTTATTGGCGAATCCATTGGCCCTTGGTTACAAAACATACGCGCACATAAATATACATACATAGGTACATGAAAAATTCCTAGGAGCTTACTTTACCATCTCCGTTGGGTTTGTGTCCTAACGAAGGAATAGCACGCTTTCCTCGTTTACCCAATCCATCAGAATAACACGTAGAGAACAGCAACCAAAAGGTTCATTAATTAGCCGCTAAGCCCTGCCCCGGCCCCCCTACCTATAGCCATCTCATCAAGGACACGGTGGAACGTGCTCTCGCGAATGCCACCAAGAGGATTCGAGTTTTTATTAAATTAGACTTCTGGTGATTTATTTATCCGGAAAACTGAAACTTTTGCCAACATATCTTGAGTTTCCTTTTACTCCGGCACTATGTGGAAGGGATTAGAAAATTAGACTTCCCCCACCAACCGCGAGGGTATAAACTTTTCGAACACTCTGTAAGGTTTTCCAGTCTTAAACTCCGAAGAACACTATCGCCATCGTTGGACTATCTTGCGCCAGCAGACAGTGCTGTGAGTGATAAAACATTCCAACACACATCAAGGATAACGAACCTAATACCCGTCAACTCGTCCCGTCTTAGTCTTCGATGAAAGTTTGAAAGGATATTCAGTTGTATACACCCTCTGTCGAGTTTTCTCCTGGGAACCCGTGTGCTTGTCATGATAAAATAGGTACAACATAGATTTATGACCTCCCTGCACACCGGTTTCATGTTACATCCACGCAAGAAGAAGACCAAGAAGACGGACGAAGAAGAAGTCCTTGCCAATGAACACCTTTAACGTTAAGTGAATGTAGCACGTGTGTACGATAGTTTGCGTCATGCAACTCCATTGATAAGCTAAACTGCTGCAGCAGGATTGTGGTTGAAGGATGCCCCGAGGCCTAATCTTGGGTGGGGAAGATTGGGAAATCCGTCCTCATCCAGTCGAGCAACAACACAACATCATAAATGAGCATTTATCACTTATGTGGCGGGAAAAATGGGCGGACGTGTGGGTGTATGCCAGGAGGGTATATGCTGTACCCCTTGAGAAAACACTTTGTTACCAGCACAAAGGCCCGCTTGATGGTATTCTTCCGGAGCGCATGTCGTGTAATCATAATTTATATCAGTAACCTGGATTTGGATTCGATTTTTCATATTTTTCTCCTTTACTCGGGGGGAGTAGTTAGTTTTATTCGCTGGGAGAGAGATAATAAGCTGGGGAGGACAAAGCTTCCGCCGGTAAATGAGGACTATTGGGGTGGTTGGGTGGAAATGATTGATTTGCGGTGCAGACGTTTTCATAGCCCTATGTGAATGGTAGTCGGGATGAAAGGTTGTTGTGTGATCAATTGTTTTGGGAGAACTCATGGGGCTTTGTGCACGTATGGGAGCAATAGAAAAAAGGACCAAAATGGAAATGCAGTAAAAAATACAAAATATAAAAAAAAACAAAAATAAAAATAAAAGCCAATTACGTTTGAACGGTAAAAGTTATGGTAACAGCCCCATGGCGGTTTGAGTAATGGCTTATGGACAGAATAGGAAAGGTGGATGGCCCAATGAAACAGGTATGCAATGGTATATTTCCCATGGGAAATCCCACACACCAAATGCGAGTTCAAGAGTCATAACGAAAATAGGGACAACTATAAATGTTGGAGGCACATTTTTTTAAATCGAAAGAACCCAAAAGTTTTTGCCTTTTTATGATGGTGTTGGTTTGGTTCGTGTTTTAAGCAATTTAATTTGTGAAATTTGGGTTTGTCTCTTGCGAAATTCTGCAAAATCTTTGCCCACAACTTGGACAGAACGTCTATTTATAGAAAAGTCTTACAGGACTTAGACCATCCCTGGCACTTGCAAACAAGGAATGGTTGCTTCTCATAACTAAAACTCAATAGTTATCGGAATGCTTCTCATAGTCAAATGTATTGAAGGACATTAAGAGGAATTTTTCTATAGATTCTCTTTGACTTTGGAAGGCTGTCAAAGCTGTATATTGTCCCATGTCTCCACTAATATTTCTGCAAGGTTTATATTTTTATTGCCATCTCTTAGAGAACTGAAATGAAACCCCCCTACTTGGACATGAGAAATTCCTTAACATAATGAGTTGAGCATCCGAAACATTGCCACCCAAGTCAAGCTACCATCAAGGTCCTATATGCATATATGTATATATTATTCGAGAGATTTCGAACCAGACCACAGTGTTGGGTTCCTTCTTCCACGATCTACTTAGCCCAAGAGTCTCTCTGGATTTCTCTACAGTTCCTCTCTGGCTTTGATTCCACATGTCAATGCTAACATCTGTTTAACAAAAATCTGGTTCATCCTCTGGGTCTCTACCCAGTAGCTCACCAAGACCTCCCTTCTTCTGGTAGCTAGTGCCCTACATTGACACAATATATGTGCTGCTATCCTGATTTTCTCTAGGCATAGTTCACAGGTATCATCCTCCAGTTAGTCCAGTCCAGTATCCACCAAGATACTTAACCTTCCTGGTCACCTGTACCTCCGATCCGAAAAGTGCCAAGGGCTGAAATTCCAGATCTCTCCTCTTCCTTGAGCCCTTGTTCCTGACAGCTCCACTCCACGACTTGGAGATTATCTCTAATGGGGTCTTGCCATTGTTGCTATGTCATTGTCATATTCCACAGTGTGGATGCCAGTCTCTTCAAGTCTTCTCAGGTGAGAATCGACATTTATATTCCACAGAATAGGTGATAAAACTCCTCCCTGTGGGCAACCTCTGTTAACTCTTCCTCTAAGTCTTGAAGTTCCCGTCTGAATATTTATCGCCCTATTTTTTTGCATATTGTCCACGAAAGCACCTTCAATGTCCATTATTATGGTCATTGCAATGGCCCCACTGACCGCTTCTGGTACTATTCGTTCCGCTTCCATCCTGTTTGCTCCTTGTTTCCTCAGAACCCAGGGTTGATCTATCGGAAAGTGTATTTCCATGAGGACCTCATTTGTACTATCGTTCTATCACAAATGAGTCTGACTTTAGAAACTGGATCACTGGAGACGATTTTCTTGACTCTATTCACTTCAGATGTGCTCCTCATATTCGAGCAACATTCCCTCCAAGACTCCCTTTTACGTCGTCTTAGAGTTTTTTCTTCTTTGTCTTATGCTCATCCCATGATTCAGTATCATCCCTTCTCATGGCATAATTAAAAGCTTTCCTCATCTCCTTCCTTAGAATTTCCAGGTCCTTACACCACCAAGGCGTGGGGTCTTTTTCATCTACCAAAGTAGGTGTACACGCCTCTTGGTATGCATTCTCAACAGCTGATTGCTCTAGGTTTTAGCATCGAATACTATATCTTTCTAGCAGCTGGTGGAACAGTGCAAAAAGGAACTCGCTTCGCTTCAAGATCAGTCTTCCCTGTGTCGCAGGGTACAGTATCATAGAGAGGGTGACCTGGCGGTTCAACACTCGACAGGTCCCTCGTGAAGTATGTCCACATCCCGCTGGAAGCTGTCAAAGCTCTCGCACTTTCTATCAGAGTCCAACACCAGGTGGCACGGGTTGCAGAATTGTATCATACCAAAGCAGATGCGGCCCAACTACAACTAGAACACAAGATCTAAAAAATAGGACTCGTACAGACATTGCAACACTCGGCAAAATCTTCTTTGACAACATTAACTAAATCTGACAGAAAAAGATGAGCGAACTAGTCGCTTCTTCTAGGTATTTACAACAACATTGACAAATAGGCCACGTGAGTTGTGATCTTAAAATGGCACTTAAGTGCTAATGAAGCCTCATCGTGGTAAGATAGCTCAGCATGCTTTGGGGTTTCAATGCTGCAAATGCGAGCCCTTGTCTCGCCCGGATAGTATGGCGACGTATATTTAATATTTCAAAGGACTCTCGACCCGCAGGAATAGCAATGAATTGGCGCTCGTTGAAAGTCTAGTGAACACGTTTTCAACGTCTTCAACTTTTCGCTTACGTATGTACATCGTGATAAAAAAAAGAAAACTAGCTTCCACCTCGAAAACAAAACAGATACATATGTACATATGTACAGTGCGTACCAGTATCCGTATGTGTCAAAATTATATCCAACGTTCCTCTCGTTACCATGTGTCAAATGACTCGCCTGTGCCGACACATCATCATCATCTTCTCTTCGCAAGTTATTTATCACATATCGTTCCATTTGCACTATAGTCTCCCCCCCTCCCCACCAGCTCCCACTCCAAAAACACACATACACACACAGAAATTCTTTTTACGACTTTCCTTAAGATATCAGAAACCATAAAACCGGAATAAAATGTTCGCTCTCTACTTTTGCCGCGTGGAATTTCTCCTTCCGTAGGCTTCGCCATAAATTCCGCTCATAAAAAACGCTTTGAGCCCTAAATTCCTTTTCTTTCTTTTCCGCTGAATACACACACATACACGCACACATATGTATGGATGTATGTTTTTGCAAAGGACTTGATTCGTGTTTTATGCCACTGCTGTGCGTTCCGCCCCACACATTTGGTGGGGCTAGGTACTTATTCAACTCTCGGAGAAATATGAAACATTTTTCAGTCGCCACGTGACACATGAGCGGCGCGCTAATAAAACTGACGTTAGTAGTGGTGCAGGATGTTCGCATAGATAACAGTACCCGGGAGATCTAAAACACAAACAATCGCACGTTCGCACACGCATAATCATTTAACATTTACGATAGCTCTCGCGCGCTCGACTCGACTCGACAGTAAGTCCTGTGAGTGTCCTTCCTTCAACCTTGTGCGAGCGGGCGGAACAATTTGTTTCACTTAAATGCGGTCCATGAACCCCTCAACCAACGAAACGAGCAACTAATGAAAATGAAATTTTATTCGCACATGCTTTTACGCGTGGCCATTTTTCCTTGTTTCGCGCGAACGATATCTAGAGACTAGACAAAAGGATATAATTCCGTTTTATGTGTACGAGTATGTGCTGCTGCTGATGCTGATGCTGCTACCAGCGATATGGTTGGTACTTTGTTTTACGCTGTGTGTCAAGATCAGGCGGATATAATGGAAAAGAGAAGTACCTACGCCGATTTGCTACGGTGATGATGATGTTGTCCTGATAGGATGCTCGGTTTGGTATCTGTAAAACGGGAGCAACATACGGAGTTTGATTACCAATCACTTGGGTAGTAATTCTTTTGTGAAGGACATACGGATGGGGCGCGTAAATGAGAAAAAATGTCGGGATAACGAGTAGCTTATTTGAGTCGGTTTTAACTGGTAACTGAATTTAAAACAAGGTTAAATGCGAGGTATATGCAATCGGACAGTCAGTTGCCGCAATATCCAGGCTAAGACATGATGTCAAAACCTGCCTGTATGAAGAAATGCCTTAACTGGCGGTACCATCGGAGAAAAGAGAGCAGGGTTAATGGGGTTGGTTTAGCCACGTAAACATGCAGGAGCATGGAGTCTAGCATACTGCAAATAAAAGATCTCACCCCTATTCAAGGCAAGACCAACCCGTTTTTTTTTCAGCATTGCCGTAAAAACCTACCTAATACAACGCTGGGAATGTTTAATGCTGTCGATATTGCTGCATTGTAGCGCTTCATCCTGCGAAATCATCTAGATCAGAAATGTGTGTTTGGAAGCTCTGATCAATTACTTTCAAATTGCAGAGAGGTTTAAGCCGTACACTGGGTGACTGATGATTTTGAATATTTTCTCACTACTCTGACCGTGTTTAGTATCTTTTTCTGAGCTGCTCACTACTTCTTTGTTTTTTTTTTCTTTTGATATTCAGATGAAGTCGAAACGAGTCCAATGGTCTGGATTGGACTACTACTTCCTTAGGTCGATGTACAGTCCAGGATGAAGTGGTTTTTTTTTTCTCAAAATAAACGAGACCGCACTCACCCCCTCTTGACATGCCTCTGCGCCGTAAAACAGGCTTAGAATGTGCAGGGTATTGTACAGGGTCACTTTAGTAGTTCAAGAAAGAGCTTTCCTAATCAATAGTCTTCTTAGGCAAATAAAGCAGCGATTGGCAAGTGTTAATCTTCATTTCATCTCAGCGCTAGTCTTGTTGTCTGAATTTATAGTGGATCCTAGGTACACAAAGTCCTTAACCATTTCAAAGCTAAATCTATCGACAGGTTTCGTTGTGGTGATTGTGATAAACCCAACACATCAGAGGCGGCATCCTGATAGCTTTTTGACAGTGTAGTCGCTCGTATCCAGTAGGCAGTTGATGCTGGCGACATAGGATCACTTGAGAAATTAAGAGACACGTGATCGAAAATAGGCTCACTTACGATCTCTTGCGATTTTCCACTTGATGTTCTGGATATCCGCATCTGCACCTTGGCTATAACAAGGTACGAGTCGATGTTCGTTTCTTGGAGTGTTCGGACATCCATCACACTGGAGGAGTGCCTTTCGTCGATCAAAATGTGATCAATCTGTTTCTGTTTTCTGACCTTGACTTGCGTAAATAATTTCACAATTAAATGAAATTCAGAGCCAGAACGAGGGGAAGATATGTATTTCCAAATGAGATGATACTGAGATACTGTTGATTTGTATAAAAGTGCGGCCGATGATAACATCATCCCGATGGTTGCGTGGCATGGATATTAGTTTATGGGATTTTAATGGTTTTTTTTATTGTTTGTATTGTTGTTTTTGGATATTGATTTAGGCACACATAGTGTGAGGGGAAAACAAGATGAATCATGTCCATTGATTTGAAGGAATCATATTCGCTGATCTAGCAACAATCGATTCTTGCACAAACGGAGACCTTTGCGTTCTCCGTTCAAGCGACATTCACAATCACAATCTTCAGGGTAATAAAGATTTCAATATTCTGGTGACAATCATTGATCATGCTTGATCGTGCTCTCCATCACAGAATCTGTTCGTCTTTTCGTTCTCCGTTTCGTAATTAAAATTTCAATGCTCGACGGCACTCATTGGTAGTCAACATCAACAAATCGTTTCGTATACATGGTCTCATCTGGAGCAAAGACAAAGGAGGAATAATCGAATTCATGGGTAGTCGGTTATGAAACCATCTTATTTTTTATATATATGTATATATATACATACATATATATGTACATACATATATATAATCCTCTCCTGAACCGTCTCTGTTTGGAATGGATTTGTTTGGAACTGTTAGATACAAGAAACTCAAAAATATATTACAAATGTCGCACATTGTATATGCATACATGTACATAGGTAATTCTTTCCACTTTTAATAGATTTCTCATACAAATACACTGTTTGTACAGCCACCAGAAGTATGTGACAAATTAAACGTCAAACTTCAAAATATACATACATATAACAAATATCGCACATTATACAATTCTTTCGACTTTTAATAGATATTTCATACGATTTCGCCGAATTTCGCCCTTTGTTTGGCCACCAAAAGTCTGTGACAGCTTAAACGTCAAACGGCGAAAAGGTCTATTGGGTAAATGTGTGAGCAGAATGACAGTTTTTGTTGCTTTTCGAGTTCATGATTTTTATACCCTATCCTAAGGGTATATTAAGTTTGACACATAGTTTGTAACATAGAGAAATAATCGAGATAGACCCTATAAAGTATATATAGTCGTGATCAGCATCAATAGCGAAATCGATTGAGCGATGACCGTCCGTCCGTCCGTCCGTCCGTATGTCACTTTTTGGGCCTTAAATTTTGAGCTAGGACGATGAAATTTCATATCTGGGCTTCTGAGAAAAAGATACAGTACAAGTGTAAAAATTTTTGAAATCCGCCCACTGCCCCGCCCACTTTTTCATAACTTCACTAAATTATATGAAACCGAAAAATTTTGTTAAGACCAAATATTTAGGCATTCAGATTCACTACAATCCACCCATACAAAAGTTTTGGCCACGCCCACTTTTTGGGGGCGTTTTCATCGAAAAACCGATTTTCATAAAATTTTACATGTAACATCCTCAAACGTTCGATGTTATAGCCATATTCGAGTACGAAATGCAGTTTGGCCACGCCCACTTTATAGAGAGGAGGATAGGGTATCAGACGATCCGTTCCAGACGGACTGTAGCTTTTCTGTATGTTTTTTGTTAATAGTGGTTTTCTCGCAGACCTTTTTGGAGGCAAGCCAGCTTTGAAGCCTTAGTCTTACAAACCGTGAGCTTATTTCCGATTCGCCTCGCCAGCCTCTACGAAATCTTTCCTTTAATTTTTAATCAAGTAGACTTTTTCATTTTTAAAGGCAATCTTCAGCGGTGGTGGCAATTCTGCTGGGAACCGTCCCTTTCTTTGTTTGAAATGAGCCCATTTTTGAACGAATTCAGCACTAGACGACTTTGCTGAATCTTACATTTTGGGCTATATCACGACCACGATCACTTAAATTTTCTTTTTTAAAGTAATTTTTTTCGGTGGCCAAAGGATAGTGATGCGAATATATGTCAGCACAAGCGCTTTCACTCTAGCCTCTCACTATTAACTCCTACTCTACACCTCCACGTTGGTTGCTGCTAGGTACCTAGTACCTCGACTGGAGATTCAGTAACTAATCACTTTGGAAGGTCGTTGCTGGTATCAGACGAGAGAGGGGGAATCAACGATGGCGTCTACCACTTCAGCAGATCCTGTAGAAAACTCAAAAAGTCCAAATTGATACCCACTATCTGTCCATCGATTTAAAGGCCGCATCTTTACAGACGAGCTATATAGAGCCATGTCTAGTTCAGGCATCCCTACCAAACTTTTTCGCTTGTGCAGGATGACGATGGAGCACACTCCCTGCTCCATTAAGGTCGGTAACGATCTCACCAAGACCTTTGATGTCAAAAAAGGATTTAGCGAAGATGACGCGCTGTCATGTGATTTTTGCAACATCGTACTTGAAAGGATTGTGCGAAACTCACAAGCCAACATCGGAGGCACAATCTTTCAGAACACAGCATTGGTTATCGAATTGGTTTTAACGTTGTTGACAACTCCCTCAACGTGAATTCTTTGATTGAGAGGGGATTCATCGAATAGGTTGGACGATTGAGTGAAGGGCCGTTTCCGTTTCCACGTGGATAGTAGGGTGCTATTAATAGAGGCCTTGATGTGAAGCTTGAGAATTCTTTCAAGAACTTTGAGAAGAATAGACGTAAGGCTGATTAGTGTAAGGTCTTTCGGAGGAGTATGCGATGTTTTACCTGCTTTGGGTATAAATACCACTCTTACCTCGGTCCAGGAGGCCGGCATTGTTCCTAGCTCCAGGTAACCCTTCAGGGTACAGGACATACTATGCGCTATTATTCTGAAGGCCGCCTGGATTTGTGCCGGGAAAATGCAGTCCGGCTCCGGGACTGAAAAGGCTCGAAACTGATCACCGCCCATTTCGGTTTATCCTCACTGATGAGTTCAGGAGGTGGCGGTGAGCGTGCGATGTTTATCAGAATAGCGGAATCCCCAACGATAGGTGTACAGCCTGGGATGTGAGTGTCCATAAGCAGGTTGAGCGACGCTTCATCATATTCCCCCCATGATCTATTTGGATTCATGACGACACTCGGCACGATTGTTGTTTTGGACTTTTCATACTGTGGAGGATTGAGACGTATTGTCACTACTCTGGCAAAAAATGCGCCAGGATCTACATTGGGCTTTCCGAACTTTAGCTTTGAACTTCTTCAGTCTTTGATTGTATATTTTCCAGTCCGTGAGCAGCCTTATTGATTTGGCTGTATTAAACTTTTCTTATTTGTGCAGCGAAGGTTGCTGAGTTCCCTGTCGTAATAGGACAAGATTCGTTTAATGCTGAGTTTAAGCATCCTATATAAAATGTATTGTTTATTGACAATAATGACAATGACTTATAATTAATCAAACTATTCAACAGTGAAGATGAAATATAAAATGATTGATCATAGTGCAAATCCCATCAGTAGGAAGCATTCATAAAAAGGAACGTCTTGCTAGGATGCATCAATTGAATGCAACTTGTCGCAAGCACGATATTGTTTACGCTAGTAATGCAAATTTAGACGATCGATCAGCAGTATGATAAAGCTGAAACCCAAAAGGCTTGGCAGAGAGTAAAAGCAAAAGAAAAAGAAAGAAATTCACGTTCCAAGAATAAAAGGAATACTTTATTTAAATAAGCAATTCATGAGGCTGGTAATGCTATTAGGAATCCATTAAATGAATATCCAAACGCAGTAGCAATAACTGGGTTACAAGTTCTTCTATGTTGGCCGCATCCCCTTGCACGGGGTAGAACTCCAGTTCAAATGAGGTCCCTACTGGTTGCACCACCTCTATCTCACATGTGGATAGTGTCGTCACAGTGTCCTCGTCGTTCACGTTAAACCGCACTGGCAGGAACACCTTAGTCTTCTCCAGCTCGATCAAAACACGAGGCCCATATTTGGTTTGGCAACGTAGCACGTTGAGGACGCGATACCTCTTCTTCAACTCCAGCGATTTGAGGCCCTCTAGAGGCTTAATTTTTCCAAGTTGCTTCAACGAATCCATTATATGTATGTAGCTGTATGTTCACCCGTTGAATGCTTTAATAAAACTGATGCTCAATAGTCTTAAGACTCGAGCTTATATAGGGCGGAGAAATTTCATCATCGACCGTAAACTACATACAAACTACATACATATAAACAATAAGATGATTTCATAACCGACTACCCATGAATTCGATTATTCCTCCTTTATCTTTGCTCCAGATGAGACCATGTATACGAAACGATTTGTTGATGTTGACCCACTACCAATGAGTGCCGTCGAGCATTGAAATTTTAATTACGAAACGGAGAACGAAAAGACGAACAGATTCTGTGATGGAGAGCACGATCAAGCATGATCAATGATTGTCACCCGAATATTGAAATTTGTATTACCCTCAAGATTGTGATTGTGAATGTCGCTTGAACGGAGAACGAAAAGGTCTCCGTTTGTGCAAGAATCGATTGTTGCTAGATCAGCGAATATGATTCCTTCAAATCAATGGACATGATTCATCTTGTTTTCCCCACTCACACTATGTGTGCCTAAATCAATATCCAAAAACAACAATACAAACAATAAAAAAAAAAAAACCATTAAAATCCCATAAACTAATATCCATGCCACGCAACCATCGGGATGATGTCATCATCGGCAGCACTGTTATACAAATCAACAGTATCTCAGTATCATCTCATTTGGAAATATCTTTCCTCGCTCTGGCTCTAAATTTCATTTAATTGTGAAATTGTTTATGCAAGTCTAGGTCAGGGAAACTTGAATACATTGACCCGCACCTACACCTGTGCCAGAACAGAGCTAAGTCACTACTGTGGACGACTCCTGGAAACTTGACGAGGGCAAGGACTTTCGGATCTGCACGTGGAATGTTAGGTCCCTTAATAGACCGCGTGTAGTCGAACAATTAGTAGAGGCCGTGGACCGCTGTAAGGCAGACATTACCGCCAACCAAGAAGAGCGATGGAAGGCGCGGGGAAAAAAAGTGGATGAAAAACTGTGTAGATGTCACGGCGATTGCTTCGGACAATAGAAGCAGCGCCTCATTGGATGCGGATTGGGGACAAACTTAGACAAAAGTCTTGGCTTTTGGACACGTGAACGAGCGCCTTATAACAATTCACACTTTTCAACATTAACATGTATCATGCATCTTTGGTAGTAGGTACTGTCGGAAAGCATTAATTGTGAAATTGGTTACGCAAGTCAACGCACTTGCTCCTGTGTCAGAACAGACCCAAATATACTACTGTCAACTGTTAAATCAGAAGAAGATCAGAGTGATCGGATATACCGACCAATCCAAAAATAGATTGTACTTCATTAAGTAAATTCTTCAGTTTAGGTAGTTCAAAGAAATCTGTCTTCAATGCGATTCCCTACAAATCGAACCACAATCATTTAGGGATCAGTTGAAAAGTAATACAAAATCCAAGCCTGCTTTCCTGTGCTTAATAACATTAGACTACCAAACTATCATTACAAACTACCTACGCTTGAGTGGCCAATCTATTACTAATGATGTCTTCATTTAAATAGTACCCATTTCAAGCACATACCCTGTCCCATATGCATACACAAGCCCTATATTCCCATCGTCTTTTAATGCGCACGCAATCAGAGTCAACTGCTTGCTCTTCTTCCATCGAAATGCTGTCTAATTAGCCAGCTATTTGCATATTCAAACCGAAACCGAAACAGAATTCTCATTCCGTCCCCATGAAGATGTACCAAAATAATTAGCATGGACATTTGAAGCTCGTTTCCAACTGCACTCTGGCCATCTTACTTAGCAAATGTCCACTGTGCATCCACACTGACCATTGTCACAACACACGCGAGGTACCACTCTAATCGCGTATACGAGTATGTAGCCAAACAAACAACGCGGAAAGAACAAACAAAACACGGAAACGAATTGAAACTTCTTTTGCCCACAAGGATCTCCAAAAGCGGTAATATACCTCTTTAAACTGAAAAAAGCAAATAACAGAGCAACCCAAACAAACAACTCGCACAAAAGGGCTTCTCGGTTTCTCATTGTTGCAATCGTCCTTCTCCGTGTCCATTGTAGCTAAAGAAGTTGCTTCTGCCTTGATGGCTTTATGCAGATCGCTTTTGCCTCTCAGTCACCACAACACACCACACCATAAGCCTTGTAATGTCGGCCGACGCCGCCGCCAGAAGTTAGTCGGGTTTTGTCACGATTCCGCAAAAGTAAATTGAGTTGTAAATTGAAGCAGGAACAGGAATTGTATTCTGCGCTCCTTCTGTTATCCGTTTCTCTGAGCGGATGCGGCAAATGTGGTATTCTCATTCTCGCTTTGTCCGATTGTCATGCGATCGAGAGCAATCGGATGAGCTACGCGAACACTGCTGCTGCTGCGGCTGTGGTACGTAAATGGAATTGACCCTTGTGAAGGATGGAAAGAGCGAAGATATAGTTGTAGGCTTATGTTGTTTGGTCATGTATGGATTTGGATAGTTGTGATGCCATTACTGGCATCAATGGTTGTTGCAGATCGTCTTTGGAGTGTATAGTGAATATGATTGGATTAGAAGGGTGTAAAAGTATTGGAGATGATGACAATGTTCTGTACTCATAGAAGAAAAGCCCAGGGTCAAGAAGTCCATGGCATTGAAATCGATTTTAGAATAGTAACGTTGGAATGATCTCACGGGAGTAAAACAATGTAGAGAGTTCTTCTCTTGACTATGTATTCTTCAAACGAGCGGGATGGGAATCATTGTGGACCCAAAGGAACATCATTTTAGCAACAGCACCTTAACTTCAATTCATCCTCTAAACCCAAAATGTTATCAAATGCATAGGTCAATAAGATCGAGCTAATAAATTATGTACACCGCTCAAGGTTTCTTACATATATTCATCGCGACTTGATGTTTCAAAGGCGCCAGTTTCAACTCTAGATTCCATCTCCGATCCATCGCTGAACTAGACTAGACTTCTAAATCTATTAGACTAGTTTTCACTGTCCAATATTCCTACCTCAAGTAACCTTAAAAAACAGTATTTCCACACCATAATAAAGATTGTTTCCGATCCAAACAAAAAGAATATAAGAAGTTAATTCACCTGTCGAAGAGTGCTTCCTATAAAGATTTTTGTGAAAAGATCGAGACTCTAGGTCAAACCAGTAGGTTGGTTAAAGCTCTGAAAAGAGGCAAACCAATCAAATCGGAGTCACTTAGAAAACCTGACGGTACCTTTACTGACACGAAAGCGTCTCCGTCTACTGCTGGGAACTCACTTTTCGGATAAACAGATCACGATTGAGTCAGAGGTTAGCCCTTGGTAGTGATAACTATTCCCTTCCTGTTCCAGACCTATAAGTCTGTCGTCCTTCTTGCTGAAAAGGTTGGAGAGACTGGTCGAGATTCATGTGGGCAGAACTGCACTGAGGATGAACCCTCTATCTACGATGCAACATGCAAACCAGCGTGGAAAATTCTGTGACACTGCGCTTCAATATCTAGTTACTAGAATTTAATACGCTCTCGATAGGAAAGACATAGAGGGCGCTTTCAACAATGCGACTTTTGATTGCATGTGTGACTCTGGCAATGAGGCAATGGTATTGTCGATCAGGGCAATGCTGATGACTAGAACTTTGAATTTTGGTTCTAGATGCGGACTATGGCCACCATATTATGGCAAGTGTTAACAGAGGCTGCCCGCAAGGTGGGGTTCTGTCTCCACTTCTATGGTGCATGGTAGTTGCATACTCTCAATAGTTCAAAAGTCTACATTCAGCTATACGTCGATGCTGCTGCCATACTTTCTGTCGGGTCATGCCTATAGACTGTCTGCGTTAACGCGCAGCTACCCTTAGACATAGTCGATGAGTAGTGCACTACGAATGATCTGCGATTTTTAAAGCGGGATTGCGGGAAATAAGATCTCCGGACCTGAAGCTGTGTTGGGTCTTTCCGCGTTCTCGGCCTCCATTGACAATTAGATATCATACAAACACAATTATGTGTGGCACGGCTCTCCAGGATACAGGCAGACTAACCGTATGCTTCATTCAAAGCACACAAAAAAGACTGTGGATAAGTTATTGGCGTTCTTATCCATTGTTTCGTCGAATCTTCTATACCTTTATTACTGATTGCTCTCGATATTTTCTTGGACGGAATTGCCCTTCTATCCGTTTCACGTTCCATGGACTTGCCTTTTATGTACGCCTACTGACTCGCGTGCAAAGCAGTAGACATATCTAAACGCCCTCCATATGAACATAAATGAGTCTCCTCATAGTTTAAGGACGAATGATCAATGGTGCTACCATTGCCTTGCCTGAGAATGAAAATCACACTTGATTATCTACAGGTAATCGGGATGTATCCCCAGTTGTAACTTGCCTGAAAGTGTTCACCCCCGAAGGATTGATTGCCTTTTTTCAAAACGCTGGGAATGAACCATCTCCGCCGGTACTTTGGATAGTTTGACCAGATAAACAGGCCTACCAGATACCTGAAATAAGGTTTCACGTGTATAGTGTAGGTACCGTCAGCCTTTAAGTAACCTTACCCAATTCAAGTACTCTTTGTCGGATACGAAAGACCATCACTAGCCATAGACTTTTGTCTCTGTTAAGGTCATGTAGTCTTAAAAACTTTTCTGGCCTGTTCGACAGTTTTCAATCGACCTAATGTTTTTCTGCTTCTTCTGTTCCTCAGTACTCGTAGAACTCGCGAGTAGATCTCATCCCATTTAGAGAACTGCTTTGCTCAACTCCTATTCACCTGGGTGTCACTGATTACTTCTCATTGAATATTGCATCGATCACATCGTGATGTGTGGGAACCATGTTTTCGATACAATGAGTTTTCGATATTGCCGCAAAGACTGCATTGAAAACTTCCTGGATTAGTCTGCATCTGACACCAAATGCACACCCAAATACGGACTATACCTAGGACGAGGGGTGACGTACTCCGATGGTAGTGGTAGGATATGTGGGCAGGCGTTGATTCAGTCTTGCAAATCCTTATTAACCTGAACAGTCTGTCATGTATCCATCTCTATCTCAACCCCTCATCTCGAAAAATTTTCCTTTTTCAGTAAAGCGTACTCCTATTCTGAGCTCTCCAAATACCGACTTCAGCATTGTCGGCGCATAGAATACATTGGCTTGAATTCTTGGATCATCTGAATTCTTGATTTGTTCAAATTCGTTACAAGGAGCTCCTGAAAATATTTAATTATTGTGAAGGATGCCGAATCGGTTCTTATGTGCGGGTTGTCTAGTCCGTAACCGAACCAATTTCTAAAACTTTATCGATCAATCTGGTGAATAAAACTCAAATAATTGTGGGAACTTTGCGAAATATCTCGCAAGTGTGAATAACTCACTTTTTTAGTATCCTTTCACAATAATCAGGCATTGTTCCTTTGTATAGCTTTCTATGAGTACCAATCGTTCTTTTAGCAAGACAAATTTAATGACAATAGTCGGGACTTGAACCAAAATTGAGTGAATTCTTAATCATTTGTTTTTACGATAACCATGCAAAGGGTTACAGAACCATGGTTCTTTAGACACAGCTCTAGGTTAGGTCTGCACATGCGACCTTCTTTCAAGTCATTTCTTACATTTCTTAACAAATTCCATCCACGTTATACGAGTTGTTAATAAATATCTCAATGCACCTCAGCTTTGCACCCAACAGCTACTGGTTCCAGAAACATTTAAAGAAATTCCTTCTCCTCCTCAGGTAAAATGTAATTTCAACATTTTATCAAATATTCGTGAACTACCGAATTACTCGCCGCAAAGAATGTCCCCATTTCGCCGGATCATGACCTTTTCATGCGTAAATGCTCCTGCATGCCTCAGTTGCATTTCACCAAATATGGTTGGCACAATGCCCACAAGAACAAATAAATTACCCAATACTTAGCATGGAAATTAAAATTCAGCAACTCCCTGGCCCCAAAAAAAAAAAGTGCAACAAAACCGTTCGCAATTTGTTGGGCCCGAAAGAAATTCACGAAAAACGAAAATCTTCAATTTGGCCAAACAGTTGTTAACACACAGTCGTGCCTCAGCAGTGCAGCTTAAAATACACCAAACAACATCAGAGGCTAATTACCATGGCCGGCCAATGGAACATTCCAACATGCATCCCAACGATGACAACAGCAAGGAACCCATGGATCGCTTCGAAATCCTTTCCAAATCCAACAAATCCCCGTTCTTCGGTATTCGATTGGTCCTCTGTTGGAGAAGACACAAAAGTTCAGTGTGTGTGTCGTTGTTGTCGTCGTCCCGTAATTATCCCGACGAAGACAAAGGCAACAAATCTCTTCGCTAGAATCTGCAATTCCTTCATAAATTAATCCACAAATCCGTTGACCGAAATGGACATAAAGTACCCGAAATGTGCCACATGCAGCAATTGGTTGGGGATTGGGGAACCGCATCAGTGGCAATAATTGCCACAAAGTGTCGTGTCTTATAGTGGACATGGTGGAAAAGGGACGACACTGAATTTTGACCCGTAATCATGGTATTTTCGTTCTTCTTGGCAACACGGAAATGTGCGTGCGGACATTTCTGCTTTTGTGTGTCCAGCCCAAAAATGGATAATTGTCCAATGGTGGTCAGTGGTTTATAGTTCAACGCACAAGCAAATTAGTTAGCGGGATAAGTATAAGTAATCTGCAGGAGTTGACATAAACGCGAATCGTATGGTACATACTCGGATAGAAAGGCGGAAGAAGAGCTGCAAGCGTGTACGACCAGCTAAATAAACGATTGCGATTTATTATTGTGCAGTGCAGGGATTAGACTGGATAGTGTTTATTTGAAGATTTGGTTGAACTAAATATGAGTCTTGAGAGGAGACCCCGACACCTTCCGTTCTCGATGGTCTCAGGCACGGATCCCAGGAAGAATTATTGATTATTGATATGTGGTATGGTATGGTATGGTATATCTTTTTGGATTCTCGCTATGAGTACGTTACAATGTTGATGTAGGGTGTTCCATTAAAATGAGTTTTATTTATTGAGGAGAACTTAGAGAAGCATCACCGTTCTGCGAAGAAATAAGACACACTAATAGCACAAATTTTTCGAGTGAGCCATGAGATATGAGTACAGTCGCGATAAACCATTGTTTGGAAAGGTCTTTTCCCAGATGGAGTACCTATTTAGCCAATAATTCTTTGAACATGAGGCCAAAAATACAATAATCGTGATCAGGGGTTTTCTGTGGTCTCCTCCTCTGACTCAATACAGCGATTTTCACGGTCTAAAATCATGTCGAATGAGTGTTATACATCGTCGGCCGGGATGTATTTCAGGATGTCGGTACAAGCCTTTTGAATGGCTTCTACGACCCCAAAACTTTTTAGCGGTAAATGCAAGGTAAAAGTCGAATGGCGTCAAATCAGGCGAATACGGAGAGTGGTTAATAGTTAAAATGTGATGTTTGATGGCGCATTATCGTGCAACAAATGCCAACTTCTTTCTGCGCAATATTCTGCTCGAATATGATGCATCAAACGCCTCGAAACACCAAGATAGAACTGTGCATTAACTGTGTGGCACGGTAGATCGAACTCTATGTAGACAATGCTCTTGGAACCGTAAAAGAAAATCGACTCATGGCTTATCTGGCGCCTTCCACTCGGCATTTTGGCGTTTGGTTTCTAGATCATATTGAAAACTCCACGTTACATCACCAGTTACAATGTTGTTAAGGACGTTTTTCTCCTTTTAGGTCTCCTTGATGACGTCCTTCGAATGTTGAATTCTGAGCAATTTTTTATCGATGCTTATTTGTGTAGCGATGACACAATTACTGTCACATCAGGCGCAATAACTCCACTTCTATTCGTGCAAATGTCAATTTGACAGTACATCAGTGAAGGATCTACCTTTTCGTAATTGGCAATATTTTGGCCTCACTAGATATACCTATTTTTAAAAAAGTCCTATTTACTTTGGAACCCCGGTTGTATAAAGTGCTTCCATTAAGATCACTCATTTTAAATTTTCCGGTAGTTTTGAACTTTCAAATATAAAGCTGTCATTCCTTGACAGCTGTCAGTTAACAAGGAACAAGGAAATGGAACAATATACTTGTGAGCAATACATGGAAATTGTGAAAATTCACTACAAAAATGGTGAAAATTTCGCGCAGGCATTTCGTAAAGTTAGTGCTATGTTCTGTCGCTATGAAGCACCTTCTCACACAGCTATGGTCAACCTAATTAAAAAAGTTAAATCAATCGGGCAGGTTAGTGATATGAGGACTCGAACGTCTGCTCCTAAACCTAGGTCAGTCCAAAACATCGCCCAGGTAATGCTTTGAACGTCATCTGACCACAATATCAATTTCTTTGGAACCTCTGTAATAATAGTTGTTAGGAAACCCCAGACACTGAGCATGAGTACCAATGTCACAGTGCCCGATAATGATTTCGGAGAATAACCTTAACCAGAACCGTCCGGTTTCTCTTCCTGTCGTAGACCGGCCAGGAAAATAGACACTGAATCCAACGCGGAAGCTAACAGGCGTTCGTTGCTTTCGTAAATGGCTTTTTCAGCTTACAACTTGGCTGTAATTTCGGCTTGAAAAACACTGCAGTCGCTATACCTTCAAGAAGAGTGGTCAATCCTTTAATCCCTAGGGTCTAGCAGGAAACCCCAACTCCCGTAGCAACGTTCATTTTTTAACCAGTTCAGTGTAGAATCCCAAGTATCCTCTATTAGTAACCTGTCGATCTAACTAATCAAGTCAATTCTGATAAGTAGTGAACCTCGTGATAAGTTCTATGTCTGGAATCATACGGTCGGTTTCCGTCTGCCTGTATGTCACCTGTCATCGACCAAAGACGGATGCATGTCCGTAGAGCACTGATTCTGCAGTCCAAGAGCTTTTTTTTGCATCGAACTTCAACGCTCCTTGGGGCTTTCAATACAGGACTTGCTCTTTTCTTAGTGAAAATAACGATATCTTTCTTTGGCCCAATTGTTAACTAGAAGGCTGCGTAATTGAGTCTTTCACGTAGAACTAAAGGGTGTTAACCTGATACTAGGATACAATATACCTTATACCAAGATACGTTGAAGTTATTCCCTCTAGACATTTCCAAAATCTCATTTACTACAGAAAGCCATATGATTTGTGACAGAACCCCATACCTTCCAACTGCTTGAGTCTCTAAACTTTGACGGACCAAACTGTCACTCATTGTTACTGGAAAGCTTGTTCCACTATTTCTGTTATATTTTCGAAGCCCCAGATGCGACAGTTTTGTTGCTTAACGTACTCAAACCAATGAAAATGATATTTCAGCTACTCTTATCATATTATACTTATTTCCATTCAC
Source organism: Xylota sylvarum (assembly GCA_905220385.1). Classification (NCBI taxonomy): domain Eukaryota; kingdom Metazoa; phylum Arthropoda; class Insecta; order Diptera; family Syrphidae; genus Xylota; species Xylota sylvarum. Next base: position 148,587,075 of record LR999957.1, on the reverse strand, counting down.
TGAACGTCTTTAGGATTTTTCTATCAACCACAATGTTGCAGTTTCATGCAAACCAAAACAAAACCATCAGACCACAATAACGAAGCATACTCCTTACCATGAATCTTGTCCGAAAATCACGTTTTGTCCATAACAATTACTTGACACAAAAGCTCGAAAATGGAACAACTTAAGACGTCCAATTTTATGGTCCAAGTGTGAGCACATTTGCACAAAGAAGCCTTCACACTCTGAATTTATGTCCAATTAATGCCAAACGAAAATCCCGAAATATAATTCCCAACGAACTGTTACCGAAACGGTGTTCGGATGAAATTGCATCTAAGTCCTCATTACAAACACCACTTGCTAATTTCCATTTGCTTAATCGCGGCAGCAGATCAGCGTTGTCACCAGCGCGTCTTAACTTCCGAACATGAAACAAGGTCCTCTGTTCGTAGTTTGGATTGCGGCAAAGTCGGCGAACATCTCGACGAGCGATTCGTTGCAATTGATTTCGCGTGGTAATTTCGCGCACGACTTCAACACTCTCTCTCTCTCTCTCTCTCTCTCTCAGTCTCAGTCGCCCTGTCGCGACACCCAATCACCCCCACAGACTGTGCGGCTGCATCTGTAAATCGCGCAATTTGAATTTGCAATGCAATAAAACTAATGTCACCCTGTGGCTTACAGTTTAATTGCACTCGCGACAAACTCGCGGAATAGCCATTAAAGTGTAGGTCCAATCTCGGCGCGAACACTGAAAATAAATTCCAATTGTCGCCATAGTTTTCACGCTCCTTACCGTACAGTCATGTTTCCGCTGTGAACTCAGGTTGGCGGGGGAAGAAATACGGATGCTACTCTATGCATAGGCACACACGGACACGATGCAACCGAAGATTCCGTCCATTCATGGTGCGGTAGTGTAGTACATTGCCGCACGAGTGTTTGCACTCTGTTACGGGTAACCAAACTGGACATAGCCGAGGAGTTGCAGTCTCACTATGGCAGGGGCGGAAAGCTAAGGGAATACTCGATGAGGAGCATTGGGAATTCCAAGTGTTTACCAGAAATGTGATCTTATCAAAGGAACTGTCCGCTGCCGTTGTTGGCAGAGGGTTATGAGAGTTCAGGAAGTGCCATCGGTTGAAGTCAATCGGGGGTAGGTGACGTGGATTGTAACTAACAGAAGGTAGGTTATTGGGTATCATGCGGTGGAAATACTGCATTGTAGTCGGGTGCGTTTACTGTGGTTCTTAGGACGATTTAGCAAATATATGATTTCAACGAATTACAATGAATAGGTGGTCGAATAATTTGATAATGTAAAATGGAAGAAAGATTATCTTGTATTCTGTAGTAGATTATAAACTACTCGTCAGTCAGGACACCCAGCACGCACTCTGGCATCCGCACTTAGCTTAGTCCTTTAAACGGAGGTTCGATCTTTCCTGTCATCTCGAACCTGAGGGAGGAGATTTGAAGATTCTCTTTGGTGGAGCATTATTGTCCATTCGATCGATATGCCCAAGCCAGTGTCTGTAATCGATGTGTTTTGGCTTTTTCAACTACATCCACATCTTGGTGCAGCTCATAGAGTTCGCGGTTGTATATTCTCCTCCATTCGGCCTCCTCGCATACGGGACCGAATATATGACGAAGAATTTTTCTCTCATAAGTGTACAACATCTGCTCTGCTTACCTGCTTATTGTCAAGAACTCGGCTCCATAAAGCAGAACTAGCAGGATCAACGTTTTGTAGAGCATGCATTTCATATCCTGAGTTAGGAGTTTTGAACCCATTTGTTTCCCCAAACAAGCGGCGGTTTCCTAAGTAAGGTAACTTTCGTGGAATTGATATTTACTCCGAGGTAGGTAAACTCCTTAACAACTTCGAAGTTACTGTTGCCAACAGTGACGTTTTGTCCTAGGCGGTGGATAGATCGTTCTTTGTTTGTTGACAGCATGTACTTGGTTTTTTCCTCCTTTACTTCAAGCCCAACTCGTTTCACCTGTTCTTTAATTACCATTAAAGCCTCTAAGACGTCCACTGGGAGCAACCGAAGTTGCCGATGTCGTCTGCGTAATCCAGTTGAAGATGGTGCCTTCCATGTTAACACCAAAAATTCATGGTACGTGCCGATAAGTGTGTTTCAGAAAAGCTTCAGTCGTTAACACAATAGGTTGGATAGGATCTTATATGCGACATTAATAAGGGATATGCGTCGATAGTTCTTACATGACATAGATTCGCCTTTCTTGAAGATGGGGGATATAGAGCTGATAGTTTAGTCGTAGGGTATGGCTTCATCCACCCCTACTTGGTTGATGTACCCTACCAAAGCATCAACACCGTATTTGAAAAGCTCAGCTGGTAGACCATCAGAGCCAGCGGCCTTGTTGTTCTTGAGCTTCTTCATAGCTGAGCCAACCTCCTCAAAACTGAGAGGGAGATGTCATTTCATCATTGATTGGAAGCGGGTTCTCTTCTCTCCTCCTGATGATTAAGTAGCTGCTGGAAATTGTGCTTAAACACATCTACTAGTCCCTATGCTTTGGTCGGTGATTAGGTTTCCTTCCCTGTTTTGAAGATCTTGTGTTCCGGGCTTGAAGCCAGCTCCCAGGTTCTTCTAAAAAAAACATCCGAAATGTTGTTCCTATCGCGGGATTCTTTGACATCCTTCAGCTGGGAGTGCGCGAAGGCACTTTTCTTTTTACGCAGAATCTTCTTTTGCTACCTTCTTCTGGCTTGATACTCTTCCCTCGTGTGGTTACCCCTTTGATGACGTCGCGATACTGCTTTGGTGAATGCACAGCGAAGAGTCTCCTTAGAGACTCTGGCTACCCAGTCGTGCTAAGGCTTCTAACGTTGAATTTCTTTTTCTGGACGGTTTGCAGTTTCTTTTCGTTGGATAGTCGAGCTCTGAATGTGGTTGCAACAAGAAAACGGTCGGAGTCGACGTTTGCCCCTCTGAAAGCTTGTGCATACAGATTATTGGATGCGTGCCTCGCATCTGTTAGCACCCGTACATTTCGGTCGACAGTTCGACCATCTGGAGAGCGTCAGGTTGTTGTGTGGATTCGTAGTCTTGGAAACCTAGTGCTATTTATCACCGTATTACGAGCTGCTGCAAAATCGATTAGCCGGAAGACGTTATGTACCTGTTGCAGTGTCGTGGAGGCTGTGCTTTCCGACCAATCCGTCGAAAATGTTTTCTTTACTGATTTTGACATTGAAGTCTCCAAGTAATAAAAACTTCTAGGACGAGGGGCCAGTTTAAAGCGATGTCAGTAACACGCTTCGGGGATGTAAGCGCTACCGTTTGCCAAAAAAGGGGACATCCGCCACCATCTTTTTTCCAACAAACTGTCTTATTCTTGGAAATCTTTACCAAGCTGAGCTACGAGTATGTCGTAGAAGCCGAAATAAAGTTTGCTTCAGCTTCCGTTTGAAGCTGTGATGCCACCGTTGATTCTATCAAGAGAGTTATTCTTCCGCTATTTCCTCTTGTTCAACACTCGCGCTTATAAGTCTAGCAAGTCGAGTCCAGGTGGACACCAACCAGTACCCGATGGATACCACTAGGAGGTAAAATAAGCACAACTGATGCGCAGCAACAGTTACAACACTGAACATCGCCAAGTTGACACCAGTCAGTGTCTACCCTATTCCTACACCATCCAGCCATCATACATCTGTCTAATTGATTTTAATGCAAAAGTGTATAACTTATATAATTAAGAGACCTTGTCCTTGTTTATTCAACACATTCTCGTTAACTTCCGCAAATGATTAAACAACACATGTTTATTTGCATATAAATTGCTTAACACGACTTAAGTGTTATCTACCTATGTATACCTACTAGTTGTCTACTGAAACGATCGTTAAAGTATAGATCTTATGTTAATAATTACATATCTTTGATATTGAAAAGTTTAGCTTATATGTATGTATCTTGAGAATATCACATGAATTAGTTTAATAGCAATCCTCAGTATAATTATATTGTACGAGTATCGCTTAAATGACCTTAAATTTTTATTAGAAATAAATTAAAAGAATTATAATTATAAGCAATTAATCTACGGATTAAATGGAATCGACAAGAAATTCACAGTATGTTTCAATGCTTCTATTTAATATTTGAATGGGATATCCTGATATACATTAGTGGCCAAATAAATGTTACCTTTACTACTGCATCAGTAGTGCACTGAGAAATTCTTCCTTAACGGCTACACCTCGATCACTGATTTCCTCAATTTTACACCGACTACACCCTACCGACCTTGTTATTTGACTGAAAGTTTCGTACAAGTATCCCTAACCGTGGAGAATAGGTAACTGCTCCCACTCCTAAAGACAGTTCAATTCACTCCTACACGGACGGTGCTAAGACAGATGAGGGAGCTGGTTTTGATCACTTCTTCGACAAGCTCATCCTATGCATCCTTTTCCGCTTTGCAGATCATTGTAGCATTTTTCAGGCAGAAATCATGGCGATCAAGGAAGTCTTGTCCTGGCTGAAATCTAATGCGATATCTGTCGGAGATATTACCATTTTTACTGACAGTCATATGGCAGTTAAATCCCTCGACTCGTGCTTCTTCACTTCGAAGCCCGCTTTAAATTGCCGTTTGTCTATTCTGGAGATGACTGAGCAGTTCAACATGGCTGGGGACCAAGCCACAGAGACATTGCAGGAAATTGCATTGCTAACAATATGATCTTGCCTAAATGACGGAATATGAG